>JANAVB010029819.1:30228203-30588203 GCA_029216955.1 Iris pallida
AAAGAGAACTTGGAGACAATCTACAATTTTTGCCCCATAAGTCTTTGCACCTTCACTAACAAGATCATATCCAAGATCGTAGCTTCCCGCATGGCGGGTTACCTTCCCAGATCATCTCTGAGCAGAGCGTTTTGTCCGCGAAAAAAATATCCAGAATAATATCATTCTGGATCAAGAGTTAATCACCTGCATGAAGTTCCCAGCTAGTGGGGGTCAATATTGCTATCAAATTAGACATGGTGAAAGCGTATGACAGGCTGGATTGGCAATTCATGATCTGGGTTTTCAGGGCGTTTGGATTCTCCGAAACCTGGACCAACATCGTATGGATCGATCAGCAACTAGTAGTTTTCAACAGTGATCAGCGGTTAGGCCGATAGATCTTTAAATCGAGTTGCGGGGTCAGGCAAGGAGATCCGCTATCATACACCGTCTTTATCGTTACAACAGATGCCTTGAGCAGGAACCTTAATGAGATGGCTAGCACCACTAACTTCCACCACTATCATACAGCCAGCGGCTGTCCGATCATCACCGACCTGGCTTTTGCTGACGATATCCTGATTTTCTCCTCCTGGGGACGTGGGTTCAGTAGAAGTTGTCCCCACACTCTCTAAAGATACGTCAGATGCTCGGGCCAGAAGGTCAACCCGGATAAAGTGTTATCTACACCCATCATAATATCAAGAGAGAGCACGCGGGCGTTATCTCCAACACTACCTCCTTTCTCATCAAGCATCCACCGTTCTACTATCTGGGCTGCCCCCTCGTGTACGGGAAATACAATGCTGGCATTTTTCGAGGACCAGGCCAACCGTATAAGAAAAAAACTACAAGGATGGCATAACGCTACTCTATCTCCAGGCGGCAAGATATGATCCTCATCAAGCACGTCCTTACATCTATACCCATTTATCTTTGGCAGCTTGTTCCCCCCCAAGAAAGTGCTTTCTTCGGTCGAGAGCATCTTTAGCAACTTCTTTTGGGGCCACAGCGATGGCCACAACAAGCATCATTGGGCTAGTTGGGATACCATGGCGCATCCTACAGAGGAGGGGGCCTGGGGTACACCAAACTATCCCACATCATTAAAGCCTTCTCGATGAAATTATGGTGGAAGATCTGCATGACTCAGAACTTATGGACCAGTTCATGAAGGCAAGATACTTCAAGCACATCAACCCTTCAACGGCCATCTCTAACAGCAGATCCTCTACGGCGTGGCGGCACATGCTCAACGGGCGTTCTTTTGTCGAACCTGTGATACGTCTTCAAGTGGGTGACGGGGAAGTGTCGACATTTCTGGAGAGATGGGTTGAAGAATCCTTACTTACTAACCTCTCAGAAACCCACAGGAACTTCAAGATCAAGGACATGTGGGACTCCAATGATAATATATGGAGATGGAATGAGGTCTGGGATTGGGCCGGCCCAGAGGCGGTCGAGTGCATCCGCCAATATGGAGTGACGATCGGGTCCATCGCTGATGAGATCCGGTGGTCGACTGATGCTTCCGGTTCCTTCTCGGTCAGAATAGCTAGGAGAGTGGTCCATGGCACTGCGGCGCCCTCCCCTACTATTGCATCCTTCTGGCAGACATGCATCCCCAAGAAGTGTTCCTTCATCATTTGGAGAGCCTTGCGCAAGATCCTCCCCACCAATGACACTATCAACACTATCGGGTTTAGCCTTACATCCGCGTGCACATACTGTACGGATCGTCAATCGAAAACGATGGACCACATCTTATGTCAGGGAGACCTCCCGGTCAAGTTCTGGAGTGTTTTTTCCTATCGTTGTAGGATGGTTCCAGGAGACGGGTGCTTCAACGACCTCGTAGTGGCATGGGGATCTGAGTCCCACGGCCACCAGATCGTAGCAGCAGTCGCCACGTGGGTTATATGGAAGAACCGTAACAAGGCTAGATATGAAGGCCATCAGTACTCCGTAGACCAGATTATTGGGGAAACCATTCGGCAATGTAGCAAACGAAGGTCCTTCTTTCATCACGGCCACACGGTATTTTGGAACTCCCTTCTCTCCTGGGACTAGACGTTTGGGTTCCCTCCTCCCCTCCTTTTGTTAATATACGTGTATATGCTTCGACATTTTGCGCCTTCTGGTATACTTGTACAGCTCTGACTTTCTTTTCATGGAATAAAATGGGGAGTGTTTTGGCAAAATATATATATATACCCAAAAATTAATATGGAAATGTCAAAAAAATCTATAACTCGCATACTCTTATGAGGTATATTTTTGTAGAAATAATTTTTGGTGCAAGTCCATCATGTATATGTTGACACAAATTCACAGTCAACCAAATATTGACAACATTTACTAAATAATATCTGTAATAATTCAATACGACACACGGTGTCTGCATTAAGCTCAAGACAGACAACAGCTCAGCCTCCGCTTTTCAGTTATATTCGAGTCTGTATTTTACACTTTTTTTGAGTCTAGACTAATGTAACCTGAGTCATGCTGAGCTCTTGAAACTTAGACTATAGCCTACCCAATAATCCCAAGCTCCACCAAACCAGATATTGCCCAATGGTCCCCTTAGAACCACTCTGTGCTTTGGAGACAGAGTTCGGGCCAAACTCTGCCTCCACACAGAGTTCGGGCCGAACTCTGTCCCCTAGAAATCAGGAACCCTAATTTTAGGGTTAGCTGGTTGCTAGTTGTCCAACGGCCAAATATTTGAATTTTCCTACCCGAATTTTGGCCGAATTCTGCCTATAAAAACACTATAAATAGGGCATGAATTCTCTTATTTCAAATCATCCAATCTTTTCTTCTCTTCTCTCTTATAGCTCAAATAAGCCATACCCTTCCCATCTACTAGCCACAAGCCTCCTAAGTCTCGAGTGCTCAGCATCTCTCAGTTAGGATTCTTGTGCAAGAGTTGAAGAAGTCGCTTGGACAATTCCAAGCAAATCGCCACTGCGATCCTCTGTAAGAAGTTGACGTGCTCTTCTGAAGTAAAGGCATGGGTTGTAAACTACTATTTCACAAATAGTGGATTTAATCTTGAGCTAGAGTTCTCAGGCCTGGACTAGTCCTCCACGAGAGAAACCAGGTTAAAATCGCTGTGTTTGCGTATGCTTTCTTGCTCTTCATTTACTTTCCGTATTTTACTCTGATTATTTATAGATCGTGAAAGAGTTAATTTTTAATTGGTTATTTTCTATATAAACTCTATTCACCCCCCTCTAGAGTTGCCAAACTGTTCTTCAATTGGTATCAGAGCTCTGTTCTCTTTACAAGGACTTACATCCTAGAGCTGATCCATGGAAACCACACAATCCTTGATTTCCAATCATGGTGAAGGACAGTCCACTCATAGGCCTCCCCTATTTGATGGAACTAACTACATGTATTGGAAAACAAGGATGAGTTTTTATCTCAAGTCTCTAGACTTCGACCTGTGGACAGTCGTCACTGACGGTTACAAAAAGCTCGCCAGGATAGTTGTCAACGGTGATCTCATTGAGAAATCCTATGACAAATATTCTGACGAAGAGAAGAAACAGGCAAGTCTAGACGCGAGAGCTATTAATGCTTTATTCTGTGCTATAGACAGGAATGAGTTTAACAGGGTATCCACATGCACCATATCTCACGAAGTATGGAAGCTTCTAGAAGTGACGCATGAAGGGACCACCCAAGTCAAAGAATCAAAAATCAGTCGTCTTACGTAAGAATACGAGGCATTCAAGATGAAGCCAAACGAGACGATCACACAGATGTTCACAAGATTTCTCGACATCATCAACCTCCTGTCTTCACTTGGAAAACAATATTCAAATCATGAGAAGATTCGCAAGTTGCTTAGGGGCTACCAAAAATTTGGAACCCTAAGGTGACAGCCATCATAGAAGGGAACGATCTCACTACCATGTCAATGGAGACCTTGATGGGTAAGCTTATGACCCACGAGCTTAACCTCAAGGACTTCGAAGAGCCTGCTCCAAAGACTAAGGAGATCGCTCTCAAAGCTCATCGACGAAGGGCTGAGCACGATAAGACCGAAGACGACAACTCGGATGACGAAGACCAAGCTCTCATGGTTCGCAACTTCAAGAAGTTTCTTCGCTTCAATAGAAGAAAGAAGGAACCACAAGAAGACGATGAAGAAGAGCCAACCTGCTATGGCTGCAAGAAGACTGGACACGTCCGAAAAGACTGTCCATTCTTGAAGAAGAGCAACCGCTATGAGAAGCCATACAAAAAGAACTCATCAAAGAAATATGCCAACACAAGCATTTGGCATGAAAGTGAAGCGAGTGACTCCGAGGAAGAAAAGGACTCTCCTCAAGATAAAGTAAATGTGTGCCTAATGGCAACTTCCAACAAGGTATCTAACGAAACTTTAGACGACTTCTCTTTTGATGAACTTGGCGATGCCTTCACTGATTTGCTCGATGATCACAAAAAGGTCATCGGTAAATACAAACATGCCAAGGACAAAATCAAAAGTCTTGAAGACGAGATACAAAGAATTTCTTTACTTCTTGATAATGTTAGAAACACGTCACCCACTGATGTCACAAATGAAGTATCCAAGCTTAAAATAAGCTTACATGATGCTGAAGCACGTATTGAGCAACAAACTCAAGAAATCACTACACTCAACACGTTGCTTGCTGAAGAAAAGAGTAGACACAAGATTTCCATGACTAAGATATATGGCTTAAATATTAAGGTTGATGAACTGCAAGCTGTTTCTAAGAGATTAGAAACCAAATTGGGCAAACAGGTTGTTCAACCTCAAACCCAATCATATGGGCACAACACCACTCATGCTAGTCAACCACGTCATCCTCATATAACACATAACCATGCTTTTTTATACACAAACTTCCATAAACCACGTGCACGTAAGAATATACCTCATCATACTACACAACGACACAACCAACATCACTCTACATATAGAAATCATCACCATGCCATGCCATATAGACAAAATCATCATGTTATGCCACATAGACAAAATCATCATACCATGCCACACCCACATGCCATGCCATATAGACAATATCAGCATGTCACACATCATAGACAATATCATCATGCTATGCCACATAGACACCATCACCAGGCCACTCATTCTATGCATAATCATCATCACCATGCTAACTCTGCACATCATCCTGTTGCTTATAGATATTATTCTCATGCTCCTAGTATAAATAAAAATGCTATCTGTACCTACTGTGGATCACATGGACACATTTCACCACAGTGTAGAGTTAGAAGACTGGTAGACAAAAAAATATATGCATGGTTTTCGAAAACTAACTTTTTAGGACCCTCAAGAACATGGGTACCGAAGGTCACATCTACTCTTGATGTAGGTGGACCTTCTCTCCTCAACTGAGAGTAAGTAGATTCTCGATAGTGGATGCTCGCGACATATGACAGAAGACGCAAATCTTTTTGCATCACTATCGATGAAGAGAGAAGGATACGTATCCTTCGGTAACAATCTCAAAGGACACATAATAGGTAATGGTATTATTGGTCATCCTTCCTCTCCTGTAATAAAGGATGTCTGCCTAGTGACCGAGTTAAAGCATAACCTACTCAGCATTAGTCATCTTGCTGATCATGGATATGATATTAACTTTGGACAAAACAATTGCCTCATCTATGATAGGTCAACGGGAGACATTGTTTTTGAAGGGAAAAGAGAGGATAACATTTATATTTTCTATCTTTCTATAGATACTAATAATGTAGGTAGATGTTTATATGCCTACAAAGACGAACGACTACTCTGGCACCAGCGCCTTGGTCATGCCAACATGGATGCTATATCCAGGCTATCGACCAAGAAGCTAGTGAGAGGATTGCCCGACATCACATTCAAAAAGGATACGGTATGTGCCGAATGTGAACTAAACAAGGCAACCAAATCCTCATTTCATTCCATCAACTCTGTAAGTACTTCCAGACCCCTGCAACTACTCCATATGGATTTATTTGGTCCTAGTAGAGTAGCTAGTCTTGGTGGTAAACTTTATGCATTTGTTATTATTGATGATTTTTCGAGATTTACTTGGGTTTTCTTTCTCGCAAATAAGAGCGATGCTATTTCTGTTTTCAAAGTTTTTGTAAAGAAAGTTCAAAACGAAAAAGGCTACATGATTACTCGAATCCGAAGTGATCATGAAGGCGAATTCGTAAATTATGATTTTGAAAATTTTTGTAATGCAAATGGTTTTGATCATGAATTTTCTTGTCCAAGAACTCCTCAACAAAATGGTGTTGTGGAGCGGAAGAATAGGACTCTCGGCGATATGGCTAGAGTCATGTTGAATAAATTTTCACTTTCGAAATATTTTTGGGCAGAAGCTGTCAGTACAGCATGCCATATTTTGAATAGGGTGCTTATTCGTCCCATTATGAAGAAAACACCCTATGAGCTTTGGTTTGGGAGAACCCCCAATGTTTCTTATTTCAAAGTTTTTGGTTGTAGATGTTTTATCCTTAACACCAAAGACAACTTAGGCAAATTTGATGCCAAAGCTGACGATGGTATCTTTCTTGGTTATGCCGCCAAGTGTAAGGGATATAGAGTTTTTAATAAACGCTCACTAATTGTGGAAGAGTCAACAAATGTGACTTTTGATGAAGATAACAGTACAGTAAGTACTCTTGATGATGACGTTGAGCCATCAACTTCTACTCCAATGAATACTTCAACCGAAACTAATTCTCTGGAGGGTTTGCCTAAGAAATTTTCTTTCAAACCTTCTCATCCAGAAAATTTAGTGATAGGCGAAGTTTCACGTGGAGTAACTACCAGATCATCACTAAGAGACTCTATTGCTAGCACTGCCTTTATTTCACAAGTTGAGCCGAAAAACATTTCTGAAGCTTTTAATGATGAATTTTGGATTTCTGCTATACAAGATGAACTCAACCAATTCGAGAGGAGCCAAGTGTGGGAACTAGTTTCTAGACCGGCTAATCACTCGATAATTGGCACTAAATGGGTGTTTAGAAACAAAGTGAATGAAGATGGTTCAGTCACACGCAACAAAGCTCGTCTAGTACCTCAAGAATACAACCAAGAGGAAGGTATCGACTACGATGAGACGTATGCTTCTGTTGCTAGACTAGAATCCATTCGGATGCTTTGTGCTTTTGCAAACTATCAATATTTCAAATTATTTCAAATGGATGTGAAAAGTGCTTTCTTGAATGGTTTTATTAAGGAGAAAGTTTATGTAAAACAACCTCCTGGCTTTGAAAATCATAAATTTCCCGACCACGTGTTCAAGCTAAAAAAAGCGCTATATGGCCTTAAACAAGCTCCCAGAGCCTGGTATGAAAGGCTAAGCAGTTTCTTGCTTGAGAAAGGTTTTTCAAAAGGGAAAATTGACACTACACTATTTATAAAATCTTTTAAAGACACTATTCTGAGAATTCAAATTTATGTTGATATCATTTTTGGTTCTACTGATGAAACCCTCTGTCAAGAATTTGCCAAGTGTATGCAGACGAAATTTGAGATGAGCATGATGGGAGAGCTCAACTACTTTCTTGGTCTGCAAGTAAAACAAATGGCAAATGGAACTTTCATCTGTCAGTCGAAGTATACAAAGGACATGCTGAAGAAGTTCGATTTTGACAACGTCAAACCAATCAGCACTCCAATGGCTACTTCAACCAAACTTGAACCAGATGAGAGCGACAAACCCATTGATCAACGTAAGTATCGAGGTATAATAGGCAGCTTACTTTATTTAACTGCTAATCGCCCCGATATCATGTTTAGTGTTTGCCTATGTGCTAGATATCAAGCAAATCCTAAGGAATCACACTTGACCGCAGTTAAGCGTATCTTTCGATACCTTAAGGGTACGGTTATAGTGGGCCTGTGGTATCCCAAGACAACATCATTTGACCTCATTGGTTACTCTGATGCTGACTTCGCCGGATGCAAGGTCGACCGTAAAAGTACAAGCGGCACATGTCATTTATTAGGAAAGGCTTTAGTCTCTTGGTTTAGCAAGAAATAGAATTCTGTCGTACTATCCACAACAGAAGCTGAATACATCGCAGCTGGGCGTTGTTGTGCACAAATTCTGTGGATGAAGCAAACCTTTGAAGACTATAATCTATCTTTCATGCACATTCCTATATTCTGTGACAATATTAGTGCTATTAACTTGACTAAGAACCCTATCTGTCATCACGCACAAAATACATTGAAATCAGACACCACTTTTTGCGTGATCATCAGCAAAATGGCACGATTAACTTAGCATTTATTGACACTGATCATCAGCTAGCAGATTTCTTTACTAAGCCATTATCCGAAGAGCGCTTCAATTTTCTTTGTCGTGAACTTAGAATTTTAGATGAAGCTGTCATAAATTGAAACTCACCTGCGTAAATATCGATTATATTATGATTCTCTTACGATGAAGTTGCTATGGGAACAAGCCGAAAGGGTCCTTCTGACAACAAGGCGTAAAAGCCTAAGCGACACGGTGCACTAGTCCTCAGGACTACCGCTAGCTGGGATCCGGCCCCTGCAGCTAACCCATGGCAAATTCAAACTATTGAATTATAATATATTTCCTTGTTTATTATATGGTTCATTTTGATTTATTATTGCCTACTTGATATTTTCTAAGTTCATTCTGATATTAGTATACCTCTCTATCTACTTGTTTGATTCCATCAAGCTTTTATCCTCATTCTAACTCTTTTTTCAACACTTAACCATTTTTTCTATCTTCTAGCCCATCTTTTTGTTCTGGAATACTGATCCAGAACTCGGGCCGAACTCTGCCCCTAACAGAGTTCGGGCCGAGTTCGGTCCCATTGTTCCAGCGTCGGGGACATCTTCCGCCGTTTGATCATTTTAGATCGTACGGTCCAGATTCCCTCCGACCAAAGAAAACCCTCTCTTTATTTTCGGGTTTTCAACTCTCTCCTTCATTCTTACCACCACTTTCACCTCTCCAAACTTATTTTCACAAACCCTAATCCTAGTTTTCTCACCAAAGTGCTCCATTGCTCATCAAAATCAAGGAAAAGGGCTCATTCCTCATTCTCTTTCACTGTTCTTTGTTGATTTAAGGTATAACTCCTTCTCCCTCTCTATTTCAAACTTCTCTATTTCTTGCAAATGGCTCCTCGCTTGTTTAACCGTGGGAAGAGAATTCGACTCGAGGGAGCGTCCTCGTCGAATGCTCCTCCTCCCGTCAAGCAACCCTTTGAACAAATTCAACCACCTCATCCTTTGTTCAATCCTTCTCGTCCACGTGATCTAAACACCTACGATGACCGACTTTTTATATCACTAGCCGCGTCTAATGCATGGTCTAGTGATTTTCGGTCATGTCCAGTGTTTGCGGGACACCCTATTGACTTCTCAATTTTCTCTCACTATGATACACTCTTTCATGACCTACATCTTGACGAACTTGTTACCTCTACTTCGGTCATATATCGTAGTGCAATTCAGATGTTTTACTGCAACTTGACTTTTGACGATACTCACATCTATTCACGTGTTGCGGGTATCGATATCTCCTTTGATTATTTTGACTTAGCCGAATATCTTGATCTTCAAGAGCCCGATTCTTGGAAAAAGCTTGTTGACGCTCGGTCGTTCCGCTTTCCCGACGGGATTTCCCTTGAAAGCTTCAAGGACGACTTATGTACTCCGTACACTCGTCCTCGCAAGCTTATGGCTAAATATCTAAATCCTTACTTCTATGACCTTCATCGGATTGTTTTCAATACCATTTTACCCAAGGCGGGTTCTACCGATGAAGTTACATATTGTGAGATCTTCGTTTTATATCATCTCCACTTTGGTGTTTCTTTCAATCTTCCACGTACCATGATGGACTTGATGATTAACTGCAGGAAGAAACCATGAGCCTTGGTTTATGCCTCTTATCTTCCTATGATCATTCGTGCATTCCATATACCTCTTCTTGCTTGTCCTTTCTTGCCTGCACCTGTATTCCTTTCTAAGGCACGATGTCTTCAGGCAGTCGTCGCTTCTCCTGAGACTTCTGAGCAGTCTGATGATGAGCCTGACGCCCCTCCACTCGGTCAGGATGCACCACCTCCACCTGCCACTCTTGAGTCTATTCAGACTATGCTCCGGAATCGTTTTGCTCATGAGGACGATCGCTGGACTCAGATGGACTATCGGACTACCCTGCAGATGAGTGCCCTCAGCAACTCGCTGCATGATATCCGGTATTCCATGTCTCATCACCCCTCTATGCCCATTCCCATGGAGCGGGATCCTGGTCGCGCTGGATATCGCATTGACGACCCCTGGGTCATGCGTTACCTGGATCCGGATGCTGCTATCATGGACCCCAGCCATTCATTCACTGATCATTCAGACTCTGCTGGGCCCTCTCGTGCTCCGTGATGGAGATTGGCTACTATCTGCTGCTGCTGCTGATGATCTTAGTTGATTTTTTTTATTTCTAGTTATTTAGTTTGTTTTGGATTTATGTACTTGGATGTTCTAAAACTCTGGTAGTTTGATGACTCTGGTTCTGTGTGATGACTTTTTATGCTTAGTTTTATATTTTATGCAAGTGACTCATTTTGCTTATTCATATACTGTTTCTTCTCTACTTGGTGTGGTTGCATCACTATTAACTGTCTACTGCAGTTTCTATGCTATTCATTCATCTGCAGTCTATATTGCTAAATGCCAAAAGGGGGAGAACTATGTATATTCTGGATATATTTGTCTCTTTCGTATATCTGTGCTTGTTTGTGCTTTTTGGAGATATTATTTATCAGGCCAACAGGTTCAATGCATTATTTACGGGGGAGCTATTGCTTCTAGCTCAGCACCGTTCACTGATTATGGGGGAGCTATTATTTTTAGCTCGGCATCGATTATGGGGGAGCTATGTTTAACTGTGTCCAGGTATGAATGTTGAATATATATATATTATTTTGCCAATTATCAATATGGGGGAGATTGTTGACACAAAGTCACAGTCAACCAAATATTGACAACATTGACTAAATAATATCTGTAATAATTCAATACGACACACGGCGTCTGCATTAAGCTCAAGACAGACAACAGCTCAGCCTCCGCTTTTCAGTTATATTCGAGTCTGTATTTTACACTTTCTTTGAGTCTAGACTAATGTAATCTGAGTCATGCTGAGCTCTTGAAACTTAGACTATAGCCTACCCAATAATCCCAAGCTCCACCAAACCAGATATTGCCCAATGGTCCCCTTAGAACCACTCTGTGCTCTGGAGATAGAGTTCGGGCCGAACTCTGCCTCCACACAGAGTTCGGGCCGAACTCTGTCCCCTAGAAATCAGGAACCCTAATTTTAGGGTTAGCTGGTTGCTAGTTGTCCAACGGCCAAATATTTGAATTTTTCTACCCGAATTCTGGCCGAATTCTGCCTATAAAAATACTATAAATAGGGCATGAATTCTCTCATTTCAAATCATCCAATCTTCTCTTCTCTTCTCTCTTATAGCTCAAATAAGCCATACCCTTCCCATCTACTAGCCACAAGCCTCCTAAGTCTCGAGTGCTCAGCATCTCTCAGTTAGGATTCTTGTGCAAGAGTTGAAGAAGTCGCTTGGACAATTCCAAGCAAATCGCCACTGCGATCCTCTGTAAGAAGTTGACGTGCTCTTTGAAGTAAAGGCACGGGTTGTAAACTACTATTTCACAAATAGTGGATTTAATCCTGAGCTAGAGTTCTCAGGCCTGGACTAGTCCTCCACGAGGGAAACCAGGTTAAAATCGCTGTGTTTGCGTATGCTTTCTTGCTCTTCATTTACTTTCCGTATTTTACTCTGATTATTCATAGATCGTGAAAGAGTTAATTTTTAATTGGTTATTTTCTATATAAACTCTATTTACCCCCCTCTAGAGTTGCCAAACTGTTCTTCAGTATATAGATTTCTTATTACTTAAATATATATGTATATATATACTTGTATTGGTATACAGGTATGTACTAGAAAATTTCATAAAATTTTCTATAATTCTAAAACTCAATAATGCTTTGAACTGTATGCTTAGTAGAATATTTTGAAATCAATATTATGGAAATTTCATCGACTTGCAATATTTAATATAAAAAAATCATATGCTTAATTACTAAGATATTTACTAATATGAAATACCATAAATATTAATAAAATATATAAAAGAAATTTAAAAAAAATTGGGGGTTTATATCCTACCCAAGTTATAGAAATTTTGTCCTCAAAATTAAAATAAATCTTATATAAAATAATATAATGAGGTTTAACTCTAAGGGAGCAGGTGCGTTAAATCGTAACTTGGTTTCCGAAATGATAGAGGAAGTGGGTACCACAGGAATCCAAATTGGCGCCATATACTTCAAGATAAGGGATTCTTGGTTCAAGGTCCTACCCAACTTATAGAAGTTGGCTAACCGTGAAAATTATTATTACAAGACTTATGAAAAGGACAATTTCTAAGGAGAGGTACGAGAATATTTGAGCATTTATGACTGTAGTCACGGACTCTAAGGAGCCAGGTATTCTTATGGCATTCTTAGCCAGTATCATTATAAAGAAAATTTTGCCAATTTTATATTGCTCAAATATATTCCTGCTCCAGTAAGACAGTAGATATTTTAGTGGTTGAAATATATCTGGAACAAAATGGTACAGAAGGATTTTGTATTGAATGAATCATGGGTTTAATCTACATTGGCCGGACAAAATCTAGTAGAATGAATCTAAACCATCCTTATTAGGTTTGGGTAACCTGGAACGGATTCTAACTCAAGTGGTTGGGCTAGTTCTGAGTCGGGTTGGTTAGGTAGGTGTTATAAGTCTGAAAATGTGCCTTTCGTGACTTTTGTATATGATTAACACACAACTCAATTGAGTGGCACACTAGTGGCATCTGTGTAGTGGGCTTCGAGTAAGTCATGACCATATCTTGGGTCGAAAGATTTGAGTCGAGGTTGGGTCTCTAATTGAAGTCAAAAAGTATATCAGTATTATGGTAAGGATTATAGTTGGCCTTTTTGACCCAAAAATTGCATCATAAAAATGGAATACAAGGAAACATGGTTGATTGGGACATGATATGCCTAGATGAAGGTGGACTCGTCTAGGTCTTGTATATAAACTTTGTTGGAAGGTAACAGCTAGTATTGTGCTCCGAATATCAATGTCACGATAGGGGACACCAAATGATCTAAATAGAAAGTAGGGCTTCATGAGGTACTAATTTATCATCCTAGTAGAAACCAATTTATCATAATTAATCGATAATCTTAGTAATCCTAAAAATTTAGAGGGACTTATAATCTATATTCTCCAAAAATTCTTTTTTCAAAATTAAAACTAAGACACAATACCATGATAGAATAGGATTTACATGAACCAAGGTTGCGAGCTTTGTATCTTGCTTGTTGGAATAACTGCATGATAAAATACTATACTATTAAGTGTGTTGTGCTAATATCAACTTGTGTCTTAACAATAGTAGTGTATCTAGGCCAATACTTGTTTCATTCCTTCTCTCGAGATGATCATATAGGTAATTATCCTACATTGTTGCTGAGATTCTACAATTGTCTAATCGACCTGTACTGGGTTATTCTAGCTGGTACTAAGGCTGGGTTGATCAAAACATTGTCAAGGGTAGGATAAAAAGGGAAATAATCGAAGTAGTTTCAAGAAAGGTATGAAGTCAAGATGTATGCATAGGATGTAGTCTAGATAGAATCAGAGAACCATATACCTTCGTAATCACGTAATTTAAAGTTTCCCCTGCCAGTACATATCTAGTTGCAAACTTTTGAATTTATAGTTTAACGGATGGCTGCAGTGTATGTCTGCCATGCCAATCAATATATGTTCTCGGACTTATCTTTGGCCAAATCCACAAGATGTTTTTGAATTAACTTTGTATGAAAATATAGAAAAAGGGACCAACATGCATAGGATATGGTTCAAGTAGAATTCGAGAAACATATATTGCCATGATGTCATTATCTAAAGTCCTGCCTCGCTAGTATTTCATTGGCTGCAAAGACTTTGATTCTGTAATACAAGGATAATATAATTTCCCAAACTTTTTCTTCGACTAATCCATGAAACATTTTCTAATATAATGAAGGGATATGAGAAGGAATTCTTTAGAAGATAAAAGATGAGAGTTTTAGTCAATCCTAGGAATTGGTGGTAAGACATAATCAACAGTATCCATATTCGAAAGAAAAGAATATTTACACAACCTTGGATTCGAAGAATGTGGCAAAATCTAAAGGGTAAAAGGAATTTTGGTCATGGCATGATTTAAGGAATACGTAAGATATTAAGGTTTTATGGAAAATCAAGATGATTAATAATTAGGTACTCCTATCGATAGCATAACTTCTTGAGAAAAGATAGCATACTAGTTCCGAGGCATCATATAATCGGAGAACTTATTCTAATCATTCGTAATTACCAAACAATTTTATAAAGCAATAACAATGGATCTATTTTTTGGAAAGGGATAAATAGCTCAGGATGAAAATGTATGGTTAGGCTGATGACTAACTAGTACAGGTATGGATCCAGTGTCAAATAATGCAATAGAAGGAACGTAGCAACTAAAAAAACTTTTCTGCTATGACTTTCCCTTTAGGTTCCGCATCCTCTAATGTTAGTGAGAAAGCCAGTACGTACTTTTGACCAGGCCCTGAGCTGTAGCCCTGTTGAACTGCACTTACTGGAGAGATAGTGGTGGACGAGGTGCTCATACTTCTAGTGCCACCAGCCTCGGCACCTGCTGAACTGGAGGGGTACTGGAAGTGTGGAAGTTGTCTGCCTCAGAATCTGCTGAGCATAGACCATAGCCTGCTGATCGGGACAATCTTTCACTTTATGCTGCCCTGACCCACATCTGAAGCATAATCCAAGCCGAGTTTGACACTCCTTTAGGACGTGTTCCTGCTTCCCGTAATAGTTATAGGTGGACTTCTGGTAGGGTGTAGGCCTCTACTGCTGTTGTGTAGTATGATGCGTCATCGTATAATCTTTGGCTTGGTGATAATTGGAACCGTAAATCATACACTGTCCCATTCTACGACGACAATCCATTATAACATGACCCTTCCTGTGACAGAAGCGACACATAGGGAGTTCCTTATCTGGATATGGTGATGCTATATGGGGTGGTTGCTGTGCTTCAAGCTTTTCTTAGTCACTCTAGCTGGTACTCGGGCTAGTGGGTTGATAGAGACCTATTTAGGGATACTGACATAATATTCCTTGTAAACTCATTTTGTTGCTGCTGCACTTGTAATAACTTTAGCAAGAACCTCGCCACTAAAGCCTTATTATCGTAAGGAATCGGCAGCTGTGGTGGGGATTGAGAAGGAGGTGGTCTATGTTCTTTTTGGAGAGCTGGAGGCTACTGGTCATGTTGTCCTACCTGGGATCCCACAGCTTAAAGGTACTGCTGGGTAGGTGGGGTCCTCTGAGCTGATTGAGACACATAACCTGACTGAAGAGATATGGTAGGGGTTATTGTTGGAGGCTACGAGGGAACTTGCTCCTCTTAGGCTGTCGAGTTTTCAGAGGTGCGGGTAAGAGGGGGCAACGTGACTGCTACTAGGATTCATCCTATTGGCACGAAGGTAAGAGCAATGTTAGAAATGATTCAAGCAAGAGGCAACTCAAGCAATCAAAAGAGAGTTTGGAAAGTTTGCAGTCAAAGGTGGTAATAAGTTATGGATCAGATAATATTCCTATTCCTAGATGTGGGCTTGTTGGGTACAATCATGTAATCCAACAACATTTTTATAGGCCTACATGGGCCACCACAAAAATATGTAACACCCAGTCCCAATATATGCAGGACTAGACATACAAAACATGTCAGCTGCATACATACGAAGAATATTCCAATATATGGAATTCTCATACGTATACATAAGCTGTAAGAAATATAAATCACAAGCCAAATCACAGAATAACTATATCTCATCCACAGAACACAATAGAATAGCAATAGTCCAGATAGAATATAATAAAAGAGTCAAAAGATATAGCCGGGTGGAAACAAATCCACTACCAAACAACTATGAAAAATAGTCTCAGATATCTTGAGTCTGATCTCCTAAAATAAAATAAAAGAAACAAACAAAACATGTCCACTACAAGTCTCAAATTGTGACTAAGAAATAGATCTCAGAAGGCGAGACCTCATTTGATGTATATAATATATCCAGTGTAGCACCGTACTCCTGGGAAGTCATGATCGTCTAAGCCTGGAGAATTTACCAGGTCCTCGGTGGGACGTATCATGATACAAGTAATAACATGCCATATAAACTGTGAATAAAAATAAATATGCAAGCAATAAGGTTCCTAACCATTCTACTGTGATTAATTAGTTTAAGAACAAAGCTCCAATGCTTGGGCACTTGGCTAAAGTGGGATTGGCGTAGTCCCCTCATAGGGTACCAGGGGCCTACGTCCATAACTCTCCGATAACGTCAGAGGGCATTAGTATAGAGGGTACGTCCATAACGCTCAGCGAACGTCAGAGGGCCTCAATGACATGCGTCTTCGGCGAAGCTTATAGGTTAAAATAAGAGAAGTACAAAGGTGGCCCATATGTCAAGGAACTATTCTCCCCACACAATGCCTATCTATGTGTAAACCCCTGAATTTTTAAGAGATTTTTATATTTATTTGCTTAAATAATTAGTTTGAAATTATTTTTTTATTTTATAGATAGTCTTGGTCGTGCTTAAATTTGGTTATGCACATTAACTAGACATTATGGCATGACTAGTGCAGTCGTGTACCATAACTAGCATATTAGCCGTACCCCTAAGTTTATTGTTGTAATATTCATTATTTTAAGAATTAGTTGGCACTTGGTTATAATTTTCACTTTTATATTATTTATTTGTAAATTTAATTTTTGTTTAATACTAATAATAAGAGTTTCAATATTAAATAAAGTGCAGTTTTATATAAGTGTGTGTTATCAAAATATTTTAAGTATTTTGGAAATTTTAAATATATATAAAAATATATTCCAATGACCTTTGACTAGAATGGTATAGGTGCACATATATTCGTGTGTGCTTTAAATATTATTTAATAATATATATATATATATATATATATATATATATATATATATATATATATATATATATATATATATATAATGTGTATGTGTAAAAAAAAGAAAAAAATATATTATATTTAAATATATTCATTGAAATATTTTGCTAAATATACGTTAAAAATTTATTTTACTAGAAAAGTTTTGTTACTACATTTATTTGGGGTTTTGGTTCTGTTATTAGATATATATATGTATATGTATACATAAATAGTTATATATAGGATTCATTTTCCATTTCTATTTATAGAATAATATTAATAATGATAGGCATATATGTGGATATCATAATTAATGTTATGCCTTATTGATAATATAGTACTAGGTTAAAGTATTTTTGGGACTTAAATATATATAAAAAGGGAGGAAGAGAGAGAGAGAGAGAGAGAGAGAGAGAGAGAGAGAGAGAGAGAAGATATTTTCATATATGTAAACAAGTTGCAAGGACAGAACCATATATAAATATAAAATGGTTTATACCATATATTATGATTCTACATGTTACTAGAATTTACCATTCATTGTATATACATATATATATATATATATATATATATATATATATATATATATATATAAATATATATATATATTTTTCTTTTTTCTTTCTATATAAATATATATATATATATATATATATATATATATATATATATATATATATATATATATATATATATATATATATATATATATATATATATTATATATATATATATATATATATATATATATATAATATATATAGATATATATAATATATATATATATATAATTTATTGATGGCTAATGAGAGAAAAATCACGAGATATTGAAAAATCAAAATCTCGTGAGACTTAAAATCCAAATTTCCCCTGTCGGTTCCAAACCAGAAGAAATCTACAGAGCTAAGTTTTGGATATTTTAGAGTCCAAATTACGCCGATTCTTAAACCAGTGATATCAAATCTTTCCCTATAGCACTCTTGATCTATTTCTCACCAGAATTAGATCAAACTCTCACTTGAAATAAGTTTTTAAATCTAAGACTAATAAATTTAAGTTGTGCATATTTATATGGGTAGATTCGATAAAGTTGGATCGACCACCATAAGAACATATCGTAAACTTCATTCAATTGCCCCAGCTTCTTCGTCACCCTGAGTGTGCATCCCCGATTCATCCACGTCACCATACGACCGCCAAAACGCTACTGTGGCTGCCGAAAAACTTCCTGTTAAAGAGTACTCTATTTTCGAACCAAATAGTCGACAACCAGGTACCAAACATTCTACCCATTTATCTCGATAATTACTCGATTAAATTTTTATCTAGAAATTCTTATAGATAGACAATACAACCCTATCGAAGTCCTAGTAAATATATTAGAGTAATAAGGAGGAATCGATCTAGAAAAATCGATTCAAATTTGAAGAAAACTGTTTAAGTAAACATTTTAGAGACATCCACAACCATGATTTGAAAGAAAGATTTTGAACCAAATATTAGAAACTTCAAAAATCTATTAGAAGACAGTTATAGACAACATATATGAGATCAAAATCCTTCTTGTAGAATTATTTTTCATCTACCATACAGAAAGTTATTTGATTTCAAAAATCAAGAAAACCCATTTTTGCAAACTGAAAGTTTTGGAAAAAAATTTCGATACGACGTACGTCCAACAAACCAGGCAACATGGTTGTAACCCATGAGCATCGAATGATGTGTATGGATGTTGTCGAGGAGTGGGATTCGAGGGAATCAATTTCATTTTTGTGCGCGACGAAATCAAGGCATATCGGTCGAAATACCCAGTATCTACTCCTTTGCAAACTAGCCCATAACTTCGTGCACATTCGTTATCTCGAGACAACACTTATGCCAATAGGACATGTTATTTTTCTGGTCCTGTGAGCCAAGTTTGGTCAAATTCTGAGAAGGTCGACCGAAATGCTATCTTGGCGTGCCCGTGACCCGATCCAATGGGCAAATTTATGCACGACACACCATAATCCAATATTGGACACATGGTTGGGTTCATATCGTCAAACAGACCTATAGACATATAGTTTGATGACTTTAGTGATTGTAGGTACTGGCATGCTTTTTGGTGCAAAGCGGATCCAACGATGAACATCATTTTGACCCAAAATTACAATTTGTTCCCTATGTCCAGAATTGGACTTTTAGGTAGGCATTTATAGACATTGATTTTATACCAAAAATGTTTATGATATTTATTTCAACATCCGAGGACGTTTGCAGGACTTGACTTCTCATTGCTATTGATTATGACGATCTGAGTGACTGGACTTGCTTTTCTCTGCACATGACCTCCAGGCAAGATACCTTGCCATTACTGTATATTTACTTCAGCTCACTTTATTGCATGTATTTAGTTATTATTATTTATTTTTTTGTAAAAAATGCTTATTTGTCCTCTGTGATAACAAGTCACTGTTTAGTAATAAATTTTATTTTCTTGTTTTCTATATGCACATTTGACCTAGAAGGAAGAGACCACCTGCATTCATTGGCCTTGACACATGTTTGACACGAGTCATGAGTTGCATATAGATCTCAAATTTGTGTATCAACTGGCCAGCGGTACATATAGAACGAGCGTTAGGCTATAACTACTAAATAGGATTGTATGATAGGTACTGGTAGTTATTAGGGTTAGGACATTGGGTGGGGAGAATACTATTGGACGTTGACATCCACCCTATCTATCATATACTCGCTCGCTATTGAGGAAAGGTAGGTAGACTATATGCTATAGACTCGTGACTGAACAATGGCATATAGACTATATACTATAGACTCGTGATTAAGGAATGGTATATAGACTTAGACTCGAGACTGAGGTACTTTATTTCTATGACTTGACTTGAAGGTTACGTGACCATGCACTATTCCCGATGGCATTACACCTAGAGTGGTTAGGTGACCTTATCGTTAGGTATATATACGTTCTGTGCACTTATGCCTGACCATGACTTGGAACAGTATTTTGTTGCGAACTAGTTTGCCATACCTTGTCCTTGTTTGGTTGTAGGTGTGATTCACTGCTTCGATGAGAAGGTACCGAACCTTGTTGTGGTCCGGATACTATATTGAATTCATGGCATGGAATGATACTTCATCATGGATTAGGGTGTCATCTTTTTTTCTTGTTTGGTTGGAGGGATGATACGCTAATTTAAAGGTTGAATATTGGACCATGTTATGATCTGATTTACTTATTATTGAGCAATTTTTATTTAGTTATGTGGGATGTTCTTCCTATATCTTGTTACGTCCATCTCAAGACCTAGTGATTTTTCCAAGTGTGTGCTTTTATGACTTTTTGTAGGTGTTCTAGTCAAGGCCATGATCTTCTCTATTCCTTCGAAGATGATTGCTCTTGGATCATCCAGGTTACTCTTGCTACATCATTTCTTTGTTGATGTATTACTTCTCCTATTAGTTGGTAGTAGATTTATCTCCGCCCAACATCTTATACAAATGATAATTTATAATGATTATAATATCTTTTATTCTTATATTTTATGGATGCGATTAGTTGTCATGGTTATACTACATTTTACAGCTTATGTATATTTATTATACGGCTGGCACGTCTACGTTCCTAGTCCTACGTATTTTGGGACTAGGGCGTTACATGTTTTTATGGAGGCCCATCTAGGTCCACGATAAATTATTTGGTTACTTTACGGTACCAAGCAAGCCTACGTATAGGATTAGAGTCTAGGATCTCATCCACAAACTTAACCTCCTTCTTCGATTCCATTTTCGAACTCTCGCTTGACTCTTTGATTTGTATCTTGCTTGATCCCTTCTATCGTAATTCTTAACTTACCTTCGTGCTTGGTAGAGGTTAGGAAGGTGACTCATACTAGGTAAGACATGTTTCATTGTCCTATCACACTACTAGTTTAAACTCTTGCAAGTTGGGTTGAATGCCTCACGACCTAATATTTTCTTTGACCTTAACCTATGCCTTAGACAAGACGACAGTAGGACGACAATATAGGCACGAATATCGGACAAGACTTAGCTTCCTAAGGAAATTGAATTATTTATAGTTTCTTTCATCATTATCTCGCGTACTTATATTTACTATCTTGACCAATGCTACTATTATAGCGTAGTTTTGCACGCTTATTCTTTTATCAAGCTTGTTCATGACATATATGTTATTGGAGGTACCCCACTAACATATTGCTTAATTAGAACCAATGCATGATGGTCTGATCAACCTAGTGCACTTGGTTCGCTCTTCATAAAATTATTCCATTCAGAATGAGATATAGTTAACTTGTCCCTTAGTATCTCATCTACAACTGAGTTAACAATTCAATCACCTTTGAACCCCGTATTTGTATTCGATCACATCTCCCTTGAACTCTTTACTATTTTTTGACACCTTTTTCGGAAAAACAAACGCTCATAGACACAGAGTTTTCTCCTATGGCCAGGATAGTTGTATATACACAAGTGTAGGTAGCCATCGACCAAGTCATGTGACTACAACCTCGCCTCAAATTACTCATCCTTTTCTTTGACCCTAGACCTATTGTCGTGACCTGTAATCATTTGAAACTTAAGAATGATTAGAATCGTATCTTTAATTCATACCACTAACCTAGACAACTTTTATACAATCTTCTCTCTAAGGAATCATGTACCCTTGATCTCTAATCATTTATCTTGATTTCTTAACCCTTACTCTTTGTATTTCTTGCGTTAAACCATCATTTATTTTCCAAACTCTTACCCGACCAAGCATCACAGATTAAACAAGAGATGAATAGACAAAGACAAGGGCAAGCATTTACCATGCCTGTATTAGACACCCATCTCGAGATTAGGGATCCAATAGGTATTATTCTAGTTATACGATTTTTATTATTAAAGACATGACTTAGCATTAGAACAACAAATTCACTAGCTTAGCCAATATCCATAGCATAATACTTCGTCTAACTATGAATTATGAGTTATCGACAACAATGCTTGAGCACTACCTTCGACACCATTAGAAACCTTATGACCATAGTCTAGCAGGCCTATCACGAATAGAAATTTAGGACTTAGTCATTAGAAATTATTGCATGACGTACCTTAGAAATTGTTGCCTCCACCTTATGTACTATGGAAGAGTGAATCCTTCGATTTCCTCGATATATATGTTATCGTAGCATCCCTCGCCAAACATTGGAAGAACAAAAATGACATACGTAATCATTTCTCCGTTGTTCAAAAATCAATTTATGATCTTCGAACTTGACACATTTCCTCCAATCGGACTAATAAATCAGTGGTTTATAACGTCCATTTCTATCCGTATCACTTTGATACCTCCACCGTGACTTTGACATTTGGAGCACCAAACTAGCCATTTCCTTCCAACAAATTTTACCCTCATGAACTAGGGGAGCCACTTTACACACATGACATACATGTCCCATAGAAACACACCATCTTGTGCTCCATTTCAATTACACTACAAGTATGACATATTTTTCCTTAAAACAAAACATGGATACCCATTTTCGTAATATTTAATTTTTAACCATGCAATATTGACTCCATCCCTCAAACGACTGACACACATGATCTATGCAAGACAAACCACACCCATGCATTCCATTCAAGGAAGCACATGCCTCCTGCATCAAACACCAAACATCAACCCACACACCCTAGTTATTATGACTTAAAAGATTCCAAACACCTACCTAATCATGCCTTTTCCTTCAAAACTAGTTATATTCGACCACTGATTCCTACTATCTTGTTGAAGCATGACCCCTAAAGTACGATGTTATAATTCTCTTATAGAAGTTATTGACCGCGAATGCCGGGGTAATATCTAGGCTTCCTTCAGGACCCGTGACTACGGTAGAAGTATCTAATATCCTCATATCTATTCCTACAATTTGACCTTTCCAGAAGTCTTGTAACAACGATTTTCACGGTTAGAAAATTCTTATAAGTTGGGTAGAATCTTGAATTAAGAATACCCTAACTTGTAGAAAATGGCGTCAATTTTGATTCCTTGTATAACTATCTCCTCCATCTTTTCGGAAACCGAGTATGATTGACATAATTACTCATCCTTCGCATTTAGTCTCATTCTTCCTTGATATTAAGATTGATTTTAATTTCGAGGATAAAATTTTTATATAATGGGTAGGATAAAATTTTTATATATAGTAAGGTTATGACTTACCAACAGCCGACATCCATAATTACTCATGATTCAATATAAATATCATCGCTCAGGTGATTCTTACCAACAGCCGACATCCTTTCCTGTATTTGAGTAATAACTTACTCTAAATGCATAAGACATCATTAGCACTAGACCTACCTATATGAAGATCACTGGCGACACGCCATCTTGGACCATCTTACAGGTATAACGATACCCTTGCAGTGCAGGTAGCTAGCCCCACTGCAAGTCCCGTATACCGATGCCAGTACGTCGACATCAATCCTTGTCCCCCTAGGACGAACCGGGTCCGTGGTCGCGGATTACCGTTCTAGGAACTACCTTGTATATAAGTTGTCCATGACCATGCATTTATATGCAACTTATCTAAGAAGAAAACATATAATGCATGAAGAGGAAAACTAAGTAATAACCTATCATTCTCATTCGTATTGTCATCCAACCATCTATCCTTGAGAAACACTCACATTATCATCTGCCCAATCTAGGGTCTTAGTGAAATCTACATTCTACATCGGCACAGGATAATAGAATGTGATTACTTAAGCCCGTCCTCACATCTTTGATACTGTACATCTTTTCAACCAACACAATGTACTCACCGCCCAATTCTTAGGACTTAGCATATGTTTAGCATACGTTCATTCGGACGTAATTCAAGCATACTCACTGCCCAGTTCCTGGGTCTTAACATCTGTGTTACCATCTATTCATCGAGCTAAGGCTCGATATACTCACCGCCCAAGTATTTGGGACTTTTCTTCACCTGTCATGTATTTCATGGCAACATCGTACAAGCATACAATTCATCTAGCAATAATAGTTTACGTTCAGGTGATTATTTATCTTTCATTATTTTTCAAATTCCAAGCAAGGTGTTATTGAACAACTCAGTAAGAAACATATCATACTATCCTTTATTTTAAGCGTAAAGCTAAAGGATCTTCGAAGGATTCAACACTACTCACTTTCATAGGATGATTTCCGCTACGATCGCAAAGCCTTCCAAGCGATCCTTCACATATTCCCAAGTCCAACAAGGCTTCATTGAACTAACCATCCATCATAGGCATCTTGTGGGTCGAGGCACTACATATATGTTGCTATCATAATAAATATTATGCTTTATAGATAATTTAGTAATTAGGTTAAAGTATTTTTGGGACATAAATATATATAAAAAGAGAGAGAGAGGGGGAGAGAGAGAGAGAGAGGATAATTTTATATATGTAAACAAGTTGTAATGATACCACCATATATACTTATAAAATGGTTTATACCATATATTAGGATTCTACATGTTACTAAAATTTCCATTCATTGTATATACATATCTATATATGCATATATAATTTATTGATGGATAATGAGCAAACTTCCTCCGTCCGTTCCCAACCAGAAGGAATCTACAGAGCTAAGTTTTGGATATTTGAGAGTCCAAATTCTACCGATTCTTAAACCAATGATATCAAATCTTTCCCCATAGCACTCCTGATCTAATCCTCGCCAGAATTAGATCAAACTCTCACTTTAAATCTGGTTTTAAATCTATGATTAATAGGTTTAAAGTTGTGCGTATTTATATGGGTAGATTCGATAAAATTGGACCGACCACCATAAGAACATCTCGTAAACTTCATTCAACCGCCATAGCTTCTTCGCCAACCCTGGGCGTGCAGCCTCGACTCATCCATGCTGCCGTGTGAACGCCAAAATGCTACTATGTCTGCCGAAAAGCTTCCTGCAACTGAGCACTCTGTTTTCGATCCAAATAGTCGACAGTCAGGTACCAAACTTCCTACCCATTTGTCTCGATAATTAATTGATTAAATTTTTACCTAGAAAACCCTATATATAGACTATACATCCCTCTGGAATTCGAAGTAAATAGATTGGAGTAATAAGGAGGAATCGATCCAGAAAAATTGATTTAAATCCAAAGAAAAACTATTTAAATAAACAGTTTTTGGACCGAAACAACCCTGATTTGAAAGAGAGATTTTGAACCAAATATTGAAAACATCAAAAATCTATTAGAAGAATATTTAAGACAACATATATGAGATCAAAACCCTTCTTATAGAATTATTTTTCATCTACTATACAGAAAGTTATTTGATTTCAAAAAATTAAGAAAAACCCGTTTTTGAAAACTAAAATTTTTGGAAAAACTTTCCGATACGATGTGTGCCCCGCCAAACCGGGCGACATGGTTACAACCTATGAGCATCAAAAGATGCATATGGATGTTATCGACGTGTGGGATTTGACGAAACTCGTTTCGTTGTGTGTGTACGACGAAATCGAGCATATCGGTTGAGATATCCCGTATCGGCCCCTTTGGAAACTAGTCCATAACTTTATGCACGTTCGTCATCTTGAGACAAAACTTGCGCCAACAGGGCCACCGGAATCTGAGAAGGTTGACCGAAACGCTATCTTGGCAGGCCCGCGACCCGATCCAACAGGCAAATTTGTGCACGGTCCACCGGAATCCAACTTTAGATATACGATTGGGTTTGTATCGTCAAATCAGACCCATAGATATAGTTTTGATGACTTTAGAGATCGTAAGTACTGACACGCTTTTTGGTGCAAAGTGGGTCCAACTGCAGATATCGTTTTGACCCGAAATTATGATTTTGCTCCTGTGTCCAGAATTAGACTTTTGGGTAGGCATTTTGGACATTTTTTTATACCAAAAATGTTCGTGATATTTATTTTGGCATCCGAGGAGGTTTGCGGACTTGACTTCTCATTGCTATTGATTATAACGATCTGAGTGACTTGACTTGCTTTTCTCTGTACACCACCTCTAGTCAAGATACCTTGCCATTATTGTCTTTTCACTTCAGCTCATATTATTGCATGCATTTATTTATTATTATTTATTTTTCTATAAAAACTGCTTCTTTGTCATATGTGATTGCAAATCATTGTTTAGTCGTAAATTTAATTTTCTTGTTTACTATATGCACATTTGACCTAGAAGAAACAAGTTATGGTAAGGTGGGTCTAGTGCGTTTCCATATTTGGATATATAGAATATTAAGTCATAAATGCATTAATTTAATGCATGTGGACTGTTATTTAATTGTTAAAAGTCAATCAAATATATATCTAATTGATTTTGGCAACCTAAGTTTGGTCCCACTAAGTTGGTTAAGCTAGGGTTGGGTACAAACAATTATTCGAATTGAATTGAACACCGTAAAGACAATAAATGGGTCTCATGTTCCATTTAAAAATAAGTAATACATATAAACTCAATTGTGTGGCACACATTGTCATGTGTCTATCAGGCTCAAAATAAGTCAAAGCTATATATTGGTCGATTAGGTTGGATCTATGTCGAGTTTCAAAATTAAATTGGAAGTTGGGTCAAGGTTTATTGTAGATGGTCAAATTGCCTAAATTGATCCGAATGTTGTGTAACAAAAATAGAATACAATGGAACATGTTTGAGTGGACATAATACATCAAAATGAAGATAAAGTTCTCTAGATCAAAACATGTGAACTAGAGATTGTCATTTCTTGTGCTCCAAAAATCAAAGCTACGAAAAAGTATATATTATGATAAAAATAATAGTAGGAAAAATTATCTGTTAATAACTATATTAAACCAAATAAAAAACTAACTAAAAATAACTCCAAAAAATTTGGGGGCTTACAAAAGGTGGTGTGAGATGGTGGTAGTGGCGACTAGGATTTGATGTGGCCGGTTTTGTGGAGGGGTGAGGCTGATCAGATTTGGGGGTATTTGGAGAGGTGCGGCTGGCCACGTTGTTATATATATAACGGTTTATGGCTAGATGGGTTAGGATTTGGGTAAAGAAAGGTTTAGAAAAGTTTGGTTTGGTTTGGTTGCTCCAAATAAAAGATATACAAGATTGAATCTATAAGTGAATATTGAGTTTCCTAATTTGGAAAGTCAATGGTGGGTTGGATGAAACCAATTATGGCTAAACTAATATATTATAGTATCCTATTATAGGTGCAACTAAGGCTAGTTGGAATAGTTTAAGGTCGGTATGATTTTTAGAATAGAAATTGACTCCGAAAGGCTAATTAATGGATCTTGTGTGCCATTTGAAAATAAGTAGCACCTGGAAACTCGATTGAGTAGGACAACATTGGCATGTATAGTACGCTCAAAATATGTCAAAAGTATATATGGGGACGAAATGATTGAATCACGTTTGGGCCTCAAATCAAAAGTGGAAAAATACATTGAGTTTTACGGTAAGGGCTAAAATGACTATTTTGACCCCAAAGTTGTGCATGAAATATGCAGTGTAAGGGAACAAGTTTGGGTAGGATATGATATATCAAAATGAAGGTGGACTCGTTTAGATTACGAATATGAGACTAGATTCAAGAAATTAATAATCATTGTGCTTCAAAAATCAATGCCACGGTGAAGTACTCCTATAGTCATAATTGATCATGTTGGCCCATGTAGCCATGATCAACCTGATTTCGATAATTGACTTAAAACTCTGACTTTAATAGAAAAAGCAAGAAGACTTCAAAATGGCTACAGAAGATTGTACTTGATCATCAAGAAGACTTTTTCTACTTTATTCTATATTTTTTATTTCTTGAGTCTAGATTACTATGTAAGTCGGGATCATTGGCATTTATAAGTTTATCCTGAATCAAAACAAACCTATCTTTTATCCCAAACAAAACCAACATCCAAAAGCCTACATGAACCAAAAATTTCTTATAAACCACTTAGCCGAACTCGGTCCCTAGGATCACTCCTGGTCAGCAGCATTGCCTAGTCTTTTAGTTATCCAACATTCAAAATTCGAATGTTTACCCTAAGCGAGTTCTGCCTGAACTATGGTTCAAAAACTACTATCAATAGAAAAGAATTTGACATTCTAATCACTTAATCCATTCTTTATCTCCTCTATCTAGTCTAAGCCTTCCTATTACAAAGAGCTTTCAATCTTAACATTTCCAAGACAACTTCCATTCTTCTAAGTGCCGGTGGTTTCCGATTATGAGTATTCAAGTTGTACAAGCTTGGAGTATAAAAGTTTTTTCCAGATGGTGTTGAAGTTTGATCATGGGCTTCGTACTAAAACACGACGGCGTTGAAGTTGGCGTGTTCTTCGGAGTAAAGCACGCGATGTAACCTTTATTTCAAATAGTAGATTAAACATCGAACAGGCGTACTCGAGACTCGACTAGTCCTCTCAGAGGGAAACCAGTATAAAATCTCGGTGTCTACGTATTGCTTTCTCGTCCCTATTTACTTACTGATTTACTTTGCTGCATATAAGTATTTGTTTATATCTGTCTTTAACTGCTTATTATTATTAGGGATATTACTTCCGCTACACTCTATTCACCCCCTCTAGAGGTGCCATCGATCCTACAGTTGGTGCCAGAGCGTATGTTTCTAAAAGTTGGATTAAAACTCCTTAAGATATGGCATCATTAGACACTAGTAATGGTGAAGGCCAGTCTACAAATAGGCTACCCCTATTTGATGGCACAAACTATACGTATTGGAAAATGCGTATGAGCTTTTACCTCAAGTCACCTGATTTCGATTTATGGTCAATTGTCATTGACGGTTATAAGAAACCACTTTCTATTGTTGTGGATAGGAACTTGGTAGAAAAAGTACGTGATAAGTATACTTATCATGAAAAAAAGCAAGCAAGTCTTGATACAAAAGCTACCAATGCTTTAATTTGTAAAGTAGATAGAACTGAGTCTAATAGAGTATCAACATGTCTCAGGTCTCACGAGATTTAAAAATTTCTTGAGGTAACTCATGTGGAAACTTCACAGGTGAAGGAGTCCAAAATCTCACGACTCACACAAGAATATGAGGCCTTCAAATTAAGCCTTCAAAATGAAGCCTAATAAGACTACTACCAATATGTTTTTTCGATTTCCAGGTATTGTTAACCCTCTATAATCCTTTAGAAAAGAATACAACATGCATAAAAAGATTCGAAAGGTACTTCGCGGGCTGACCAAGAACTGCAATCCCAAGACAACGACCATTATTGAAGGGAATAATCTCACTACAATGACTCTTGAGACTCTTATGGGAAAGCTTATAACACATGATCTAGATCTTAAAGATTTTGAAGAGCCAGCTCCAAAGGACTAGACTATAGCATTCAAAGTACACCATAAGACAGCCTCTGATAATGAGAGTGTGACCGATAGCTTAGACAACATGCAAATGGCCGTTATGACCTTATGATAAGAAACTTTAGAAGATTCCTGAAGTACGAGAAGACTAATAAGAAGAAGAAAGATTCCAGAGATGGTAAAGAACCAATTTGCTACAGCTGTAAGAAGATAGGTCATATCAAGAAAGACTGTCGTGTTATAAGAAAAGGGAGCAAAAACGATCAATCAGGTAAAAGAAGATCTTCAACAAGAAATTATGCAAATACCAGCATCTGGTGTGAAAGTGAAGCGAGTGACTCTGATGAAGAAGAAAGACCTCGCAATATAGCAAATCTATGCTTTATGGCTACGGATGCTAAGGTAATTTCAAATCATCTTTATAAAAAAATTTACTTTTGATGAATTATCTGATGCCTCAATGATCTACTAAAAGATCAAAAGTAGATGATGGGTATGTACAAAAGTGCTAAGAAAGAGCTAAAAGCTGACCAATCTGAGTTCTCTAAGCAATCTCAAATACTAAAATATATTAGAGATAAAAACTCTTCTAGTAACATGGATAATATTTCTTCATTAAAGTTGAGATTACATGACACACTTGAGAAGCTTGATCAGAACACAAATCAAGAAAATGTAAAGCTCAATGATCTCTATGAACTAGAAAAAAGAAGTATTATATTGCTGCTCAGAGAATAGATGCACTCTCGACCAAGTACAATGAAGCTTGTATTGTCTCTAAAAAGTTGGAGATTGAATTGGAAAAACAGGTTGTTAAGCCTGCAACTCAAGTGAAGACAAATCACAAGACTAAACACAAACACAACACGACCAACACTACTATGAGTCATGCATTTATGTATAAATTTATACACAAGAAGTCACACACCTCTTCAAAAAACCGCATACATGATCTTCGAACTTCACCTAGCATAAACACTTCTGCTAAATGTCATTATTGTGGTGTAAGAGGACATGTATCACATTAGTGCAAGATTAGGAAGCTAGTAGAGATGAATATATATGTTTGGGTTCCTAAAACTAACATATTTGGACCATCAAGAAAGTGGGTACCAACGATTACATCTTCAACTTGTGTTGTAGGTGGACCTTCCTCGTCCCACTAGAAGCAAATGGATTCTTGATAGTGGTTACTCCAGACATATGACAGATGATAATACTTTGTTTGTGTCACGACCCGCACCCACTTTTCAGGATGCGAGTGCGTGCACAAGCCAGCCTACACTAAATATATATAATTTAATTTCCTATCTATTGTACTATACTTAACCATAGATTTATTACAATTAATTATATTCATAATATAAAACTTATGCTTAAGTTAAAGTTAAAGTGGATTGTACTATTAAAGTAAACTCTAGGGCTTGATTCATAATTTAGTTATTTCTAAGGATCTTAAGGGAAATATACCTTTCATTTATGAGAGAGTGCACAACAAGACTCTCTTATTCTACTTCTTTACGTGAACAGTGTCATATATGTTGGTGCATGCAAGGTTTGCTAAAGATTCTTTTCTCATTGCTTCTATATTTCCTTACAGTTTCTTGTATCTCTTCTATATATATTACTTAAGTAACAGATAAATAGGTTAGAGTTTTACCAAGGAGCACAGTTAGGGAGCAAAAAGATCATGACGAGGAAAGGAAGCTCATGGTGGCGAGGTGTCCTACGACAGGAGTTCACTGGGAGGCTGTTTGGGGTTAGTCTGTGGAGGCATCGGCTTCCCACTGGTCCATCAACGAGGTTCCTGCGGATATCATCTCGGTCTATCGGCACGACGGTTCGGCTACATATATGGCAGTTACGGCGAGGCATGGTCGGTGTAGAGGCCAACCAGCGGACGACAATAACGCCCACGACCAACACGGATGAGTCGACAATGTTGCTTGCTAGGGGGTTGAAGCATTGGATGTGGCATGAGGCGTTCAACTGGGAACGACCGATCCGAAAATGCATAGGCCCATAACACTGCTATTTGGCGGTACTATGGCATAGGATGTTGGCGAGGCTTGGAGTCGTAATATGGCCACACATGAGCATTCTAGAGGGTTACAACAACCAGCATCGACCATGAAGGTTGGTCGCAGAGGATGCCGACGCCGCTGGGAAGTATGGAGTACTGTTGACATTGCGGGCAACTGAGTCGGTCTTCGGACATGTGTAATGGAAGAGTAAAGAGCGAGGTGCTGGGACTAGGCCGGACGGAAAGGGACACGTGTGGAAGTCCTCAGGCTTTCGGCATGGTGGCATCTGTCAATGGTCAGAAACTTTGTCATCAACGTGTGCGACGGCTCTGACTCACATAGATCTGCTCGACCCTTAAGCAGTACACATCATCACCGACACAACCTCGGCCAAAGGTTACGAGGGCTGAGTGGAGGCGACTTCTTCCAATACGGTGTTAGAGTTTGGCGAAGGTAGTGTATTTATACAACAACAGTGGGTTTGGGGTTTGCATGGGCTATAATGGGGTCTTGCTAATGTTTGGAGGAGTTGGGCTCGGGCTTGGGATTAAAATGAAAGGTTCCTTTAGGTTTGGGCTTAACGAATAACATGCTTAAGGCCCTAAACTAATAATTCTATATATATGTTATATCTATATATATAAGTGGCTCATTGGTCCAATTCAACAAAGAACATTGTGCATTGTCAGTCCAAATATAAGATTATCAACGTATGTGGCTTATACCTAAACAATTAACCACCATTTTATATATATGGATTTTCCAATACAAAATATATACATGATTTATGTAGGTTTTAAATCATCGATAATAATGTTAACATTTTTTTCCAAGATATTCCAAATAAATAAATAAATAAAATATTAAATGAAAACTAGGGGTTTACAGTTTGCAACTCTATCGATGAATAAAGAAGGCTATGTCTCCTTTGGAAATAATTTAAAATGACATATAATTAGTAATGGCGACATAGGTACTCCTCCCTCTCCTATTATAAAAAATGTATGTTTAGTAACAGAATTAAAATATAACATGCTGAGTATTAGTCAGTTGACTGATCATGGTTATGGAATTAATTTTGTTAAGGATAAATATTTTATTTAGGATAAATCTTCGGGCACGATCCCTTTTGAGGGAATAAGAGAGGACAAAATATTTGTCTTATATCTGTCAAAAAGTACTAACAGTACAGGAAAGTGTCTATAAACCTCTCAAGATGAATGCTGGTATGGCATATGCGTCTTGGACATGCAAACATGGACACTAGTGCATGATTGTCTACAAAAAATTGGTAGGAGGCTTACCCGATATCACTTTAAAGAAAGATATAGTCTGTGCCAAGTGTGAAAAGAATAAGACATCCAGATCATCTTTCAAATCAATAAACGTTGTAAGTACCTCTAGACCACTTCAACTATTACATATAGATTTATTTGGACAAAGTAGAGTCGCCAGTCTTGGCGGTAAGCTATATGCTTTCGTGATAGTTGATGACTATTTACAATACACTTGGGTCTACTTTCTTACAAATAAAAATGAGGTCTTTTTTAGAATTTTTGTCCTTTTGTAAAAAGGTACAAAATGAGAAAGGATTCATGATTAGTCATATTTTAAGTAACTATGGAGGAGAATTTGGTAACCACGATTTTAAAACATTTTGTGATTCACATGGTTTATCATATGAATTCTCTTACCCTAAAACTCCTCAACAGAATTGCATTATGGAGACAAAGAATAGATCTCTTAGTGATATGGCCAGAGTTATGCTTAACCAACATAATCTTCCAAAGTATTTTTGGACTGAAGCTGTTTATACAGCATGCCATATTTTGAACATAGTTCTTATTATGCCTATTTCCAAAAAGACTCCTTATGAATTATGGTTCAATAGAACTCCGAGTATCAGCTATTACAAAGTGTTTGGCTGCAGATATTTTATCTTAAATACTAAAGATAATTTAGGCAAATTTGACGAAAAAGCCAATGAAGGAATATTTCTTAGATACACGACAAAGAGCAAAGGATCACTACAAGAAAAAGACCCTATAATAACGTTTGATAATTTTATTACAACGGTTCATTTATAAACGTTACATAATTTCTGTAGCAACACATAATATGACGGGTATGAAGAGTTTTTGGCCTATTATAACGATTTATATCATCAAGCGTTATATATTATTCACACATATGTAACGTTGTTACACGCAAACGTTATAAAAAGCGGTAAAAAAATTAGAGCGCCCGCTCGAATGCCCGCTCAAACCCAACCCCCCTCCACCAAATCAAAATCCTTAGTTCCTTTTTCTTTTCCCCCTCTCTCTCCCCAATATTTTCCTTCTCATCTTCTCCTCTCCTCTTTTCCTCCTACCACAGCCCCGAAAACCCTTATAATGCCCCGCTCCGCATGGTGCATTATGCTGAGTCGTTGACTCAAAGAGTTGCATTGACCCGATTACGTATCGATGCGAATCGATACAAAGAGTTACGTTATCTCGAGAGATGCATCGAGTCGGATAGTTACATTGACCCGAGGAACGCATCGAGTAAGATCGATGCAAGTGTTAAGTTGGCCCGAGGGAAAGCAGTGAGTCGGTTCGAAGATTCTAAAAAATCGAATCGACGCAACGCAATTGACCGAATCGAATAAGTATTGATTTTAGTTGGTTTCGTGTGCAGGCTATACGTTTATTCTGATATATTAGACGTCAACATTTTGCCTTATTCAGAAAGGGGTCCGCGAAACCAATCGTCGCCTTGCGACGGACTGAGGCATTGGCACGGTAAGCCAAATCGAACGTATAATTCAATGAAGCACGAAGTGCTCGATTGGCTAAGTCAGGAGAGTTGGCCGTGCAACGAAGTTATGAAATCGAGCCGTATCAGCTCGACGAAACGACAAGGCATATCGACTCAAGGTGGGGGGACATTGACTTCTCTTTCCTACTCCTTCATGCCAAAGTAAAATATATATATCATTGTATGTTGAGTTAACCTATCGAGACCCCCGGCATGGCTCGATAGAGAGATAAACATAGCGCGTGTCGAACACTCGATAAATTTTTTGAAATAAATCGTACATCAAATATATGAGTCGCTATGGAACATTGAATATCGTAAAGACGAGCGCCTCGGAGCGTAAGCCATAAGAACATGGGATAACTGTATTGACGAGTGCCTCAGTGCATAAGTCATTCCGTGCCCCGGTACACGAGTTTGCATGCTAGAACATTGAAAGACTATATCGGTGCGAGTGCCTCAGTGCACGAGCGATAGAACAATGAATACCCTATCGAGGCGTGCCTCAGTTACACGAGTCGGGAGGATGAAACATAAGTATAATGCGTTGAACACTAAGACGTAGAACATTGAAATACGGCTTTGAGACGTGCATCGAACGCACGATGCAAGTAAAGGGCGAATAACTATATCAATGGGTGCGCAGTTGAGCGAGTCTATAAAAGTTAGCTTTGTTGAGAAGAGAACTGTTGTGGCATAGATGTGACATAACTGTCGATGCGGCATGGTGCCTTTGAAATATTTATGGCCTTCGGGGCATTCGTTGAGAACATTAGGGCGCTGCACCAATTAAAATAGAGATATGCCAACTTGTTTGGTTGTATGAAAGATAAGATGCGTTGCATGGTCAAATGGACTAAAGATATGAAGAAGCTTGTGCACGGGCATCCCTTGAACGTGGTACGCCAGGGCGTTGGGACCGTTCGACCGAGGAGGGATATTGGATAAAGTTGGTATTATTGGTGCACTTCATGTAGACGGTTAGCGACCTGTTATAGAATATGATAAACCACTTACCAAGTATTTCGGGGGTCATCTGATTGTTTGGGTTAGCAACCACACAGAGTGATCATCGTCTTACATATGTCATTTGAGAAAAATAAGTCCATTCTAGCCCGAAAAGCTAGTGACCTTCATATAGTTAAGGGCGATGAATTGGAAGTGCAAGATATACATATATCCTGCATGGATGGATATTGGGTCGAAAGTGCAAGGTACACTTATATCGTGCACATATAGATCCACATAGAGAGCACTTATAACATTACAGGGAAAGCTGATAGGCGTATTCACCTTGCGTCGGTACAAGGGCGAGTACGTCAATTTTGGTAAGAAGTCATGAAACAAACACGAGATTGCTTGCCTATTTACTTATGCGAATCGAATAACATGCTTGTCATGATAACATGCTTTACTGTCTTCGAATATGCCATGAACTGATCCTAAGGAGAACATAGAAAGAGAACTAAATTGTATGTTTGCATGAATCATTACAATACTAAATATCAGTTGGTTAAGTGGGTCTTTGATCAGTACAGCGAGGACGAAAGTACTAATCCCCCACTAGTTTGCTAGCAGGTTCAGGGAATGGTCTGCTCACGGTGGAGCTTCGCTTGACTGCGTTGAGGCTTGGAATGCCGAAGCGTATTGAGGCATGCGACCGCGTCGACGCTCGAACATGCAACATGATTGATGCGGCCGAGATATAGAAGGCATGATGTATGGAACGGTGAAATCCTTTGTGGGCAAGAGAGAACTTGAGTATTTTAGCCAATCTGGCATATATTGTTAGGCAATTGAAAGCCTTTATAATCTTATTTTGAATATCGATAAAGAGAATTGTTTCGTATACTCTATTTTTCTTTCATTGTTAATATCAAATCAAAGATAACCATTTGAGAACTTGTCATCTTGCCTTGTACGAGTGCAACTCCAGACTTGTACGGCATCACGCCCTAGCGAGGTCGATAATTCGGATAGATCGATGCGAGGACGAGCGATTTTTTGGGTCGGGGCATGATTAATTGGTGTCAGAGCTCTAGGCTCAATTTTCTCAGGACGGTTGCTTCATTTCAATTCAAAAGAGTTGCCCACTACCAATCAAATCACTCTTGTCTCTACTCGATGCTGCACTGGATGTTCCATACAATAAGTCTAATACAAATTATGTAATTTTACCGTATGTTGTTTTGGAAATTACATGATGTTTGCTGCAAAAGTCGTGAAAGGTTTGTTGCTGCAAGTGCAACAAGTTACGCGATGTGAATTCATGGATTTGTTGCTGCGAATGCAATATGTTGCGAATTGTAATTTGAGATGTTCGTCGTTTGCAACGATCGATATAAGAAATGTTGGTTGTATCGATATAATGAAAGTCGTGGAATGTTGCTGCAGCAATTGTCACGCATTGATTATAAATGATGTGTTGCAAGGAAAATGAAAGTAGATATCGAATGTGTTGAACAGATTCATATATTGGCTTTGAATGTCGAAAGATGAATCATTGCAGGAGGTGCAATAGATGTCAAAAATGAAATGTTGTATGATGTGCAATGTGTGTCGGAAGTAAATTGTTGCACGTGGTGCAATGCATGTCAAAGTAATCGTTGCACAGAGTGCAATGAATATTGGAAATAAATCATTACATACTGTGCAACGGGTGGAACTGAAATCATAAATCGAGAGAAACAAAATAGGTTCGGTTGTGCACCGAGCTTGTGTTGGAAAATAAATACATTAGACGAGTTATGTTGGATTTTGGTTGATCAAAAAGTTACGGTTGTGATCAGCATGATCACTGCAGAAAGCTTGAGTCAGAATAGATTGTTGGTTCATTCAGAGTTTGTTACGTCAGAAATTATATTGGTTTTCGAGTGGTATATGGTATACCACCGGTACGATGAATGGCTCGATTCTGAGTGGTATATGCAATACCACTTGTGCGATGGGTTGCATCGACGAGTTGTGATAATTGCAGAAGATTCATCCGCAACGGACGGGATAACACCAAGATCGATTGAGAATTTGTATGACGGCATATTGATGCAAGTGTTCTTCGATGATGATCGGTTAGAATGGTATGGCGGGGCTTGTATCATTGAATGTTATGTCGATTAAAAATTTATATGTCGGTTGAATGACGGAAACTAGCAAAATGATTATGCCTTGAGGCAACAATCGGATCGGCCAGATAGGAAACTTGAAACATTATAATCGAACCGTACGACTTATGAGCTCGATAAAAATATTACATGATACAAATTATAATCGAATCATACGACTTACGATCTCGACAAAAATGTTAGAATACGTGAATGGTAATCGAATCACACGACTTGCGATCTCGATAGAAATGTTGGGCGAGGCAGAATATAATCGGATCGCACGATGTGCGACTACGATGAAAAGTTGGTTGATGCTGATAAATAGTGCCCAAGAGAGAGTTTGTAACGTTATGACAAAACTCATTTGAGTATGACTGAAAAATATACGAAACTTAGAGGGCGAGATCGTATGACTTGAGGGTTCGATGTTGGATAATCGGTAACTCAGTTACGTGATCAAAGTATAGCGGGATGCAGCGAATCGAAAAACGAGTTGATGCATATGGAAAGGTTTGTTGAGAACTTGGATGTATGCAATGCGAGTTAAGTTGACGTTGATGCAGATTTAAAGCTGACCATCGCACTATCGAAATTGATATGAACTATCAAAATCAATACGCCAAGAAACGTTAGCACGAAATGAAAACACACAATAGGGTAGGCCTACGATATCGAGATTTTTGGAAACGACAATACGAGGGTGTCAACCTGGTTGATCGTAAACTTTGTGATTGATTAGGGCGAGACTACAAGGTCATCGACGGTCGTCATAATTCTTATAGCATCTCGGATGTTGACCATAGGTAGAAAGGCTTGAACTCGATAGGAGTGGATGTTTCGTAAGTTGCAAAATTTTTCAACGGTAGTGCATGAGTTAGTCGGAGGCTAGTTGCGCATCAGTTGCCCTGATAGAATGGTTATGTACGGTTGGGTAGTTGCATAGAAAATCGTCGAAACGTGATTTTGCTACGAAATAAGATATAGAATGGTTCGTAGTAAACTGTCCTTCGGTGATGATCTATAATTATCGAGCGTAGCTTCGGGGCAGCTGACCCTAGAAGACTTGACCGCCAAATCAATTTAAATGTTGCAGACCGTAAGATGACCTATGTGTTGTCGCATACAAAATTGCATCGGTAACAAATATAGTGTGGTGCATGTTGACAATAAGTCTAGGCGTTCAAAAATTGTTGGAACAGCTTTTGATTGAGAATGATGTAGCTAGTTTTTGAGTATTCATCGGATGAATACTTGAATGGTTATATTGGTCGACGATCGAACTAGAAATTCACCAACGACTTTGGTGATTCGAATAGTCGATTGTGAGAGTCGTGCTATGCACAAGAGAGAACGATAAGGGAATTACTTACGAGTTATGTCGCTAAATTTGGTTCCACCTTACAATTGAGCTTGCGTGAATCGAACTTATATTCGATGTTGCGAGACGAACGAGTTTAGGATTTGGCTAGAAGTTTCCTACTCGATGGGTATCGAACGTAAGGCGTGTCGTAAAGACCTTCCTGCTAAGTCGGTCGTTGCCTTGAGCATTGTCGACTAAAAGTAAATTTGTGTTGGATAGATTGTGGCGTTTGTGCAATATCAATTTAAAGTTGTGTCGGAAGAATTTAAGCACGGTGTCTAGGTAAGTCACCTAGCGGACGTAGTCCTGAATGTTGATGCTTTTGCAAGTCAACAAAAGAGAATCATGTCGAGATAAGGTACGAAGTGAAACTTCAAAAATAAGTTGGGTAGCGACATCGAATTCAGGGCGTTGCGGAGACTCGTTGTGATCGGATGCGTGATGGCTTGACACAAAGCATAGAATTGATAGTCCCGCTGAAACTTACAAAGTGAGAAATACGATTTTTGAATCGCATCATGTGCCTTGACTTTTGTTGGATGATCACGTATGTACCAATATGAATATGCAATAGAATTGCGAGAACATAGGCTAGAGCCCATGTCTGATCGAGAGTGCAAGATGGCAAGTAATTGAGAATAAGAAGTTACATGTTAGCATTGTTCCGATATCCTACAACTAAGCTTGGCTGAAATATATATATTGGTTGGACGCCTAAAATATGTTTATGATTCCAAACTAAGTTGTGTGATCCTAACGATAGTGAGACGAGATCGTGGAACGATCTAGTGAAACCTTTGGAAATTTAGTGTTAGTTTCGTTTCGAAGACGAACCGTATTTTGAGTGGTATATTATATAATGCCCCGCTCCGTACGGTGCATTATGCTGAGTCGTTGACTAGAAGAGTTGCGTTGACCCGATTACGTATCGATGCAAATCGATACAAAGAGTTACGTTGTCTCGAGAGATGCATCGAGTCGGATAGTTACATTGACCCGAGGAACGCATCGAGTAAGATCGATACAAGTGTTAAGTTGGCCCAAGAAAAAGCAGTGAGTCGGTTCGAAGATTCTAAGAAATCGAATCGACACAAGGCAATTGACCAAATCGAATAAGTATTGATTTTAGTTGGTTTCGTGTGCAGGCTATACGTTTATGCTGAAAAATTAGAGGTCGACATTTTGCCTTATTCAGAAAGGGGTCCGTGAAACCAATCGTCGCCTTGCGACGGACTGAGGCATTGGCACGGTAAGACAAATCGGACGTATAATTTAATAAAGCACGAAGAGCTCGAATGTCTATGTCAGGAGAGTTGGCCGTGCAACGAAGTTATAAAATCGAGCCGCAATGGCTCGATGAAATGATAAGGCATATCGACTCAAATTGGGGGGACATTGACTTCTCTTTCCTACTCCTTCATGTCTAAGTAAAATATATATCATTTTATGATGAGTTAACCTATCGAGACCACGGGCATGGCTCGATAGAGAGATACACTACCAAAATACAGTCAATTAGCGACGACACATTAGCGATGGATATTTTCCGTCGGCATTAGCAACATATTTGCGACAAATAGCCGATGGAGTACCAACGACAAGCCGATACATATTTTATTTTATTTTAAAGGGGAGAAAAGGTTGCTCATCCGTCGCTAGGGCATCGAAGGTATAGCGACGGATAAGCAGCCGTCGCTATGCAGTCGATTATTTGGCAGGAATTGTTGGAAGAAGTGGCGGGACAATTCTTCGACTACGTAGCGACGGATATTCTGTCGGCAAGTATCCAAAAGAGCGATGGACTAGCGACGGATAAATTCTGATGCGAATTCGTCGCTAAATATACCACCCAGACTCAAATTGAAATGACGGGAGGAACTTTTCATTCCCTCCAAATTTCACTCTTTCTTCTCTCTCTCTCTCTCTCCCGCGGCGGTCGGCGACCTCCCTCTCCTCTCTCTATCTCCCGCAGGCGGCGGTGATCGGCGACCTCTCCTCTCTCTCTCCCAAAGGTAATCCCCTCTCTCTCTCTCTCTCTTGCGCGGTGGTCGTGGGTGTGCGTCGGGGGCTGCGGGGGCGGCAGAGACTGAGGGGGCGACGGGTGGGTCGGGGGCTGGGGGCGGAGGGTGGTGGTGGGGGGTGGGAGGGGTACGCTGGCGCACGCGGGGCTGCGGGCGGCGGCGGGGGGCAGCGCGCTCCGGGGCAGCGGGGGGCAGCGGGGGTGGCGCGCGCAGGGCAGCACGGGGCTGGTGGGGCGGCGGAGGGTGGGAGGGGTACGCTAGGGTTTGTAAGTGTAAGTAGTAGTAATTATCCTAGTTTAAGAAATAGGATGAGAAAGTCTATTGCTTTATATATATATATTTAAAATGCAATATGACAAACCCTAGTTTAAGAAATAGGATATATAAAGAAAATGCAATATGACAAACCCTAGTCTTAGCCATATGGAGTTCAACAAAAGAAAATGCAATATAACAAACCGTAGTCTTAGCCACATGGAGCTCAACAAAAGAAAATACAATATGACAAACCCTAGTCTTAGCCACATGGAGTTCAACAAAAGAAAATACAATATGATAAACCCTAGTTTAAGAAATAGGATGAGAAAGTCTATTGCTTTATATATATATATATATATATATATATATATATATATATCTATCAAGGTTCAAAGTATCGGTATCGGAATCGGTATCGGACTTTTCCTATGAGTATATTGGTATCGGTGATATCGGTAGTATCGACAGTTTCGGATCGGTGTATCGAATTTTTTGGTATTGGGAAACAAATAATTATCGATAGTATCGGATCCTTTTACATGCTTTTACAACCTTATTATGCTTTCAACCTAGGTTCACAATATCGGTATCGGAATCGGTATCAAACTATTCCTATGTTGTTTAATTTTCTTTGCCGAATTGACCGGAACAAAGACCCCCAATGTCGGCATCGGTCAATATTTGGTATCGGTCGGTATCGGATCGGAACAAGCCAAACCGTATCGGTATCGGCCGTATCAGATCGGTATCGGCCGATACTTTAAACCATGATATATATAAAAAATATATATATTTACTGACTCGTCAAGTTGAACCGTGTATAACATGCTCGACGCTTTAGAGGAATCATTTGGACTTAGTGGACTATCGAACTATCGGTATCGGTATCGCACTATCGGTATCGGACTATCGGTATTGGTATCGCACTATCGGTATCGGTATCGAACTATCGGTATCGGTATCGAACTATCGGTATCGCTAGCGGACTATCGGACTATCGATATCGGTATCGAACTATCGGTATCGCACTATCGGTATCGTTATCGCACTATCGGTATCGGACTATCGGTATCGGTATCGCACTATCGGTATCGGTATCGGTATCGAACTATCGGTATCGGTATCGGTATCGCACTAAGTATATCCGACCTATATACTAGTGGATCCACCAGTTACATAATTATATATATACTAATTATGTTTAGTTTGTCTTACGATACAGATTTTCACATCCAATCTGTGATGGATCGTTATTTCGTTGATCGTACATGGATGTACAAACGACAACACGAGAGCAGAATAGGTGTGAGTGACAATTTTCAGGCAGGCGTGGAAGTGTTTCTTAAGTATGCCATGAGCAAAGCTTAGTATATGGATGGTAACAAAATCAAGTGTCCATGTCCTAATTGTCACAATAGACGTTACGAAGAAGTGGTGAGTGTAAGAGATCATTTGACCCATAAGGGTTTCGTACGTGATTACGGCCTGTGGTCATTGTAAGATGAACTATATGCGGAAAGACAGGTTGCGAATGCTGCTAGTTATGCTTTTGATGATAATGCTGCAACGGATTTTGTCGTCGAAGACGACGAATACTCGGTTGATTATGGAGACCTGCAGAACCTTGCACGAGATATGGTGTACGACGCGGCAGGGCCTAATTTTGATACGAAGGATCCTAATCCCGAGGCGAAGGAGTTCTATGATATGTTTCAGGATGCTGAAACTTCTTTATATCATGGTTGTGAGCCAAATTCTGTACTGTCAGTGATGATACGGTTGTTGAACATAAAGTCCAATTTTAACTTGCCACAAACTTGCTACGATCGGATTATACAACTAATCAAGGAGGTGTTACAGAAGGAATCAAAAGAGCTTCCAAAAAACTTCTACAAGTCGAAGATGATGGTCCGACAACTGGGACTTGGGTATAAGAAGATAGATTGTTGTTGCAACGGATGCATGTTGTATTACAAGAAGAACAAGGATATAGAAAGTTGCAGCTTTTGTAATGCGGATCGTTACAAGCCAGTCAGGGAAAAATAAAAGTCGACTAGAAAATGACGTCCTTACAAGTATATATATTACTTGTCGATCACGAAGCGCTTGCAGAGGATGTATATGTCTCAGAATACAGTAGAACACATGACGTGGCACAACGAAAAACGCATAAAAGACGATGGAGAATTGTCACATCCTTCGGATGGAGAGGCGTGGAAATATTTTGATTTGCGTCATCCAGATTTTGCTGCAGAGCCTAGAAATGTACGTCTGGGGCTATGTTCTGATGGCTTCGCCCCTTTCGGGCAGTCGGGATCTCAATACTCCTGCTGGCCGGTTATTCTGACCCCTTACAATCTGCCACCATGGATGTGTATGAAGACTCCTTATATGTTCTTGACAGCTATCATACCGGGTCCCAAAAATCCGACGAAGAATATCGATATATATTTACAGCCATTGGTGGATGAGCTGAAACAGCTGTGGGAGATCGGCGTCGCGACCTATAATATTTCCAGGAAAAAGAACTTTCAGATGAGAGCTTCACTGATATGGACAATCAATAATTTTCTCGCATACGGTATGCTGTCGGGATAGAGTACTCACGGCACCATGTCTTGTCCGATATGCATGAAAAATAGTAAGGCGTTTCGCCTTAAGCATGGAGAAAAAAGTTCTTTCTTCGATTGTCATCGTCAATTTCTGCCCGTGAGTCATCCTTGGAGAAAGAACAAGGACGCGTTCAGAGCTGGAAAACAAGAATTTTCTTATCCGCCTGCCAGATTATCGGGATACGATATTTGGGAAGATGTGAAGGACTTGCCCACTGTAATGGAAGATCCATCGAACAATCGTGTCGATGGGTTCGGACAAAGACATGACTAGACCAAACGGAGTATCTTCTGGGAGTTACTTTACTAGAAAGATAATCTGATAAGGCATAATCATGATGTTATGCATATCGAAAAGAATGTGTTCGATAATGTCTTCAATACCGTCATGGATATTAAAGGAAAGACGAAGAACAATCCCAAAGCAAGACAAGATATTGCCATGATATGCAAGCATCCTTATCTGAACTTGATACAAAGGCGAGCTGGTGGACAATTAAGTAAGCCGATAGCACAATACACATTGAGCAAGGAAGATAGATTAATAATCTGCAAGTGGGTATCTACTTTAAGATTTCCTGACGGCTATGTGTCGAATTTGTCTAGATGCGTTGATCTCAATGAACGCAAGCTAACGGGAATAAAGAGTCATGACTGCCACGTGTTTATGGAAAGATTACTGCCCATTGCTTTGAAAGAGTTGTTGCCTTCTGTTGTGTGGGTTCCGTTGGCCGAACTATCTATATTCTTTAGGGATATTTGTTTAACTAAGTTGACTGTGCAACACATGGTTGAACTTGAGGAGAAGATTATCTTAACAATTTATAAGTTGGAGAAAATATTTCCTCCTAGCTTCTTCGACAGCATGGAGCATCTACCGATTCATCTAGCATACGAAGCCCATGTCGGTGCATCTGTTCTTTATCGATGGTTGTACCCATTTGAAAGGTACATAAAAATTGATATAATTTAAGTTAAATTTCAGTGGGTTTTAAAATTCATTCTTAATTCTCAAGATAATTTGTCTCTCTAGATACCTACACCATTTAAAGAAGAAAGTTGGCAACAAGGCTCATATAGAGGCTTCGATATGCGAAGCATATCTTATCGAAGAGGTGTCAAACTTTTGTTCCATTTATTTCGATACTCATGTTAAGACAAATCGAAATAGACCTCAAAGGAATGACGAGGACGTTGAGGATGGAGGTTTATTCAATGTAAAGGGCAAGCCTGTTGGGGCTAATAAAAAATGGTGGTTGACTGACGACGAGTATGATGCCGCTCATCGATATGTCTTGTTAAACTGTGACATACAAGAAGTAAAAGATTTGGAGAAGTAAGTCTGTACACTTTCACTCGTTATAATCTCTAATTTGATGAAGTAAGTGACAACACTTATATATTCTTATTTTCTCTAATAGTGTATTTAGAGATGAAGTCAAAATAAGGACACCCGATATTACCGATGAGGGACTTCAAAGAGAGGTTGATTGTACATTTCTATTATGGTTTCGCAAATACGTAAGTAACTGAGATTATAATTGAGGTTAATTTTATATATTCTTATAAAATATGTAAGTAACTGAGATTATAAATATTAGTTTACAGGTTTTATTGCCTGAAACAACACTAACTAATGAGATTGTTCGTTATGTGGCATTGGGACCGAAGAAGCAAACAAAGACTTGGCCAGGCTATGTCGTTAATGGCTTTAGGTTTAAGGCAACTCAGAATGCTATAAATGTCAAAGTTGTTAATGACGGCATCAGTACCAAGGATTCCGGTGTTTGCATAAGAGGCACCATCTACGACAACGAACCGGACTTTGACTATTATGGAGTGCTTCGGGATATTGTAGATTTACAATATACTGGCCCATATGATATGCATATTGTGATGTTCAAATGTGAGTGGTTCGATACGACACCAAATATCGGTTGGAGAATCGATAAACAATTTGGATTTGTCGATATAAATCATCACATGAGGTATAGAGGGTCCGATACATTTGCGATAGCAAATCAGGCTGTTCAAGTCTACTATACAAGCTACCCAAGGTGTCGTAGAGATCGATTTGACTGGTGGGCAGTATACAAGATTAAATCTAGAAATACATTCAACGTTGGAGACCCAGCATACCAAGAGGACCAGATCGAAAAGTCCCAATACTTGGGACAACACTTGGATATAATGGATGTTGAAGATATTATTGAGGAAAATAGAAGGGAGGAAGAGGTTGATACACAAGACTTAGCTGTCAACCCGGGGAAAAAGAGGCGTCTTGTCCCAACTATTGAGGCAGAAGAAAAAGAAGAAGAAGAAGAAGAAGAAGAAGAAGAAGAAGAAGAAGAAGAAAAAGAAGAAGAAGACGAATTGGATGGGGATGAGGATACAGATGAAATCGATGATGAAGATAAGGATGAGGATGAGGATGACGAGGAGGATGATGATGAAGACGCGGCCGAGGATGAGAACGAAGACGATGATTAGGTTAAATACTGTTGTATATTAAAAGTACTTCCAATTAGGTGAATTAAGTTTGACCTCATAAAATCAATTACGTGAATTCATGTTTTTTTCGTTCGATTATTTACTTATTGCAGATGGCACTCCTAGTCTTTTTTGTCGCGGCGGCACTCGTCTCCCTACTGCTGGTATGTATATTTTAGTTTAGAATTTTATATTCATTTACACTTTTATATTGTTAATTATGTTTATGTGTTCTATTTACAGGTTGTGATGGCTGGCCGTGGTCGTGGTCGTGGTCCTGGTGGTGGTCGTGGTGCTGGTGCTGGTGGTGGTGGTGGTCGTGGTCGTGGTCGTAGTGGTGCTGGTGGTCGTGGTCATATTCAATCTTTTCGGGATGTGACCCCATCCAGCGAGCCCGACCCGGAGAGTACCCCGGGCATACACGTATCCCGCCGTCGATCGACAACTTCATCGAGGCATGAGTCTGGATCTGCTAGCGGATCCATTTTGCTATTGGACCCACCAGCGGATCCACCAGTGGATCACCCAGTTACTGTACGGTGGGCCCCGGAGTACCCCCATACTCGGTTCCATCCGGTTAATGGGGAGTACATGCGCGGACCCGCGGATCCTCCGACGGTACCAGAGAGGCCGAGAGGCGAGTTCCGACAAGAGCTATGGCCCGCGGGGACCTCGTAAGTAAATTTAAGATAATTTATTAAATTTCTTTTATTTATTCAAGTTAATATTCCAATCGTTTCTTCTTTGTAGGTTTTTTCCGTTTAATGTTGCCAGGGCTCCTGGAGAAATTATCAGGGCTAACTTCCATGGTCCCTAACTCAACTTTTCGTCGGTGCCCCCAAACTTGAAGTACGTTTGGCTCGACGAGTTGAGGTTATATATTTATATCTTCAGGTTAATTATTAGTTACTCTTTAATCAACCATTTTTTAAATTACGTAATAATTGAATTTGTATGTTAGACGACGTACTGGTGGCCCCCCATCGCGAGGATGCGATCCGCAGGACCTACAGAAGTGCTGCCTCGAAGAAGATACGGGATATGATTCATGACCTGAAAATGGGGCAGACGAGGCCGAATTGGATCCGGCAGGACTATTATGAGGACCTCTTAGATATGATGAATACTCCTGCGTACAAGAAGAAATCAGAGTAGGCGAAAGCGAACCAACGGGCCGCGGGGCTTCATACGGGGGGATCAAGGCCCCACGCAGCAACGCTTGCAGATCTGGTGAGATACCGTAAATTTATTTCACTATCGAATTATGTATTATTAATATACGGAGTTAATTAAGTTCAACGAAAATTTCGTATGTAGACCCAACGGGCGATAAAGGAGGTAAGGGCGCCAGAATCGGTCACCATGCATGACGTGTTCTACCATACGCATAAGAGACGGAAGGACGGGAGCTTCGTCGACGAGAGGTACAAGTAGACTGATATAAGTACTTATGTTTATGAGATTTACGTTAGAATTAAAAGTAATCAGACTATAACTTAGGTAAACTTAGGATTCACACTTAACTTAGTGAAACATAGGATTTAGATTACAACTTAGGTAAATCTAATAATATAAACACATTCATTTGATAGGCTGTGTATCGTGAGGCCCTTAGTCGGGCTCAGTTAACTGACACCGAGGATGTCGGTGAAACGACTCCCGCCCGGACGCCCTTTTCTTTAGCCGCTCGCAACGACTTATTCGTAGATATCATCGGCGGCTTTAAGAAAGGGCACCTGTACGGAGTCGGCTCCCTAGGGCCGTTGCACATGGCGACTCAGAGATTTCTACCGACACCACCTCCTCCCGCGGCCCCGGCAGACGATGATGTTAGGTAGCAGCTTACGCAGCTGCACGAGGCGGTATCGTCCTTGCGGAAGCAAATTGCTACGTACTTTCCGCCTCCGTCTGCTGCTGGTGTCGGTTCGTCTTCTACTGGTACCGGTCCGTCGACTGTAGCTCCCGATCCTTCTTCTGTCGGTCATCTTTCTTTCAACCCTGCTGCCCCTATGGTACCGCCTACGACTGTGATGACACTCCTTGATCTCATGTCGCCAGAGCAGCTACGTGGACTTCCGAGCAGTGTCTTCGAAGGCTTGCCGTCGTACCTATTAGAGCAGTATTTTCGTTGGACGCATGAGGGATTACCACCACCGGACAATCGAACTCCTCCTCCTCCTTGAAGTATTGTAATTAAGAAAATTTGGAATATTTATGGGAATTTTGGAATATTTATGGGAATTTCGGATTATAACGATGGATATTAGTTTATTATTTCATGATAATTGGTGTCTATTATATATTGGTTTGGTTTGGTCTATGTGATTCTTGGATAATTGGTGTGAATTAAATTCGTATGTGCATATTTGGTCTATGTAATTCTTGGATAAGTGGTGTGCATTATATATTTGGTCTATGTGATTGTTGGATAATTGGTGTGCATTATATATTGGTTTGGATTATGCATATTTTTGTGAACAGGGAAAGCGCTGTAATTTTTTTCAAAAAAATCTCAGTTAGCGACGGACTAGTGACTGGTTAGAGATGAAAATTTCCAGTTTTCGACTACTTATCGACGGAATATCTGTCACTAGCTGGAGATTTGAAACTGTTTCAGTTAGCGACGGGTGGTCGACGGCCAGCCGACGACATATCTTGCATGGCGACGAACTGCTGACGGAATATCCGTCGGCAAGGTTCTGGTGGTATATAGCTGTACAGAATGTTAGAGACGGATATTCCGTCAGAAATCCGTCGCCATGGTCAACAATTTCGCGTTGGAACATCCGTCGCCAAGTTTCTAGAAATACTTTGTTCGACGGAATAGCGACGGAACATCTGTCGCCAATGTTCTGGAAATGCATGACATTTCCAGAACCATGTTTACAGATTATCCGCCACTAATCAGTCGCTATGTCGACGAAGGAGCGACGGAGTCGCGATGACATATCCGTCGCCAGGGTTCTGGAAATGTCAAGCATTTCCAGAACATGGTCGACGGATAATCCGTTAGGATTCCGTCGCTAATCCGCCCTTTGTTAGCAACGGCTATCGACGGAATAGCGACGGAACGATACCCTCTGATACACGGTTACGACGGTTTGCCGACGGACTATCCGTCGCTAGCGTCTACACAGTTAAGTATTTAATACTTGAAATGGACGAAAGACCGTCGGAAAGTCGTCGCTAATGCATCGTGTTGTGACGACGAAAATCCGTCGCTATGCCGTCGCTTTTCGACTACTTAGCGACGGATCTTTATTAGCGACGAGTTGATTGCTGATGAATTATTTTGACCAAGATCCGTCAGTGATCGGTCGCTAATACGGATTGTCGACGGATGGGCGACGGATCCGGCTGTCGCTAAATTGACATATTTTGGTAGTGATAAACATAGCGCGTGTCGAACACTCGATAGAAAAATTGAAATGAATCATACATCAAATGTATAAGTCGCTATGGAACATTGAATATCGCAAAGGCGAGCACCTCGGAGCGCAAGACATAAAAACATGGGATAACTGTATCGACGAGTGCCTCAGTGCATAAGTCATTTCGTGCCCCGGCGCACGAGTTAGCATGCTAGAACATTGAAAGACTATATCGGCACGAGTGCCTCAGTGCACGAGCGATAGAACATTGAATACCCTATCGAGGCGTGCCTCAGTTGCACGAGTCGAAAGGATGGAACATAAGTACAATGCATTGAACACTAAGGCGTAGAACATTGAAGTACAGTTTTGAGGCGTGCATCGAACGTACGATGCAAGTAAAAGGCGAATAACTATATCAACGGGTGCGCAGTTGAGCGAGATTACAAAAGATGGCTTCATTGAGAAGAGAACAGTTGTGGCATAGATGTGACATAACTGTCGATGCGGCATGGTGCCTTTGAAATATTTATGGCCTTCGGGGAGTTCGTTGAGAATATTAGGGCATTGCGCCAATTGAAATAGAGATATGCCAACATGTTTGGTTGTATAAAAGATAAGATACATTGGATGGTCAAATAGACTAAAGATGTGAAGAAGCCTATGCATGGGCATCCCTCGAATATGGTATGCCAGGGTGCTGAGACCGTTCGGCCGAGGAGGGATATTGGATAAAGTTGGTATTGTTGGTGCACTTCATGTAGATGGTTAGCGACCTGCTATTGAATGTGATAAGCCACTTACCAAGTATTTTGGGAGTCCTCTGATTGTTTGGGTTAGCAACCGTACAGAGTGATCATCGTCTTACATATGTCATTTGGGAAAAATAAGTCCATTCTAGCTCGAAAAGCTAGTGACCTTCATATAGTTAAGGGCGATGGGTTGGAAGTACAAGATATACATATATCTTGCATGGATGGATCCTGGGTCAAAAGTGAAAGGTACACTCATGTCGTGCACATATAGATCCACATAGAGAGAGCTTATAACATGACAGGGAAAGCTGATAGGCGTATTCACCTTGCATCGGTCAAGGGCGAGTGCGATGATGTCGGTAAGAAGTCACGAAACAAACACGAGATTGCTTGCCTATTTACTTGTGCGAATTGAATAACATGCTTGTCATGATAACTTGCTTAACTGTCTTCGAATATGCCATGAACTGATCCTAAGGAGAACATAGAAAGAGAACTAAATTGTATGTTTGCATGAATCAATATAATACTAAATGTCGGTTTGTTAAGTGGGTCTTTGATCAGTACTGCGAGGACGAAAGTACAAATCCCCCACTAGTTTGCTAGCAGGTTCAGGGAATGGTCTGCTCGCGGCGGAGCTTCGCTTGAACGCGTTGAGGCTTGAATGCCGAAGCATATTGAGGCATGCGACCGCGTCGATGCTCGAACATGCAACATGATTGATGCGACGGAGATATAGAAGGCATGATGTATAGAACGATGAAATCCTTTGTGGGCAAGAGAGAACTTGAGTGTTATAGTCAATATGGCATATATTGTTAGGCAATCGAAAGCCTTTATAATCTCATTTCGAATATCAATAAAGAGAATTATTTTGTATACTCTGTTTTTCTTTCGTTGTTAATATCAAATTAAAGATAACCATTTGAGAACTTGTCATCTTGCCTTGTACAAGTGCAACACCAGACTCGTACGGCATCACGCCCCAGCGAGGACGGTGATTCAGATAGATCGATACGAGGATGAGTGATTTTTCGGGTCGGGGCGTGACAACCCTAACTCAAATTTTTTGGGGGTGTTTAAGGAGGAAAAAGAGGAGGGAGTGAAGCCGCACGCCTCTGGCTACTTCTTCATCAGCTTCGTCCAGGCCAACTCCTCCCTGGAGGACCCCGGCAGGTTCTCATCTCTCCCTCGATTTCCTACGTCAGAGTCTACGACAGCCATGGTGGTATTTTTCCTCCTATCTTTAGATCTAGGTTTTCCAAACCCTAAATTTTCCTTTGTACTTCTTCGAACTTGAACCCTAATTTTTGATTTCGAACATAATATGGTCGAGATCTCATTACGGAAAGGACGTAGGCGCCGGAGACGTGGAGTCCGACCGGTACTAGCTGTACCCAAAGATGCTGGAGGGAGCTCCGATGGACGTTCATAAGAAAGATCGACGCCATCCTCGCTGTCAGCTCCTCCTTACCATTGTCATTTCCTCCATCGTTGTCGTTGTCTGCCCCATCTCCCACTTCTTCGTGTCTAGTGGCGTGCGCTTCCTGCTCTGGATCTTCCTCGTCATCCTTTCTTTCATCCGTATGATCTGTGATGATTTATTTTTTCTTTGTTTTCTTAGTGTTATTTTAAGGATTTTATTTTGATTGTTTATTTTTTGGTAAATGATGGTTAAGTTTTATTCCAGTTGCATTACTACTACCAGAAGAACCCGGTGAATCTGTTCTTTCTTGGACTGTTCATCGTGTCGATCACCTTTGTTGTCGGATTGTCGTGCGCTTTCACAAGTAGTAAGCTTACAACGGTAAGTTTTTTCAATTTATGGTTAACATTGATGTGATTAATTGCAGTGAGAATTAGAGTCATTTTCAGTACTTTATTGACTATTGTTAAATAAAAGAAAGAAAAATCTAATTATTACAACAAATGTTGGAAGGTTCCTTTTAAGTCCTGCTTTGATGCAGTATAATGGCAGGTTCTAATCTTTGTTTTAGGTTTCAGATAAATCAAAAAGAGGAGAAATTTGGACAGAGCCTTCTGTGAATAGTTTTTTTACTAGTTAATGTATTAGATGTTGCAACTTTTGAAGATGGTTCCTGTGAACCAAGTATATGCTTACATATAAATGCTCAATTTTACCCCAATATTGAAGGTTGAAGGACAAACATAAGATGTCATCTTTGACCATTTAGATCTTCCTTCCAATGCACTCCATTAAGAGGAACGATCCTTGGTCCTGAATCGAACATCAGGAGGATCACTCAGGTTGACCTTCGAGACTATATCTCAACTCAATACACAGCTCCTAGAATAGCACCCCTTGCTAGCATGTAATTTTATTAGAAAGTCCTTATAAATATTGGGTATAAATTTGTCTTTCAATCAACTTAAACAATCTTCTTTCGGGCATTTATGCAGCCAGGTCATTTCTACTACAGGTGCTGTAAAGCATGAAGAAATTGTCAAGCTGGTAGAGAAGTTGTTCACGAAGCTTTCAGATAATCCCCTAACGGTCGACTTAATTTATGTTCATTTGCAAAGCCCATAGACTTCAATTTATTTATATTTTGTTGCAATGCCCCCAGATTTTCATATAAGCATTTTCTAGCCTTTTAGGATATTTTATAGATGGTGCAACATCTGTGTGAAGTATAATTTTACATGTTATGACAAGTAGAAAAGAAATCCCTACAGTTACTCTTTCTATAGCTTGTTTTTGACCGATTAATTTGGATCACCAATATCTTGACCAACTTTTGCTTTTATGAACATGTGGAGGTACAGTCTTTTCACTAACTTGGCCTTTATTGTTACATGTTTATGGATGTTAATCTTCTCAATATGATTATATTATTCAATTTGTTCCATACACTTATATATCCAACACTCGGGAAGCCAAAACATTTGCTTTCCCTACTTAAAGAAAGAATTGCTAAGGACACTCGAAGAGTAACTGCTATTATAGGAGAATGTGCTATTGAGGCTATACAATTAGCACATTCTCTTGATTCTGAAATAAGTGACTCTTCAAAAGATGAAGAACTCTTGCTAGAAAAGGTAATTTTGAGATACCATGGTAACTTTTGGACACATGTTACACATTCCATGTGTCTCTGTTTCACATGATATTGGAGCTAGTTCTGGTATTTAAAGTTTTCTAAGGGTATTTTATTAAAATTTTGTAGGACCATGGTACTTAAAATTCGAAACTAGTATTCCTTTTGTAGAGGCCAATATTCAACTATATATTGATTCTATAGATAGGTACATCGAAGCATTGTATCACTTTGATAGCAGTAAAGGAATTATTTACTTATTCCATGGTTTCTTTTACGGATTTAGATGGCCACCTTATGAATCCATTAGGTTCAAGTGTTGGCCTCTAAGAGTGTGGGTTCTAGTTTCCTTGAGAAACTTATATTTGTAAAACATACTTGACTTTGGGACCTCATTGTCATAGCACAATCATTTATAATAGTTGCCTTCAAGACCTTCCCTCACCCCCTTCAATGTGAGTTGGAGCTTCTCTAAATGCCATGGTGGACGGCATCTGAATCAAAGTAAATTGGTATTTCTTTAAGCTATTTTTTGGTTGTAGACTTCCTTATATACATATTGCAGCTTGTTTTCCTCTTGAAACTTTTTGTGTCTGCCTTTAAAATCTAATAAATTTGTACATCACTTGCATATTTTTATTTGGAGATCATCTATTAATTTGCACATGGTTGCTTCCGAATGATAGGCCAAATATTGTATAAGGAAAGTATCCAGTCCAGGTAATTACTGAATTTTTGATGGTTTCTTCTAAGGTTCTCAATTTTTAATGTTATGTTTGGGATGTTTTCTAAGCTATTCTGTGCATATCATTTTCTGTGTCCACCGTCATGAGCTTATTAAACTTGTCTATGAAATGTTTTACTGATTGTTTAAATCGCTCGGCATTGTATAAGGTCTAGCTTCATGTCTATTCTTTGATAAATCAAGCTATATAATTTCATTTTAAAGTATTATAGTACTAGCTAAATTTTGTGTTGGCAATTTTTTTGCAAAGTTACTTTGTTGTAGGAACAAGTTTTATCCTATTGTGCAGTTCCTATTATGATCTCTGTTCAGTGACTGCAGTGCAGTCCGGTGCCTATTCTGAGCTCTATTCAGTCTAAAATATTGATACTTTTGAAGTTTTCTTACATTAATATAAATTATAAATATAACTATTATGATTTATGGGAGTTGATGAGATACATTGGACTTTGGAGGTTCTATGTTGCTTGTAGGCTATGATTTATGGGCGTTGATGAGATACTTTGGTCTTTTATAGTTTTGCCTTGCATGTAGGCTATGTTGCTTGTAGGCTTCTTCTTTTAACTATATTGTTTTGTTTTCATACTTGATACTTTGGAGTTTGGACTTTGGAGGCTATGTTGCCTACTTGCCTGGATGTGTTGTCTGTTGGCTCCTTCTCATTTTATGTGTTGCCTACTGGAATCTGGAATCTAGATGCCTCTTTACTTGCCTGTAGGCAGTAACTTTTTTGTTATGATGTGGTGATCCATCTCTGATCTCTGAGCCTATTATAGTATATATATTTACTATTTAATTTTGTTTTTATACTTGATACTTTGGAGGCTATGTTGCCTACTTGCTTTGATGTGTTGTCTGTAGCGTGTAGGCTTCTTCTCATTTTATGTGTTGCCTACTTTAGTCAAGAATCTGGATGCCTCATTACTTGCCTGTAGGCAGTAACTTTCTTCATTATGATGTGGTGATCCATCTCTGATCTCTGAGCCCAATATAGTATATATATTTATTATTTACTATTTAATTTTGTTTTCATACTTGATACTTTGGAGGCTATGTTGCCTACTTGCCTAGATGTGTTGTCTGTAGGCTTCTCTAATTTATATGTTGCATGTGAGGACTAGTATATAGTTATTTCATCATTATAATGTTTTCAAGTCCTGAAAAATCACTATTATTGCCATGATCATACAGAGTTGATTCTCTAATTTCTCTAGATCAATTGGGAAGGCTTAACAAATGTATTGATGTTAACATTATATTATTGCTTTTAGGGTGGTTACTATAAGATATGTGGTGGAGTGACCCATTTGGCCAATGATTGTCTAAACAAAGGCAGTAAAAATATGTTTTCTTCTATAGGAGAAAACAACGGTAAGCTTTTCCTTCATATGTATTAAAATCATCTTTCTGTAATGTCATGTGCATTTGCATGGTTCATCTATTGAAAGGGAAAATAAATTATTTTCTTTTACTTCAATAAGATATCCGATGCTTTCCTACAAGTTTTAGGTTGGTAACTTGATTGTTCTAAGACATCATGCAGTTATTAATTTGAAGTGCTAAAAAGGTGGTATGAGTTTAAAATCAAGATACAGATGCTTCACTTAATGACATCCTGAAAGAAACTTGTGTGAATGAATTTTATGTTTTTTCTGTTTATCTTCCTATTAATTTAATTCATTATGCCTCTATAGACCCCAAATTTTTTTTTTCTCATTTCCTCTCCTTGTAATACCTTTTTTTGTAGGGTACAATGTTGACTTTTAAAGGGATATACAATGTTGGCTTTTGAAGGGATGTCACTATTAGGTGTTGGTGAATGCAATGTTTCAATGTTTTGAGGCCGGCATCCCTAAAAGGGAAAGATGTATATATTTTTGGATTTTGAAATGTAATGGTGATATGTTGGTGAAACACAAGTTGGAAAAAGAGTGATATGTTTTGAAATGTAATTAGGATGATGTGATATTTGGATATTTTTAATGAAATATTTCAGATGTTAGTTAAATTTCATATTTCTGTTGTCTCAAGAAATTAATATTCTTTTTATAATGTATTAGATTATAAGCATTGACAGGTGATATATATGTGTGTGAATAACTAGAACAAAACGTTAGAAAGTGTTATGTATAAGTTCTTTTTATAACGTTTCATGAAAATTTTATGAATAGTTCTAGAACCAGACCATTTTAGTAAGCATTATGTATATATAACTTAGTCATAACGCTTTAGGATAGATATGTTATATATAATGATAATATTAATGTCGTTTTCAAAATTAGTGTTACATAAAATTGACTTAATTATCTTATTTTTTTATAAAAAAGTGACATATCTATTCTACTATATAATAGGAAAATTTGATGGTGAAACTTTTGAATTCCAAAAATACCCTTACATGTCTATACTAATTAAAAATGGTTCATTAATTTTAATAAGGACAACTTAATAATTATGAATACTACCCCCGATCTTTCTAAAGAGTTTTTCAAAATTAACTAAAAGAATATTAAAATACGTGCACATGTGCTAGTAAGTGTAAGTCATATATAACAATTTTTCTAAACTTTTATAACACCTGTGTTCATGACGGTTGCCTGCTTCAAAAAACTGTCATAAATTGTCATATATGACGGTTTTTACCCGTCATAAATTGGTATTTTTCTTGTAGTGGATATAGAGTATTCAAAAAAACGTCACTTGTTGTTTAGAATTAATAAACGTCACCTTTGACGAGCTAACAATACGTGACAATGATAGTGATAATGAAGATGATATAACTCCCTCAAATAAAACACCTGAAGATACACCTACCTCATACTTGAAAAGTCTGCCAAAGCGACTACGATTTACACCAAATCATCCGGAAGAACTGGTAGTAGGTGATGTATCAAAAGGTATAAGTACTCGTTCAAGCACTAGAGATATTGTTTAGAATGTAGCATTTATTTCTAAAATAGAACCAAATAATATTGTAGAAGCTTTTAATGATAAATTTTGGATTTCTGCAATGTAAGAGGAACTAACCCAATTTGAACATAATCAAGTTTGGGAACTCGTTCCTAGACCTAGTGATCATCTGGTCATTGGTACTAAATGGGTGTTCTGAAATAAGTTAGATGAGAATGGTTTAGTTACATGCAATAAAGCACATCCAGTATCTCATGGCTATAACCAAGAAGAAGGCATTAACTACGATGAGACATATGCACCAGCTGCTAGACTAGAATCCATTCGTATGCTTTGTTCATTTGTAAGTTTTCATGGTTTTAAACTTTTTTAAATGCATGTCAAAAGTGCCTTTCTAAATGGTTTAATAAAAGAAGAAGTTTTTGTTAAAAAAACCATGGTTTTGAAGATTTTAAAAATCCTGATCACGTATTCAAGCTTCGTAAGGCTCTTCATGGACTTAAACAAGCACCTCATGCATAGTATGAGCGACTTAGTTCCTTCCAACTTGAACACAGTTTTTCAAAAGGGAAGGTTGATTCTATTCTTTTATAAAATCTTTGGATAAGAATATTTTATTAGTGAAGATATATATATAGATGATATAATCTTTGGATCAACAATTGAAATGCTCTGTAATGAGTTTGCTAAGTTTATACACAGTGAATTTGAAATGAGCATGATGGGAGAACTGACTTTCTTCCTTGGACTACAATCAAACAAAGTTCACAAGGGATTTTCATCAATTAAGCCAAAAATATAAAAGACCTACTGAAGAAGTTGGATATGGACAATATCAAACCAATCGATACTCCGATGACAACTTCTACAAAGCTTGATATGGATAAAAGTGGTTATACAACTGAAGTACGTAAGTACAGAGGTATGATTGGTAGTTTACTGTATGTAACTGCTAGTTATCCATATATTATGTTTTCAGTATGCTGATGTGCAAGATATCAAGCTTGCCCTAAGGAATCACATGTGAGCATTGTTAAGCATATCTTCCGATACCTTAAAGGTCTTTCAACACAAAAAAGTCCAGGAAAAGTAGGATCTTTTCTATTATTGTAAAAAAAGTAGTACAACAAGAATCTTTAACAAAATTTTGAGTACAATAATGATATAGAAATTGGGGTGATGGAGATTAATTCGGCTTCGACTTCTTTACTCCATTGACGATCTGATGCAAAAATTGTTGAAGCTCGGTGGTTGATGAACTCTCGATTGCAAGGGAAACTTTATCACTGAAAGTTCTTCCTTTCTCTCGAAAAGTTCTTAGCAAAGAGATTGTAATCTCCCATTATGTTTGTGCTCCGTATGTCTGTTTGTGGTCGTTGCACAAGAAAGAAACTATCCTCTATTTATAGCTTTTCTTTACTGGAATAGCCATGTTCATGTGTGCAGAAAATGTCTTCTGCCTTAGAGGCGCATGAATTTGAGTAGGCACATGAGTTTTAGGGTTAGTGGGGAGTGAACGTGCTCGAGAATCATGTATAGCTCGCCACGTGTTTTGAGACATGCTGCATGAAACACTACCATGTCAGCATACGATTATTTTAATAAAGGTCAGCTATGCGTCGAATATTGTTAGACGCGTAGCCATTGGTTGCATATTACAGCATAACAACTTTTTTTGAGTCACTATGAAACTAAACAATATAATGCACGAAACAATGGTTGCATACAGCATGAAATAATGGAATGCGTACTACACGAAACAATGGAACACGTAGCCATTGGTTGCATAAAGGTCAACTTTTTTTGAGCCATTGGTTGCATACTGCACGAAACAATGGAATGCGTAGCTTCTCTCAGTACTTACTACAAAATGTTGATCCGAAAGTAGACGAATACAACGGCTTCTTTTACAGCTGGCCAATATAATGATGAGGATGACACAATCACTAATAACTTCCTCGTAGTCTGAACACTGCATACTGCTCGAGAATCATCTCTTCACACAAGAGACAAAAGTACATCATGCGTCTAAACGTGCCATACGTCTATCTGGCCCGCTTCTTGAATCATGTGTGTTTTTGATATTTTTATGTTTTGGCCTAATGAAGCCTATATGCCTCTTTTTGATATTTTTATGCTTCTATAAGACCCCCTTTAAAGTTTTAAAACTGGAATAATTTTTGAAATACTTTGAACAAGAAGCATGGAAGAAAGAGAGGATTCTATTATTTAGAGCTTTAGACGCACTAGGCTAGTCACTGTGCTGTCATTTGCTTTGACTGTATCCTTCAAAATCTGAACTGACTTCAAAATTTGAGGCAGCTGTTTCGGGCAATTGCTTGCATTGAGGCTAAGTCAACTGACCACATGATTTCAGAATAGAAAATCATGCAACAGTAAATGCTGAGCTGACGTCTTCGCTCAAAACCACGTCGCATAAAACCTCATTGCATAGTGAGTCTTGGTCCATATAAATAGGACATAACTTTGACAGAATTTGTAATCATCACTTTAGCCATGCATTTATTAATTAACACTTCAGCGAGTTTGTGTAGACTTGTGAGAGGATTAAGCATCACCTTGCTGAGAATACTGGTCTTTGGTTATGTTAGAAGTCGGAAGAAAGATCGTTCTTCAAAAGGTAATCTTTTCTGAAGAATGCTTTTTCTCTTCAATAACTTCTTTAGAGATGAAGCCTCATAGCAATGAATTCCTCTTCGACCATGTTCTAAACACAATATGTCTTTGAAGAATATAATCACACTTACAGAGATGTGTATTTATAAAAATTAGGAATTACTTTGTATAAGTAGGCAATACTATCAACCTTATGTTGCTTCAGGAGTACTGCTGCCATTATTAGGTGCATAAAAGTTTCATAGTTTTTCATACGACTTTTGTTGTTATGCAGTACAACTGACTTTATGATGCGTCTTACTCCTTTTGAACTTGTCATATTTTTAGGATACTCCTTGGATGACTGGAGCTCAGATGGAGCTTGGAAGGACATTATAACATGTCTTGTTTGACATGATTTAGCACATTATATGGAGGACTTTTGCTATCCTCTGAACAACTATCTTTCGGCAATCCACCTGACGAGGCTTGCAACTGGCTGGTTTCACTGTCGTAGCATCCGTGATGAAATTGGGTTTCAGTCCCAATCAAAACATTATTGTTGAATGACATTATCGGCAGTAGACGGGAGCCCTAGGAGGCAAGCTAACAAAGAAGGTCCTGAAGCTTTGCCCAGCTTCAAACTCTTCTGCCAAAGCAAGTTGTCGAGAGTATAGAGAGGAGCCCATGCTAGAGATGCACTAGCATGTCACTCAAGTTTGGCACTTCCGCAAGAATGCAAGGGTCAAAGTACCTAGCTTGTGGGATTGCTCACCCTCTTTACGTTGTCCTTCAGTACAACATTTTCTATATTTGTGGCTTGCAGTGATAGAGGACCTGAAGGAGAATACCCAGAATGTAATAGATCTCCATCAGATATGATCACATCTTTGAAATAAAAATCTAGAATGTAATAGATCTCCATCATATGTAATCATAGCTTTATTAATAAAAGTTTTGTATTTTACTGCAACTTTAATTTTGTCGCGTAAGCTTCTGCTTGATTTCTGAAGAGGTCACTGTCTTCATGATGACGCATAATTTCTTATGAAACTTTCTAAATTTATCAAAAATTCTTTGATACACAACTTTGTGAGAAGAATTCGGTTATATAACCCTGGCTAGACGCATAGAGTTTGTCAAACACATAAGCTGAACCTTGATCAGAAGACACATCTGGTACAGCTTTCTTTATGAACTTCTCAATAGTAAGGTAGAAACCGATATACCACAAAAATGTCACATTATATTACTGCCTTCAAGGTGAGTAAAGAATTGTCATTGAAACTATTAATCTGATGTATAGCAGAAACATTTCAAGTAATTGGTCTAATGCTATTGGAAAGACGCATTAGATTTCTGAATGATGTATATAGATTTTTTTTCTCTTTAAGACGCATACTGCATATGCGTTTTTTTGAAACAGTGTGTTAAATGATGTGGCTTGATCTACAGAAGTCCAAGTCCTGTTCATGCGTCTGTTGGAATGCCTCTTTGGGAACGATGCTCCTCATAACAACTTAGTGCTTAATAAATAGATTTATCATCATTAATTAGTCGACGTTTGCATTTTTCTAAGAAATTCCTATCCTCCGAAGCATTTATTAGAAAATACGAAGAGTCACAAGACGATCTTATAAGTAGTAAGAGAAAACCACCATTCCTGTAGTTCTTCCTCAAATGGCATCGAAAAAAACTTCCATTAAATTGAAGAGAGCTACTTCTCTGTGACTGTCTGCTGCTGTGAGCTCCACTCCAGTATTTTCTTCTGATGCTAGGAAGAGGAAGCTGGCAGAGACGAAGCTTTCTCTGGCTCAGCAAACGTAGACGTGTTGGGTCTTGGCTGATATTGCAAAACCCTTAAGCGCATCACCTGACTTTGACTCTCTTCTGTTTAGCCCAGAAGAGAAGATGATACAGGGAGGAGTGGATTCTTTTCGTTGACTGTTTCACTCTTTAAGTGTACGGTCGCTTCAAGACTTTATAGACGTGATCAGCAACTCTAAGTGTTCCTCTCCCTAACTATTTAGGGTTTTATTAGCATTTATGGTTTTGTTGGCTTACTCCTTAGCCATGTTTTATGAAATCATTTATCACTAGTAATGAAGATCCTTATTTTTCAAGTTGCTACGAATAGTCTATTACACAATATGTAATAACACACTCACCATTGCCGCATTAACTTTGACAAACAGAAGACAACTAATAACTCGACGCATAGAACATTCAATTGTTACTCGAATAGTCTTGATAAAATTCTCAAAATTGATGAAACATATATGCAAACAGCTTCCTTACACGTTTTCCATGCCTAGGAGAAGAAATGCCTGCATAGAACTTCTTTAAGCATCTTTTGTGACTTAGAGAGAAAATAAACACAGAATACTCAATTCGGCGTCTTGACCTTGCTATACATACTTATTATGCAAGTTGTACACATGGTAAAATACAAATTTCTTTATGCGTCTTGTTTGAAGACAGTATACCAAAGAGATCAATTATAATTCTTTCTTCTTCATTTCTTTCATCCCTGATGATAAAAGCAATCTATAACTTCACTAATTTAGAAAGTAAAGAAACACTTTTTATATTGCTATGGGTACTTGAATATGGACATAGAAGAACATCATGATTGTGTGGATCTATTATCTGTAACGTGCTTAATTCAAGCATAGATAATAGATATGAAGACTACTATCAGAGGTAATTTGAACATGATAGATTTTATGTGGACCTATTATCTGTAACCTGCTCTGTTCCAGCATAGATAATAGATATAAAAATTACTATAAGAGATAATATGGGCATCATAGATATTATGTGGACCTATTATCTGTAACCTATTTAATTCGTGCATAGATAATATATATAAAAATTACTATCAGAGGTAATTTGGACATGATAGATGTTATGTGGACCTATTATCTGTAACATGCTCAATTCTAGCATAGATAATAGATATGAAAATTACTATCAGAGGTAATATGGACATGATAAATATTATATGGACCTATTACTTCTGGTGTACTGTACTGTATGCAAGTAACATGGGATGAATAAAAAACTTTATCAAAGATGACACCTGATAACTGTTTCTGAAAATAAATCTGTTCAGAGGTAACATGGACATAACAGATTAGTAGAATTCTATAGAGAGAGTTGATAATATATAATATTTCAGAGGTAATAGGGACATGAATATTCTTTTTCGGAATGAATTTGTTCGGAGGGAATATGGACATGACAAATTCGTAAATCTCTACAGAAGATAAATGTTATAGAATAATTCAGAGGTAATATGGACATGATTATTCTTTTAACACAATGGACTATTCCAATTCCGAATGAGGAATTTGAGATAAGATGTCATTAGAACAACTTGGTTAAAATAAATTACTTTTATAAATTAGAGAATTTGTTTAGGGGATTTCTCTTACAAGAAAGTTTTGTAAGAATTAAAGGTAGTTCTGCAGGGGAAATTTATGAGGGCCCATCATTTATAACTTATCCAAAAATTGTTGGGTTAAAAATAATGGTTAGAAATAAGGTAGATATTAATATATACATGGTATTTATTATTCCAAGAAGAGTATGTAGTCACTGTACAAAACTTGCTGGGGTAAACAAAGTAATGTCCATTTGTGATTAGACATAATACTTTTTCAAAAAATTGTCGTTAATGCACATTATTAGTAGATCTCCATTGGGCTTTGCTAGTCTGTATGCTCCATTTGAATACATTGATTCAACAACAAAAGGACCTTCCCATTTAGCTACAATTTTTTTTGGCTTTTATGTGTCATAACCATAAGTCTTCTTGCTAAAAGAACTAGGTCGCCAACTTGGAAAACTTGTTCCTTTACTTTCTTATCGAAAGCTTTGGAAATACAGGCTTGATATAGCTCAATTTGCTGCTGAGCCATTAATTGTTTCTCATCGAGTGCTTCCAATTCCTGTAACCGTAGACGATCATTATCTTCAGTTGTTAATTGGTTGGATAGAGCGATCCAAAGTGATGAAATTTGAATCTCCAGAGGAAGAACTTTTTCACTTACATAGACCAAAAAGAATGACATTGTACCGGTAGGAGTCCTTTACTGTCGTTCGGTATGCCCAAAGACATTCACCAAGTTTCTCATTCCAATTATGTTTATTAGATGAATTGAACTTCTTGAGTAACTTGATAATAGTCCTGTTGAAAGCTTTAGCCAAACCACTAGCTGCAGGATTATAGGCTGTGGAGGCAGTATTCTGGATCTGATTCTTCTCACAGAACCGATGGAATTCATTACTCACAAATTATGGGCCATTATCATGAATGATCCTTCGGGGAAGTCCGAAATAATAGATCATATGATGCTTAATAGATCCTTCAGTGTCCTTTAATAGAAGGAGGGTTAATGGGTCCAATGATGTCCATTCCCCGTGCTTCGAAGGGACAGGACACAATCGTTGGGTACAAAAATTCTGATGGTTTATGTATGAAGTATGCATGTATTTGGCAAGCTTTATATTTCTTTGCATAATCTTTGGCATCAGCTACCATAGTGCGCCAATAATAACCTAGATGCCCTAGCCGTTCCTGTAATTTTGGACCAGGTTGATGAGCGCCACAAGTACCATCATGAGCTTCACTAAGGGCCTGTTTAGCTTCTTCATCAGATAAGCATCGTAGAAGAAGTCCATCATATGATCTTCGATACAGCATCTTAATAGTGGCATCATAAAAAAATGAAGAGAACATCTCTTGATTGAAATAGCTTCTTTTGGATCATTAGGAAGAGTTCCATAAATATCGTATTTTATAATTGTGAATCTCCAATCTTTGACGTTGATATCTGTTGTCACTGAATAACTTTGATGAACATCCAAATTATTCTTAGTATAGAATAGTTCTCGACCAATCACTGTGATTGACTTCTGGGTGTTGACTGGGGCAGCTATTGTAAAGACCCTAATTTTTGGGAATTATTTTTTTATTTTATTTTATATGTCTTCCATTTATTGAATTAGATTTTTATTTTTAATTATGATTATAGATGTACTTTTTTGTAACTTCGATTTTTAGAGCACAAGAAGTGTCAATCTTTCCAAATTTCCTTTATGAGTTTTGAAGTAGACACGTCCACCTTCAACTTGACATATCATGTCCCATCCAAACTTGTCCCCTAGCAATTTTTGACCTTTCACAACTTTAGGTCAAATTTAGGCAATTAGATTATTTATAGTAATTCTAGACCTAACTTCCAACGTGAGTTCGGAACTCGACATCGATAAAAATCACTTGACACAATATATGGTTCGATCCATTACGAGTCTATGACGCATATGCTAATGGTGTGCCACTCAATTGAGTTTTTATGTGCTATTTATTTTCAAATGGCACACAAGTCAAAACTATAGACATATTGGACTCAAATCGATCACAAAAATTATATCAACCCAAAACTAGTCCAAGTATGGTTCGCAAAGCCTATTCTAGGGTGTCCTAACCTCTTACACTTATTTTAGATTAATATTTGTTGATTAATATGCAGCCACATTAATTAAATCTAATTTAAATCAAATCCTATAACCACTTTCCTATTTTGGACCCGATTTAAATCCTAGAAGATAGAATTGGTGTATCTTTTAAAATAGGCAATCAAATTCTACCAAATCAAATTCTACTCCACACTAACTTCTTTCCCCTCACATGAATCTCTCCTATCTAGGATTTTTGAATACTTTACTTATATATTTTTCTATTAAAACCGAGTCCCCTCCAACTTCTTCTCTATTTTCGCACTTTTTATTCCAACCACCAGAAATCTATCTTTTCGACCACCTCCAATCCTTCTATCACCTAAAACACCTTTCCAACGCCTACCTATAATACCTCGACACCTTTGCGAGGAGTCGCAGCCCATAATTTGGTCGATACGAGGCGCAAAAGGCACCCAATGTCAACCGAACTTGTGCTGAATTCATCACAACAGGTTAGTTGACTTGTAGACTAGGTTTCATCTAATTTTTCTCATCCGTTTCTTCTCAAACCAAAATTTGGATTTAGATTTATGTGTCTACTCCAATCTCTGATCGCCGGATCCCCCAGTTCCAAGCTGTTTGCTCGTAGCATCGATTCTTTGTATCGAAAATCGATGAGTTCTATTATGAGCAATTTTTCACCTGTCTAAGTTTAGACTTGATCTTTCGAATATTTTTATTCAGAAGCTAGACATCTAGATATTTCCAAAGCATATCTATTTATTAGGTTTTGAGTTTGATTGCTACTTTTAAAAATTCTTGACATTTGCCATAACAAAGTAACTCCGAAAATTCTATGTTTTTTGTGTCCAAAAGTTCTAATACTTCATAAAACTCTACTAAACTATTTGTTGTGCAAGATTTAATGTTGAAAAATCTATTTTAACTAATTTATATAATTTTTCTAGATTTTAATATTTTTAATTACTTATTGTTTCGGGCCTCAAACCGTATAACAAGTCTAGAAATAATATTGTAGAATCAATACAAGAATTGTACACATATTTTTCTATGTATAAAATATATTGTTTATTATTATAGAATATTTACAAATATTTTTTCAGAATTAAAATTTATATTTTATGTTAATAATGTATAACTTTTATATGTAGATTTAATACAATATATGTTATATTAAGTAGAGTAGTCAATATGACTAGTTTTGGGATACATAATATTATTAAGGTCTAAATATGGTAAGTCCATATATAGTAAGTTGTTAATGTATATTATGTTCGTATTTCAAAAATTTATGCATCGAAACTGAGATCAGTCGATTCCAATGATCTTATATCGTTGAAATTGACAAGGTGATCGTATGGACCAGTAAGATAAGATTATAAATCTTGTGGTTGATCATCTTGTCTAGATTCGCACGTCATAGGTTTCGTTGAACGAATTATGAGATACAAACTTAATATTTAACATAGAGTTTGTAATCCATATTATTAATGAATAATGATCATAGAGATTAGTGCAACTTAGTTCTATATTGTATGTTTAATATAAATGGCTTAAATAAACTAGGGATTTCATGACTTAGAATGACCCAAGCTGGCTATCTAGGTAGGAGACTAATAGTCATATTTATATTTAGTGAATAATACATATTTGTTTGTGACATGGAGTTGATAGATATTGGGTGGATATGATTCTTTAGTTCACGGATAGTCCGGATAGACTTTGGTACTGCAGTCTCAGCACAGATTGGACAAAACTCCATGCAAGTATACCTTGTCTATTTGTACAATTATTTTCATGCATTTCTATACAGTTATTTCTTTTCAGTCATATTTTGTCTTGCTATTTTCTTATTTTAAGTGCACGTATTTTTTTTGTTTTCCTTATGTCGCTGTTGTTTCTTATGAGGGTCATGACGATATTTGCTAGTCCTTAGTCTTCGTTCCATTAAGTTGTCTTGACCTGTAGACGAGATCGATTGCTAGTCATTGACCTATGTTATCTCTAGATCGGGAACATCCTATAGTGTTACGGTATAGAGACTCATTATCGACCTGTTACTCCATCTCTAGATCGGGAGCATCCCATGGTGTTACGGTATAGAGACACTTTATTGACTTATTGTTCCATCTCTAGAACTGGCAGCGTCCCATGGCGTTACGGTGTTAGAGACTTGTTATCAACCTATTATCCCCCGTCTCTAGGATCGAGAGTGTCCCATGGCATTACGGTAGTAGAGACTTATCTTTTGTCTCGAGATCGGGAGCGTCCCATGGTGTTACGGTATTGAGACGTCTTTTTTGATTTGTTTCATGTCTTACTTTCATCTCATTCTATGCATGTTATTTACTGTTACATTATGCTTATATATTATGTGTTTTGCTACGTCCCTCTAAGGACCTGGTGATCTTCCCAGGTTATTGCTAGTTTTTCTTCCAAGTATTTGTTGAGACTGCTAAAATAGAAGGATAGATGGGTGGTCGATTGTATCTCGATGATTCAGGTATCTATAGTGGTATGTTTATCATTCTTTCGTCTTTTATATTTTACGATGATTTCTTCAGCTGTATAGCCGAATTTTACGAGCTTACTTTCTGTTATGATCTTGTTCAGATGATTGTATTATGGTCTGGCCAACCTTACTATAAATTATCTATTCTTGTTTTTATATTCAAGTAGCATGAGTGTATTATTGTTTGATAAACATTCAATGTAGGACTTAGATGTAGTCCTAGAAGTACACTTTTGTTTATCTGGGTCCCTGCATCGATGGAGCGAGTGGTAATGCGTTGACTCCGTTGACGATCTGACGACGGTTTTCGGTTCTTTGAAGGTCTGAGTTGCTCTGGGTGCTGGAGCTTGCGGACAGAAAGAAGACGTTGAGTGTCTCTCTCTATGTCTGTCCCACTGTGTGTGTGTGTATTCGTGTGGAAGAAGGAGATGATCCCTCTATTTATAAGCAGCAGGTTGGGGTGCTAATGCGCGCATATGTAGGATCCACCTGTACGTGGGGACGCCACGTTGTTGGAGCTGCGGGAGGTACATTGATGATGTACCATCATTTGTGGGTTGAATCCTTCATGCTGTATTTGTGTATCTATGGATTGAGATATAGTTCACTTGCAATTTTATATCCAATATAGACAGCTTATACGTATTTGAGCTGGGCTGGAGTCCACTTTATACCTAGCTGGCATGTATATGTATCCTAGTCCTATATATTTTGGGATTGGGGCGTTACATATTTTTTTGGTGGCCCATGCAGGTCGAGTTAGCCGTTTCGGTTACGTTATTATGCCGAACGGGCCTGCAAATATGATTGAAACCTTAGGAATCTCAATCCACAACTGCTTGACAATTTTTTTAGAAGTTTCTCTACCATCCTTGAATTTTGTATTTGCTTTCGACTATTCTTCCTTTGCTTTCTCGTACCATTGCTTTTCATCCCTTCCTATTTCGGAGGACGAATAATCGGGCTTTATAAAGTTTATCAGAATTTTCTAAATTATAGTGTAAGTTAGTTGCTTATTGATTTTGGTTGCTTGATAGATAGGAGGGGATTAGAGATGCCATATTCTATAGATATCTAGTGGTATAGATTTTTGCAACTAGCGTGCATGGGTTATAAAACATAGAGGACATCATGTGTTTGATAGGATAGTGTGACCAAAGGTGGGTAGACGTTCACGGTATAGAAATAAATATATAATTATACTAGGTGCCATTGTGGTAGTTACTTGATCAAGAATAGAGAGGTAGTTTTAGTGTCAAGATAGACCCTCTACAAGAAGAACCTAGATATAGCCTACCCCAACGAATTTACTATTATGTCCTATTAGTTTTGTAGTTAGGATTAGACAGAATGGTAGGTATCACTTAGCTTGGTTAGGAGGAGACTTATATTATAGTGATAATAATATGGCTAGGAGGATATAGCTTATCGTTTACATTAGATGCACAATTTACAAGTTTCATTTTAGATAATCATAATAACCTACGAGGATCCCTTGTAGGTAAATAAGTTTGCAATCTTTCAAATTTGGGAATGAGTTAGTAGACATGGATAGTAGGAAACCAATTATAAATAGTTGAATTAGTATTAGTTTGCCTAGTGTTTCTCTTAGGCTAGAGTAGCAACCTTTTAGAGTATGTCCCTTAAAATTTTGAAGGAAAGAAGGAACATTTGTTCGATGGTTGAAAAGAGCCTTCTCCCTTATCATTATTGAGTTGTTGAATTTCAAGGACGAAAGTCTTTTAAGGTGGATAGATTATAAAGACCCTAATTTTTGGAAATTATTTTTTATTTTATTTTATATGATTTCCATTTATTGAATTAGATTTTTATTTTTAATTATGATTATAGATGCACTTTTTCGTAGCTTCGATTTTTAGAGCACAAGAAGTGTCAATCTTTCCAAACTTCCTTCATGAGTTTTAAAGTAGACACGTCCACCTTCAACTTGACATATCATGTGCCATCCAAATTTGTCTCCTAGCATTCTTTTGACTTTGCCCAACTTTAGGTCAAATTTAGGCAATTAGATTATTTATCGTAATTCTAGACCTAACTTCGAACGTGAGTTCGGAACTCGACATCGATAAAAATAACTTGACCCAATATATGGTTTTGATCTAATTTAAGTCTACGATGCACATGCCAATAGTGTGCCACTTAATTAAGTTTTCATCTGCTATTTATTTTCATATGGCACACAAGTCAAAACTATAGACATATTGGACTCAAATCGATCACAAAAATTCTATCGACCCAAAACTAGTCCAAGTAGGGTTCGCAAAGCCTATTCTAGGGTGCCTTAACCTCTAACACTTATTTTAGACTAATTTTTGTGGATTAATATGCAGCCACATAAATTAAATCTAATTTAAATAAAATCCTATAAACACTTTCCTATTTTGGACCCGATTTAAATCTTAGGAGATAGAATTAGTGTATCTTTTAAAATAGGCAATCAAATTCCACCAAATCAAATTCTACTCCACCCTAACTTCTTTCCCCTAACGTGAATCTCTTCTATCTAGGATTTTTGAATACTTTTTATATATATATTTTTCTATTAAAACCGAGCCCCCTCCAACTTCTTCCACTACCAAAATATCTCATATTAGCGATGCCAAACGATGTCGCTAAACAGCCACAAAATGTCCCTAACTGAAAACAGTGACGTATTTAGCAACGTTTCGGGCATGTTGCATTATTCATGGTCGCTATTAACGAAAATGTCACAATTCGTTGCCATAGCGACGTAGATCGGCGACGCACTACGTCGCTAGTATTAGCGACTTTTACCGATAACAACGTTGCTAATTAGCGACGTAACCTTTCATTGCTGATTGTTGTTATCTATTAAGATTTTACCGACGTTAAATTTGTCATTAATGACGTTGTCCGACTCCATATCTGAGAATTTTTTGGTTCCCACATCATCATTTTAGCGACGTTTAGCGACATTTAGAGACGTTACGATACTTTAATACCGACGTCCAGATACTAGATTAGCTGACCTGTACAGTTTGCCACGTCAATGCATCTGCGACATTCTGTGGCAATTAGCGATGTTCGGTTCTCAGGTTTGCGATATTCTAGCGACGTGTGCGTCGCTGACCGTCGCTGAACGTCGCTTGTAGGAGCGTAAAAGTACTTCATAGACCAAGTCAAAGAAGTTGAGAGCTTTACGCAAGTCAAACAGAGTCAAACTCAGACTTTACGCAAGCCAAACAGAGTAAAACTCTACGCGAGCTACTTTACACGAGAGCCATCCTCAAAGCTTTTACGCGAAGGACAGACTGTCAAATCATCGCATTTAATGTGCGTGATACTGTTTCTAACATAATGATTTTCTGACAGTGGACAGCACAGAAGTCGAGAAGATTTGATTTTCACCAAACCTAACACTTGTCGTTTAGTGTGCAGATGTGCTATTTTACGCTCAAGAAATTGCTTCTTTTACGTACGAAAGCTATTCGAGCTTTTACGCTCAAGGCTGTTGTGCGCGTAAAGTTTATTTGAGCTAATTTTACGCTCAAGGCTATTCTTAGCCACTTTACGTGAAAAGTTTATTTTGGGCTATTTTACGCCCAGTCTGCTACTTTACGCAGGAAGTATATTTTGGGTCATTTTTACGCCCATTTTTTTCTGGCTACATGAGAACGTGGTCTTCTTACATGGCTTTCATGCCACACTTATCGAGGAACGTGTGTACGTGTCTCCCTATTTTGTTGATGTAGTGGGACACGTGTCACCATGCATAGAGATCACAATTCTACATAGGACACGTGTTGTCATGCGTAGAGGATGAATTTTATCATGGGTGACAGTTACTTGTAGAGAGACCAAACTTTGTTGCTTTTTTCGCACAGAGGTCTAGTCTATAAATAGACTTATTTTTTTGATAAAAAACATCAAGAGATCAGAAGAGGTACAGGAGAGGAGATTCTAAGAAACTCATACTTTCAGAGTGATATTCCCAGAAGCATTTCTTCAACTTTTTTTTAAGAACATGGTGAAGCAAAGCAGGAAAGCATTCGACTGTGGCATCAGTGCCGTTGCTCGATACCTTTCTGGTGACTTAGTTATTCTGATTGTTCGTCTTCTTCAAGCAGTTTTCTTCATCATCATCGTATGCTCCAAGGAACAAAGTGATTGCTCTCAGATCATACTTCCATAGCAATACTTCCCAGAACAACTTGTACTTTTGTACTTTTTCTAGTTTTCTTTCAAAAGCCAATATAAGGCATTTTGTTAAGTAAAACAAAATGGCGACTCTGCTCGGGACGACCTTCTCCTCTGATGACAAGGCAATTGCTCAATATGATGATGTGTTGGTCGGATCGATAAAGAAGACTTTGGTTGTTCACTTCGACCAGACTGTTTACGAAGAAATGCTCCGAACTGGGGGTAGTACTCGCTACTCCAATGTTCAGAAATCGCGGAAGGCACAAAAAGTTTGGATTCCTAAGTCCAAAGCATTCTCGGATCTCCCTGCTGTCTCTGAAGGCAAAAGAATCCTTCCCACTCCTGTTGTGGAGGCTCCCGTCTGTAACGAGGTAGTCTCTACTTCAGTGATGCGCCCTGGGCGTAAAATTCAGTCTTCCGTCGGTGACGTGGTAGACTCTCAAGTTTTACGCTCTGTGCGTAAAAATCAAGCTTTATGCTCTACGCATAAAAATCAGTCTCCCGTCTGTGACGTGGTAGACACTCAAACTTTACGCTCTACATGTAAAGAAAAATCTTCCGTCTGTGACATGGCAGATACTCATGTTTTACGCTCTACGTGTAAAGGTAAATCTCCTGTCGGTGACAGCGTAGATAAAGTTCACTCTGCTGCCTTAGCATCTAAAGTGAATTTGCCTGCACGCATGCAGCTTAAAAACATGAATTCTATTGTTGGTAAAACTTCAGTTTTTCACCAACAACCTTCTTACACTGCTTTACGCAAGGTACCAAACCTTCAGATTACGCGTAATGCTGATGGAGTCCTTTGTGCACAAAAATTACAAGATTTACTTACGCAACTCCAGGCGCGTAATAATGTACAATTTGGTTCTGCTAATGCAGCCAGTAATCTTCTTTATACACAAGGGACTAAACGATTCTCTGTCCTAAATATAATAAAGAAGACTACTTCTTCCACTCCTTCTTATTTATGCGAGTTGCTTGTACAAAAGTGTAAAGACAGAAAATCTCCTTTGACACTCCCCAAAGAAAATCATCATTGTGAGTATCACCAGATTGTAATCAAGTATTACTGTTCGGCTTCTAAATGGTCAGTTTTTGACCGGCTAAGCTACAATGTGCCTCAGCAATTAGTTGATGAGCAAGAACAGGAGTTGTCATATGCATCAGTCAATATGGCATCTCATACCAATAGAGGACGACGTCCAAGACGCAACTCGTCCCAGACTTCCGGTCAACAATAGTTCAACCGACTGCTTGATTCCTTTGAAGGATTATATCAGCATACCCGGTTGAGTAGTCAAAGACAGTTGCAATCTTCAGATTCAGAAGCTGGAGGTACCCTGTCTTTGGAGTCCGAAACTGATAGTGTTGATTCATACCTCTATACTAATCCTTCTGTATGTTCAAGGGAGGTTGAATCTTATGCTATCGGAGATGAACCAGAGACGTCAACTGCTAATACAGAATAAAGTCTCTCTACTGTTGAACAGTCGCTGACGGACATGCTTACTATGATGCAAAGTATGCATCAAATAATAATGACTCAGCAAACTGCTCAGCCAGCAGTAGTAACACCGGTGTAGGTAGCAGCACAAACTCAAGATAGTCAAGGGGGTGATATACCTTTGAATAATCTTAGTTAAGAGCCTGCTATCAATCAAAATTCTGCATCTCCAGATCCTCTCATTCCAGAAGATGTACCACCTTGGGTGGGGGTTACGGTACATCCAGCAACTATTTAATCGAATGTGCTTACTCAAACTAGTGAAGCTATTCAAGCAGTGCGTGAACTAAAAGCACAGTTTGAAGTTCTGAAGCACAAGGATCAACTCCAGAGGTTAGGGATTAAGCAACCTTATCCTCTTTGTTGGAATGATGTGCCTTTTTCTCCAAAAATTAAGCCACAGTCGATGGTGTTATTTGATGGAAAAGCCTCTCCTAGTAAATATATCAATTATTTTGATATTATGACTGTGCATCTGCAGAAGAATGACGCTCTTCTTACCCAAAATTTCATCGGATGTTTGATGGGTTCAGCTTATGACTGGTATCGCAGTCTACCCGACAATTGAATATCGTCTTTTGACGAGTTTAAATCAATGTTTTTCTCCCGCTGGTATCGCAGTCTACCTCGGGTGGAGGCATGGACATGAATATGTCCTCCTTAATAGAAATTAAATAAAATAAGAAGGAAGATACCCGGACGTTTATCGAACGTTTCCGGTAGGCAACTTTGAAAATGCCTCCTGGTATGCCAGATTCAGCATTGATTGATACATGCAAAATGAATCTTAGACCAACTATTGCTGTCTTCACAGGCTCTCAATTTACAGATTGGGCCTCGTTCATTATAGCAGCAGTTTCAGCCGAGACCAATGGTAGATTGGCTCGTGAACACGGGATAATCTTTGCCTCAGAGGACAAAGGAAAGAAAGGCTGTTCTGGTAGTAATTCTGACAATCGCAATAGGAAAGGGAAGGAAACTTTAGTGGTTAATCATTCAAAATCCAAAATGACGCCAAATAATACGAAGTCTTCCAAACCAAAGAAAGAATACTCTTTTGATGACAGTGATATCCCAGGGATATTCTAATGTCTTGTAAAGAGTGGCAAACTCCAGATTCTAGAGCCAAAAAGGCCTAATGAGGTGAATCTGACTGACAATCCCAATTATTGTATCTATCATAGATACATAAATCATCCTACCAAGGCTTGCTACATCTTAAAAAAGAAAATCCAAGAGTTGATAAATGCTAATGCCATCGCCTTAACCAATGATGAGCATACAGTTACAACTAATATGATTTCTCTTTAATTTGGAGGTTTTCCTCCACATCAAGTTCAAGATGGGATTGTCCCAATTCCTAAGGCAATAATGAAGATTGTGAATCTCCCGCCTGCTAGAGAGCAAAATAAAGGAGTGTTGCCTCTCACATTAAAAAATGGTGAAATCATGTGGGTACATCCTGACTTAGTACCTGAAATAGAAGATGAAAGTAAAACTTCAAAATCCAAGAAAGGTCGAAAAGTCAGAACCTGCAACATGATTTCTCATATTGTTAATCCAGATCATGATGATTTGGATCATCTTTGGGACAACATTCCTTTGCAGGATAGACTGAGGGGTTTGAATTATGCCCTCCAAGTTTGGCTCCTCCTACCAAACTCAAACTTACTCATCAGCAGTGGTTAGCTATAAATAGTGTCCCCTTATACAGGGCACAACAAGTCTTTACTGCTTATGAGAAAGCACCTGTAGGGTTTTTTTCCTCCTTTCCTGAATCCTTCTTCTCTTGTGGCTACAGAGGTTTCTATTCCTCATATGGCTACACAGGTCTCTATTCCACCCTCTTCTGCTGAACCATCTATTGAAAATCTGCTGCCCGTTCACATATATAGTCAACAATCAGTCCATCTCATAAAAAGATGGGCTATGACTTTCAAAAGGCAGAAGGCTTGACCTATGATAAAGGAATGTGACTTCCTTTACAAATTCAAAGTCAAAAATCCACTGTTGGATTGGGTTTTGAGGATCCTCATAAAAATCTTTGCAAGAAGAAGGCTTAGGGAAAGAAGAACAAAACCTGTAATTTGGTCCTTCATTTTTCTGAGTCTGAAGAAGAAACCTTTGCTGGTATGAGATCTGGGAAAGAGTACCACAAATATTATGAGAGAACTTCTAAAGAAGCAGAGGACGTTGCTGAAATACTACTTGCTCAACCGTCTCCTATTTCTGCTGAAGCAAGACCTTCTAAACCATCTATGGTTGAGAAAGGGAAACAGAAAGCAGTACGCTTTGATGTCCCATTGAAGTCTGCTTCAAATCAAGGGGTGGTGATGAAGCCATACAAATTTGATATTCTAGCCCAGTTAGCTAATACTGCGGCTAGACTTTCTATTTTTGAGCTGCTTCGTCTTTCTAAAGAAAGTCGAGAAACTTCGAGTGAAGCTTTGCTACAGGCGGACTCATGCTTAGCTCAACTCAAGAATCTTGATAATACACCAGTATCGTGTCCACAATGTCATAGTGTGATGGAAGCAATTCCTAACATTACCTTTACACAGGAAGATATGCTGTTGAAGCATAATAAGTACGACAGGCCTCTGTGCTACACAGGGTATATTGAATCTACTGAAATTGACAGGATTTACATCGATCCTGGGTCTTCTATTAGCATAATTCTTCAGAGTATGCTATGACCTTTGAGGATTCCTACTAGTGATTTGACCTACACTAGTACCACAATAGTAGGTTTCAACTTTGGAAAGAGTAAACCACTGGAGAAGATTCGTCTGAAGATTCAAATTGGTGATCTTCGAACTCTGGCGACCTCTTATGTTATCAACTGCGATGTATCTTACAACATCCTTCTTAGAAGATCGTGGATACATGAACATAACATTGTGCCTTCAATTCTCCACCAATACTTCAAGTACGTGGATTCTCAAGGGATTGTGAAAACCGAATTTACAGATATCAATCCTTTTAAGGGTGTTGAAGACTATTTCTCTGACTCAATAATCTATAAACAGGAGCAGGTGAAAGAAATATCTGATATGGCTGAAGATCGGTCGCCTACAGAAGATCAATCTGTCAATAAAGATCCTCCATAAGATTAACCTTTGAAGATTTAAGTCAAGGAACGAATTTAACCCCAACTTGTCAATGATCAACCTCTGATGATCAAGGTTAAAGGAAAAACTCGAGCTTCGTCTGAGGAATCTGTGAAAATTCCAGTCAAGAGCCAAGTTCAACCCCTTATTATCAAGGTCAAGGGATGTACTTCTCGTACGAATGATCCAGAACCACCACTGATTATTAACCTTGGCAAGCCTACGTAGAAGACGGATGACGGTCCGTTAATGATCAATCCAATGCGTAGTAGTAAATTTATAAATAATGTAAATATTGATCATTCTGTACTTTCTAATATCAATGAAGATTTCCTTTTGGAGTATATGGTTGTCAAATTTATTGAAAGAATGACTTTATCTTCTGATGATCAAAGTCATCAATATAAAAATAACATAAATACAAAGGAAACTTTATATATTAATCATAAGGAAAATTCCTTTCCTCCTCATGTTGATGTTGGACCTTATGCTCAAAGGTTCTTAACATCTTCTCCATATGTTCTTTCTGTAGCCGCTTCATCACAAGCTTGTGTAACTTATAGACGTCACGAAGAATCTTATTTTGTGATTCCGTCTAATAAGAAAAACAAGCATCAAATTATGTTCGGCTTGGCTAGAAATATCCCTGTTATTCAGGTAGATGATCTCAAAAAGAAAGATAAAGGAAGAATCCGAATTGACAAATACTGTCAACAATCTCTTAAGATTATCCAGAATATGGGATATGATTTGAAGACTATGCAAGGTCTTAATCAAGGCAAAGGTTGACGGTTACCATTATGTGGTGATCTGTTTTACCAGAAAACTCGGCATGGGTTGGGATACGATCCATCCCACATGTCTAATGAAGATACACAAGAAGAATTTTCTTCCAGTTCTTCACAATCCTCAGATTCGGAAGAAATCTAATTCATCGAATCGGATACATCCCACATGTACAAAGAAGATATGGAAGAATATTCTTTCAGTTTTTTACAATCCTCATATTCTGGAGGAGACTATTATGATAAATCTGAGTGTGTATTCTCAGTTAACATGGTTCAAACTGATGGTGAATCTGAGCCATTTGAAAATGACCCTTGGGCAAAACAAATGGACACTCAGTGGGAGCTTCGTTTTGAACAGCGACAACCACCTACAGAAGATAAAATCATCCAGATTGACGTTAGAGACGGAACTACGTCCAAGCCGATATTCATTAGTAAAAACCTTTCTGAAGATAAAAATGAAGAGTTGATACAGCTGATTAAAGAATATATTGATATCTTTGCATCGAGTTATAAGGATATACCGGGTCTAGATCCTAAAGTAGCTACTCATTAACTCAATATTCTTCCTAATGCCAAGCCTGTAAAACAACAACAGCAGTATTTTCAACCAGATATGATGGATGCAATTGACGCAGAAGTCAAAAAGCTGATCACATGTGGCTTTGTTCGTAAAGAACAACACCCAAACTGGGTTGTCAACATTGTTCCTGTTATGAAGAAGAATTAAAATGTTTGAGTTTGCATAGATTTTCGGGATCTTAATGCAGCTTGTCCAAAAGACGAATTTCCACTTTCGATTACCGATGTCATAATAGACAATACATAAGGTTTTGAACGCATGTCTTTCATGGATGAATTTTTAGGATATAATCAAATTAAGATGCATCCAGGAGATAAAAAGTATACCGCTTTCCATACACCCCTTGGAGTTTACTGCTATACGGTTATGCCGTTTGGTCTAAAAAATGCCGGTGCTATGTATCAACGGGCCATAAGCAGCATCTTTGAAGAACATCTACGAAAAATAGTTGAATGTTATGTAGATGATATTGCTGTCAAAAGTCGATCAAAAGATGATCATATTCAAGACTTGAAGACAGTATTTGAGTTGATGCGTCACCATCAATTGAAAATGAATCCCACTAAGTCTTTTTTAGGGGTTTCCAGTGGCAAGTTTTTGGGATTTGTCATCACTTCACAGGGTATCCATATTGATCCTGACAAAATCAAAGCAATTCTTGAAATGCGTCCTCCACGTAATCTAAAAGAACTACGTGGCTTCCAAGGTCGTATTGCTTATATTAGAAGATTTATATCTAATCTTTCTGGGAGATGCCAACCTTTCTTTCGTATATTAAAAAAAGGTGTATCATTTGTTTGGAATGAAGCATGTCAAAAAGCCTTTAATGACATCAAGTAATACCTTGCAAATCCACATGTTTTGGTACCTCTAGTGGTAGGAAGACCATTTTTTGCTTTATGTTCGAGCCTTGGATCATTCACTTGGTGCTCTTCTTGTACAGAAAAGTGACAAAGGTCATGAACATGCAATTTATTATCTTAGCCAAATGATGGTCGGAGCTGAACACAGGTATACTCCTATGGAGAAAGAATGTCTGGCCATGGTATTTGCTGTTCAAAAGACACGACATTATATGTCAGGACAGACTATTCATGTCATCTCCAGAATAAATCCTATTCGGGTATTAATGAGAAAGCCAAGCATTCTTAACTCTAGATTAGCCACCTGGGCGATGTTGCTTACTCTTTATGATATGGTCTATGTACCTCAAAAATCAGTGAAGGGTCAAGCTTTAGCTACTTTCTTAGCAGCTCACCCTATACCTGAAACATCTAAGCTTTATGAGGACATTCCAGATGAAGTCGTGGATTACAACATGACTTTGAAGGATAACATTTGGCAACTATACTTTGATGGAGCATGACGGATTGGACCTGAAGGCAATATTGTCTCCGGAGTAGGCATCGTCTTGGTCTCTCCTGATAAAATGGTCATATACCGTGCCTATTCTCTCAAAATGTTCCAACAATGTGACAGAATATAATGCTCTGCTAATTGGTCTCCAAGTAGCAAAACAATTGGACATTGAGTTTCTAAAAGCTTATGGAGATTCTCAACTGATTGTTAATCAGGTCAGAGGGACGTATGAAGTCAGAAATCCTAATCTCATTCCCTATCATCAAGTGGTAGTCGAATTAGTCCTTTCATTTAAAGGATTCTTCATTGAATTCGTACAACATTCTTAAAATTTGGAAGCTGATGCTCTTGCTAGCTTAGCTGCAGATTTAGCTATTCCAATTCGAAGACAAAATACCATTACTTTGTTGGATCGAGACTTATTCTGTGTAAAGAATAATTTGTATATCGAGCAAAGTTATACTACAGAATCAAGTTCTCAACAAAGGGATTGGAGAAGTCCATTCATCGATTATGCGGTTCATGGGATTTTACCTGAAGATCCAAAAGAAGCTGCATCAATTAAGAGACGATCATTTCGATTCTACTATGATTCTTTTTTACATATGTTATATCGTCGTTCTTATGACGGACTTTTGCTGCGTTGTCTCTCTGAGAGTGAAGCTAAGCAAACACTCCGTGAAGCTTATGATATGGTATATGCGGTGCCCATCAACCGGGTCCAAAATTACAACAGCGTATTCGAAGAATGGGGTATTATTGGCCTTCCATGATAGCAGATGCTGTGGATTATGCCAGACGGTGTAAAGCATGTCAGATTCATGCCGATTTTATTCATCAGCCATCAGAATTATTACATCCTACAATAGCTTCTTGGCCCTTCGAAGCTTGGGGCATGGATATTATTGGTCTGATTAACCCCTCCTTCTGTCAAAGGACATCGGTTTATCTTGGCTATAATCGATTACTTTTTTAAATGGGCAGAAGCGATTCCCCTTATTGAAGTAAAAATATCTAATACGGTCAGCTTCATCAAACACCATGTTATTTATCGTTTCGGGATTCTCCGAAGGATAATTCATGATAACGGACCACAATTTGCCAGTCAAGCATTTTATCGATTCTGCGATAAGAATTGGATCCAAAATTTGGCTTCTACGGCTTATAATCCAGCTACTAATGGTTTGGTCGAAGCTTTCAACAAGGCAATCATTAAACTTCTCAAAAAGTTTGTCTTTTCTAATAAACGTGATTGGAATGAGAAACTTGGAGAATGTTTACGGGCTTACCGAACGACAGTCCGAACTCCTACTAGTTTTACACCATTCTCATTGGTTTACGGATGTGAGGCTGTTCTTCCACTGGAAATTCAGATTCCATCTCTTAGAATAGCCATTGCAAATGAGCTAACTACAGATAATAATAATCGGTTGAGACTTCAAGAACTTGAAGGTCTAGACAAAAAGCGTCTTCAAGCGCAACAACACATTGAGTTATATCAAGCCCGTATATATCGAACTTTCAATCGTAAAGTTAAAGAGAGGGTATTTAAAGTCTTTGAGCTAGTTCTAGCTGTTCGAAGACCGATGGTGATGACTCATAAAAGCAAAGGGAAATTCCAAGCGAAATAGGAAGGTCCTTATGTCGTCGAGACGGTATTCTCCAATGGTACCTATAGGTTGTCTAAACCTAATATAGATTTGCTCATGATGCCAATTAATGGCAAATTCTTGAAGAAATATTATGTCTGAATTTCTTCTTTATTCCCCAGCTACCAATGTTTGGTTAAGCTGATTATTTGTCTTCCTAAAAGAGAATTTTTGATCTTCTGTCTTACCAGCTGATTAAAAAAGCAAGATTTATTATTTAGCATGTTCACATGACCTCTGAATAAATATTAACTCTACTTCTTTTCCTATCTATCATGTCCATATGGCCTCTGAATAGATATTAATCTATTTTTCTTTGAGTTGTTACGATCTATCACGTTCATATTACCTCTGATAGTATCATATACTCTAAAACAGAAAACGAGATTCATTATCTATCATGTCCACATTACCTCTGGATAGATATAATTTATTGAGTTTAGAAGACTTGTCATGTCCATACTACCTCTGATAAGTGTTTTCTATCTCATACCTATTGTTTAAATTCAAAATAAATGATAGGGTCACAAAACAAAATATTTCATTCATGTCTTAAAAATATTACAGAATGAAAAGACAGAAGAATACAGAATTCTTTATTGATGAACAAAAAGAAGAATATAAAAGCTCTTTATTTGCCTAAGGCAGAGCAGAGATGTCTTCAAGCAATTTTTGTAGCTCCGCTAGACGCTTCTCGCGAGAGTTTATCATAGTTGTAGTAGCTTGAGTACGCCGAGCTTCTCGAGTACAAATATGGGAGAAGTTGGCGAAATTAGCTATCATCTTATCCTTGGCTTCATCAAGGCTTTTGATGGTAGCTTCGGCACCGAAGACTTGCTCCTCCAATATTGAACTCTGCGTCAGATGCTGGTCCCGAGCTATGATCAACTGCTCCCTCTCCGCTTTCAAGTGAGCCAATTCTGCCTCGACTTCACGAATTCTATCATTCTGTTGATGAATTCTTATATTTGATGTGTCATAGGCTTCTCTCTGAATCTCTAGCTGGGGCTTAGCTTTAGCCAAAAAAGCTTTTTCTTTGGCGACCTTGATACTGTACTCTTGGAGAGCTTCATTGAAAGTCGTCTCCCGAGCGGTGTATCCAGCTGATAAAGCGTTATACTCGCTTTGGATGAGACTTTCAATAGTTTCACTTGACAGCCTTAGATATTCTCTAATGGGCTGTTCAAGTTTCTCCACGACCTTCTCTAATGCCGCAGCTCTCGCTGCATCATTGAACATGGTGATATTTTTGATCGTAAGAGTAACAGCCGCCTTCAAGCTTTTATAATTGAGGCCCGTGTTCAGGACAATTTTGATCAGATCCGCCAGAGTCTTGTAAAAGGTTTCAGTATGAAACTCAACTAAGAGATACATTTCTGCATTTGAGCTTGGCGTTGCGGCAATATCTACCAGATCCCTCTTATGAAGACTGGGAGCAGATGTTGTTGCCTTGGTAACAGACTGAGATGAAGCCATTGTTGTTGTTGCTACTATGGCCAACTGATCCCCAGGATCTTCAGGGATAATGTCTTCAGTATTTATTACTCCAACCGTTTCTAGAGTCGAAACTACTTGAGTTTCGGTGGCGATGATTGGTGCGGGTGGAATAGTAGTTATGGTAGCTGGCTCCGGTTCAGATACTGTCTTCTCAGAAACTTGTACCAGATCAGTAGCAATAGCTGAGGATGTTATTACGACTACTCCAGCTTCCGTTGATGGGTCGACTATATCCTCATCACCTTCATAAGCTACTGGTTCTTCAGGCTCAGGAAGTACTTCAGTTTCACCATTGAAGTCTATTTCTTCCTCAGCAGCCGCTTCATCTTCTTCAGTGGGTTCTACTGTAGTTTGTTCTTTATCTCCGCCCTCAGCAGGAGGAGACATTCTAGCTGAGCCTGCACTTCAGGCTCTTGTTGTATCTCTGTATCTTCTTCTTCTGAAGAAGAACCCTCTTCCTCAGAATTCGTGTTTTCCTTTTAAATAGTTTCTTGAGGAAGAGGAACCACAGGCTTTGATGAAATGATGACACCTATAAATTAAACAAAATAAATTAATATACAAAATCGTAATACATAATCTTGTATAGATTTTGTGTGATATATATTTACCTGGAGTAGGTGCAGGACGTGCCAAGTAAGAGTCATAGTCCCCATCCCAGTCATCATCATCGAAAGTAATAGCTGGTTCATCTGATGGGATGAGCTCTCGATCAACAGTATATGGAGTGGCAGCGTCTTCAGTAGCTTGTGTCTTTTGTGGCAAAGACAGGTGAAGTGATGAACTGAGGCATCCCGGAGATAGAACACCCACACCTTCCGTTGATGTTGCCGGTTGAGATACAGAGGATCCTTCTCCAGGCTGAGTCTAAGAAGATGCAATATGTTGTGGCTCCTCGATTGGAGTGTCACTCTCTGGAGTAGCGGCTCTCTGTCTAGAAGGCCCTTTGACGGTAACCTTCTTCTTCTTCTCAGGGAGGGTCTTTTCTGGAAGAGTAACAGCTGTACCTTGCTTCCGTTTTCGGGTCTTGTCGATAATGATTGGTCCTGCAGCTATTTCTCCAGCACCCATAGGAATGACTTCCAGATACTCATCTGGAACAACAGCATCATCGGGTATGTCTGGAAATACCCTGACTGGCTCTTCAACATTCCCTTCCTTGGGCCATCTTAGACTCCCTTTCAGGTTGTAGCCATGGGCGAAGGAGCGGATGGATGCATAAAAGCGAGCATACATATGAAGTATACATAGCTCGGTTGTACTGGTAGCAGTCGATACTCTGAATTTAGCACCGGTACAAGTAGTGCTAAAGTATCTCCAGGATCTCGCACCATCAATTAGCTTCCCATAATGGTAGAATCTGGTGGAGGGATTACCAACATGAAGTTGGTCATATCCAAACTGGCGAGCGAACCGACTTTGTAGATATGGTTCGAACGCACAGCTGTCTTCATTCCTGTACATAAGATGTGAGGGTCTGATGCACTGTAGCCATTTGAGGACTGGTACAGGCAATGAAGTCCTCCCTTCTCCTCTATCTTCAAACTGTACGCCGAGGCAGTCGGCTGGAACAGGTGGCCTTGTGCAGAAGAAGTTCCATCCATGGGAATAGTACAGTACTGCTCGGGTATCTGACACTGTAGTTGCAATCCATATGGCTTTGTTGAATTTTTAGAGGAAGACCTCCACATTATCTCCAGGACCCGGTGGCAATAAACTGTAGTTATGATGCAGTAGCCAGCCCATTAGATAAGTATAGGGCATCTCTACCCTTGGAAAATCTTTTCGGTGAGGAGTATTGTTGATTAGTTTCTCACCAAAGGTCCACAAACCTGCATTTATTCGGCACACCATTGCCGATAGCAGGTTGATTCTGACCTTGAACACCAAACGTACTGCCGGCCATAATACGTTTCGGTAGATTCTGTCTACTGTGTTGATCCCGGGCACAATCCATCTCCGCAGCCATAAAGAATGAAAGCCTGCCAGTAAGGCTTCCCTGGAGATCTTCTGACTACCATGCCTCAAGTGGCTCAAGGTTTCAGTCCCTGCAGGGATGTCTCCAGTCTTTTTGGACAGATACTGGTCCGAAGACTTATGTGAGATCATTAAACTATTGATCAGATCTGAAAGGATTATTGAACAAGGGTTGATGGTTGGAGCCTTGTTTTCTTGAAATCTCTTATGCTCGTTCTTGGATATTCTATTCTCATGGTAGAATAGATAAGTTGTCCATTTATTAGTGTATGCCAAGTGCGATCTACTGTCATACATAGATGTGCAAATTAAGTAATGGCACATCAGTTCTTGGTAGACCTTAACTAATCGAGGATTCTTCTCTCCGATTTCTGCTAGTTCTCGGATAGAGGGAACATACTCTTCGTAGGGAGCTTCACCCATCGACAACTTAGAGATGAATTGCATCTCGTGCAGGGCAAGACCCATCTCACCGAGTGGGGTTACAAAAGTTCCTGTTGAATTCATATACAGCTCCATCAAAGCCAAGAATAGGTTACTATTCATCGGTATACCCTGGCTCGTAGAGGCTACCGCTTCATAGAGGCCGATGGATTCCAGGTCCTTCTTGAAGTTCTTCATGATCCAGGCACTAAGCTGAATCTAGTTCTGATTATATGGAGTCAACCACCCTGGTAGCCTAGTGTTGGATTGAGGATATAATATTGCAGCCCCTATAAATTTGTTAATAAATATTGGGGTCTGCACCGGTTGGATTAGAGCCGAATCTTTACTCGGTGTAAATCTAAGCAACAGACCAGAGATAGGGACAACACCACCACTGGGAACACTGACGTGATATCCCATATCGTTGGCTCTATCCCTCTTGAAGATGATTCTGCCCGGCCTACCATGACTACTAGGAGTCAGGTTCCATAGCATCTGTCGGAGATGGGTGGCATGGACGAATGCGGATAAGGGATAATCTCTGGCCATGTCGGGGAGATACATTGCCCTTTCTTCAAACGTGAACACCTAGGACTCCTTTTTGGGGTGTGTTTGTGATTGGAAGTCTATCGTATCCCCGAACAAGAAGGCTGGCTTCAAAAATTGTTCATCATCCAGCGCTACCAACACTTCCCCATTTATCATGGACAACAGCATTCTGTCCCCTTGAGCAGCTATCAGCTGTGCTCTTCCTTCAGGATATTCTGGATTTGACTGAGGGAACTCCACGTGGGACAAATTCTCTAAGTAATTTGAACCCACCATACCAGCTGGTGAGCCAAATATTTCTGCAAGCGGATGAATTTGCAGGTCCACTGCCAAAAAAAAAAGAAAAATCAAGTTAGTAAAAATCTAATTTGAATTTTTACGCAGATGACTCAATCTGAGTTTTACGCTTAAAAACTCTGACTATACAAATTTTACGCTTATGCGTAAAAAAATAAAGTTGATAAAATTTTAAAGTGTAAAAGTTCTTTGTTTTACGCAAAGTCTTTTCACTTGTGAATTTTACAATAGCACATATTGATGTGAGCGTATTATGGATTTTTACGCTAGCATGTGTTGACATGAGCGTATTTTGATTTTTACGCCGGCACATATTGATGTGAGCGTATTATGAATTTTACGCTGGCATGTGTTGACATGAGCATATTTTAATTTTTTATGCTGGCGTATATTGATGTGAGCGTATTTTTAATTTTTCGCTGACATATATAGACGTGAGCGTATTTTGATTTCTACGCTGGCACATATTGATGTGAGCGTATTTTAGTTTTTACGCTGACACGTATAGACATGGGCGTATGATTTTACTTTTATGCTGACACGTATAACGTGGGAGTATTTTGTTATCTCAGTTTGTACGTTGGCACGTATAACGTGGGCATGAAGTTTAAAAGTTCAAGTCCTCTTCTTCTCCGGCGAACTCACGGCCGAAGATAGGTAGTATTCTACCTTTCATGGTCGGAGCCACAGCGGGGTTGATTGGTCGAGGCATCGCCGATGATGGGATGTTGGCTTCTGCGTGGTCGGCCGTCGATGAATCTGCGGCAGACTTCTTGCCCTTGTTGCCGGCGGCGGTCTTGCTCTTGGGGGCCATGGATTTGAGTTGGGATTTCGAAGAAAGAAGAGTAAAGAAGTTCAGGATTGCAAAAACACAAGTAAAGTTCTCTCTCTACTCATAAGGCTCTATTTATAGAGAAATTTGAAAATTGGTTCAAATCCCTGAAGTTTACGCTGACGGTTGGATATCTCGACTTTTACGCGGACGTTGGATATTCCGAATTCTACGCAGATTGTTGAATATCCCTAATTTTACGCTTCTGTTCAAAGTATTTCAAATTTTGAAAATAATTTGAAAACTTTGAAGGGGGTCTTGTAGGAGCGTAAAAAGTACTTCATAGACCAAGTCAAAGAAGGTGAGAGCTTTACGCAAGTCAAACAGAGTCAAACTTAGACTTTACGCAAGCCAAACAGAGTAAAACTCTACGCGAGCTACTTTACGCGAGTGCTATCCTCAAAGCTTTTACGCGAAGGACAGACAGTCAAATTATCGCATTTAATGTGCGTGATACTGTTTGTGACATAATAATTTTCTGACAGTGGACAACACAAAAGACGAGAAAATTTGATTTTCACCAAACCCAACACTTGTCATTTAGTGTGCAGATGGGCTATTTTACGCTCAAGAAATTGCTTCTTTTACGCACGAAAGCTATTCGAGCTTTTACGCTCAAGGCTGTTGTGCGCGTAAAGTTTACTTGAGCTAATCTTACGCTCAAGGCTATTCTTAGCCACTTTACGCGAGAAGTTTATTTTGGGCTATTTTACGCCCAGTCTGCTACTTTACGCAGGAAGTATATTTTGGGTCATTTTTATGCCCGATCTTTTCTGGCTACATGAGTATATGGTCTGTTTACGTGGCTTTCATGCCACACTTATCGAGGAACGTGTGTACGTGCTCTTCCATTTTTTTGAAGTAGTGGGACATGTGTCACCATGCGTAGAGATCATAATTCTACATAGGACACGTGTTGTCATGCGTAGATGATGAATTTTATCATGGGTGACAGTTACTTGTACAGAGACCAAACTTTGTTGCTTTTTACGCACAGAGGTCTAGTCTATAAATAGACTTATTTTTTTGATAAAAAACATCAAGAGATCAGAAGAGATACAAGAGAGGAGATTCTGAGAAAACTCATACTTTCAGAGTGATATTCCCAGAAGCATTTCTTCAACTTTTTCTCAAGAACAGGATGAATCAAAACAGGAAAGCATTCGACTGTGCCATCAGTGCCGTTGCTCGATATCTTTCTGGTGACTTAGTTCTTCTGATTGTTCGTCTTCTTCAAGCAGTTTTCTTCATCATCATCGTATGGTCCAAGGAACAAAGTGATCGCTCTTAGATCAGACTTCTATAGCAATACTTCCCAGAATAACTTGTACTTTTGTACTTTTTATGGTTTTCTTTCAAAAGCCAATTTAAGGCATTTTGTTAAGTGAAACATCGCTAATTCCAAAAAATTGTAAAAAAAACAGCAGGCAGTATGCATTCACATAAATGACAGTTACATTAAAAACATTGTACCTGCATTTAGAGTTTCAGTTTGCAAATAATAGACCCGGAGCAACCTTCTGTAGAAATCCCTGGGTTCATCGACCCCTTTGGTAGAACACTCAATACCGGTAAACCAATATACACACAAATAATAATAATGCACTACCAATAATCAAATAAATAGAATCGAAATGTCAGAAAGACAAGAAATAGCCGGGTGGATACAAATCAACTACCAAACGGCTATAAAAAGTGTGTCCGATAATATTCAACATAACATAACACAAATAGTCATACCCGGGATAAAATAAATACATAAACCAACAAATACATAAAGACCCAACAATGGGTCACCAACAGAACAAATGAAAACAAGTCCTATAAAGGACTACGCCTGGTCAGGATGAGGAAGATGAGGAGGAGGAGCAGGCAGTGCCTGCACCTGGGACACCAGGAACCTATACTGCTCCGAGGTCAGCATCACCGGTGACAACCCATCAGTAGGAGAAAGAGGGGGCAGTGGAGCCGCTGCAATCGATGTAGATGTCGAAGCATGACCAGGAAGTGTCCGCTCCATGGCCAGCAGTCTGGAGTTGGTAGACGCCATAACAGCCGCCAGCCTCAAAACCTGCTCTCTAATGGCCATCTGCATTCCCTGCACCGCCTGAATGGCATGATCTGTCCTCTCGCCTGTCTCTCTAATGGTGCATTCGACCATATCAAATCGTGCGGTGAGGGCCGCATCGTATGTCTGCGGCTGAGACTGGGGCTGATCCATCCTCCGCAACAGCTCGTTACGCAGGTCAGTAAGTTGGTGACAAAGTTCTCCCACTCGGACCGACTTCTCGGAGGGATGTGGGGAATACACACTGGCAGAGGAGGCTGTGGATGGCTGCGTCACCATAAAGGTGCCGTAGAATCCCGTACCGTAGTATGTACCCCTCTGAAGACCACCAACGGCGGTCATCCAGAGCTCGTCTATCGTCCGAGCCGGAGGAGGCTGCATGGAAGTACCAGCCCCTCCCTCTCAGATGCACTAGTTAGCTCACGCTCTAGCCTAAGATACTCATCCTAGAAAAGTACGCATCTTGATAAGCATAATATTTACTACCAACCTAGTTGTTCCACGTCTATGGATATATTTGCATATTTCTTAAGTTATAATAAAGTTAGTGACACGTAAAGTAATACTTACATAGCTCTGTGTGGCCCGATCATCAATGAGCTTTTTGTCCTTCCGATGGGTAGCCAGGAAGACCGTCACCATGTTGGGGTTCGCACCCTTCTTTACCTGTTATAATAAAATATTTGTCATTGAATTAAATATTTATTACTACTTTCATTAAAATAATATATTACAGTAAAACACAAACCGGGCAACGAAAATATTCCTTCATGGGAATCGATCCACCACACCACTTTCCTGCCTTCGTCCAAGCCACCTTCGCCTTCTACGACCGTTCCTTGTACCTAGGAGCGTCGAATCTAGCCTTTATGGCAGTCCACTGCTCGGGCGTGATCCAACCTTGGATCCCTTTTCCAAAACGGTCTCGAGCCTTCTGGTCGTCGATCGCATCCCGGATCAACTTGGCGGCAACGACAGGAAATTGCTTCTCAATCGTCTCAGCCCGGTGTAGTAGAAAAAATATGTTTTATACAAGAAATAAATTATTAGGTTATACAATATGCATAAAATATGATTTATACTAAAAGCAATAGACTTTAGTTACCTTGAGGTGGGCAAACTAGAATGCCTTCCTCTCGTTCGAGGCATCCGAGTAGTTGATCCAAGGCCCGCCGTAGTTGGACCTCAGAAATAGCCTCAATGGCCTCTGAACTGACGGGGGACAATATCTACACAACGATAATTAAATTCATTAACATATAGATATAAGTATGAATAAATGTTAACTAATTAACTTACTTTGTAGGCCCGTCGGACCAAATCTCCATCCTCGTCTCATCCGGAGGAGCGCATGGGGGATCGATCGGATCATATATAGACGGCATGCGTGCGACCTCCTCCACCCGCTCCTCCATCTCCATAGTGTCGTCAGTAGGAGGAATGCTGCTGGATGTGCTAGAATCAGGCCTGGAACTGTCCGTTCCAGGAGTGCTGCCACATACCGTCGACGCAGACGAATATCCGAGGGGCTAGTATACTAGAATACTATGAGACGAGGGACCGGCACCGTCATCTACTAACGGAGTACCACTCCGTCCACCGGTGGAACCTCTACCTCCGTAGGATACTCCTCTACTGCCACGGGGGTACGATCCTCTGCGTCCTGCCATACCTGATATATAGAAATAGATATCTACATGATAATAATCATGCATTTAATATATCACAGGTTAAAAAGATAGACCCGGAGCAACTCTTCGTTGAATTTGTAGATAATAAACATGTATTTAACATATCATAGTTTATAAAAATAGACCCGAAGCAACCCTCCGTTGAATTTCTAGATAATAACCAAGTATAGATAATAAACTCTATTAACATCCAGAAAGTAAAATAAACATCCAGAAAGTAAAATAAACATCCAAGTCTAGATAATAACATCCAGAAACATCCAAAAACATCCAAGTCTAACCCAAAAATAAGTCTACCGAAAACAAAGTCGATCAAAAATTAATATCCAGAAACAAAGCCAAGTCTAACCCAGAAATAAGTCTAATGTCCTCTACGTAGGCGCAGAGAGATCTCCCTCCTCAGCCATTGCACATAAGTAGGATCCACGCCAGCAAGATCAATATCCAGAGGAGATGGATGACTGGAACTCCTGGTGCAACAGCCCTATGGTGCCACCTCCTCCTTCACAGCAATCTTGACTTTAGGAATCACTTATTCCTTAATAGTAGGAGAAAGTTCTTCCTTGACCGTCATCTCTACAGTAGGTACCACTACCGACTCAGCAGTAGAAAGAAGCACTACCTCCTCAGTAGCAGGAGGTGCCACTACCTCCTCAGCAGCCATCTGTGCCTCTCTCAAGCGACGTCCTCAGGTCATGGGTGCCATCTTGTAAGATTGATGGAAACATAAAGATTAATTAAGGATTAAACAAAATGACAATATTAGATGTGTAATGTAGAAGATATTTTACATTTTATTTTACTTTCAATCAACTTCTGAAAATTCATCTTCTTCGTCCTCCGCGTCCTCATCTTCATTTTCCTCCTCATCTTCGCTTTCATCTACTTCGTTTTTCTTTTCGGATACTTCTACCTCTTCTACACGATTAGACATATAATATGGAACTTCTGTTGTGTCCACGTCAACTGTATTTGTTAGGAGAGGTAGCTCATCCTCCTGATAAGCTATTTCGTCAACATCGTAGGTATTTCTGACTTTAGTCTTACATACTGGCCACCAGTCTAACCTAGTTGTTCCCTGTCTAGGATAAGAAGTGAAGTAAACTAGTTGAGCCTGACTTGCTGGGACAAATGGTTCGTATCCTTGATATCGACGGCGGTAGTTAATATCCATAAGACCATGCTTGTCAATTTTTTAACCTTGATCTTGGATCGGATCGAACAAATCACACCTGAATAACATGATCTTAGCCGGCTCTACACCGTACTTATATGTCAACTCCACAATCTTCCGTAAGGTGCCATAGAAATCATTGTCCGGATCAACATCTTTGTTGTTTTTAGATCGGATACACAAACAACTATTTTTAGTCGAATCAAGATCTGGAAAGTTCTCTCTGATCGGAGCATTTGTTGACTTGAACCTAAACCCATTAACACAATAGTTTGGCCATATTTTGACGGAATAAATGGGCCCCTTGGCTAGAGTTCTAATTGACTCATTCTCTAGTATTGCGTCCGGACGATCGACCTAAATACCACAAGATAAGAAATTAAATTCAGCGTTCCTTTAATTACTGTACAAAGTGCATATATGAGAAGTAATTACTGTATTATCTTACATATGCACTCAACCATGAAGGAAAATGACGTCTCATTTCCTGTTCCAGTTCTTTATCCGTTATGTACTCTCTACTCGACCTCACCTCATCATTAAATGTGCTGAAAATAACAACACATACCAATTACTGTAATAATAATATTGGATACTATTACATGCATAGATGACGTAAATATGGACGTGTTAGTTACTTACCTCTCGAGCTTTTCCACTTCATCCTCATCGCAGTTGAGCAATATATATAACTTAGTAACCCTTAGTTTCTCGTCATTCAGATATCTTTTCTTCATTTTCCCTGAAGGCTGTAGAAGCATGGAAAATACTAGAGAAAGACCCATGCGGCTCAGAAAACGCACGCGGCTCAGGGAGTCATGCGGCATAAGGAGCTATGCGGCCCGAAGCATTCCATGCGGCTCAGAAGACACATGGCCTGATAGTGCCCCCCTCCACCCATGCTGCATTAATTGCTTTGACGGCTGACCCCTCTAAAAAGTTGACAGACCTGACACCAAAGCAGGTAATTATGACTCTGTCATGATGATGAATCTCTAGGGAAGAGAAAGAAATCTCTGACACGATCCCCCGAGAGCAACAAAATGCCACGTGGCCCTGCCACATGGGTGTGCTTATGCGGCTCGAAGTAAAGACTTCCCATGCGGTTCAGAGTGAAGCTGTCCCATGCGGCTCGAGTGGAATCATCCCTATACGGCTCAAGAAGATCATGCCCATGCGGCTCAAGCAGACACACCATTATGCGGTTCATGCGGCTCATCATATGGTTCAGAAGTCTGAAGGAGGAGGCTACTGCCCAGACAGCCCTGACATGTGTCCCAAGTCTTATGCGGCCCAAAATTCATGCAGCCCAAATCTCATGCGGCCCAATCTGCATGCGGTTCCAGTCTCACCATTGGCTCTCAGGACACGTGTCCTCAGCCGATCAATCTTCCAGATTTATGGCAATCCAAGATCGGGTCGAATCACAATGATCTGGGGCACGTGGCAGGAGAATAAATTTGATTTATTCGCAGATATTAGAGAATCATTATAAGATTTATGCCAATCAGCATTAATTGCCAATGGGGATTTGGTGTAATCTACCCTTAATGGTTCTGATTCGTCACAATCAGAAACAAACGGCCTGGATTGATCATTCCCCAGGCCGCCGCCATTTCCAAGAGCTAATCATTGGCAACCCTAGTGATCACATCCCACTATTATAAATAGCAAGGTGCCATTCCCTTGTAATATATAGAGAGAGATACAAAAAAAAGAAAAAAACCAGAGAAGAATACGTATACACAGAGAGACTTCCCCTATAGTCAGAGAGAGAATATACACAGAGAGAGAGAAGCCAGGAGAGCAATCAGAGAGAGAGCAAGAAGGCATTTCTTCGTCAACGACTAAGCAGATCTTCCCCGAGTCAAGGCTGCGTACCGATCGTCCAAGGAGTAAGGCAGAGCGGCCGTCGCTTTCCCGAGCCTCTATCGTCACCCCCCAGAATCTAAAATAAACAATCGTACTTAGACTGCTGTACCTAGGTTTTCGTCCCTAGGCTTTCTTTGTACGAGCGAGTTTGTATTGTGAGTCTAAGTTCAGTCCTCCGATAATTGTTCTGTACTTTTACAATCAATGGCAAACACGATGGCGACTCTGCTGGGGACTAACTTCTCCACGGCTGAGGAGTTGGTGACGCAATCGGACGCAGCCAAACTTGGCTCTACACAACAGAAGATGGTCGTACGCTTCGACCAACAGGCGTTCGAAGAGATGCTCTCTGAAGGTAGCACTGGCCCGGTCCAGAAGCGCACCCGCACTATAAAGGCTCGTAAAGAGTGGAGGCCAAAATCATTAGCTCCTCCGCAAGCCCTTGATGGGGTGCTCTCTATTGCTCAAGATGGCGAGAAAGACTCCCCTGCGGCCCCACTTCAGACCGTAGACAACTCTGCTGTCCCCAAGTCCGGCAGAAGAAAATACTATGATGCTGGACTTGCAGGGGCAAAGAGGAACTCTATGCGATCCGATCCGCAGAAGAGTATTAGCTGCAGGGAGAAAGCCCATGCGGCTACAACCGCCGACCGCATAAAGAAAACTCATGCGGCCACATCTGTCAGCCGCATAACTCATGCGGCTACAGTTGCCAACCGCACGGATGAGACTCATGCGGCTATTAAAGTCAATCGCTTGCAGAAAACCCATGCGGCCACAGATGCCAACCGCATGCGGTCAGCCTGCACGGTCGTGACTCCTAACCGTATAAAGACTCATCCTACAACAAAAGACAGCCGCATGCAGACAGCCTGCACGGTACCCAATGCTAACCGCATAGCATCCATCCCATGCTTCTCTCGATCAGTCTTCGACCGGCTTTCATGCGGTCCTGACTCTGATCATTCTCTGGATGATAATCCAGACTCTGTGGTATTCGACTTAGACTCCTCCTATTACGCACCCACAAGTGCTAAAAGGAGGAAGTCTAGGGCAGCGCGGGCTCATCAAGTCCAGACGACTGCCCCAACCTCTGACTATCGGGGCGTCCCACTGATTATCACGCGGGCCTCTGATGGAAAGTTGTATAAAACCACTGAAGTCCAGCCCCCGGCGGCAAACAGACAAAGTGGTTCCTCTGACCTGCGTGAGGTTATCCTCCACAAACACAAGGAAAGAGAAGGAGCTTCGGGGTGTAAAGAGCCCTCACACAGACATCAATGCACCCAGATCATCGTCAACTGCTGTTGCAGCAATGTGGCGGTAACGGAAGATCGGCCATCCGTCTTCCAAAGACTACATCACCCGAGCTCAGAAGACGAGGCACCTCCTGTTGTCTCCTGCAAGTCCGCGCAGAAAGTTCTCGCCAAGGGAAGAGGGAAGAAAACGAGCATCTCCAGCCCAAAGGTGTCAACTACTGCAGCTAAGAAACCGTCGTCTAAAGGGTTATCCTCCACTGGAGTATTTTAACACACCCGTTCGAAGACGAAAACTGCTGCAGTAGGAAGTTCATCGTCTGCAACATTAGGGGTCGTCAGAACTGGGGGTAGCACTCCTCCAAACATCCACGACAATCCGACATTCCAGGAATACGGACTGGAGGAAGCAAATCCTCCGACGGATACAACAGATACCGACGTCCCCAAGGACATCCTAGACGAAGCAAGCTCCGAAGCTGGGGGTAGTGTTCCTTCCGAGTCCGAACCTGAAGAGAACATCCCTACATATCCTGATGATTTCTCGATGCACGGGTATGACTCGGAGGGTACATCCTCCACCACTCCTTCCGTCACTCCTCATATGAAGACGGTGTTCATGACAGACAGCAATCAAGGCGGTTCCGGTGATCACCAGCGCATCGACACTTTGGAGGCCATATTACACGCCATGGTCAAGTCTGTAGACGAGATCAAAGCGGCGCTTCCTAATCTGCAGGGGGTGACACCTGGCCAGACAAGCACAGGTCCCGCAATCAACGTAGATTCAAATTCAGTGGCACCGAACCCGGGCAACAATCCTCCCGAGATAACGGCCCCTAATGCGACAGACGAGGCCCGAGAAGTAAGAAGAGAGGTTCAGGAGCTCCGAGCAATGTTCCATGCCCGAGAAAACTCTCAAGACCTCCGGATACGGCAACCATATCCTGCTGAATGGAGGGATGTTCCCTTTCCACCAAGATATAAGACGTTCAATATCAACCCATATGATGGCAAGACTTCAGCAAGTCGGTACATCACTTACTTTGAGGTTACTACCGACCATCTCCCCCATGATGACGCTATCCTCACGCGGTTATTCATTGGGGCATTGGAAGGAGTCGCCTTCGATTGGTACCGCAACCTGCCGGACAATTGCATCCATTCCTTCGCTGGCTTCAAACGCCTGTTCTTGGAGAGGTTCTATGAGGTAGGGCAGGACGTCACGATGTCTACCCTCATGGACGTCATTCAAGGAGAGAAAGAGCTGATGAAGAATTACATTGAGCGATTTCGTCAAACCGCAATGAAGTTACCATCTGGCAACCCGGACTCTTCCTTGATCGAAATTTGCCAAAAGAGACTACTCCCAACAATCAGTCTCTGGATGGGCGAGAGTCAATTCAAGGACTGGAAGGCTTTTATCATTAGTGCTACAAGTGCCAAAGAACGATTAAAGAAGGCTCGCCAACTGGAATTACATATCTCAGAGGGAGAGAACAAGGGCAAGCGTCCCAGCACCACCAACGACAATGGGGGTAGCCCCTCCAACAACCGGGACAACAGAGGCAAGCAGGCTATGGTGGCCGATACAGCCCAGAAACCTGAGTCGCAACCTGCGGACAAACAATGGCCTCAAATCACTTACTCTTTTGAAGACGGTCACGTCAAGCCTATCTTGGACATGCTCATACAAGGAGATAGGATTCAGCTTCCTCCACCCAGACGGGAACCTCGGCCGGCTGATCTGGAGAACCCAAAGTTCTGCCATTACCACCGCTACGTCCACCATGCTACGCACGACTGCTACCAACTGAAATGATATATCCAGAACCTCATCGATTCGAACGCTCTGGCCATCGATTTCGACGAGGTAACCGTGGCAGCCAACATGGTGTCCGTACAATTTGGCAGCTTCCCTCCAACAGAGACCCAGGACGGGGTTATACCCATCCCTCTGGCAACGATGGAGATTGCTAATCTTCCGCCTGCTCAAGCTGCTGGTCTAGTACCCCTCACCACATCACCAGAGGAAATTATGTGGGTCCATCCGGACCTAGTCCACGAGGTAACTCAGTCCACTCCATCTTCTAAAAAGAAAAGTGGAAAAGTCAGATCCTGCCGCACCACCTCAGCAGATGAAGAGGAAGTCACGGCCGTTGTTACTCGATCCGGAGCACAATCTCAACCTGTGGCTGAAAACTCGACTGATGATCATCCGCCCACTACCACGGATGCTCCGGGACCGGCTCAGCCTTCGACGACCGACAAGCCTAGGCCGAAGGAGACTCGCTTCGACAAATCCCTCCGAAAGGAAACATCTCAGGGGCTGGAGAGGCCCTACAACTTCGACATCTTGGCGCAATTGGCCAATACACCGGCCAAATTGTCCTTATATGAACTCCTGAGGCTCTCGAAGGATGTCCGCACAGCTTTGAGCGATGCTCTTAAAAATGCCGACGCGTACCTAGCTTAGGTCAACCTCACGGGAGAAAATCAGCCCGCAGACCTCCAAGACAGCGCCTGTACGGGAGCAATGCCCAACATCGTCTTTACTCCACAAGACATGCTCATCAAGACTAATCTACACGATCGCCCATTATACTATACAGGCTACATCGGCAATATAAAGGTGGACCGGATGCACATTGACCCTGGGTCTTCCATAAGCATCATTCCAAAAGGACTACTGCATCATCTTCGCATTTCGATGCATCGCCTGACCCCTACAAACACCGCCATCAGCGGGTTCAATTCGGGCAGGAGCTACCCAATCGGGAAGATCTGTCTGAAATGTCAGATTGGCGATCTCCAATCAGAAGTCACTTGCTACGTCATAGATGCCGACACTTCATACAACATCCTTTTGGGGCGCCCTTGGATACACGATTACATGATCGTGCCTTCCACGCAACACCAATGCTTCAAATATGTCGACAAGCACGGCTTCGTGAGGACAGAATTTGCTGACATCGATCCCTTCAAAGGGGTCGAATCTTATTACTCGGACTCCTGCCTATAAGAAAAGTCGAAGAGGCACCTTGAAGGAGGAAATAAACAAACTGATGTTGAAGCAACCACGGGATCAGAAGAACCTCTGACAATCCACCTCCAGGCTCGCAAACCAGGCAATTCTGTACCCCTTACGGCCACGCTGCGTAAGGACGCGATCAGCCTCTCGGCACAGGAAGAGCAGTTGAGAATCCGGCTGCCAAGGTCCGGCCAGGTACCGAGACCCACGACGGGGCCACTTACCATCAGATTGCCGAGAGTCGGTCAATCCCAAACAGAGAAGCTCAATCCCTCTAATAGACCTCTGACGATACGCCTGCCTAAGAAAGGTCGTCACCCGATGCGAGGTCTGACACTTCAAGCGAACCAGCCACCCCTCGCTCCACATCAAGTGCCAGACTGGGGGTTGCTAGTCTACCGACAACCCCACGCTCCGCTCCGTCAGTTGAACCTCTGAAGATCAAGCTGACTAGGATGCCCTCTTAATCTTCATTCACACAGGGGGTACCCGAAGAGGAACCAGAGCTAGCCAAGTATGTGGCTGCCCACACTGATGCTTCCTCCACAGATGATATAATCCCTCTAGAAAAGATACCTTACTTCATCAATAAAGGGTTATCTTTGAACTACATCGAGCTCAATAAGCTATGTACAATGTATGCCATGGAACACGGTATAGGCACTCACCTACATACACAGGTGACAAATGTGTACACCGCTATCCAACTTACTCCAGTAGAAGACGCTTACCGAATAATCGAGGGAGGGGACCACCCAATCATCTTCGGCCGGACGAACAACCCGCATCCCCTCGCCATGGAAGAAGTCGACTTCGGGTCAGATGCTGGAAGACTGCCTCTGTATCTCTATAGCCCTCAATCCAAATATCTTATGCAGAAACAGGGGTATGATCTAGAGACAATGCCAGGACTGAACTACGGCACTGGACGACGATTACCTTTGAAGACGCCAGCCCCGGCGGGCAAACCACGGAACTACTATAACAAAATTCGATACGGTTTAGGGTATGTAACGCCTACTACGACCCCTGAAAGCTCAGATGAAGAATGCGACTGGCAGTCACATTCAACCGGATCACCGACTTTCGACTCAGATACCAGCATCAGAGATGTGTTCAGACAAGTCATGTCAGTCAACATGGCATTCGTCGACGCTTACGAGGAAGACGAAGACATCCCCGAAATCCTTGAGCTAGAGCCATGGGCCCAGCAATTAGACGCACAATGGGAAAAGCGGTTCGAACTGAGAGAACCTCCTACTGAAGATGAGGTCATACAAGTGGATCTCGGCAGCGAATCTTCTCCAAAACCGATCTTTATCAGTAAAAGCCTAACTGACGAAGAACGAGAGTCGCTGTTAGAACTTGTCAGAGAATACATTGATGTGTTCGCCTGGAGCTATGAAGACGTGTCGGGGTTAAATCCTGACATCGCTCTCCACAAACTCAATATACGGCCAGATGCAAAGCCAATCAAGCAGCAACAACGACGCTTCTGCCCAGGCGTCATGGACACGATCGAAGCCGAAGTCAACAAGCTAATAGCCAACGGCTTTATTCATGAAGAGCAACATCCTGATTTGGTCGCCAATATAGTACCCGTCCTCAAGAAGAATGGAAAGATTCGAATCTGCATCGACTTCCGCAACCTGAACGAGGCATGCCCCAAAGATGAATTTCCCCTTCCTATCACAGACATCATGATCGACAATACATGCGGCTTTGAACGTATGTCATTCATGGATGGATTCTCGGGGTACAATCAAATCAAGATCTCTCCCGACGACGAAAAGAACACCTCATTCCGAACCCCGATTGGTACATACTGCTACACAGTCATGCCATTCGGTCTAAAGAATGCTGGCGCTACATATCAGCGAGCCATGAGTATCATTTTCAGAGAACATTTGTGCAAGACAGTGGAATGCTATGTCGACGACATCGCCGTCAAGAGTCGCCGTAAGGAAGATCATCTACAAGACCTGAGAACGGTGTTCAACTTAATGCGAGCCCACAATCTGAAGATGAACCCTACAAAATCGTTCTTGGGCGTATCCAACAGGAAGTTCTTGGGCTTCATCATCACTGCATGGGGTATCCATGTAGACCCCGAGAAAACGAGGGCAATCATGGAGATGGGTCCCCCGAGAAATCTCCGTGAACTTAGAGGCCTCCAAGGGAGGCTAGCTTATATCAAGAGGTTCATTTCCAACCTCTCCGGGCGATGCCGACCGTTCACCCACCTCATGAAGAAGGGAGTCTCATTCGTATGGGACGAGGAATGCCAGCGCGCTTTCGATGACATCAAAGAATATTTATCAAATCCTCCAGTCATGGTGGCCCCGGTCCTTGGAAAACCATTCCTGCTCTATGTACGAGCAATAGAACACTCCCTCGGTGCCCTGCTGGCACAAAACAACGACGCAGGCCACGAACAGGCCATTTACTACCTCAGCCGAATGATGGTCGGGCCCGAACACCGATACACCACTGTGGAGAAAGAATGCCTCGCCCTGGTATTCGCCATTCAAAAGACGCGACACTATGTCACGGGGCAAACCATACATGTGATCTCACGAATCAACCCTCTCAGGGTCCTAATGACCAAACTAGGGGCACTCAGCTCCCGCCTCGCTACATGGGCGATATTGCTGTCCCCCTATCATATGATTTTCGTCCCGCAGAAGGCTATCAAAGGTCAAGCCCTGGCAGACTTTTTGGCAGCCCATCCAGGATCGGAATCATCCAGAATATACGAAAAAATCCCAGATGAGGTCGCCGATTCAAATATAACCACCCACGATAACATATGGCGGATGTTCTTCGATGGCGCTTCAAGAACCGGACCCAAGGGAAACATCGTCGTCGGAGTCGGAGTAGTATTGGTCTCTCCTACCGGGCTAGTGACCAATCGCGCCTACTCTCTCACGGAACCCTGCTCTAACAATGTGGCCGAGTACAACGCTTTGGTCATTGGCCTCCAACTCGCAAGAGAACTGGGGGTAGAATACCTTGAAGCATACGACGATTCGCAATTAATCGTCAACCAGATTCGGGGGACGTACGAAGTCCGCCATGAAGACATGATCCCCTACCACCAAATAACGATCAACATTATCTCATCATTCGAGGGATTCTTCATCGAACACGTCCCCAGACTCTAAAATATCTAAGCTGATGCCCTAGCAGGCCTGGCTGCTTCCCTAGCAGTGCCAAACCACTCTCATCATTCGGTCGATATAATCGGCCATGAGCTGGTCTGCCCCAAGAACAACGTTCAAGCCATGGCGAGTTATTCTGCTCAGATGATCGACGAATCGCCAGACTGGAGACAACCATTCATAGACTTCGTGGTCTACGACATCCTGCCCGAGAACCCGTAGGAGGCTACTTCTATCAGACGGCGTTCTCTCAGATTCTTCTACGATACAGAGACGAAAATGCTGTATCGCCGCTCCTACGACGGATTACTACTTCGGTGCTTATCGAACGCAGAAGCCAAAGAAGCCGTACGAGAGGCTCATGACGGTGTCTGCGGGGCCCATCAGCCTGGCCCTAAGCTGTAAGACCGCCTTCGTCGGATGGGCTACTACTGGCCCACGATGGTGGCTGATGCAATAGATTATGCCCGAAAATACAAGGCCTGCCAAGTCCACGCAGACTTCATTCACCAACCATCCGAATTTCTACATCCGACAGTGGCGTCCTGGCCATTCGAAGCATGGGGAATGGATATCATTGGTTCAATCACCCCACCTTCCTCCCGAGGACATCGCTTCATACTTGCGATCACTGATTACTTCTCAAAGTGGGCAGAAGCTATCCCACTCGCCGAAGTCAAGACTTCGAACGTAATCAGCTTCCTGAAGCACCATGTCATCTACCGCTTTGGACTGCCCTGAAGGATCATCCATGATAATGGTCCGCAGTTTATAAGCCACGCATTCTACCGATTCTGCGACAAACACCGCATTCAGAATGTCGCTTCGACACCATACAACCCGGCAGCAAACGGGTTAGCAGAGGCATTCAACAAAATAATCATCAAACTCCTCAAGAAATTTGTCTCCTCCAACAAACGCGACTGGAACGAGAAGCTCGGCGAGTGCTTATGGGCTTATCGCACCACGGTTCGAACAGCCACCGGGAATACACCATTCTCTCTGGTGTACGGGAGTGAGGCAGTTCTCCCATTAGAGACTCAGATTCCCTCACTCCGAGTCGCCCTCACTTATCAATTGATAACGGATGATAACTACCGACGTCGACTACAAAAGTTAGAGGCCTTAGATGAAAAATGCCTCCTAGCTCAGCAAAGGATCGAATTATACCAAGCACGCATCTCAGGAGCCTTCAATAAAAAGGTCAAAGTCAGAACATTCTAAGTGGGCGATCTTGTTTTGGCAGTCAGAAGGCCAATGGTCATGACTCACAAGACCACCGGCAAGTTCCAGCCAAAATGGGAAGGCCCATTTATCATCGAGGCCGTGTTCTCCAATGGTGCTTACCGCCTCGCCAAGCAGAACGGAGACTTGCTCATGTTGCCCGTCAACGGCAAGTTCCTGAAGAAATACTATGTTTAAACAACATTTTCCAGAGTTTCGAGTTATGTGCCCGCTGGTACCACTGAACTCAACCCCCTAATTTTCCAACTTATCGAGTCACGTACCCTCTTGTACTCCTGAACTCATATCCCAAATTCCCAAGTCATGTACCTGCTGGTACCTCTGAACTTACACTTTGATTCCAACATTCATGGATTGTCGAGTCATGTACCCGCTGGTACCAATGAACTCATCCCATAATTTTCCAGATCTTTGAGTCATGTATCCGCTGATACCACTGAACTCACCCTCATAGTTTTTCAGATTTTTGAGTCATGTACCCGCTGGTACCACTGAACTCACACTCACCATTCTCCAGATTCTCGAGTCATGTACCCGATGGTGCCTCTGAACTCACATCCCGGTCACTCTTTCAGGTAGGAAGTTATGTATGATCATACCTCTGAACTTCCTTCCCGAAGGAGATCTCCCCTCATGATCTAATACCCACACTCCCAGTGCACAACAAAGGTAACGGATCCACAAATTTCCAAGACGACCATGTCCTCATCACCTCTGAGTCGTCTCATTTCCGCCAAAAACAAATCACCCCTACATAGAATTTCCATGTCCTCATTACCTCTGAGTTATTCTACGTACCCCCCTTCATTGAGCCCACTCCTGTCATGTCCTCATTACCTCTGAATGGGAAGGCTCCGTCGAAGAAACCTTCATACTTGCCATGTCCTCATTACCTCTGAGTAAGTATGATGATCCCCTTTCGACCTATTACCTATACCCACAACCGGAGTACGCCAAGGGTAATAGGTCCACAAATGTCCTCTGTTGACCACAAATGTCCTCTGTTGACCACAAATGTCCTCTGTTGACCACCAATACCCTCCGTCGAGTTCGCTCCTGCCATGTACTCATTACCTCTGAGTAGGAAGACTCTACGTTCAAAAAACTTTCCTACTTACCATGTCCTCATTACCTCAGAATTATTCTATGTACCCCCCCGTCAAAGAAACCCTCATGCTCACCATGTCCTCAGCACCTCTGAGTCAGTATGATTGGTTCCTTTCTTTTTAAACTTGTTGTCCGTATCCAAAACCAGGGTACGTTAGGGATAATGGGTCCACGCAAAATGTTCCAATAAGAGGATTATTACAAAGCAAAAGAGTGAAGCAAATATATATATTCCATTCATTCAGAAATCGGTTACATCCACACGATTGCAAGCAAGTCAAAAGAGTTCTTCATGAAGACAAGAAGAAAGGCGAAACAAAATAAAAGACTACAGACAAACATCCACGAGAAGCCACTACATCCTAGTTACAGGAGCGCATGTACCATTCCCTCAACCATCTCACATATGAAGGATACAAGTGAAGAGCATCCTCGTCCAGAATAGGAGAAACAGGGTTCCCAGCGCTGCCACCCTCAACAGTCTCGATATTTGGAGAGTTGTCGTTCCCCTCAGGCGCAGGTTCTTCTTTCTTCACTTTCTCCTTAACAGAGGAAGATCCCTGGCTGATGACAGGAGGCTGCGGCTCCTCTGACGCCGCAGTCTCAACATTCGATGGAAATACTGCGAGAACCAAAGACGAAGAAAATGAAAACAGTCAGAAATATTCATGCGGCTCGTTTTAGACAAGTCTCATGCGGCTCAGTCATGGGACGCGTATGCGGACCATGTAGTTTGAGAAGTTCACATCAAAGTCGTGTACATGAAGCATGCAGTGAAGCAGGCTCTGCTAGGGTTTTAAATCGAATACCTAATCCTTACCTTCGATGGCAATATGAACATCAAAACGAACGGGGGGCACGACAGTCGAGGTCGAAGCTGATTTCTTACTCCTCGCCACAGCCTTCTTTACAGCCTTAGAAGCCCTGGGTGCCATTGTTGTCTGATGATCAGAGGAAGAAAATACGACAAAAATCTGAGTCAAGAATAGTCTAAGAGAGAAGACCGTCCAAATGCCCTTCTATTTATTGACGGAGAACTGTGAACCGACGCCTCGTACAAACGCGATCAGCTCTTCGGTTATTGAGCCAAACCAGCCATTTAAAGACTGAGCTCTTGGGATCCTGTCCCAGAAAGATCCACACGCATGGCATACTGACGTGGCAAAGAGCTTATGCGGTTCAAATGACCATGCGGCTGGTAGCAACTATGCGACTCAGATGGTCGGGAGGTAGAAATTTCTATGCGGCTGGGCCATCCATGCGGCTGAGACGCCCCTGCGGCAGAACTTTCCATGCGGCCAAGATATCCATGCGCGGCCAGAAGAATATCCAGCCATGCTTCTTATTCAAAGTATTTTAATTTTGTAAATTGAAAACTTTGAAGGGGGTCCTGTAGAAGCATGGAAAATACTAGAGAAAGACCCATGCGGCTCAAAAATCGCACGCGGCTCAGGGAGTCATGCGGCATAAGGAGCTATGCGGCCCGAAGCATTCCATGCGGCTCAGAAGACACGTGGCCTGATAGTGCCCCCCTCCACCCATGCTGCATTAATTGCTTTGACGGCTGACCCCTCTGAAAAGTTGACAGACCTGACACCAAAGCAGGTAATTATGACTCTGTCATGATGATGAATCTCTAGGGAAGAGAAAGAAATCTCTGACACGATCCCCCGAGAGCAACAAAATGCCACGTGGCCCTGCCACGTGGGTGTGCTTATGCGGCTGGAAGTAAAGACTTTCCATGCGGTTCAGAGTGAAGTTGTCCCATGCGGCTCGAGTGGAATCATCCTTATGCGGCTTAAGAAGATCATGCTTATGCGGCTCAAGCAGACACACCATTATGCGGTTCATGCGGCTCATCATATGGTTCAGAAGTCTGAAGGAGGAGGCCACTGCCCAGACAGCCCTGACACGTGTCCCAAGTCTTATGCGGCCCAAAATTCATGCGGCCCAAATCTCATGCGGCCCAATCTGCATGCGGTTCCAGTCTCACCATTGGCTCTCAGGATACGTGTCCTCAGCCGATCAATCTCCCAGATTTATGGCAATCCAAGATCGGGTCGAATCCCAATGATCTGGGGCACGTGGCAGGAGAATAAATTTGATTTATTCGCAGATATTAGAGAATCATTATAAGGAAGATTTATGCCAATCAGTATTAATTGCTAATGGGGATTTGGTGTAATCTACCTTTAATGGTTCTGATTCGTCACAATCAGAAACGAACGTCCTGGATTGATCAATCCCCAGGCCGCCGCCATCTCCAAGAGCTAATCATTGGCAACCCTAGTGATCACATCCCACTATTATAAATAGCAAGGTGCCATTCCCTTGTAATATATAGAGAGAGATACAAAAAAAGAAAAAAACTAGAGAAGAATACGTATACACAGAGAGACTTCCCCCATAGTCAGAGAGAGAATATACACAGATAGAGAAGCCAGGAGAGCAATCAGAAAGAGAGCAAGAAGGCATTTCTTCGTCAACGACCAAGCAGATCTTCTCCGAGTCAAGGCTGCGTACCGATCGTCCAAGGAGTAAGGCAGAGCGGCCATCGCTTTCCCGAGCCTCTATCGTCACCCCCCAGAATCTAAAATAAACAATCGTACTTAGACTGCTGTACCTAGGTTTTCGTCCCTAGGCTTTCTTTGTACGAGCGAATTTGTATTGTGAGTCTAAGTTCAGTCCTCCGATAATTGTTCTGTACTTTTACAATCAATGGCAAACAAAGGCTTTTCGAAAGCATTGAAGACTTTCAGTATTGCATCATTAGATTCAAGATATCCATCATCGTTTCTGGGAGCTTTTGTTCTATTAGTAGCAACATGTGGCTTGAAATACATCGAGCAGAAGTTTGTAATCTCCTCGAGAACATAGAGTTCACAAACAGAACCCTCGACCCGAGCCTTATTTTTTACCTTTCCCTTTAGGTGGTTCAAATGCCGCTCAAACGGGTACATCCACTGATAACCGAAGGGCCCACCAACACGTGCCTCGTAGGATAGATAAATTGGCAAATGTTCCATGGAGTCGAAGAACCCTGGAGGGAACACCCTCTTAAGCTTGCACAGCGTTACTGTAATGTCCTTCTCTTGCTTTTCTAGACGATTGACAAGCAACTTAGTAGAACAAAGATCTCTGAACAATATGCTCAACTCTGTCAACGGATCCCAAGCGACCAACGGTAATAATTTCCGAAATGCTATCGGAATTAACCTCTCCATAAATACATGACAGTCATGGCTCTTCATACTAGTCAGTTTATTCTCCTTCGGGTCGAAGTATCTTCTTAAATTCGACACATATCCGTCAGAAAATATTAGGCCCTGAATCCACCTACAAAGTCTTACTTTATCTTCCCTGTCAAGTGAGAAAATTGCCTTAGGCTGCTTATACTTCCCATTGCCTTCCTTTATCAAATGTAATGCAGGACGTCTGCATATATCTTCCAAGTCCAACATGACCTTGGAATTATCTTTTTCTTTACGTCCATCACAGTATTGATTATGTTGTCAAACATATTTTTCTCGATATGCATGACATCAAGGTTATGTCTGATCAGATTGGTGCTCCAATAAGGCAGGTCCTAGAATATACTTCTTTTCGTCCAATTATGAGTACCGCCAAATTTATCACACTTGTATCCCTTTGTAGGCTCTTCGATAGCACTTGAAAAATCCTTGACCTCCTCCCATATCGTGTCTCTGGTCCACCTTAGGGGTGGATTGGCCTTTTCTACAAAGCCGACATGAAATGCATTCCTGTTCCTCTGGAACGGATGGTCATTCGACAATAACTGTCGGTGACAATCGAAGAAACACGATTTTCCTTCGTATTTTAAATGGAAAGCCTTCGTGCGGTCCATGCAATACGGACATGAGAGACGACCGTGAGTGCTCCATCCAAATAACATTCCATAGGCCGAAAAGTCGTTGATGGTCCACATCAGTGCGGCCCTTATCTGAAAATTTTGCTTTCTAGAAACATCGTAGGTGTTGGTACCTACTTCCCGCTGCTGATTTAACTCATCTATCAATGGCTGTAAATACACATCGATGTTCCTCTTCGGATTGTTCGGACCCGTGATAATAACGGTAAGAAACATATAAGGAGTCTTCATACACATCCAAGGCGGTAGATTGTACAGAGTGATGATCACAGGCCAACACGAATATTGGGAGCCCGAAAGTTCGAATGGGGTAAAATCGTCGGAGAAGAGACCCAATCTGACATTACGCAGATCTGAAGCAAAATTTGGATGCTCTCGATCAAAGTGCTTTTATGCTTCCCCATCATATGGGTGATCCAATACTCCTTCGATCTGTTTCCGTCTGTGCCAGCTCATATTTTTTGCAGTCTCCTTCACCATAAATAACATCTGCAGCAGCGACATCAATGGCAAGTTGTACATCGAATCGGTAGGCTTCCTAACACCGGAAGTCCTACTTGAACTTGTTGCCTTGTAGCAATCAGTACCACAAAATCTGCATACGTCTTCATCCTTGTCGTCTTTGTAGTACAACATGCACCCATTGCGACATGTATCAATTTTCTCTTATTCCATCAAGAGAGATCTCACCATCCTCTTAGACTGGTAGAAGTTTGTAGGTAACTTTGTACCTACCGGCATGATCTCTATAATCAATTCGATGATTCGATTGTAGCATTCTTGAGACATGTTAAAATCGGACTTGATGTTCCGCAGTCTTGTAACCACCTCCAACGGTGAATGATCCTCACATCCAGGATACAAAGGAGTCCTTGCATTCTCCAGCAACTCCATAAACTTTACAGCATCGGTATTCGGTGCCTCTTCTGCCGTATCATGATTGTCTAGATCGAAACTAGGCCCCGCATCGTCAAAAATCATGTTCACGCACCCTTTGTCGTAACCAGCGTGGTCATGGACATCCATATACGGGAAATTAGTCTCCAGCTCCGATGCTAAAGGCACAAGTTCTCCGTATGACGTCCACTGATAGTAATTCAGCATAAAACCTTTCGAGTATAAATGATATGTCACATCCACTTCTGGATGATATTTCATGTTATGACATCTCACACATGGATACTTAATTTTCGTACGGTCCATGTACTGAGGGAATGCTTTGGCAAACTACAGAAATTGCTCTACCGGCCCCATGTATAAATTTATCCCGCACACCGCACATATCATCTGGATGACGATTATACATCCACGAACGACGCCCCATATAGTAATTCATATCCATTTGACAATAATTCTGTAAATATAGATACACATTATTCTAGTATATTCCAAATTGAAGCATATAGACACATGAATATCAAATGAGTGTCGTCATATGTTCAACAAGAAGGCCCCCTCTCTGACCCCCCTATGAACCCACTCTACTTCCCTGCTTCTCATTCGACTCTCTCAGCATCATATGATATCTACCTCAACCTCAGCCTAGAGAAGTGTAGAAATATTAATGTTAACCAAGGTTCACAGTATCGGTATCGGTATCGGTATCAGTATCGAAATCGATTTTGGTATCATTTACGGTTGATATCATGAATCTCATAGCTTCCGCTAGCAGAGCACAATGTAGAGCCAAACGTGAAGCAGAGCTTCATATTCAAAATATTAAAAGAAAAAAGTTTTCGATTGGTGGTGGGACGAGTCAGAATCCTTAAAATATTATCTTACCATAATGTACCAAAATGTGTCCTCAAATAAATATATAAATATATGTCATTTATTATTTTTCATCGGTTATTTGCTATTTAGTGCCCTTGACTGTTCATCACTTTACCATAAGATTTGTAGATTATCACTTTGATGCGAAAATTTTGTTGCCGTTATGGTAAGGTAAGAACATAAATATTCCTAAAGAATGGCACAAATTGATGTGGTATATGCCTATTATGTATCATCTCTATCCCTATATCGCTCAATGTATAGTAAAGTATGGAGGATCCTGGGTCTTTCGTTGATAACACAATTTATGCCAGACGTGTTCTCTAATCTAGTGAATGTAAGAAGATGACCACAAGAGTAGTTGTGGGCTTGTCTTTGCCAATATTAAATTGACATAACAACTTCAAGATGTAACTCGATTGGTGAACTAGAAAACTATTGATACAATGCTTAAGGTACATGCCTAATCAAAATTTGATTTTTCCAAGATCCTTCACCCCATAATGTAATTTGTCGGCTATAATGATGTCGATTATTTATTTGACCCGTATAAGATGAGATTCTAAAGTGGTTATGTTTCTAACATGTGACACAACGATATCTTGAAAATATACAAAGCAGACCCTGGTTTCTACTTCTTCAAATAATGTTGAGCTCATTGTCCTTCATGATGCTACCCGAAAGTGCATATGGTTGCTAGTCGTCGAAGAGTATATTCAGACTGCAAGCAGATCTTCTTCTATTATTGATGTTCAGACGATAATATATGATGACAATGTCGTGTGCATTGACCAGATGATGAAGGACAACAACAGGGAGAAAATATCAAGCACACGTTGCACCGAAGTTTTTTTTCTTACATCAACAACAACAACAGTAAAAAAAATAAAGTCAAACAAATCTAATCCCATGGCAGCTTGGTTGACATGTTCACAAAGTCCATATTGGTGTCCACTTTCTAAAAGATCATTTATGGTACCAGATTGTGAAGATTCTCTAAATTGCAAGGCTCGTAGTTTGGGATAAATGTCGACATTATGAGTGTATACATAAGTATACTTACTTGACCTTAACGTACTCTCTTTTTCTAACTTAGGAAAATTTTTCGCTAGGTTTTTCGCATCCTAAGAAAGTTTAACATAGAACTCACATTGTGCTAGTCATATCTCTAGAAATTTCCACGTCTTTAAGACTTATCAACATTTAGTCACTTTTTTCGTTCGATTGTGATTTTTCCACTAGATTTTTCAAGTCAAGATTTTAGCTGAAATCTACCCATAGCTATACATTACCATAAACTTGTATTAATATATTGGCTGAAAACTAATGCTGATCATTCCTGAAAACTGATACAATTTGTACATTGAATTATGAACACGTACTCAAGGGGCAGTGCTGTAATGTGACTGCTCTATTGATTCTGCATAAAGGGATTGTGATCCCTTAAAATCCTCAATCGATCTTCCGAGATCCGATCTTATAAACGTCTTGTGGCTTTATATATAAAGCAAGCAGTATACCATATCCTAACACTAACTGATAATCACATACACTAAAACTCTTAGATAGGATACTCGCATTCACTTCTAAATATCCTAATTGATCCTAAACTACATTCACTCACTAGTACCAACACTAACTCAAATAGGCACTCTCATCTCCCCATGAAACTATACTGATACCAACTGATACTACTGCTCACACTCACACTCGATACATACACACTTCACTCAGGCATTTGCCTGTACTCGAGCTCTAAAATGGGATTCCCCCTATCTTCTAAAGCCCCTGACTTCTCTAACCCCTGCCCATGTGGCTTGTAGCCCGAGCCAATGCAAGCCTTGCCAAGGCAAGTTGCTGCTGCTGCAACAATGCCACATGGCATATGTGTCACGATTCGTACCCGTTTTTGGGATACGAGTATGTATCCAAGCCTAACCTACGCCGCAGTATCGGCGGTAGTACGTGGTCTATGATAAGCATTATCCATACAAGTACATTGTTCACATTTATCATCCACAACTAAGTTGTAAAAAAAGATTAAACTCAAGTATCAATAAATAATTTAAAGAAGGATCCACTACAATTCAGCTAGTCTCGGAAACAAACCCACTAAAATAAATATAAAACTACTGAAACTAAAGTTCGCTAAGCTCACTAGCTAAGAATAACACAAAAAAGCATAAGAAAGAAATATGCTACTCCATATCAGTAGAAGTAACCGGCACATTGATAACGTTAATCACTACTAAAATACAACGACTTAGCGACGGCCATATCCGTCGGAAATTCGTCGGTAAATCATCTTACCGACGGATTTCTGGCGGATACGGGCTAAAAAAATTCGTCGGGAATATCCTCGTCGCTAAAACTAGCTCGTTGCTAGTCCGCCGCTTCGCGACTAATTAGCAACGAATTTTCATTGGCAAAATAAAAACTTTTAGCGACGGCTAATCGACGGCTTACCGTCAACTTCAACAGTTTAAAATTTTAATATATTCATAAAATTAGCGACGAAAAATTTGTCGCTAAATCGTCGCTAACCGTGTATCCGAGTGTTTCTGATATGCAATATCTGTCGCTCAAAGCATCGCTGACCTCGATGGATTAGCGGCGGAAGAGCGACGGATAATACATTGCCACCCTTCTGGAAATCTTCTATATATTCCAGAATTTGAGCGACGGAACGTCCGTCGCCCTTCCGTCGCGTAATTTTTCCAGAAATAGGCCGACGAACAATACGTCAGGAAACCGTCGCTAGCTGCAAAAGTCAGTCGATAACCCGTCGGTAATCCGTCGATACCTGCAATAGTCCGTCGGTAACCCGTCCGTAATCCGTCGCTAACTGAAATATTTTTGAAAAAAATTACAGGAAAGAGACTATTCCCTGTAATATAACATATTCACCATCCACCATACACAAATATAACATATCCGACATCCAATATATCCAACAAATATACATATTGCCAACACAATATCTCCAAACATCCAATATATCACGACATACACAAAAAATATCCAACACAATGACCAACAAAATATCCAACACACTATCCCAACATACATAGCAAAATATCCAAACATAAATAACCCAATACAAATACGAAGGCTCAATCTGGTTGTATTGAGGCATGTACCATTCTATCAGCCACTTTGCAAAATATCCAAACATAAACAATCCAACACAATGCCTTAGAAAAGACCGCAAGTCAGACGATGAATCCTCACAGCCAGGGATCATAGTTGCATTGAGGCATGTAACATTCCATCAGCCACTTTGTATACGAAGGCTCAATCTGGTTGAGGTCTTCTGTAGGGACAGGAGGGTCGGTCCCGATGCTACTACTCTCTGACGGTGGCTCCTCCTTAACTTCAATCTTGGGAGCAATCTCTTCCTTGATGGTCATCGGTTCTTTCTTAACCTCGACCTTTGGTAACACCTCCTCCTTAACAGTCACCGGCTCTTGTTTGACGACGCAGACTTCCTCCGTGTCGACCTCCAAGGGTTCTATGCCTCGGCCCCTTCCTCGGCTAGCAGCACCACCTCGGGGAGTCTTGGGAGCCATCTCTCTGACAACAAAATTTTTCATATAGGGTAAAGAAATTTACTCAGATTATAAAAAAATAAGAAGTTTATCGAAATTTTCAGCCACATATGATATCCACCTCGGGGAGTCTTGGGAGCCTTCTCCTCTCCTCCACCATGGCTCTGGACCCATCTGCTCCTTCCTACTTCCCTTCTTCTTATTTGACTCTCTCAGCCACGTATGATATCCAGCTCAAGTGTAGAGTCGGGGGAGAAGAAGTGGACAGGAAGAGGAGGGAGAACCAGCACAGTCGGCGGCATGACCTGGAGAAAGTACAGAGATTTTACTGGAGGTGGTGGCAATTTTCCCAGGATGGTGTTGAGGAGCAAGTGTAGAGTCGGCCTCAACACCATCCTGGAAAAATTGCCAAAACCTCCAGTAAAACCTCTGTACTTCCTTCAGGTCATGCCGTCGGCTGTGCTGGTTCCCCCTCATCTTTCTGCCCACTTCTTCTCCCCCGACTCTACACTTGAGCTGGATATCATATGTAGCTGAGAGAGTCAAATAAGAAGAAGGGAAGTAGGGAGGAGCAGATGGATCCAGAGCATGGATGGAAGAGAACTAGAAAGCACTGAACCTTCCTGTTGTGAGAACTGTAAAGAGTGAGAAAGGAGAGGGGGTCTTTGATTTTTGCGTTCATCATCATTAGAGGGAGCAGCACTAGAAACGTTGTGACATTGGTAGCATGAGAGAGTAAAAATCTGTATCACAAGACTAACAAAATTACTATGTAATCATGTACTCACCAATAACCGGATGTAACTAGAAATCTTTCATAATTTATTCTAGCATACATTAGTGTGAATCATCTATGTTATGTACATATGGTGTAGTATATGTTTTTATCGAATCTAGTATCAGAAGAATGTAACAGAATCAAGATGAACTCACATAATGTAATACTATGACATCATCTACTACTACATAAGATATAGTGATAGGTTGTCACATCATTATTGCTGAGGGATGATGGTCGGAGGACAGTCAACTTTATCTATGGCTACATTGGAGACCACCATGCTGTCAGGAACCTCTCACTCGAGCTCTACACGAAGGATGTCCACTTGAGCTCCGGGGCAAAGTTTTGGCTCGGAGCAAGAATCTGTTGACGGAGCACATCCACCATGCTGTAAAAAAAATAGTAATGGTGAGAGACCCATCTGAGTAGGACGGATACTCTGATAATATCTCCTCCAACACTTAATCCCACTACTGATATCATTCTTGTAAAGGTGATCTCTCAGAGTATACGTCCTACTCAGATGGATCTCTCAGAGTATCCTCTCCGGTTGGTTGTCGTATCATCATTGCCGAGGGATGAGGGTCGGAGGACAGTCAACTTCATCTACGGCTACATAGTTTTTGCCTCGCCAGTTGAATGGTTGCAGGGACTATGTCCTGATCACCATGTCGTAGTCCAATACAATCCAGAGATTGACACAGTACTAATTCATATATGTAGTCCAATACAAATAGTCTAATACAAAAACAACCCAATACAAATAGTCTAATACAAACAAGTTCAGTAATAGCTAATGAGAGCCACGCAGCTCACGCAAACGCTCAGTAATACGATCACGCAGCCACCTCGAATAAGTGGGATCGACGGCATTAGGAGAGATGTCGTCCCTTGCAAGTGCTGCATGAATAGAACTCCCGGTCTCACTAGCTACCGGTGCTGGATGAATAGAACTCTCGGTCTCACTAGCTACCGGTGCCACTTCCTCCTTAAAAGTAGGAGGAGCCACCTCAGCATTCAGTGTTTCCCTCAAACGATGTGCCGCTCCTCGGGTCATGGGTGCCATCTGGTAAGATCGACATTCACAAATAATATAATTATAACATAAGCAAGCTAACTAAAGGAACCATCATGTCTTTTGAGTACATTTTTGAAAGCAGATAAAAGATAGAATATTCGATTTTTTGCCAAGTGTGAGAACGGATGGCTCAGAACACAACCCAAAATTCATTGTAGCATACATTAGAGTGAATCATCTATGTTCTGCACATATGGTGTAGTATATGTTCTTATCGTATCTAGTATCTGAAGAATGTAACAGAATCAAGATGAACTCACATAATGTAATACTAAGACATCATCTACTACTATATAAGATATAGTGATAGGTTGTCATATCATCATTTCCGAGGGATGATGGTCGGAGGATAGTTAACTTTATCTACGGCTACATAGTTCCTTCCTCGCCAGTCGAATGGCTGCAGGGACTATGTCGGAGGACAGTCAACTTTATTAATAGTTATTTGTTTTTCGATACCAAAAAATCCGATACTCGATCCGAAACTACCGATATTATCGATACCCTCGATGCCGATACTCATAGGAATAGTCCGATACCGATACGGGGACATGCAAAACTGTATCAGTATCAGAAAGTATCGGATCGGTATCGGTCAGTATCGGGTATTGGTCAGTATCGGAGCGGGATATGCCAAACTATACCGGTATCGGTCATTATCGGTCCGATACCGATTCCAATTCCGATACCGATTCCGATACCCCCTCTTCCGATTCGATACACATAGGATTGGTCCGATCTGAAACCACCTTTACCCCCTCCTCCGATCCGATACTCCGATTCGAAACCACCGATACTCATAGGAATGGTCCGATCCAAAACCACCGATACCCCCCCACCCCCTTTCCTGCCCCGCCGGACAGCAAATCCCCCTCCTCTCCCACACCCCCCATGACAGCAAACCCCCACCCCACCACCTCCCCCACCGACAGCAAATACCCACCCCTCCTTCCCCTCACCACCCGACAACAAACCCTAAACCCTACCCCTGCCCTCCGTCCCGCACCCAACACCATCTACCCCCCGCCCCCTCCCTCCTCCGATCACCGTCGACCCCCGCGACAGCCGGCCCACCCCCCACGCGACAGCCGGCCCACCCCCCACCCGAAACCCTACTCCTGGCCCGAAACCCTAAACCCTATCCTGCCCCCCGCCCTCAACAACCTCCCCCCCCCGCCCCCACTCCCTTTCCCCCACCCCGCCGGCCCGAGCGACAGCCGACCCATCCCTCCACCAACCCGAAACCCTAAACAGAGAGAGATATAGATAGTGAGAGAGAGGGAGAGAGAGAGAGCATACCTGAGAGAGCGATATCCCGTCGAAGAGAGCTTCGTCGGAAAATAGAACACGTCAGAGAGAGCTCGTCGGAGAGAGAAAGAGAGAGGGGGAAGAGAGAGAGTTTTTGGGGAGAATAAAAAATTCTCCTCCTCGTCGGTTCAATTTAAGTTAGGTTACAGTATTTAGCGATGGATTACCGACGGATATATCCGTCGGTAGGTAGTCGCTAAATACCCACTAGATTACCGACGTAACGTCCGTCTCCACATAGACGCTAATTTAGCGCACCATTTTTTTATATTTTGCCGCCACAATGTGCGACATATTAGCGATGGACTTGAATCCGTCGCTAAAGCTTCGTCAAGTGAGCGATGGAGGTGCGACTGATTTTGACACAAGAAAACTAAAAAAATATATCCATTGCTTTCTGATGGTAGCAAGTCACAAGGTAGTCACGAGGCCGTCGCTAGGGCCGACGGATACTATCCGTCGCTAATCGTTTGTCGCTAAATTGTTGTGTTTTAGTAGTCAATGTCACCAAGATATGCACCATAAACCTCAGGGTAAACCACGTCGTCTAAATTTGAAAAACAGTTATCTAGTCAAGATTGGAGCAAGATCACCAAAACACTATACTACACAATATAATATACAAGCACGCAGAATAGCAAGAAGGAAAGGATGAATATAACATGATACAAAAGAGACCTATATACATTAGAAAATAGTTTAAAAGTACAATTATGATGTGGAACAGTTGAAGGTATAATTAAGACACGAAGACAATATAAGAGAATGATGAATATAAGACAAACCTCTGGGCAAAATGTCATCACGAAACAAATCACGTGTACTGTGTTTTAGAACACAAGTGTTCCGCATGTGGACGGGTTAGGACATCCAGCATTCGGTGCGTGAGGTGCAACGACTGCTATCAATATTGACATTGGAAAAAAATTGTACATTATGTAGACCACATGCATACTAGTTGTATTCCTCCTCCTGACTCTCTCATAAGTAAACATGATCACTTTAACATTAACATTAAATTTAAACGTTGAACATTGAAGATAGAACATTGAACGAAAATATTAAGTGAACATGTATGGTTATGGTAACAAGTATAACTCTCGTGCACCAATGGTATAGAAGATAAGACTATCAATTTAAGGAAAAGAATAACATGTAGCATAAAATAAAGGCAACATAGGTCATAGTGATACTTGCCTTGCTCCGCTAGATGATGAAGTCACAACTCAAACGTCTTAGATCGATCTACCCCGTCACATAAATAACCATAAGTTAGATTATGAAAATCCCACTCTAGAAATTCTAGAAAGTGGCTAATGGTTTATCATAACTAATTTAATCTAATATAATCTAAAAAAAAACAAAAATAAGAAAGTTTGGCCATAGAAAGTCATGTTTCCAATTTTGGAAACCATGGTACACAAATCGAGGCACATCAATGACTAAATAGTCAAATGACACAAACTCTATGACTTGAGTGCGTATCCTAGTATATTTCAGCGCCACGAGTGCACTAGAATCAACTGTGCCACAAAATCACGCTTTTGTCAAAAGATATCGCCGTTATGGCTATCCATGACCAAATCGATGATTTATTGACAAAACTAAGTTCTACGAATTAATAAAAATACAGGATAAACTAATTAATTTCTGGGAAAAATATATGTCATAGAGCTCTGTGTTAGCTTTCCGAAACATCAAACGATTCATGATTCGGATTCCTGGTTCTCCCGGAATCTCAAAAACACAGAAACGTATCAAATTTCGGACAACTAGCACCCTACGAATTTTCCAAAAATTCAGGTTCAGAAATTATGAAAATAAATTATATATTTAAGAAATATACCTCAATACGCTTCCAATAAAACAACGGCGCATGAAAAGCTCTCCTGGTTTGGCGGCAATCGCTTCGGGAAGGTAAAGGACTCCTAGATGAAACTTATCTCAAAATCGACAGGAATTTAAATAGGATTTCGAATAAAATATATATATAGGAGAGAGAGAGAGAGAGAGAGGCGGTTATTGTAGCACCGACAGGTGGGCCCGCCCATGCTGACCGGATAATTATTTATTTAATTCAGAAAATCATTTAAAAATTATTTTAAGACCAAATAAATCAAAATAAATTGCAGAAAAATCCAAAAAAATCCTAGAAAATTCTAGAAAATATTTCTAAGTGTTTAGAATCTAAATAAAATATATTAACATAAAATATCATCGTGTGACATCACAGTAAATTCTAAAAACCTATAAAATATAAATTCTATATGTTCTAATTATCTAAACATTCTAAAAAAATCCAAAAAAATCCTACAATATTCTAGAAAATATTTATAACCTAGTAGAGCCTAAATAAAATACTAGGTCCCAAAAATAACTCCGAATGACCATATGGTAAATCATGAAAGTCAATACAATATATAAATCTTCACAAAATAAATATTTAGAAATTATCTAAAATATCTAAAAATTATAATAAACTATAAAATAGATATATAATGTTTATATAACCTATCTAGAGGCTATATAACCATAAGATGGTCCTAACTTACCTATAGGCGTAGGCACGACATCCTATGATCATAGAAATCAACCATAATCTAATCAAATAAAATTTATAAAAATCTATAAATTTTTAATCGTGGTGGCAAATGCCACGTACTATTCCCCTTAAAAATATTTTTGTCCTCAAAAATCAAACACACAAGTTTATACATAAATATAGTAATATATGCAAGCAATCTTCTTTGGCCATCTAATAACAATTCTTAGGATAAGTCATGGGAGGGTGATTATTGAAAAAAATCAAACTATCATGGCCATAGGAAAATACTTCGTGTCTTCGATTGCTTTTTTTTCGAAATAGGTGACGAAAAATAATAAGAGTTCAAGGGAGATGGGATCAATTTGCAAATATGGGTTTCTAGGGCGATTGAATAGTTCAAAAGGGAGTTGTCAAGATCGTTGCAGTTGAGATCCTAGAGGACAAATATAACTATATCTCAATCCATATAGAATAATCATGCGAAGAGCGAACCAAGTGCACTAGGTTGATCAGACCATCATGCACCGATTCTGATTAGACAATACGTTAGTGGACATGCCCAGATAACATATGTCTTGAACAAGCTCGATAAATGGATGAGTTTGCAAAACTAGGCTATTATAGCAGTATTAGTCAAGATAGTTAGAATTATGAGTACACGAGAAGATGAAGAAGGTGTGAATAGTTCAAGTTCTTCAAATAAAATCTAAACTTATCCGGTGTTTGTGCCTATACATTCGTCTTATTGTCTTCTTGGCTAAGGCTGTGGTTAAGGTCGAAGGAAGTGTTAGGTCGTGCGGTATTCTACCTAACTTATAAGAGTTAATGTAGTAATATGATGGGACAATGGAACATGTCTTCCTTGCATGAGCCATCTTCCTAACCTTTATCAAGCATAAAAGAAGGGATAAGAATTATGACAGAAGGAATCAAGCAAGATGAAAATCAAGGAAGTCATGCGAGAGTTTGAAAATGGAATCGAGGAAGAAGGTCAGGTATGTGGATGAGATCCTAGACTCTAATACTATATGTGGATGATGTAACTCTCATATAAGTTATTATAAGTCCTATCTTCATTTCTATTTACAGGCTCACAACTAGTACTACTAAGTTGAAGTACTAACCGTGTGTTCGCAACCTTATGTGAAACCGGAACTGCATGGGCCACCATAAAAACTTGTCACGACCTGTACCCGCTTTTGGGATACGAGTACGTATCCAAGCCCAACCTACGCCGCAGTGTCGGCGGTAGTATGTTGTCTATGGTAAGCATTATCCATACAAGTACACAGTTCACATTTATCATCCACAACTAAGTTGTAACAAAAGATTAAACTCAAGTCTCAATAAATAATTTAAAGAAAGATCCACTACAAGTCAGCTAGTCTCAGAAACAAACCCGCTAAAATAAATATAAAACCACTGAAACTAAAGTTCTCTAAGCTCACTATCTAAGAACAATACGAAAAAGCATAAGAAAGAAATATGCTACTCCATATCAGTAGAAGTAACCGGCACGTTGGTAACGTCAGTGTCACCAAGATACGCACCATAAATCTCAGGGCAAACCACGTCGTCTAAACCTAAAAAATAGTTATCTAGTTAGGATTGGAGAAAGATTACCATAACACTACACTGCACAATATAATATACAAGCACGCAGAATAGCAGGAAGGAAAGGATGAATATAACATGATACAAAAGAGACCTATATATATTGGAAAATAGTTTGAGAGTATAATTATGACGTGGAACAGTTGAAGGTATAATTAAGACACGAAGACAATATAAGAGAATAATGAATATAAGACAAACCTGTGGACAAAATGTCAACACGAAATAAAATCACGTGTACTATGTGTTCAAGATTACAAGTGTTCCGCATGTGGGTGGGTTAGGACATCCGACAGTCGGTACGTGAGGTACAACGACTGCTATCAACATTGACATTGAAAAAAATTTGTACATTGCGTAGACCACATGCATACTAGTTTTAGTCCCCCTTCCGACTCTCTCATAAGTAAACATGACCACTTTAACATTAACTTTAACTTTAAACATTGAACATTGAACATTGAAGATAGAACTTTGAACTAAAACATTAAGTGAACATGTATGGTTATGGTAACAAGTATAACTCTCGTGCACCAATGGTATAGAAGATAAGACTATCAATTTAAGGAAAAGAATAACATGTAGCATAAAATAAAGGCAACATAGGTCATAGTGATACTTGCCTTGCCCTGCTAGATGATGAAGTCACAACTCAAACGTCGTAGATCGTTCTACCCCGTAACATAAATAATCATAAGTTAGATTATGAAAATCCCACTCTAAAAATCCTTGAAATAGCTAATGGTTTAACATAACTAATTATATTTAATTCTGGAATAAATTATATAAAAACCTAATTTAATCTAATATAATCTAAAATATAACTTAAACAAGAAAGTTCGGCAATAGAAAGTTATGCTTCCAATTTTGGAAACTATGGCACGCAAATCGAGGCACATCGATGACCAAATAACACAAACTCTACTACTTGAGTGTGCACCCTAGTAGATTTCTGCGCCACGAGTTCAGTGGAATCGACCATGCCACAAAATTACGCTTTTCTCAAAAGATATCGCCGTTATGGCTATCCATGACCAAATCGATGATTTATTAACAAAACTAAGTTCTACAAATTAATAAAAATATTGGATAAACTAATTATTTTGTAGAAAAAAATATATGTCGTAGAGCTCTTTGTTAGCTTTTCGGAACATCAAACGATTTGTGATTCGGATTCCTGATTCTCCTGAAATCTCGAAAACACCAAAACGTGTCAAATTTCGGACAACTAGCACTCTATAAATTTTCCAGAAATTTAGGTTCAGAAATTATGAAAATAAATTATATATTCAAGAAATTTACCTCAATACGCTTCCAATAAAAAAACGCCGCACGAAAGGCTCATCTGGTTTGGCGCCAATCGCTTCGAGAAGGTAAAGGACTCCTAGATGAAACATCTCTCAAAATCGGTAGGAATTTAATTAGGGTTTCGAATATAATATATATATAGGAGAGAGAGAGAGAGAGGCTGTTACTGTAGCGTCGAGAGGTGGGCCCGCCCAAGCTGACCGGATAATTATTTATTTAATTCAAAAAATCATTTAAAAATTATTTTAAGTCCAAATAAATCAAAATAAATTGCAAAAAATCTAAAGAAATCCTAGAAAATTCTACAAAATATTTCTAAGTGTGTAGAATCTAAAAAAATATTTTAACCTAAAATATCATTGTGTGAGAAATTCTAAAAACCTATAAAATATAAATTCTATAAGTTTTAATTATCTAAAAAATTTAAAAAATCCAAAAAAATCCTACAATATTCTAAAAAGCAATTTGTGAAACCCATAATTTTAAATTGCATTTTTCTCTCTAATTTTTAAATTGCTTTTTACTAGAATAATGTTAGATAATTAGTTAAAATTTATAATGTTTATTTAAGTGTAAAATTAATTTATTTTCAAAATTAATAACAAGGATTTTTGAGTGTTAGCTAGACCCGAACTCAAAAATAAATTTGGGCTTTAATTTTTTTTTAAACAAATATTGATTAAATTGTTAAAAGAGGAAAATTATTTTAAAATCCTGTTAGTTCCAAATTCTAATTTTTATAAACCAAAAGTTTTTCATTTATTCTAAAAACCCAAAACAATTTTTTTACTTGACTCTTACAAGCCATGAAGCTATTAAACCCAAGCCTTGTATATGGGCCCAACCCATATTCTTAATGGGTTGCAAAACCCTTTAACCTTTTTAACTTTATAAACCCAAACTTTGTTTAAGTGTCTACAGCACTTGTAGAGAGAGATTAATGGCTTCATTTGCTCTGTTGGTTGGAATTCCTTCAACCGAAGGAATTTCGGTTTTCTTTCCGAAGCTTTCCAAATGATCCGCCGCCGGTGTTTTGATGGTCGGCCACCCCTTCGCCTTCCCAATTTCGGTAACCCCCAATTTCTACTCCTATTTAAACCCCCTCTTCTATCTCCATCTCCACTCATTTCTAAATTTCTGAGAGATCCCACCATTTTCGGTGAGATCTAGAGTTTTCCGAGGCTTCTCGGAGTCGATCTGACCCAGATCCGGCCGAGCACTGACCCCTGGGCCGTACCCGACTGTCGTCGCCCCTCCCCGTGGCCACCGTCCGCTTCCCGGCAACCCACGACCGCCGAGGACAGCTCGGCCAGGCCGTCCAGCACCACCCGCTCACCGGCGTTCACCCCGGAGACCACCCCTGTTCGTCCCGAACACTTCCGGTTCGCTGTTCGACGACGTCTTCGGGTTCCGTCTCCGCAACGTGACGTTCCCGTCGGTTTCCATTGTCGGTACACTCTGACCCAATTATTATCTTTAGTCTATGATGAACTGGTCCAACCCAATTCCAGTGGGAATTCGGAATTTCCAGCAACGTAACAATTACGTTACTATTTTTGATTCCGAAGTTTCTTCAGAAAGTCGGATTTCCGAGAACCCTTCGGAAGGAACTCTGGAGAATGATTAGATTTCTTACTTCTGAGTTTTACTATTCAATCTCGAGATTTTTGGGATTAGTTTCGAAAATTGTCCTCTTCGGAATTTCCGAATAATTGCAATTTTGGTTCTGTTGTTGATTCTGTTGGTATTTTGGGATTTTGGTATTATGCTGATATTGGTTTTTCCCTTGGAAAGTTGGTTCTGGTATTGGTTTCAGTACTGGTTGACTTGGAAAAAAATATTATATGGTTGTTTATATAAAATTCGGGTTTTGGAGTTATTTTGCAGGTTTACGGCACATTCCCAGTTTTTGGGTTGACCAAAAACAGAGGAGATGCTGCCGAAAATTTTGCAAAATAATAAAAATGATTTTTTTTAAAATGATTTTTGATATAAAAATATTATTTTAATAATAATATTTTTGGGCGACGACCTTAACGGTCACTGGGCCCCAGCGAAATGCAAACGCACCGGTTCGACCGGACGTTGAGGCAGAGTAGTTGAATGTGAAGAATGGACCAGAGTCTGAGACTCACAAATTTTTATATAATTTAAATTAGAAATTGTACTTTTGAGACTAACTATATTTTCGTCTTATTTCAATTCATGTAAATTGGGTTGTAAGGGCATAAGCCCAATTACTCATTTGCTCGTGCTGGAAAATGAAATAGTTAGGATTTATTTTGTTTTCTTTTCTGGATGTCGTAGTGTAACGTAAAAAGTAGAATAATTATCTATATCTACATATTTTCATAAAGATTAGAAATTAGTGATTTTCTCACTTATTAAATAAATATTAATTTATGTACAAAATGTAAGTTTTAATAATTTAAATGAAAATTGCAAGTTTCCAAAAAGAAAAGGATTAATTGATATTTCTTTGTAAATAGTAAACCATCCGATAATTGTGTTCTAATTAGAATAAAAAGGATAAAATTTATTAGGAAAGACAATAGAGATTGAAAATTAGCATACTTAGTTGGTTGAAGCAGTTTGATAAGTATAGATGCTCCATTTGTAGGATTACGAAGGCGTAACTAGCACCTTTTCGGAACATCCATCGAAGTCCGATTTAAATCAAGGCAAGTACGGTTGTGGTTAATTGCAGTTTAATTAATATTAGAAATTTTGCATGTTAAATACACAACTGTTACACGTACTCTCTCCTAGAGTAATATACTGAATCATTGCATCGGGATAATGGGGAGTAGCGTAGTTATCTATGATCAAAGCCAAATAGTTAATGAATGTGCGAGCTTACCCCTCTTTACACGGGGTTAGGCCGGACCGTATCAATAGGATACAATTGAATCATCCTAAACCGGTCATAGATACTGCTTACTCAAATCACAATTGTTTTATAGTTGGAAATCATTGTTTCAAAATTATTTAATATTGCAAGTTTCTATTCATTATGCAAATTGTTAATTTTCATAATTGTACTTGCTCCTTTCCTGACTGGATCCCCCACACCCAATAGGTTCTATTGATGACTCAGAGCTACTGATTAGTAGTTACTACGACCCGGAGCTGTACCCTGCTGTGCTCCCAGACGAGGCCCATGGAGATGATGATGACACTTCTGCTTAGTTGGAGTTTTATTTTATCTTTTAAATAAAATAAATGTTATGTTAAAGTTGTGGACAAGCTTTGTAATGGACAAGTTTATATTATCGTTTAATTAAATGTTGTGGCAATTATAGTTTCAAATGTTGTTGATTGTACCTGCATATGGAATACAGCTTACTGCCGCCGTCTCAACAACGGTGCAGGCTGGGCATGATCCGAGTCGACCCAAGAAATTGGGATCGGGTCGTGACACAATTATAACCTAGTAGAGCCTAAATAAAATACTAGGTCCCAAAAATAACTCCAAATGGCCATATGGTAAATCATGAAAGTCAATACAATATATAAATCTTCACAAAATAAATATTTAAAAATTATCTAAAATATCTAAAAATTTTAATAAATTATAAAATAGATATAGAATGTTTATATAACCTACCTAGAGGCTATATAACCAGAAGATGGTCCTAACTTACCTATTAGCATAGGCATGACATCCTATGATCATAAAAATGAACCATAATCTAATCAAATAAAATTTTTAAAAAATCTATAAATTTTTAATCGGGGTGGCAGATGCCAAAATATGCCAATGTGGCACTTGCCAACATGCTCACTACCCTATGTCGTGTCTATATGTGTGCAAATTATGTGTGTCATATCATGTCAGCGTGTGTGTATGTGTGTGAATATGTGTACGTATGTATCGTGTTTGTGTGTGTGCGTGTCGCGTGTGTCGTATCGTGTCTATGTCAGCACGTCAGGAGGAGGAAGATAGTGTTAGGGTTTAACTGCCTTGGTCGTAGTCAGTCGGGGTCGCCGGGGCTGGAGCAGCAGCAGAGGGGACTGGTCGGGTTGGCGTCAACGAGGGGAATCGACGGTGGAGGGGGATGCCGGAGGAACGGGGGTCGCCGCGGGGAAGGGGGTCGCCTAGGGGAGGGGGCACCATAGGGAAGGGGAACGCCGACGGGACGAGAGGGGAAGGGAAATTTGGGGACGAGAGAGCGGGAAGGGAAATTTAGGGTAAAAAAATGAAAAGTCGATCGGCACTTGAACCCTATATGAAACTTTTTAGCGACGTCTAAAAAAGGACGTCGCTAAACGTCGCGGTAAACTAAAGATACGGCGACATACAGAAGTATGAGTCGGAAAACGTTGCTAAATGAAACAAAACAACGACGTTTTGTGACGAGATCGCGACATCTGCTTTCCAAACAATAATGCTTATCGCTACTCGTCACTCTACGTCGCTAATGGTGACGTTCAACGACTTCTTTTACAAACGTCGCTAAATATACAAAAAGTGGCGAAGTTATTACTCGAAGTTGCTAAATTTGTCGCCAATGTGACTTATTTTGGTAGTGTTCTCTATTTTTGTATTTTTTATTCCAACCACCAGAAATCCATCTTTTTGACCACTTCCAATCCTGCTACCATCTACTCCTTCCCAACACCTTTCTATAACACACTGATACCTTCTCGAGGAGCCTCAGCCCATAATTTGGTCGATATAAGACGCGGAAGGCACCTGACATCGACCGAACTTGTGCTGAATTCATCACAGCAGGTTAGTTGATTTGTAGACTAGGTTTCATCTACTTTTTCTCATTTTTTTCTCCTCAAACAAAAATTAAGATGAAGATTTATGTGTCTACTCCAACCTCTGATCGTCGGATCCTCCAGTTCCAAGCGGTTTGCCTGTGGCATCGATTCTACGACAAGGTATCCAAAACCGAAGAGTTCTATTACGAGCAGTTTTTCACCTATCTAAGGTTAGACTTGATCTTTCTAACATCTTTATTAAAAAACTATACATCTAGATCTTTCCAATGCATATCTATTTGTTAGGTTTTGAGTTCGCTTGCTGTTTTTAAAAATTCTCGACATTTTTCGTAACAAAGTAACTCCAAAAATCCTATGTTTTTTGTGTCCAAAAGTCCAATAATTCATAAAACTTTACTAAACTATTTGTTGTGTAAGATTTAATGTTGAAAACTCTATTTTAACTAATTTATATAATTTTTCTAGAATTTATTATTTTAATTACTTTTTGTTTCGGGCCTCAAATCTTATACCAAGTCTAGAAATAATATAGTAGAATCAATACAAGAACAGTACACATATTTTCTATGTATAAGATATATTGTTTATTATTATATAATATTTACAAATATTTTTTCAGAATTAAAAGTGATATTTTATGTTAATAATGTATAACTTTTATATGTAGATTTAATACTATATATGTTATATTAAGTAGAGTAGTCAATATGACTAGTTTTGGTATACATAATATTATTAAGGTCTATTTATGGTAAGTCTATATATAGTAAGTTATTAATGTATATTAGGTACGTATTTTGAAAATTCGTGCATCGAAACTGAGATCAGTCGATTATAGTGATCTTATATCGCTGAAATTGACAAGGTGACCGTGTGGATCGACAAGATAAGATTGTTAATATTATGGTTGATCATCTTGTCTCGATTCACACTTCGTAGGTTTCGTTGAACGAACTACGAGATACAAACTTAATATTTAACATAGAGTTTGTAATCCATATTATTAATAAATAATGATCATAGAGATTAGTGCAACCTAGTTCTTGATGGTATGTTTAATAAATGGCTTAGATAAACAGGGGATTTCATGACTTAGAATGACCCAAGCTAAGTATCTAGGTAGGAGACTAATAGTCATATTTATATTTAGTGAGTAATACGTATTTGTTTGTGACTTGGAGTTGATAGATATTGTGTGGTATGATTCATTAGTTCATGGATAGTCCGGGTAGACTTTGGTACTGCAGTCTAAGCACAGATTGGACAAAACTCCAGGCAAGTATACCTTGCCTATTTGTACAATTATTTTCATGCATTTCTATATTTTTATTTCTTTTCAGTCATATTTCGTCGACTGCTATTCATGTTCTAATACTGCTATTTTCTTATTTTACATGCACGTGTCTTTCTTGTTTTCCTTATGTCGCTATTTGTTTCTTATAAGTGTCATGACGATATTTGCTAGTCCTTAGTCTTCGTTCTATTGAGTTGACTTGACCTGTAGCCAAGATCGATTGCTAGTCATTGACCTATGTTATCTCTTGATCGGAAGCATCCTATGGCATTACGGTATAGAGACTTATTATCGACCTGTTACTCCATCTCTAGATCGGGAGCATCCCATGGTGTTATTGTATAGAGACTCTTTATTGACTTATTGTTCCATCTATAGTACTGGGAGCATCCCATGGCATTACGGTGTTAGAGACTTGTTATCGTCCTGTTATCCCTCGTCTCAAGGATCGGGAGTGTCCTATGGCATTACGGTAGTAGAGACTTATCTTTTGTCTCGAGATTGGGAGCGTCCCATGGCATTACGGTATTGAGACGTCTTTGTTGATTTGTTTCATGTCTTACTTTCCTCTCTTTCTATGCTTGTTATTTACTGTTACATTAGGCTTGTATATTATGTATCTTGCTACGTCCCTCTGAGAACCTGGTGATCTCTCTAGGTTATTGCTGGTTTTTTTCCAAGTATTTGTTGAGACTGCTAAAATAAAGGAATAGATGGGTTGTCGTTTGTATCTCGATGATTCAGGTAGAGATAGTGGTATGTTTATCATTCTTTCATCTTTTATATTTCATGATGACATCTTTAGCTGAATAGCCTAGTTTTACGTACTTACTTTCTGTTATGAGCTTGTTCAGATAATTGTATTAAGGTCTGGCCAAACTTACTACAAATTATCTATTCTTATTTTTATATTCAAGTAGCATCAGTGTATTATTGTTTGATCAGCATTAATGCACGGGTTCCTACTTGAGATTATTATCTGTAGATTGAGATATAGTTTACCCGCCATTTTATATCCAATATAGACAGCTTATCCATATTCGAGCTGGGCTCGAGTCCATTTGATATGTAGCAGAAATGTATACATATCCTAGTCCTATATATTTTAGGACTGGGGCGTTACAGTCAGTGATGCAGCCAAACTTGCCAGCGCATCTGGTTCTGTGTTTTCTAATCGAGGCACATACTCAATGAAGTACCCGAAGAAAGTAGCAGCTATCTCGAGCGTTGTTTGATAATACGGAATAAGATCTTCATGGCGAACCTCGTATTCCCCTCGTACTTGACTAACCATCAACTTAGAGTCACCATAAGCTTCTAGATAATCTACCCCCTATTTGTTTTGCCAACTAGAGTTCATTGAGTAGAGCATTATACTCTGCAGCATTATTAGAACAAGGTTCAATAAGAGAACAAGCATAATAGATGAATAATACCCCCACTTCGACTATGATATTACCTTTAGGACCGTTCCTTGAGGCTCCATCGAAGAACATCCTCCAAACAGACTCTTCCATCATCTTATAGACTCTAATACTTCATCAGGTATTTTATTATAAAGTTTAAAAGTTTTTGTTATTGGGTGTGCAGCTAGGAAATCAGCCAGAGCTTATCCATTGACTGCTTTCTGAGGCACATAGGCCATATCATAGGGGGATAATAACATTGCCCATGTAGCAAGCTATGTGCACTTGGTTTAGTCATGAGAACCCTGAGAGGGTTAACCATGGATATAACATGAATGATTTGTCCCATTACATAATACGGCATCTTTTAAATTGCAAAGAATAATACAATATATTATTTCTTAATAGGATTGTATTTATGCTCGGCGCTAATCATCATGCGACTTAAGTAATAAATAGCTTGTTCATGTCCTTCGTTGTTCTTCTGGGATAATCATGGACCGAGAGAATGTTCCATGGCACGAACATATAGCAAAAATTGTATACCCACCACTGGAGCCACCAAAATTGGAGGATTGATGAGATATCTTTTAATGTCTTCAAATGCTTGCTAAATTTTTTTATCCTAGACGAAAGATACTCCTTTCTTCATTAACTGAATGAAGGATCGACATTGCCCAAATAGATTAGAAATAAACCTTTGGATATAAGCCAATCTTCCTTATAAACTACGAAGTTCTTTAATATTCTTCGGGGGATCCATTTCTAGGATAGCTTTAACTTTGTTAGGGTCAATATGTATTACCTTTGAAGTTAAGACAAATCTAAGAAAATTGCCGCTGAAGACACATAAAAATTGCTCTATAGGATTCCTCTTGAGTTGGTGCTCACGTATCAGTTCGAATAACGTTCTCAAGTCTTGAAGGTGATTGCCCTTAGAACGACTTTTGACTGCATTGTCGTCAACATCGCATTCTACCATTTTTTGCAAGTGTTCACAAAAAATTATGCTCATGGCGCATTAATATGTAGCTCCTGCATTCTTAAAACCAAAGGGCATTACTGTATAGCAATATACCACCAATGGTGCTCGAAATTATGTGTGCTTTTCATTCGCTGGAAATACTTTAATTTGATTGTAACCAGAGAAACCATCCATGAATGACATATATTCAAAGCCGCAAAGCCACTAACATTTGGGCAAGCTTGATTAAGGTTCCGATAATCAATGCATACCCTAGTCTTTCTATTTTTCTTCATGAATGGAACGATATTAGCAACCTGGTTAGGATGTTGTTCTTCTCGGACAAGGCCACTATCTATGAGTTTCTTCACCTCAGTTGCAATAGCCTCCATCATATCTGGTCGGAACCGTCGTTTTTGTTGCTTCACCGGTTTGGCATTATGAAGTATATTAGGTCGATGCATTGCTATTTGTTTATCAAGCCCAGGCATGTCTTCATAAATCCAAGCAAATATGTTTATATACTCTTTGATAAGTTCAAGGAGTGAATGTTTATCTTTATCAGATAAACTCTCGCTGATGAATATCGGTTTAGGCGATTCTGAATCACGTATATTAAATTGAATAACTTCATCTCCAGTAGGAGGTTCCCGTTGTTCGAATCTCATTTCCCATTGAGCATCCAACTGTTGTGCCAAGGTTTAACTTTAAAAGGTTCTACAGGAAGGCCATCATCTTCTGTTTGATCATCATATATCATGTAAGCCGAGAAAACATCTTTAAATACTGCCCTAATACTGTGATCTGAATCCTATATTGAGGAATCAGAAGAATAAGAGCACGTTTTGTTGTCTTCGTCTTCTGAGACTTCTGGTGTAGTTGGAGGAGTTACATATCCCAATCCAGATCGAGTACGGTAATAGTAATCTTGTGGTTTCCCTTTCGAAGTTGGAATTTGTAATGGTAAATGGCAGCCTCTACCAAAATTGAGGCCTTGCTGACTATTTAAGTTATAGCCCAATCTTTGTATAATATTCTTCGCTTGAGAAGTATATCGGTATAATTGTATTCTACCAGAATCTGATTCAGGCTCATCGACCAAAACTTTTTTATGAGGCTCGGCTCGGCCAAATGTAATTGACGTTTCCCCAATTGATCTAGCCAGCTCTTCAAGATAAGAATCTTCATATGATAGACATGGAGTACTTTCTTTAGAAGAAATAAACACATGTAGTAACAGTTTTATATCCGTGATAAGGAAGCATAAAGAGTCAGCAATTCTTAAACTAGTCACAGAAAGATCAAAGTAATCACAAGTAGAACATCTTTCATTAGGTATGTACATGATTTCTTCTTTCGAAAATATATCCTCAGAAAGTTAAATACATGGAGGTTTATTAACACTTGCTTCTGCATTGAAGGTAATATGAGTCAGATTGATAACAAAGGGCTCATCTGGTTGAACTGGATGCTTGCCTCGGTGAAGATCAACCACAAACGGTTCCTCTTCCTTAGTTCGCAGGTCGATGACTAAAGGTTCTTCTATCTTGATGTCGGCATTACTCTTGCATAGATCAATAACAAAAGGTGCACTACCCCCTGAGTGTGCTTCTTATAAAGCTCTAGTAGTCTCTTTTCATATAGGACCCTTCAAGTAGATTGCCAAGGGTTCTTTACGAGGTTCCTCACAAACAGAACCTTTCAAGTATATGGCTAGAGGTTCTTCTACCACCTGGCCAGTAGATATTTCTTTTATTTCGTCTCTAGCCTCTACTTATTTATCCATGATCAGATGTGTTGGTTTCTCATTGGAAGGTCTCTGATCACGAGATTTGTACAACCTTGCATCAGAGAAATAAACTTTAACCCTATTAGAAGGATCGATATCAGCATATCAGCATATTCTGTACATACTACCCCTTCTTCGTTTATATATTTGAAGCACTGATGAAGAGTAGAAGGTACCAACAGGTTGTCATGTACCCACGGCCGTCCCAGCAAAATATTTTAGGAGACATTGGCATCAATCACATAACATGTGACTTCAGTCCAGAAATTTCCAATCTGATATTTAAGACAAATTTTCCTTAGAGGATAACTTCGCCTAGCATTAAAGCCAGTGGTGGTAGTGGAAGTAGGTAAAAATTTGTGCATTGGGATTTCCAACACCTGGAGTAAACTTCTGTGAATCACACTGACAAATGAGCTTGGATCGATTTGAATGCGATCCACCTTACAGGCTTCGACATAACATGTATAATACAAAGATCTGTCATGGCGATTATCTTTCATAGATATGTCTCCTTGAGTGAAAGTAATATTGGAAATTTTCTTCGATATGTTATGACAATGAGGGCAGGTCCCAAGGTCATCGTCAGGTTCTATCATCTAACTGCATGCTGCAACGCTTCACTCAGTGCTGCCCTTATATCTTTGGAGAGACGATGTAGTTGAAATATGGATAGTCGAGCCGGAGTATTGGCGAGCTATACCAATATTTCGAAATTTGAAGGCTTGTCAAGTCCGAGGGAATTAGACTTCTTCAGGGACTTATCGAACCACACCTCATTTTGTTTTCCTTTTTCTCCTAAAATCTGCTTTGACTGACCTGATCCTGAGGAATCCTAGATGGTAGGTGGACCAGGAGCTTGAGATACAGTAAAAGGATTAACTTTTTCGTCCGAATTTGAGGCACGCAAGTATATCTTTCCAGATCTGGTTTCTCCAACCAAAGCTTTATTAATCATGTTGCGTGATTTATTCTTCTTTTCTTGCTCTGAACCTTGAAAATGGATAAAGCTACCTTTGGTCCATATCTTCAAGAAGATCAGAATGGATCTGCACGATTTCACGACATTGAGTAGTTAGTTGTACGAGTCCGGTTGTCTGATCCCGAACTGGAGGAAGATTGACGACTTGTAATGTCAGCTTTGATATTGGAGTAACATCGTTCTGAACATCAATTGCATGAAGATCCCCAAATTAGAGAGAAACCAGATTTACAGAAACTTGTTTCTAATCTGTGTGAAGCGTGATGGCTTTTGAATCCAACAACTGTTGGATGTGTTAATATGTAACAATCCTTTGTCGGACGATATACGTACTTATGATAAAAGAAGTACTTCGAATCGTTGGTTTGCCCTACTTCTTCAGGCCTTCGAGGGGGGAGGAAGTTGTAGTTTGTTCCCTTTTATCAATACCTGGAAGATGTCCAGTGTGAGGGCTTCGTTGAAAGTATAGTACGGCTTAGGCCTTGGAGCAGCTGGAGATTTTTGTTTAGGCTGGGAAGCAGCTACAGAAACATCAACTGTAAACACTACAAGAATAAGGGCTTTTCTTGACGGGGATTCCCCGTCAAGAAATGGGTATCTTGACGGTTGCAGATCCGTCAACTAGGCCGGAGTCAAGAAAAGACCCCCCCTTTTCTTGACGGTCGCTGGCAGAGCTTTTTTTGACAGTTTTTGGCCGTCATATGAAGTAGTTTTCTTGACTGTTTTTAGCCGTCAAGACAGTAGTTTTTAGAAACCGTCAACATAGACAAAAACTTTTCTTGACTTTGGCCTAGATGACGGCCTTTAGCCGTCAAGAAAAGCATTTGTTTTGACGGAAAAAACCCGTCATGAAAAGCACTAATTCACGGCTATATTGTGCAGCATGATATGAATTAAAGTTGACGTTTGACAACCGTCAAGAGAAGCTATATCCAAAGTACCGTCAAGAGAAGCAAGCTAAAATTTTGTCAAGAATTATATAATATTAATCAACCACACATAATATCAATCCAGAAGATACGCATACATCAAATTACTATGAAACCCAATTTTCATATTAACAAACTGTATTACACCAAAAACTTCCAACACGTCCCACCATAAAACATAATCCAACTACAAAGTATACATATCCCACATCTAGTTTCCATACCACTAAAACATCCAAACTGTGATAATCATAGAATGAAACAAAAAAAAAGTAGCAAACCAGACCAGAGCACATCCCTCCCATATCCAAATTCCCCTATTCACAGCATGAACGTTCATTTTTCAGCAAGTTCCTGAGAGAACAAGAACACAAATTATCAATACTTCTTCTATATGTTCATAATACTTAATCTAGGAAGCATGGACATGTATTAGACACTAAACAAGTACTCTAAAATACTCTAGGATAACTTTATGTAGAGTTTTGTTAGTTGAAACCAATTTGGAAAAGCATTAAATGGTTTCTACAAATAATTATTGCCTAATGAGAACAACTACCAATATTAGTACCAAAACACTAGATTCTAACTAAGTCAAGAATCCAATCATATGGTGCATGTCAGATATTATATTAAACTTTATGTACATATTTTTGCAGCATCATATTCCTCAACATGGTGTTGGTGCATCCTTAAATTCCACAACATGGTGCAGGATGTTCGAATTTACCTCACTTTTTTGCTCTTCACGCCTGGGATTCATCCTACAGGCCTCCAAATCAACAGTTCAAATGTTTTACACCATGTCTTGTCGAGGTATATATATTGAAAGATATCGCTGAGATTAAGCATTTCTCTTCCCATATGCTCCTTATCCCCAGTTGAAGTGAACATCAGCCTGTAGGTTCCTACCTGTAACAAGGAGAGATTTAAAACGCTCAAGCAAATCGCTTTTGAAACACATAATTTATATGTTGTCATGACTTGAGATTATGTTTAGAAACCACAAAGTAATTAATATAAAGAAAATTAATATATAATAACTATTCATTTATAAAGAAAATTAATATATGATAACTATTCATTTATAAAGAAACTTAAACATAATTAATATATTCTATCTAGAGCACCTGTAATTGAACCTACATAGCCCAGATATTCATCTCCAAAAATTATCATCTTTGTCGGTTTTCTACTAGCAACAACGTTTGTAACACCCAGTTTTTCAGATGAGGGTAATTTTGAATTTTTGTAATTATAATTATTATTTAATGATATTTATTTCATATTATGATTTTAGTGATTTTTAAACTATTTAAATTCATGACTTATGATTTGGTGTCTTGCTAGTGTTCATTTCCAGACTGAGGGGTATTTTAGTCATTTTTGTAATTTTGAGAATAATTTGGAATTATTAATTATTATTTAGATTTAATAGAATTTATTTGAATTTATGAGAATTTTTAGGAATTATTTTGGAATTGTTTGGACTAGGTTGACTTTGACTAGTTTTGACTCTTGTAGACCAATCTAAGAGCTAACCCTTGTTAGTATAGACTTGGTTAGGTTATATGACTCTAGTTGACCTAGCCTAATCCTTGGTTTAGTCAATAGACTCTAGTTAGTCATAGAATTAGATAAGTCATAAGTCATGACTTATGGTTTGAACCTATTAATAAAACAACTTAGCTCATAGCCTTGTAGTTTGGCCCAAAGCCCAAGACAAAGTCCAAAACCCTAAGCCCTAGACTAAGTGGCCAGCCACCATATCATCATTTGGAACATCACCCTATAAATACTCTCCTAGTTTTTAGGGTTGCCTCTTTTTAGGAAAGCTCAAGTTAGAGAACAAGGTTTGTTTCCTATTGCATTAATCCCTAGATTTCCATTCCTCTTCCTTCTTCATTCAAATCTCTTCCAATAGATTCTAATACACCTATTCTTGTTGACATTAAAGTTTTATTTCAGTTTGTGGTGGTTTGATTGGATTGGGACATCAAGGAGAAGAGTTATTGAAAAGGGGGTTTTTCTTGAAAGTTCAAGTATAGGTAACTTCCTCTTTTCTCCATGAAACTTCGATTTCTTACCATGATTAGGAAGCCCTAGGAGTCCCCTAAGTGTCTGCATTAGTTTCGTGTCGGGGTTCATAGGTTTCGTGTCCGTTCTGGACACGTATAAGACCCTGTCCCTAGGTGTTTGTCGAAATGCCTCAAAGGACATTTCATTTGTTTTTATGGATTGTTTTTGAATAGGATGATAGGTTTTGATCATGCTTACACGTTTCTATAGCACTGAGCACGCCTTAGCGTCGTGTCGAGTCGACATAGATACGTGGACAGGCGCGTGCACACCCGCGCACGCGTGCTACAGTGCTCTCCTGCTACTTGGGGGCTGTAGCGGACACGACACGGCGAGTTTTGACACAAAATTTTGTGCGATCAATGGGGCATGTTCTGTCACCATGCTCCCCAAATTTCTTTGGGTCTCGTGCATTGATTAGGAAGTTATTCATCGTGCATGGGGCTTACACTGAAACTGCGCACTGTTTTCTTCTCTCACTGATACGGCTTCCATATCGGACACTGACATGACTTGGACACGTTGCAGGCACTTGTGCATATAGCCCTATCCTAGGCGAACCTAGGTACACCCCCACGTGCTGTGTCGTGTCGTGTATCGTGTCCTAGACACGAGTGCACACGTGCACGAGACAGCGTGTCTGTGTGTGCACGAGAGTGGTTCACGATGTTTGGACACGTCATGTTCGGCATGGGGTGACACGATACGACTCTGGAAACACGAGCACATGTGGAGGAACATGTATGTACACCTGTTTTGAACTTGATTTGGTTTTATGTGATTTTGGGTTGAGAATTTGGAATTCCTGATACACACGGAGACTGATTGGGATTTTCCTGATTTTGAATACGATTTTCAAATAAGTTTCAACTATGATCCAGGGTTTAGTTTATGTTTCAGATTATTTCAGGATCGGGTTTCATGTTTTGTATTGGTTTTCGAAATTGTTTTGATAATGTATTGGTTTGTATGAACTGTTAATTCTCTGGTACATTAAGGAGTTTACTGTTACTGATTTTTAGTTATTAATTAACATGTTTAGTTCACATATATGTCTAGATTACATTTCTTGAATGTTGGCTTAGGATTTCATTTGAATTTGGGTTTTCGAAATGATAAACTGATACCTACATCCCTGTTTTCTTATATCCTGAACACTCTTTACAAATTATTGAATTCAATTGGTTTAAATATGAATTTTGAATGTATAGATGCATTGATAGATATGTAGATGACTGGGGATTTCAAAGTTGGGTTGAAATGGTTTACAAACTGTGATTTTGGTTTCACTTGTTGAGTTCTACCTTACCTTGGTTTTATGATTTGAACTTTTGGATGTTGTATTAGTTGGTATATGGATTTGGGTCTATTGACATATTGTTTGCTGTATAGGTCCGATCTTAAAACCTGAAAACTGAAATCTGGAACCTCCATTCAGAGACACACTGATTTCTGAGTTCCATTCGATTCTGTTTTCCCATATAGTTCCTGTACTATATTAGGAAGCAGCCACTTCCTTTTATCTTTCAAGTTTCACTGTACCTTGATGTTGCCTACATGCTAAGAGTTTTGATTGCATGAGAATTCAGCCCCCTTTCTTGATGTTTCAGTCTGTGTATTATTGAAGTTTTGCTTAGTTGCTCTAGTTCAATCAATGTAATGTTTAGTTGTTAGGTTTCAGTTTACTGGTGGTGTTTCCTGCTAATTTCAGTCCAGTTTTGATGTCAGTTCAGTTTCTTAACACACACACACATTTACACATTGCCTGTTCAAGAAAACCTGAGAATGAGAAATATCCTAAAACTGAGAATAGGGAATGGGGTAGGACTGAACCAGTTCATTAGCTGTTAATGCATGACTCCCTTTCCTCCACCTGCCTGTACACTCTAGCACCATTTTTTCCTGCTACACTATAATACATTGGCACACAAATTGCTCATCACTCACATCCACTGTTTTGTCCTTCATTTTCTGTATTTAGCAGACCCTTAGATCATGGTTCTGTTCCCTTTGTGTTCTCAGTTTGCATTGAGTTATTCTCAGATTTCACTAAGGAATTCATTCCCAGTTTTATGTTTTGGTTCATTCTTATTCAGATTTTTACTGTGAACTTAGACAAGTCTCAGTTGGATATTCACACATGAGTTTTGGTATCTTTATTCTCAGATTTTTCCATTTTATATCCTTCCCATTTCTTTCTATTCCTTTTTGTATATCTGTCATAATTCATTACTACTTAGTATCATAGCAATGCATGGCTAGCATATTTCATACTGCACTGTTTTCCTATTTTTCCAGTTTATACACTGGTTGTATTGCCCTATTTCCTGATACCACTCCACCCACAATGCCACTGTTCTTCTTAACTTTTCACTGATTTTTTCCCTGTCAACACACACAAACACACACATGCCACTCTCTAAATTCCTGTCACAGACTTCACCTACACACAGCCCCAACTGTCCCATATGGCTGTCCCCAAGTGCCCCTAAACCTGCCAATAGCTGCCCACAATCCAGTCCCAAAACCTGTTCCTATATCAGTCCATGTATAGCCTACATATCCAGTCCCAATTCAGCCATGTTTCAGCCCACATTTGGCCTTGGGATTCAGCTTATATCTAACCAACATACTAGCCTTAGAGTCCAGCCATTTGGCCCCCATTCCAGCCTGCATAACAGCCTATATTAGCCCCATATTAACCCAATATGACAGCCATAAAACAGTCCCCATGTTTAGCTATTAGGACACCCATTTGACAGCCTATATCTGTCCCTAATCCCTTCCTAAATTACCCAAACAGTCCCCAATCCAGCCCTATAAACACAGCCACACACACCACATGACACTCACACCATACTGCCCTCATATCACTCTATGTACACAGGTTATGTATGCTAACACACACACATTCCCATTCTCTCTATATATGTATGTAGGTATATATATTATATATGAATATGTGTATGTATGTAATATAATATATGTAGGTATAATGTATTGAGTGTATGTATATATATATAATATAGTTTGTGTATCTTATAGGTATCTAATATAGATATAGGGCCTAGTGCTGAATTACCTTTTCATGTACACTTCCATGTTCACACACACACATAGCTTTACATGCTAGCTTTCCTCCTCTTATGTGTAATGTTGAATGTGTGGCTTGAGTTGGCTTGTATATCCTTGTGATTGGTATGTGATTGCTAGATTAGACTTGGTTAGGCCTAGTGAGACTTGTTAGACTTGTTTGGGCTAGGACTTGACCTAGTTGACCTAGCCTTGACTAGTATAGTTGACTGGAGTTGACCAATGGTTGACTTTAGTCTAGTTTGACCTAGACAGCATGCAGATGCATTGTAGATTTCATTTATCATCCCCTGTATACATCTTGACTTGTGTTGCTCTAAATAGGAGTCAGGTATCTCATCTCGGACAGTACATTTACTTCAGACATTCTGATACGAGACGAGTATATTCTCTGATCGTTTCATACTTGTATGAATTTACATTCTTGCTCTAGATTACTGTACTTGATGCTGACACGATCATTATCACGGATTGGTACTATATGGATCTTCTTCTGAGATGTTATCTCCTTGTATTCACTAAGTACATATTGTGATGTGCGTTTCACTTACATATTGTATTTATTGAATACCCTTATCATTGTACACTCATTGTGCATATTATACTCTCAGTATCACATTGAGCCATTGTACAAGCCATTGTACAAGCCATTGTACAAGCCATTGTATAAGGTAACGTAACTGAATTAGATCCTTGTGTACTGATTGGGGAGGGAGAGTAGAAATGGTTATGTGATCAATCATATTGTATAAGAAATTGTATATGTCCATTGTACACCCACATACAAAGGAGTCCCATTTTATTGTATAACCTAACCCGTTTACATAACCATATTGTGCTCCAAAATCACATGTTCCTTACAGTTATTACTTATCATATTTAGATATTTCCTGTTATCAAATCTCTACTGTTTTTCATATATCTTCTTCTTTCAACGTTTTATGTACTTTACTCTATTGTATGCTTTATATTTCCTAACTCGATATGAACTACATGAGATGTTTTGTGCTCGCTTCCGTCCTGACTGGACTTGTTGAAAATTTTACAGAGGATGATGAGGAACACTGCACCCCTTACTTGGAGCTTGCCTAGTTGACACTCATGATCTGGACCCCAGGGGAGGTTCAGGCAGCTACTGAGGACGATACCCTTGCTTAGTGTAGATAGCTTAGACTATTTCTTTCCCTATTTTAGCTGTTGTCTTTATTTTTCTGAGTTGTATATTCTAGATGTTGAGACTGGTAGATGATAAGACTTGTATTTTATTTCTGTTGTACCTCAGTTGAGGATTCTCTTATCTATTTTATCGTGCCATATTCTATCTCTAGATTGTGATTGAGTTGTACCTCTATGTTGGTCTCCTTATGGAGAGTATTCATGTTATATTAGTTATAGTTCATAACCTAGAACAGCGTTCTACCGCCGACACTGTGGCGTAGGCTGGGCGCTGTTACGTTCTCGTACCCTCACAGTGGGTGCGGGTCATGACACGTTTTTAGTGGTGGCCCATGCAGGTCGAGTTTATGTAGTAATGTTCGAACTAGAGTATCTCTACAGCCTGCAGTAGGATTAGGATATTTTGAGGTACTCAATCACATTAGAAAAAACTCTTAATCAGATTCTATTTGTCTAAAATTATTGCTTATTGACTTCCCTTTGAATATAAACTGTCCTCCTTTAAATTTTTGCTTCATTCTCAGAAATTGTTTCTTGTTTTGATCTGATTTCATGATGGTTATGAAGATACGATCTCATCGCTTCGGTTCGGGGGATACTATCTAGAGGCTGGCCACCTCTCGTCCTGTTCATCAGGGCCTCGAGACCGCAGCTTCTGTTGTGCCGACTCAGGTTGGCGTTTCTGCTACATTGGAGGTGCACCTATATCTGTACAGAGATTTTCTCCCGTCATTTATGATTTCTCTCAGCAACGGTGATTCATGCAGCATCAGCAGAAGACCAGGAAAAACTAGCAGGGCGAGCTATCGTCAGGACAGTCAAGGATGCGCAGACCATTAGAGATCTTGCTGCAAGTTCCGTTCTTCTTGATTCCATTCCCAAAATTGTCTTTTATAAACTACCTTGAAATCCGATTCCATCTGTTCCTTGCTGACTGATTAATTTTGTCATGTTGTTCTTTTGTTATGTTGTTTTTCTTCTGAGAAAATCATATGGGCTAGGTCACCTAAATCATGGGATCTAGAATCTTCGATAGTCGTGATAGTTGGCATAATGAGGACACGTAGTCAGACTTTGGATGTATTTCTCGGATATGAGAATTTAAGGTTTTTGCCGTTGCATGCGGCAATGCGAAAATTTTAAATACCATAAACCTAGAAGTATGTACCTTAGTCAAGGACTCTGTGATTATCGTAGCCGTGCTCACTAGCATGGCAAAGATTCTGAGTATCATGATTTTGGAGAGACGTATATGATTATCTGACGGTATGTTTGAGACTTTGATTGTGGGGTGTTTGACCTAGAAGGACTACTACCATTTTAATTTCGAGGACGAAATTTTTATAAGGTGGGTAGGATTGTAACACCCAATTTTCCAGATGAGGGTAATTTTGAATTTTTGTAATTATAATTATTATTTAATGATATTTATTTCATATTATGATTTTTGTGATTTTTAAACTATTTAAATTCATGACTTATGATTTGGTGTCTTGCTAGTGTTCATTTCCAGACTGAGGGGTATTTTAGTCATTTTTGTAATTTTGAAAATTATTTGGAATTATTAATTATTATTTAGATTTAATAGAATTTATTTGAATTTATGAGAATTTTTAGGAATTATTTTGGAATTGTTTGGGCTAGGTTGACTTTGACTAGTTTTGACTCTTGTAGACCAATCTAAGAGCTAACCTTAGTTAGTATGGACTTGGTTTGGTTATATGACTCTAGTTGACCTAGCCTAATCCTTAGTTTAGTCAATAGACTCTAGTTAGTCATAGAATTAGATAAGTCATAAGTCATGACTTATGGTTTGAACCTATTAATAAAACAACTTAGCTCATAGCCTTGTAGTTTGGCCCAAAGCCCAAGACAAATTCCAAAACCCTAAGCCCTAGACTAGTGGCCAGCCACCATATCATCATTGGGAACATCACCCTATAAATACTCTCCTAGTTTTTAGGGTTGCCTCTTTTTAGGAAAGCTCAAGTTAGAGAACATGGTTTGTTTCCTATTGCATTAATCCCTAGATTTCCATTCCTCTTCCTTCTTCATTCAAATCTCTTCCAATAGATTCTAATACACCTATTCTTGCTAACATTAAAGTTTTATTTCAGTTTGTGGTGGTTTGATTGGATTGGGACATCAAGGAGAAGAGTTATTGAAAAGGGGGTTTTTCTTGAAAGTTCAAGTATAGGTAACTTCCTCTTTTCTCCATGAAACTTCGATTTCTTTCCATGATTAGGAAGCCCTAGGAGTCCCCTAAGTGTCTGCATTAGTTTCGTGTCGGGGTTCATAGGTTTCGTGTCCATTCTGGACACGTATCAGACCCTGTCCGTAGGTGTTTGTCGAAATGCCTCAAAGGGCATTTTGTTTGTTTTTATGGATTGTTTTTGAATAGGATGCTAGGTTTTGATCTTGCTTACACGTTTCTATAGCACTGAGCACGCCTTAGTGTCGTGTCGAGTCGACATAGACGTGTGGACACGCGCGTGCACACTCGCGCACGCGCTACAGTGCTCCCCTGCTACTCGGGGGCTGTAGCGGACACGACACGGCGAGTTTTGACACAAAATTTTGTGGGATCAATGGGGCATATTCTGTCACCATGCTCCCTAAATTTTTTTGGGTCTCGTGCATTGATTAGGAAGTTATTCGTCGTGCACGGGGCTTACACTGACACTGCGTACTGTTTTTTTCACTCACTGATACGGCTTCCATATCGGACATTGACACGACTTGGACACGTTGTAGGCACTTGTGCACGTAGCCCTATCCTAGGCGAACCTAGGTACACCCCCACATGCTGTGTCGTGTCGTGTATCGTGTCCTAGACACGAGTGCACACGTGTACGAGACAGCGTGTCTGTGTGTGCACGAGAGTAGTTCACGATGTTTGGACACGCCGTGTTCGGCATGGGGTGACACGATACGACTCTGGGAACACGAGCACATGTGGAGGAACATGTATGTACACCTGTTTTAAACTTGATTTGGTTTTATGTGATTTTGGGTTGAGAATTTGGAATTCCTGATACACACTGAGACTGATTGGGATTTTTTTGATTTCGAATACGATTTTCAAATAAGTTTCAACTATGATCCAGGGTTTAGTTTATGTTTCAGATTGTTTCAGGATCGGGTTTCATGTTTTGTATTGGTTTTCGAAATTGTTTTGATAATGTATTACTTTGTATGAACTGTTAATTCTCTGGTACATTAAGGAGTTCACTGTTACTGATTTTTGGTTATTAATTAACATGTTTAGTTCACATATATGTCTAGATTATATTTCTTTAATGTTGGCTTAGGATTTCATTTGAGTTTGGGTTTTCGAAATGATAAACTGATACCTACATCCCTGTTTTCTTACATCCTGAACACTCTTTACAAATTATTGAATTCAATTGGTTTAAATATGAATTTTGAATGTATAAATGCATTGATAGATATGTAGATGACTGGGGATTTCAAAGTTGGGTTGAAATGGTTTACAAACTGTGATTTTGGTTTCACTTGTTGAGTTCTACCTTACCTTGGTTTTATGATTTGAACTTTTGGATGTTGTATTAGTTGGTATATGGATTTGGGTCTATTGACATATTGTTTGCTGTATAGGTCCGATCTTAAAACCTGAAAACTGAAATCTAGAACCTCCATTCAGAGACACACTGATTTCTGAGTTCCATTGGATTCTGTTTTCCCATATAGTTCTTGCACTATATTAGGAAGCAGCCACTTCCTTTTACCTTTCAAGTTTCACTGTACCTTGATATTGCCTACATGCTAAGAGTTTTGATTGCATGAGAATTCAGCCCCCTTTCTTGATGTTTTAGTCTGTGTATTATTGAAGTTTTGCTTAGTTGCTCTAGTTCAATCAATGTAATGTTTAGTTGTTAGGTTTCAGTTTACTGGTGGTGTTTCCTGCTGATTTCAGTCCAGTTTTGATGTCAGTTCAGTTTTTTAACACACACACACATTTACACATTGCCTGTTCAAGAAAACCTGAGAATGAGAAATATCCTAAAACTGGGAATAGGGAATGGGGTAGGACTGAACCAGTTCATTAGCTGTTAATGCATGACTCCCTTTCCTCCACCTGCCTGTACACTCTAGCACCATTTTTTCCTGCTACACTATAATACATTGGCACACAAATTGCTCATCACTCACATCCACTGTTTTGTCCTTCATTTCCTGTATTTAGTAGACCCTTAGATCATGGTTCTGTTCCCTTTGTGTTCTCAGTTTGCATTGAGTTATTCTCAGATTTCACTGAGGAATTCATTCCCAGTTTTATGTTTTGGTTCATTCTTATTCAGATTTTAACTGTGAACTTAGACAAGTCTCAGTTGGATATTCACACATGAGTTTTGGTATCTTTATTCTCAGATTTTTCTATTTCATATCCTTCCCATTTCTTTCTATTCCTTTTTGTATATCTGTCATAATTCATTACTACTTAGTATCATAGCAATGCATGGCTAGCATATTTCATACTGCACTGTTTTCCTATTTTTCCAGTTTATACACTGGTTGTATTGCCCTATTTTCCTGATACCACTCCACCCACAATGACACTGTTCTTCTTAACTTTTCACTGATTTTTTCCCTGTCAACACACACAAACATACACATGCCACTCTCTAAATTCCTGTCACAGACTTCACCTACACACAGCCCCAACTGTCCCATATGGCTGTCCCCAAGTGCCCCTAAACCTGCCAATAGCTGCCCACAATCCAGTCCTAAAACCTGTTTCTATATCAGTCCATGTATAGCCTACATATCCAGTCCCAATTCAGCCATGTTTCAGCCCACATTTGGCCTTGGGATTCAGCCTATATCTAACCAACATACTAGCCTTAGAGTCCAGCCATTTGGCCCCTATTCCAGCCTGCATAACAGCCTATATTAGCCCCATATTAACCCAATATGACAGCCATAAAATAGTCCCCATGTTTAGCTATTAGGACACCCATTTGACAGCCTATATCAGTCCCTAATCCCTTCCTAAATTACCCAAACAGTCCCCAATCCAGCCCTATAAACACAGCCACACACACCACAGGACACTCACACCACACTGCCCTCATATCACTCTATGTACACAGGTTATGTATGCTAACACACACACATGCCCATTCTCTCTATATATGTATGTAGGTATATATATTATATATGAATATGTGTATGTATGTAATATAATATGTATGTATAATGTAATAAGTGTATGTATATATATATAATATAGTTTGTGTATCTTATAGGTATCTAATATAGATATAGGGCCTAGTGCTGAATTTTCTTTTCATGTACACTTCCATGTTCACACACACACATAGCTTTACATGCTAGCTTTCCTCCTCTTATGTGTAATGTTGAATGTGTGGCTTGAGTTGGCTTGTATATCCTTGTGATTGGTGTGTGATTACTAGATTAGACTTGGTTAGGCCTAGTGAGACTTGTTAGACTTGTTTGGGCTAGGACTTGACCTAGTTGACTAGTATAGTTGATGGAGTTGACCAAGGGTTGACTTTAGTCTAGTTTGACCTAGATAGCATGCAGATGCATTGTAGATTTCATTTATCATCGCCTGTATACATCTTAACTTGTGTTACTCTAAATAGGAGTCAGGTATCTCATCTCGGACAGTACATTTACTTCAGAAATTTATATACGAGGCGAGTACATTCTCTGACCGTTTTATACTTGTATGGATTTACATTCTTGCTCTAGATTACTGTACTTGATGCTGACACGATCATTATCACGGATTGGTACTATATGGATCTTCTTCTGAGATGTTATCTTCTTGTATTCACTAAGTACATATTGTAATGTGCGTTTCACTTACATGTTGTATTTATTGAATACCCTTATCATTGTACACTCATTGTGCATATTGTACTCTCAGTATCACATTGAGCCATTGTACAAGCCATTGTACAAGCCATTGTACAAGCCATTGTACAAGCCATTGTACAAGCCATTGTATAAGGTAACGTAACTGAATTGGATCCTTGTGTATTGATTGGGGAGGGGGAGTAGAAATGGTTATGTGATCAATCCTATTGTATAAGAAATTGTATATGTCCATTGTACACCCATGTACAAAGGAGTCCCATTTTATTGTATAACCTAACCCGTTTACATAACCATATTGTGCTCCAAAATCACATGTTCCTTACAGTTCTTACTTATCATATTTAGATATTTTCTGTTATCAAATCTCTACTGTTTTTCATATATCTTCTTCTTTCAGCGTTTCATGTACTTTACTCTATTGCATGCTTTATATTTCCTAACTCGATATGAATTGAGTGAGATGTTTTGTGCTCGCTCCCGTCCTGACTGGATCTGTTGAAAATTTTACAGAGGATGATGAGGAACACTGCACCCTTTACTTGGAGCTTGCCTAGTTGACACTCGCGATCTGGACCCCAGGGAAGGTTCAGGCAGCTACTGAGGACGATACCCTTGCTTAGTGTAGATAGCTTAGACTATTTCTTTCCATGTTTTAGCTGTTGTCTTTATTTTTCTGAGTTATATATTCTAGATGTTGAGACTGGTAGATGATAAGACTTGTATTTTATTTCTGTTGTACCTCAGTTGAGGATTCTCTTATCTATTTTATCGTGCCATATTCTATCTCTAGATTGTGATTGAGTTGTACCTCTATGTTGGTCTCCTTATGGAGAGTATTCATGTTATATTAGTTATAGTTCATAACCTAGAACAGCGTTCTACCGCTGACACTGCGGCGTAGGCTGGGCACTGTTACGTTCTCGTACCCTCACAGTGGGTGCGGGTCGTGACAACGTTTGAAGATGTACGCCCTTGTGTGCTCATGAGAATAGAACCTGAACCAACAACAGAAGGATAATCCACTGGTTTTGACCAATCTATGGAAAGTACAATACGACGTAAGTATTCTAACTGCAAGTAACAGTTTCCATAAATAAATTGCATATAAAACAATGAATCTGAAAAACGTACAGAAGCACATAAGCAACAACAATTCTGGTACATAGAATCAACATGTGTGAGGTAAAATGTTCCGGGAGACAGTAAGCTTGTATCTTTGCTTTTTTCATATTCTTTGGCTCCATACCGATGCTACATCAGCTTCATTGTTTCGACAAACATACCAGGCACAAATTGTACCAAAGAAGAAAACCTTAATAACTTTTAGAGATGTGAGACAATAAAAAAAGAAGAGGAATGATACTTTTTATGGTTAATAACTATACAACTGCCACTTTTCCCCTAGAGCTCACAGCTTCAACTTTATTTCTATATATTCTGCACATAATCAACCATCTCTATTAAGTTTATTATGAACATATAATCTATAAAGCAATCTAACTATCAGTAAACTGATACCAAGGAGAGAGGTGAAAGGTCATGGCCTTAATTGTAATCACAGGAAAAACTCAAAGAAAGAAGCAGAGGTTTTAGTGATGCAGCATCAGATGCCGTGGACATGGACTATAGGCGTTCTAACAGTAATACAAGTTACAAGTAATATATCTGACTTTAAGATCTTCCTCGTAGATTCCAACTATACTTAGCAAAGGAGACATTTGAAATTCAAATCAATGGATAAGAGATTCACAGGAAGCAGAACAATATTCTTTTTTACTTGAAAATCCCATGAATTAGAAGCTACTTTAATTATCCTAAATCATTTAAATAATTGGTGCATCCTGAATATTTGTCATGTATGTACCCGTCTATATCATTGGAATATAGATAGAAAATGTACCTTGAGAAGTTCAGATGATTGGAAGCCCCCAAGCAACAACAAGCATCTTTCAGCTGGTGTTTTCCAAATCCCAGACAACATATGAAAAACATCAGCCTTGGCAGCAGTACTCTTATGTATAAAAATGTTAGCCCAGTGCGCCATGATGCCATCAACAAGAGCACGAAGATCATTGTCACTTGTATGAGCATTTACCGCAGCCCTCAGCTCATTTATCTGTCGCTTTTGATCTTCCACCCAAGACGCATATTCAAGATTAAATGCCAAAGGAACTGAAAAGGTTTCTTCAAATATAGATAGGGGAGCAATTTAAAAAAATGAACGCATTATGTCAACAACTTCAACATTTTTAGGACTGATTCCACATGATGCACCCAATTAATCTCAGAAGCAAATATACAATTGAAACTACCACACACTTGATCAGAACTCAAACTGATGGTACATAAAAACCAAAATAACATTTTGATCAATTGCAAACAAAAATCAGCATATGGGTCGATTGTGTCAATCCAAACTAGAATCGAGTGAATCAAATAATAAATATACAGAGATCAGGTTCAAGTTCATTGTTTATTACTAACCAGGGGCATGGATTTTGTAACCTGAGACGATTATCGGATTGACCAAGTTCTAAATGTAAGGAACGTCTCTATATAGTAGTCCCAAGCCCATTCCACTGCACCCATTGCCAATCCCATCCCAAACTAATGAAATATCTAAAATTTCGGAGCAAGCCAGCATCCCAAAATATCTGAAAAGTTATAGCATAGCAGGATCCTATCTACTAAACTTTAAAAGAATGTTGTAAACAAAGAAAATTGAATGAAATACCAATCAACAAGAGTGTAAAAGCATAGAGAGGTTATAAAAGCATGTAAAAGAAGAAAATTTATCTATATTATGTAAATGAATCAGTAAGGGTGACTACTATTTTATTCAATTTTAAAACTACTAAGAAACAACACTAAAAATATTAAAATTATGCCTAAATGTATAAAATATATTTTCTTAAATCTTTCGCTTTTCGATACCAAAAAAGCCTACCTCTGTTATTCCTATCATTTGGGCCTTCTCCGACCATCTGAATGACATTAGTCTCCCTAATCAAAGAAATAAGTAAAACTCTCAGTTATTAAGATGTGATAAACCCAAATAAAGCTAAAACAACACAAAATTTTCAACACAAGTAAAGATAAACCATGTATTATCGTAATATATGGAGAATGTAGTTTTAATCATATATCAACAAGAAATGGAATCTGCACTAATGATTGATGAAGTGGTAATTGGATTTGTATATATATATATATATATATATATATATATATATATATATATATATATATATATATATATATATATATATATATCAGGCCCTTGTTATATGTGTGCACAAGTGCGCGCACACACACACACACCAATCTTTATTTTGTCCTTGGTATGTCCACACGTGCTTTATTGAAATTGGTAAAACTGATGAGGAGTAAGACTGCCATCAAAGATATGGCAATGAATAAGCACCTAACACAATATTTCCAGGTTTTGTAAGTCATACATATTGATACTATCAGAGAAATCAAGGTCTCACCAACTGATGTATTTCATATATTATCTATCCGATAGATCAGTTGGGAAGGGCAAACACTCCAAGGTGTCGTGACACTCAAAGAGATGATATGGACAGTTAAAAGTACAATATCAACTCTACAAGTTACTAGATGCCAAAACTAGTACCATGTCTGCCACCGTGTTTATATTATGTTGTATCAAATTATGCAATATCAGTAATACATCATGTTCATATCAGTATGCATGTGCTTACGTTGAGAAACGACTGATATTGTAAATATAGAATTAACACAGAATATAAATATAGATGCTTGCGTAAAAGGAGAAACTGAGCCTTCATATAATTATAGACACTCTCTACATTCATCAATAATAACTGCAATAAAATTCTAAAAGAAACCAAAGTTAAAAACATTTGTGAGTAGGAGAAAATGCAAATAAAAGGATAACATAACATCCAAGTTCCACAAAACTAGGCACACAATACTAGAACCAGGTCTTAAGTTGAACTAAAATTATTATACCACAGAAATGAACTCTTTGCATACCAGGGTACTGAATTAGAGCCTGCATTCCAACATTCTTCTCAAATATTGCAATTTTCTGAACGATACCAAAAGCTGAAAACACATGCAATTTTAGCACCAATAAAAATCATTAAAATAGAATTCGATGTATAAAACAAGAGCGAATGATTGAAGTCTTACGGTGTGAATAAGGTCAACGGTAACATTATATTGCATATTCTCTCTAGAAGCCAGAAGAACATTACTCTCGGGCTTTTTCTTCTTTCCATCTGGACCTACTATCGGCTGGAAAATAGGAAAAATCTTTAAATCATTGCATCATGCATAAGAGCGAATGAAGTTCTGTATGATAACCGGTTGTGCATGTTATGATATTGGCGTAGAGACATTCCCTACTACCGGTGGTGGATTAGGGTTGAAAGACACCCCCACTGTATCTTGATCGACATGAGTTTGAATCGATGGGGTAGATTGACGTAATGATGTTTGCAGATTCATATTATTTGTATTAGCTGCATTATTGCGATAATATTTTGTAGCATGTTCTCTAGGGTATGAATTCTCTGTCGATCACTGTTGCCACCATCTTTATTGCCAATCACATACATTGAAGTTGTATATGAGCTGCCAGATGGAGATGTATGCAAGAAAGCATTACTAGAGCTAGTGCTGCTTGACCCAGATTGTGAAACTGCATCATCTTCTTCTAAAATGTGAAGTACTCTGTCATCAGATTGAGAAATAGAGTGATCAAATACCGAAATCATATTACTCCCAGTATTATCTTGTTCGTGAGCTTGGAGTGTGCCAGAGGAATCTCTAGATCAGGAACGGGTTCTTTAGTAAACACCTTCAGGTGAAATAACTCTTTGTATTCCTCTAGATGAAGAGGATGAAGGTGCTTGCTCGTTACCTAGACTAAATATTGCATAGACCAAAGCTTCTTGTAATTCATCTTCATTGTCCGAGAGTGGTCATCCAAGACATGACAAATATGGAGAATTTGGTCACAATCTGGTGAAGACAGACTGCCTGGTTGATTGATCAACTGCTTTTGAACAACAACAATTGATAACAATCTTTGCACAGGAATATCTCTGACACAACATAACTATGTTTATTGATGCCTCTACTTATTTACATTTATGTTAAAGCATGTCACGCAAGTCAACAGAAGGGTGCATAACCTCCTTTCCCTTCTTATGCGACTGGACAAAGTCCATGAATTGGAGAGTTGGTTTCTTAACTAATTGACCTATTTTATGTACATAGGAACCCCGAATACTTAGATCTTGAGTTGTTTTATTATGTGAACTCATTTTAGGTATATTAGATAATATATGTGAGTCCATAGTTTGTGGAAGGAAGGCATATGACTGGCTAGAGCGCATAAACTTTATCTAGTATAGTTTTCCATTATCAGCACGTATAATACAGATGGACACATGAATCGAGCCTCCTTTATACCGCATCAAATCATTAGAAAATGGAAGTCTGTGGAAGACAGACTTCCTATCTCCATCTATGCGACCAGGATTCTGTATTGAAGCAGAACCCTCATCTTGATGTACCAATTGTGAGGCAGAAGTTCTAACATTTGAATTCTTAGCATCGTAGTGTTTTCCTTTGTTAGAATTCAAAAGTTGTACATTCTTTTTACCCACGTTAGATTGAAGAGCTCTATCACAAGTGTTAGTTTTCTTCACAGACATGTGATTAGCGTACATCTTCTTGGTGTTCTTCTTTCTATTAGAAGCACATGACTTTGATGATGGCTTGTTGATAGAGGCTCTTTTAGACGCATGGTGAATCCTATGCATTTTAACAGTAGAAAATTCCTCATACAGTATTTTGGTTGGTACAGATCCATGTGCCTTCATACTGTCCATTAGGCCCAAGCTTTCCCTTTACCAACAATAGCGTTAGGAGGAACAAGAAGAGACTTCAGGATCCAAGCCTTGTGAACACAGTTAGATTTCTACCTCTTGCTAGTCGGAGTAGTGTCCTTGTCCGACAGCATTGGTTCATATGCTTGCTAGTCAAACTGAACCACCAACATCTTTTCAACTAAACCTAGCTTGCTCATATCTTGCATCACCAATTTCTTGTCGGTGGAGGATGTCGTCCCCAGAAGAGTCGCCATTTTTGTTTCAACACAAAAAGTGTCCGAAAAGAGTAGGACCTTTTGTATTATTATAAAAAGAAGAAGTAGTACAACAAGAATATTTAACAAAATTTTGAGTACAATAATGATCTGGGGATTGGGTAGATGGAGATTAAGTTTGCTTCGACTTCTTTACTTCGTTAATGATCTGATATAGAAATTATTGAAGCACGGTGGTTGACAAACTCTCGATTGCAAGGAAAAATTAATCATTAAAAGTTCTCTCTTTTTCTCTGAAAATTCTTAGCAAAGAGGCTGTAATATCTCCTTATGCCTATTCTCTGTATGTTTGTTTGTGGTCCTTGCGCAAGGAAAAAATTGTCCTCTATTTATAGATTTTCTTCACTAGAATAGCCATATGCGTATGTGCAGAAAATACACTCTTTTCTGCCTTTGAGGCCAATAAATTTGAGTAGACACATGAGCCTTGGGATTAGTGGGGAGTGAACGTGCTCGAGAATCACGTAAAGCTCTGTAACGCCCCAGTCCCATAATACTTGGGACCAGATACATATAATGCTAGCTGTATACATAATAGTATATGAGATGTTCGTATGTATACATAAGCTGTAAAATGTAGAGAACCAAGACATGTTAAATCTTATCTGCAAATATATCAAGAAATAAAGATAGAATCAACCATAATTTGTTATTTGTACATACGTTGGGCGGAGACACATCCACTACCAACAATTTCAAATAAAAAAAATATAAGAAAAGAATTGGCCGAGCGAAGGAAGAACAGTCCAAGAGTAGTCATAGTGAAAGCAGAAAGTAAACCATGTCCTTGGCTAGCACCTGCAAGAATCACGAAACACACCGGAAGAAATCACCAGGTCCTCAGAGGGATGTAACAAGACACATAATATCATGCCATAAACTTAATAGTAAGTGCTCAACAGAAAAATGTATATGAGTAAAGGTTCCTAACCATTCTATGTGGAATAATACACTTTAGAAGACAACGTTCTACGCAGAAGCTTAGGTGTTCAGCATAGAGGTATAAAGAGTGGCAGTAGGTAGCGCTCATAAGAGACACTATCGACCATGGGCAGAAAGTAACGCCCATCCGTGTCACTATCGGCCCTGGGGCAGTAAGGAGCGCTCAAACGAGACATTATCGGCCCAAATCTGTGTGTACTAGCCCCTATGCTAATAACTGTCTCCTTCCTTCTCATGATACTATACATGCATTATCTCCACGATACTGTTTAATCCTTAATAACTGCCAAGTCTTCTACACAAATCTATTAGCAGTCATATCCTAATGCATGGCCTGTACACACTGATGTACGGTCGGTATGCAAGTCCGAAGTTATATGCGACTCACAACTCACACATAACCCGTGGCACGTCGTGACAATTTATGAGATGCTCTAAACATATGGTAGTCCCTTAACTCTAAGCCAATTGCATAAAGTATAATAATTTGCATCCATATATAGTTTTGAAAGAACAATATTATATTTAATAAAAAAAAAAAAGCATGCATGATATTGAACAATTAAATAAACAGTAAAGGCAAGGTGTCTTACCTAGGGTACCGCCTGGTATGGTGATCTGACAGGTCCCAATTAGTCCAATAGCCATGTTCGATGTGTAGAGGTCCGAAGTCCATGAGTAAATAGGAAGGCACAATTTAGTCATGATCGACGATAATAATCGAAAAGAGTTTGGAGTACAGGAATCCTTATACAAATTTAGAAATAATCATAATACTTGAAAACTAGCTTTTTATTAATTAAAATCATTTCTTAGAAAAGTATCAAAAATTGTTTTACGCTAAGATACTCTAGTTTGTAAAAATAGAATTTTTTAGATAGAGGCTTATGTGTATTAGACAAAATATGCTTTTAGGAAAATACATTTTAAAAAATTTGTTTTTGGCTAACAATAAGTTTTGTAAAAATATTTTTATTGATAAAACTACACTTTATAAACGAAAATATATTAAATAAATATTTGACAATATTAATAACTCATTTAAGCCAAAACTTAAATTTTGTCAAATACATTCATATCTAGAAGAACATCTTAGTACTAGAGATAACTTTTGTAAATTAATATTTGAGAAGACTGTATTTCATTGGTTGAAAGTATTTTAGGTAAATACTCGAATATTACTAGGAATATTATTTAAATTAAAACTATAATTAATTTGGTCATAAATTTTACCAAAAATATTTATATGTATAATGACATTATAAATTAAATATACCAATAATAATACTAATGGTAATAATAATAGTAATGATAATAATAATAATAATAATAATAATAATAATAATAATAATAATAATAATAACAGTATTAAAATTGTACTGTACTTTTCTAAAAATGGGAACATAGTGAGAGAGAGAAAACAGAGAAGAAACGTGAGGGAGAAGGGAGCATGGAAAGTGGAGGTCGAGAAGAAGAGAAAGAGGGGTGGAGATCTCACCGGCGCTTCGGCCATGGAGGCGGTGGGTGCCGAAGTTGAAGGAGAGGGCTGGCCCGCCTACGTGTCTAAGCTCCAGCGATGGTGTCCCAGTGGCGTTCTCGACCGGGACGAAGCAACGGATCTACCGATGGGTGGATGGAGACGGGGTCACCCGTGCGGCCGGCGGAGGAGTTCGAGAGGGCGGCCCACATGGTGCTCAACACGGCGATCGCTGGTGGTCGCGGCAGCCACGGAAAGCTGGTCTAATAGGGCATGCGGATCGGGGGCTTGCGTCGGACGCTCGACGATAGGTGCGACGGCCTTAGGGAGGCAGACTTCACCGAATTTGTCGTTGGCGATGTAGAGGTAAGTGGTTTTGGTTTGTTAAATTTTGGTGGTAGTGGTGAGATGGTGGCGGCAGATTTGGGTGTCTCCGGCGTGTGGCGGCCAAAATTTGGGGGAGGTGGTGGTAATGGTGGTGGCGTTTAGCTGGGTTCGGCCGGAAGTTTGCTGGTGGCAGGTTGGGGTGTGCAGTTCTGGTGCAGGTGGGTGGCTCCGGCGGGGAGTGTTGGGTTTGTGTTGGCGATAGCCGGTGATGTCGGGGGAAGTGGACGGGATGGTGGTGTGGCATTTTGGGTGTGGTGACGTTGGTGGTGACGGAGTAGTGGCCGTAGGTAGTAGTCGTTGGACGTCGACATTGGTGGTCAGTCGAGGCAATGGTGGTGGCTGGGCAAGTGGTGATGACGGGTGGCTGAGTGCGATTACGGTAATAGTGGAGACGGGGCTGCGATTGGTCAGGATAGCTTAGGCGGCATCTGGTGTTGGTAGGAGGGGCGACAGGTGACGGTAACGGCTGTAGTTCGATTGAACATGGCGAGGGTTTCTCGATGAAACTCTGCCATGGCAGCAATGCCATGGAGCAGCAGTAGACGGATCAGGGGATCGGGATATGGCTAGGTCAGAGAATTGATTGTGTCGGGGGTGTGTCTGACACGAAAAAATTGTATATGTAAAAGATTGGAATAAGATTTCGGACTGGGAGGGAGACATGGACCCGATGCACTCACGTTTGGTTGTGGTGGAGAAATAGTGAAGAATATTTGTGGAGTAATTTATGGATAAAAAACTTATGGAGGCTTCTCCTTATATAGGAGGTGAAAGTCCTGATTGGATATGGACTAGTATACTTTAAATCCCCTTTAGATAATTCTCTTATTTAATTTAAATCAATCAAAGTATTCAAAAATCAAAGCCAATTCTAATTTAAATCCCAATAAATAATAATCACGCTTATCTATGGATAATGCACAAATTATACTATCAATTAAATAAAATTTAATCCAAGTTTACATTATCACAAAATTTTCAAATTATTATTTCAATAAATAATAAAAATAATTAAATTTTGAAAATCACAATAAATATTTAATTATTTGAAATACCTTTTTGATAAATGAATAAATAATTAGTACTTCGAAAAATTAAAGTAGACATGAAATAAATTTCATGTCTCTCGTATACATATTGTATCCATAAAATAATAGTTTTCTAAACTATATTTTATATTTGTACAATAAAAGTAAATAAATAGTATTTTGGAAATCTCGATGCGCCACTTTTCACCACTTTAAAATAATCAACATATGTTATTTTTGAAAACTATCCTATATAAATAAAATTTATAATTAAAATATTTTTTCCAAAAATATGTACCTCGCATATATTCACACTCGACGAGTAAATACAAAATTTTGAAATATAAATTTTAAATTAATAAAAAAATTGTAGTAAAAATTTAGGGGTTTTACAAGCTCGCTACATGTTTGAGACTTGCTACACGAAATACTGCCATGTCAACAAACGATTGTTTTTATAAAGGTCAGCTATGCGTCGAGTATTATTAGACGAGTAGCTATTGGTTGCATACTGCAACATAACAACTTTTCTTTGAGTCACTATGAATCATTCAACACTGGAATGCATAGCTTCTCTCATTGCTTGCTGCAAAACATTGATCCGAAAGTAGGCGCATACAATGACTTCCTTTACAACTAGCCAAGTATAATAATGAGGATGGCGCGATCACTGACACCTTCCTCGTAGTCTGAACACTGCACACCGCTCGAGAATCATCTCTTCACATAAGAGAAAAAAGTACATCATGCGTCTGAAAGGGCCATGCGTCTATCTGGCTTGCTTCTTGAATCACGTGTCTTTCTCCTCTAGTTCAAAGGGACATTTTATGTTTTGGACGCATGAAGCCTAGGCACCTCTTTTTGATATTTTTCATGCTTCTATAAAAGGTACATTGACAACCGATCTATGGTATCCAAAAATTGATTCGTTTGACCTTATAGGTTATTCGGACGCAAATTTTCCTGTATGAAAGGTTGATTATAAAAGTACCAGTGGCACATGTCATTTTCTAGAAAAATTCTTAGTCTTCTGGTTTTCTAAGGAGCAAAATTATGTTTCATTATCAACAACCGAGGCTGAATATATAGCCACAGGACGTTATTGTGTCCAAATTTTGTGGAGGAAGCAAACCTAGGAACACTATTAGTTATCTTATAACTACATTCCTATTTAGTGTGATAATACTAGCTCAATAAATCTCACAAAGAATCTAATTTGCCACTCACACACTAAATACAAAAATTAGACATCACTTTCTTAGAGACCATATCCTACAGGGAGATATTAGTTTAGAGTATATTGATATAGAATGTCAATTAGCTGACATCTTCACTAAACCCCTAGTTGAGATCATTTTAACTTTATACGAAGGGAATTAGAAATTTTGGACGTTGAAGTTTTATAATTATATATTATTTAATTTGAATATCTAAAATTGTAGAAAATATTTATGTTATAAGCCGAAAGGGCCCTTCTGAAAAAAAGATGTAAAAGTCTAAGCGACATGGTGCCAAGTGTCTTCGGACTACCGCTAGCTGGGATCCGGCCCCTATAGCTAGCCCGAAATATTTGATACGTTTTATGTATTTTGATTAATTAATATTAACTTTTTTATCAACACATTTATTCTAAATTACTTTTTGTATCTATGTTAAAACCTGTATCACATTATCTAAGTCTATCCAGATTACGTGGAGACCGAACTCGGGCCGAGCTCTGGCTGAACTTGGGTCGAAATCGATCCAGGGTAAATGAGCACAAAAACTGAACAGTCGGGTTTCCCTCCTTATACTCAAACTTCATCTTCCTCAAAACAGCAGCCAAAATAAGCCACCGAAAAATCAAACCCTAGCAATCCTATACTTCTTCATCAAAGCCTCCCAACGTCTAAGAGTTTGGATTCAGATCTGTCTTGGGTTCTCTTCCATCTTCTCTACTTAATTTTGGTATATCTCAACTTATTCCTCCACTTTTAATTTCTCAATGGCTTCGAAAATTCCTTATTCTCCCGAATAGAAGAGAAAGGTTTGAGAAGCCTCCTCCTCTAATGGCCAAGAGGAAGGATCCTTTTTACTTTTTAGTCTCGTCATGTCGGATGGAGACTATTTTGATGAATTTAATTTTGTGTCTCATGATGCATCTAATGAGTAGTCCAATGACTTTATCAACAAAAAATTTGTCCGAAAAGTCCACTCAGATTTACTTATTTTTCGATCACTTGAACATGTTTGAACACATTAACTTCGAAATTTTAGTTCATGAATCTACGTATCCAATCTACTCAAATGCAATTTGCATGTTTTCTTGCAATCTCACTGTCACAAACGACATAATTAGATCCAAAGGCGGTGGGATTGACATTAAATTTGATGTCGATGATCTGGCTATTCTGCTTCATATTTCCAATGAAAGGGAAGGACTGGTGGAAATCATAAAGTTTAATTTTTGGCCCACATGACTTTTGACTATTTTTGTGATTCGTTATGTACACCCAATCCACGTCCCAAAGGTAGTCTTTGACCCAAGCATATGAACGGTTCCTTTTATGATGTTCATCGGATGATATTTTCTGCTATTCTTCCAAAACAATCTTCTACGGATGAGATTACCTACTTGGAACTCTTTTTTATTTACCATCTCCACCTCCAAGTTTATTTCAGTCTACCTAAGACTCTCATTGCTGCTGTAGAACAATGTCGCAAGAAACCGTGATGACTTCTCTACGCGATGTATCTTCCTTACATCTTTGAGTATTTTAAGGTTATCTTGGATTATAGTCCGAGAGAAGCCCCACCTGTCCATCTTCATGAGCATCCTAGAGTCGCTCGTGTTCCGCAGTACAGCCTCCTCCACCTCCTTCTATTGACCCATCAGGTGGTAGGTCACATCATTCACATCCTCCCACTGTTGTCACCCTTGAGTCTCTCCAGAACATGATGATCGATCAATTTAGGTCCATGGACTTCTGTACCACACTTCAGTTACAGGCCATGACCAATACCATGAGGGACTTTAGCTATAGTTTTGCTAACAACCCTGGAGGCCCTATTCCCATGTTCATGACCCCTCGATGCTCGGTTATCAGATTGATGATCGAGAGGCTCAGTGCTATTTTGACCTAGTTGTTGTTCTCTATGATCCCCACTGCACTGCTGAGTTCGGTCCTTCTAGGCCAGCAGATGCAGATGATGATGATGAGGATGATGATGATTGAGGATGTTATCTAGTGATACAGAGTCACTAGTCTGTTCTAGTTTTTCTTGTAGTGCTTATGTATTATTGATATGCTTTTTTAAAGCATTTTTAGTATTTCAGCTTAGCTGGACATGTATTAGACTTTGCACTATTTGTATCATTTTCCTTCCAGCATTTTTTTGCATTATCTAGTTATGAGATTTCCTTTATGTTTACTTTTTGCTACTTATTTATATGTGCTGAGTATATTATCAAGTTCTATCATTTTGATTATATGACAAACGGGGGAGAAATATGGTACTTTAATACTTTACTTTTTTATTATGATATTTTTTACATGTTGTTGAATACATATTGCTCTAAAGAAAATCGATTTGAGATAATTTTTGCTAGATCTCACAATGTTCAGAGGACTTGATTATTACTTGCGGGGAGAAAACCAATGAACAAGCTACTTTTGTACCGTACCAACCTACTTCCAATCAAGCTAAAAAATTGCTAAAGTATCAATCATAGTTTTATCAAATTTTGAAAATGTGGGAGATTGTTAGCCCATGTAGCCATGATCAACCTGATTTCAAAAGCAAAAAGACTTAAAAATGACTACAGAAGATTGTACTTGATCGTCAAGAAGACTTTTTCTACTTTATTCTATATTTTTGATTTCTTGAGTCTAGATTAGTTTGTAAGTCAGGATTACTGGCATTTAGAAAGTTTATCCTGAACCAAAACAAACCTATCTTTTAGCCCAAACCAAACCAACATCCAAAAGCCTACATGAACCAAATATTTCCTAAAAACAACTTAGCCGAACTCGGACCGAGTTCTACCCGAACTCGATCCCTAGGATCACTCCTGGGTAACAACATTCCCTAGTCTTTTAGATCTCTAACTTTCAAAATTCGAACGTTTACCCTAACCGAGTTCTGCCCGAACTCTAGTTAAAAAACTACTATAATAGAGAAGAATTTGACATTCTAATCACTCAATCCATTCTTCATCTTCTCTATCTATTCTAAGCCTTCGTATTACGAAGAGAGCTTTCAATCTTCACATTTCCAAGACAACTCTCATTCTTCTAAGTGCATGTGGTTTTCGATTAAGAGTATTCGAGTTGTACAAGCTTGGAGTATAAAAGCTTTTTCCAAACGGTGTTGAAGTTTGATCGTAGGCTTCGGACTAAAATACGATGGTGTTAAAGTTGGTATGTTCTTCGGAGTAAAACACGCGGTTTAACCTCTATTTTAAATAATGGATTAAACATCGAGCATGAGTACTCGAGACTGGACTAGTCCTCTCAGAGGGAAACCAATATAAAATCTCGGTTTATGCGTATTGCTTTATCGTACCTATTTACTTACTGCTTTACTTTACTGCATATAAGTATTTATTTATATCTGCCTTTACCTGCATAATTTTTATTAGGGATATTACTTCCGCTACACTTTCTTCAGCCCCTTTTAGAGGTACCATCGATCCCATAAATTAAAAAATATATTTTAATATTCAAATATTAAATAAATAAATAAAATTAAAGTAATAGCCAGAAATTAGGGGACTTACAACCTATCCACCTTAGAAAATACATTCATAATTTAATATAAATATTTTCCAAAATTTTAAGTACATATTTATGATATATTAATATTATTTTACTATTATAACTTAATGCTATATTTTGTAGAATAATAGTACAGACTAGTTGACTATTTTGTGACTAGTTTAGTCTAAATAAGGTAAGTATATAGATATGGTAAGTCTTTTGGTGATATTTATTAGTTTATTTTATACTTCTAGGGGATCATGATCAGTTGGTTACAGTAGTGAGAGCTGGACCGATATTCTATACTCTTGTTGTTAATCCAAGCTAGATATCTTGTATTTGTTTACTGTTTAAACTATGCTCTCTAATTTTGTTCTTTTTATTGATTACAGTTATAGTGGTGTCCATCCAAGTTTGACTTGGGTTTTATCGATGTTGTCATCGATAACCTGTAGGTGCATGTGTTGATTTAGAGTTAGTGGACTTACCTTTAGTGGTGAAGTTATTTATATAACTTCTATGGCCTTGACACATATTATTACACGACTCCTTGAGTGAGATTTCATATGCATAAGTTGTGCATTGACTAGCCCTTAGTGCGTTGAATTATTAGATAGTTAAATTATGTCTTGGTAGGATGACGTAGCATTGAGATATGGTTTGTCTGAGTCATGGATATGACTTGTGCAAGTCCATGGGCAGGAAAGGCTACCAGAAGACGTACGAGACTACCTTATTAGATTTTGTAATCTTCGAAGGAGATTGCGGGATAATTAGACTTATAGATAGGTTCATAGTTGTCTGTGTGGTTCTCTGTTCTTAGATATCGGCTCGTGATCCGACTCTGGCATGTGATTCGGGGTCATATCCTTATCACCTACCCATACGTCCAAAGTTGTCTTCAATATGCACTCACATAGCCATGGGACATTGTCTTGTCATGGAATAGTATGCCACCCTTGTCTTTTTCTGGTTATAGGTGTGGTTTACTATTTCGATGATGGGCTATTGGACCATGTCGTGATCTAGGTTATTATTTTATATTTATTTAGTTTATATTGGCATGTACCTTTTGTATCTTGTTACGTCCCTCTGAGGACGGGGTACTTTTCTAGATCCGGATGAGCATTTGTATTCCATTATCTATGGACCGCGAACTTAGACAGGTTATGTTGCTGAGGACTAGAGGTATTGCCTAAGGATTTTCCATAAGCTTGGAGGATGCTTCAGTTGGAGCCTTGAGCATTATTATCTAGTTAGCCGATGTTCTGGCCTGTTATCTTTTATTTTAGTACTTATTTATTTTATTATTTTAGTTTTTCATGGATATTTCCATCAGTCTATATTTTTACAGACAGATTATTTGTATTCGATATTCAATTTTGTAATATTTTATTTCAGTTCATTAGTTATATCTCTGTTTGTGTTGTTGTTGCTTGATTTTGTGGATGCAATTATAGTATTATAGAGATTATAGATTGCCTGTGGCGATGTAGTTTAGGTACAACGTACTATGACTAGAGTAAGTCCATTAAATTGGGTAGCTTATTCTTGTTCATACAGCTGGCATGTTCATGTCTTAGTTCCTATGTATTTTGGAAGTGGGGCATGACAAATGGTGGTTGCATTTATTAGTGGATTAGCCTATTTACTAGACCCTTGGTTAGTGAACCTATTTAGACTTGACATGACACTTGGACCTATATTCTATGTTAGCCACTTTGAGACTCATTTAAGTCATAACAAATCATGAATATGGGATAGATTTAATTACCAACGTAGGCTAGAAGCTTCCATTGACTAACCAAACCTTCATATAACTAAAGAAGGGCAAAATAGACATTTTTTGTAGGCATTTTGGTCTCCCTACATGGCCAGCCAAGTGAGGGGAGTGTTCATTCCCTTCACTTCTCCATTTTGGAGCACAACCCCTAGTTTTGGTGTTCTTCCCAAAACCTTTCTTATTCCTCCATCAAATCATCCTCAAATCATTCTCAATCTTCTTCTACTCTTCATCCAAGGAGCCTAAAAGCTTGGGAGCCAAGGAGCATAAGAAGAATAGGCTATTGGCTTGAGGATTGTCTAACTTCACTTTGGTGTCCACTTGTGGTGCCACATTGAAAATCTATCTCCCAATAGGTACACAACTAACCTTTTCTCCATGTTTAGACACTATTACATGCATTAGACAATTAGAAAATCTACCCATGGACTAGGGGTACCTACATGGAGAAGAACTAGGCTCTAATGACCATGTTGGTAGAAGTTACATAGAGTTTTTATGCCATTTTTTGGAAATTTGAGAATGGTACACCAAGTGTTTGTCACTTGGTTTGATAGGCTAAATAGGTATGTGAATAATGTGTGTGGCTAGTTATGTGTCCATAAATGGATGCGAGTAGGTTGTGTCATGTTACACTAGGACACGGAGTCAATTTGGGATTTTTTTTCTCCTACACTTGTCATATACATGTTATATTTCACACGACATATTGTACTAGCTAGACACCACTCTAGTAATTGTCGATTTAGGAATGCTCATGTGTTTTGGTATAAATAGGACATGGTTTGGTATAGGTATCTTGTGTGTATCATGAGAGTATCAGAGTTTTTGTACGATACTAGCAGTGTTTGTGCAATTGCATTTGTGCATATGTGTACATATTTATATGCCTATAGTTCTACATGTGTGTATATGTGAAGATACATTGTATGTGTATGTCCTAGGGAATACTAGTTTGTGTGTGTGCTAGGGAGATGAACACTAGAGTGTGTGTGTGTCACGCCCCAGAACCAGAATACTGGAGAGCGGGGGCAGACATAGCCAGCTACGTATATTGAAATAGAATACATCTCAACTATGCGGTCATGGCTGTCTAGATATGAGGGTTTACTACAAGCCAATAGTCTCTTAAGGTCAAGCCTATTGTCTCAATCTCAAGCAAGTAATATAATTACAAGATGTTTGACCACCAAATATACAATAAAAGGCGTCCCAAATATTACATATCAGCTGATCATGAAGCTAGTCGTACAAAATGCGAGGACTAGCAAGAGTTTAAGTCATACATGATCAACCCTAGGATTTGTTAATCATGTTTACAGCCCGTAGGCAGACAGTAAGTAAAGTGCATCGAGCTAACAGGTGCTCGTCGGCTAAACGCCTAAAAAAGAATAACTTTACAAAAGAGTGAGCGAAACAAAATAGAAAACCCACTCGTAGCCCGGGTTCCTTCTAGTCGCCACCATCGGGCTGGAAGCTTGGTAGATCCTCGGGAGCTGCTCCAAAATCTGGCCACACAAAACCAGCTGGGTCAACCCCAGAAAGAGCAAGTGCCACAAGGGGGCCACGAAATAAGAACAAAAGCCAGCAATCAGTACAAGAAAATCTAATATTAAAACTAGAATTTACGAAAACATGGCAGGGTGATATACGACGAGATAACCATGGGACTATTCCGATAACCAGGTTATAACCCGTAAACCAAACAAGGACCGGGGTTGTAACCCTTCATCTGAACAGAACTTGGTTTCCCACCATTTATCGACAAGATAATAATGTAAGAAATCAAGACAGGAAGCAATCTTATACTGGATCAAGACATGGCTAAACTGGTTATACCTCATTCAATCAATCACGGCCAAGCAAATACTACGGCTTACTACTTTAACTAACTAGGGTTATCACATGCCTAATTACTAACAAGATGCAGTGAGATTGTTCCACAGCCACAAGCCCTGCAGACCATCCAGGCTACCCAGGACGAAAGATTAGGGTTGAATTCAGGTGGGTACATCGTCCAGGAGACGCATGTACCCTTAGGTGACTTAGAGGGTGCAACACTCGACGGTGTGCTGGAAATGTGCCCTACTCGACGGCAGGCTACAGATCCCAAGAGCGCCCAAGTAACGGGATTGCCTGTAGCTGTGTCATCTCTTCATGACTACTGAGTTATTCTAGTTATTAACCTTAACCCATTTTAGTAGGTACTCCTGACCGTGGTACTCAGGAGTCCCCTCCTAGACATGATGCAAGACAGGACAAGTGGATTTAACAAGCAAGCAAGAAGAACCACCCACGGTGTCAAGGCAAGTCAAGTTAAATTATCAAGATAAATTATGTCAGGGTACTTGTCAGGAGTGCGCCACGACGGGCCACTATCATGTCAGGTTGGTCATGTCAGGAGTGCACCACTACGGGTCACTGTCGTGTTATGCTAGTTCCTTGTCATACCGAGCCATGTACAATAGTCATTCCAAACATATTAAGTAAAATCAAGTTCATGACAAAAGGCGTAAGGATATAAAATGGGCATAAAATATCTAATAGAATATCAATATACAGGACTATAGAAAAGCCAAGCTTAAAGAAATAAGACCAAAACTTCAAGAGCCAATGGGTTAAGCAAGGGGTCAGGGGAGCAGCGTAGGTGAAAGTCACGCACGCTACAGGGAGCAGCATAGGTAAAAAGTCACGCACGCTGAGAGAGAAATGTACGTGAAAAGTCACGCACGCTACAGGGAGCAGCGTAGGTGAAAAGTCACGCACGCTACAGGGGCAGTGTTCGTGAAAAGTCACGCACACTCAAGGGAGCAGTGTTCGTGAAAAGTCACGCACACTCAAGGGAGCAGTGTTCGTGAAAAGTCACGCACACTCAAGGAAGCAGTGTTCGTGAAAAGTCACGCACACTCAAGAAAGCAGTGTTCGTGAAAAGTCACGCACACTCAAGGAGAGCAGTGTTCGTGAAAGTCACGCACCCTCAAGGAGAGCAGTGTTCGTGAAAAGTCACGCACACTCAAGTAGACACGCTTCCAACAGGGAGCGTACTCAAGCCTGCGTATGCAGTGCTAAAGAGCGCGCGTAGCTCAGGGTGCGTAAGCTAAATAGCTCTGCACACTGCTCACTGTCTTCTCCAAACAGCAAGAACACCATGGTGAACCCAAAGCTACACAGCATCATAACTTGGCCATCCGAACTCCAAATCCGGATTTCCAAAGCTCCAACTTGGGTGAAACTGAATGCTCTTCCACATAGAAGCATCAAAAACCCATAAAATCCGACTAAAGTAGATCAAACCATGCAAAATCCGAAAATAGCTAAACCTAGATCTAGAACAAAGGAAGCTCCAAATCACAAAATGCTAAGTTCTAACGTTGATCACCATGTCCTAATCTAGCAAATGAACCAAGAAAATAGGGCTCTCATGAAGTGGCAAGGTGCACTTGCCTAGGGTTAGGAGAGTTGTGGAGGAAGGAGAAGAAGAAGAAGAAGGAAATTAATGGTGGAAGTTATGAGGAGAGAGAGTGGTAGGTGGGGATTATAAAGATGGGGAGTTGTGGTGGGGATGAGGGGTAGCATAGGTTAAGGTGATCCAACTCACATAAAACCGAACCAATCCAAATAAACCGAGCCATGCCAAAACCCGAAATACGAGAAATACCGAAATTCCACAAGTTAAGAAAAATAAAAATGCATGCCAAAATCCAGATACGAGTATAAATACGAAATACTGGAAATACGGAAAATGAGGGTGACAGTGTGCCTGTGTATATACCTATGTGTACACATATATATGTGAGGGTGTCTTGAAATGAAACATGAGTGTGTTTCTATATTATAACTCATGTTCCCGGATTTCCAAAGTTATTTTTTAATTATTTATATATTTTAATTATTGTGTTTAAAAATAATTTTTGTAGAAATTTTGTAAAAGATATTATGAATATTTTTGTTATCAAAAACTAGTTTTGAAATTAAATGATTTCAATATACTATTTAGCTTTATAAAAATATTTTTTTCTCGAATTTTAATATTTAAAATATAAAATCTGTTGTTATCATTTTTTTCTTTCAAAAGTTGGTTTCTAAAAATGGTTTTAAAAATCGTAATTATCTTTGAATAATAAAATTTCTCCATTTATTTTTAAAAAAATTTGGATTTATAAAAATATGTACTTTACATTATTGGATGACATCAAATATTATTTGAAGTTATTGTCATAATAAATTATTTAATTTGATTTGAATTTATATGATTTAAACTTCTAATAATATTAGATGTCGATTTAAATTAGTATTGTTATCTACTAATGGATTTTGATTTGATTGAATTGTTTTAAATTTTATATTTGATTTAAATTATAGGAAGGATTTATCTCCAAGGAAGAATAATCCTTATCGAATTAGAAATTCAACTCCTAGCTAAGGAGGCCTTCTTTCCTAATCATATCTCACTACAAAAAAGTGTCTTTCTGGGATGCCAAAAATTCGTCTTAAAAAGGCTCAAATCAGTCCCAAATTGTAATTTGGGACAAATTTTAGGACGGTAAGTGACAGTGCTATTAGGGTGGCATGGCAAAAAGTTTTAGGACAGAAAATATCGTCCTAATTTGGTTTTAGGATCGAAAAATCTAACCGTACCAAAAGAGTTTGAATTATTATATGTTTACGACGGTTTACTAAACTGTCCAAAAATAAAAGAGTTTGTGACGAATATCATCCATCCTAGAAATATTTGCCAGCGTCACAAAAGGATATCATTTATATCTAGGACAATTACATAACCGTCCCAAAAGTAATACTTATAAAATTATCGTTTGTATCTTCCAGCTATAAAACATACCATTTAAATACACACATAACATAATTCATATGATCATTGTCCTCAGATGTATCTCCAGGTGTCAGAGCTCCAATACAAAAGAAAAAAGCTTAACAACATCAAGAATTCTTTACCATTAAGTAGAAGACAACAAAATCCATATATAACTATATATGTTCAATTGATAAACAACGAAAAAGCTTAACAGTAAGCATCCTTTACCATCATTTCCAAAATAAATTCAAAACACAACATCCACACCATCAGTTACAAAGAACCCCTTGTCTCCACCATTACAAAATGAACTCATTGTCTCCCACCAATACAAAATGGACCCATTGTCTCCACCATTACGTATATACAAAATTCTGAACCCAAAACATTAAGCACTACACTATGTTTTTGAACATTCAAGTATATCCAACATGAACCCAAAAAAATGAACCCAAATTTTTTTTCCATCACAAGATAGTCGCCCATCATTTTAGCATATCCAGAATGCTTTTGAGGGACCTGCAAATGAAATAAGATATGCCAATATATTAGCAACCTGCTAACTGTATACAAACCACCAGAAAAGAAAGACAAGTTCTTCCAAACTGTACAGACTAGTCTACATTAGTTTGTGAATGTTTAAAATAGAACAAAAGGATCAATCCATCTGTACAGACCTGCTAACAGTTCTTCCAAACTGTACAGACCTGCTTACAAAAAAATGAAAACTACAAACAACAAGCTTTAGTCCAAAAATTGGGAAGCTTCAAGTCCAAAAATCCAAAAATGGGAACTACAAGTAACAAGCTTGTTACTGTACAGAAAAACTAATATACAGTAACAAGCTTCAAGTGACAAAGGAAGCTTCAAATGAAAAAGAAAACTTTAATTGAAGGAAAAAATTGGGAAACAAAACTCTTTTGTAGCTTAAACTTTAAGTTCCGATACCGACACGAGACTATGCAAAATTCAGTCCAAAAAATCATAGTCCATAAGATCTTATGGAAAAAATCATAGGTCAGCATAGACATCGAAGACTAAATATACACATATGCATCGTAATAATATCATCCTAAGACAAAAAGTTTAAATCAGCTAGCCTTCATGTCGAACACATGTTGTGTATGAAATTAAAGTATTCTTATACCGAATAAAACAACAATCTACATTTTGCCATAATAAGAAACAAGCTAGAATATCTACTCTGTTGTTCATCTCTAAGTTATAGTAGTTCCTATATAGAATACTAAGGACAAGAACTACATCCTACATGTATTATGTTTTTCTTTACATCTTAGTAGGTCTGGCCATATTGCTAGCATCACAAATTCAGAAACTTCAAGGATAATGAAACTACCACAAAAATTGTAATCTGTGTAGATGACCCAATAGCAACCCCCAATGCTATATCCTGCAGTGAAAAGAAAATAACAAATTCATCAACTGAAGATAGTAAAATTATATAGATCAAAAAAGATCCTACAAACACTTACAAGAAAAATTTATAAGTAAAACAAAATATGTACTAAAAGAATGACAGGTTTAAGGGATGGAATCCTACATTTTAGATGAGCTTCAATAAGAAGAAAATGGAATCCTTCATTTTAGATGAGCTTCAATAAGAAGAAAATGGAATCCTACATTTTAGATTGGCATTGCGTATAGAGTTGTCCCCAAAATTTGGGATAGGGGCTCTGTTGTTGTATTATGTGTAGGGTTGTCAGGTTCGGTCCCAATTTATGCAAAACTCAATCCCTAGATAGTTAATCGTACACAATCCCAAACCAGATAAGGAATAAATGATCCGAACCCGATCCTAACCTGATAAAGAAATTGGATTCGGGTAATCATTTGGTATTCATTGGCAAAGTACTTACATACTTCTTTTACATATACATGAAATTTTTTGGAATACAAATAGTTATATGATCAAATGAATATAGTTATATTGAGTATCAAAGGGGATGCAAGTATTGATTAGGTGATACCAATTGGTGTCATGGACAGTGTCAGGAAGGGTCTATATGAGGAAATTGGGGTTAGATTGGTGTGTACCTAGAGTGCAGCTAACTTCTTGCTCGAGAATGCAGCAGCCTGCAGTAACATTTGAACGGCCTTGTACTGCATGATACTGCTAGTATGCAGCAATTTTCCTGGAGTTTCCTGTATAGTGTCGCAGAAATTTGCAATGTCTGTAGTGTCAATTTTGGTATCAGAAATACCAACAAACCTGTGAGAATTATGTGCATCAAGTGGCCATATGTGAGTATACTATGCACTAAAATTTGTGTGATGAGGGTGTTCAATGATTTGACTGGTTGAGATTGCAGGCAATGTTGCATACCTGGTCCTAGATGCAAGATAACTAAACATTAGATATATGGTTGCTTCATGATCTACTGCTTTTAAGAGTATTAGGCCTTCCATAAGAGAAACACTTATTTTTTGAATACATGGCTTCCTTTTATTGTCGAAACTTATTGTTTCTTGTTGTAATGACTCCAAAAGGATGTAGGTAGCTCATTCTACTTGTTTGCAATAGCCCATAGCAACTTTAGATTGCTATAAAATAGTTTGATCCAAGGATAAACTCTGGTGACAAATTTATTCCACTTCTATTCAAAATCTCCAGTCACAGGAACTGAGCCATCACAGGAATAATCAAAATTCCAAGCAAATGAGGGCACAAATTTATATAAAATATGACAGGCAAATTTTTTTTAATAATTAAAGACATGGCAATCAACTGTAAGACCAGTGAAGAAAGGCACTCTACACTCGATGTATATCACCAACCTGATTCTGTTATGTGTTTGTGATGCAAGTTAAATGGAAGTAAACTATATACACATTTAATGGAGCATACAATTTTGTATAAGACTAAAAGATCCATTTTTCCAGTCTCAGCCACTTTGATATTGTTTATCGTCTAAAATATAGTAAATGTATGAAACAACCAAGTTAGATTTCAATCCTCAATATACTAAGCTAATATATGAATGATGGCTAAAATAACATCACATAATGTACGATTTAATAATCAAACTGACCTGTCCAAGAAGGAGACTGCATACATCAGACCTAAGAGAACTCCTGGGAAGTAACAAACATAGCACATTACATGTTCCACCAGGGATTGGTATTGCCCAATTCGGCCAACTTATGTCATATGCTTACAATTTGGAGTGGCAAGTACAATATGGATGTGGATGAAGAAGCACCTAGTACTGAATTCATGCAAAACGCAATTATGACCTTTCCAAGTACAAAACAAGGAATTATACATGCAATTCAAAAAGGAAAATTCTAAATGCACTTTTGCTTAGGACAGTCCATTACTTCAGGACAACCCAGATTTTTGCAATTTTTACTCATGACAGCCCCAAATTTACTTTGGGCTGCCCAACTCCCCAAAACTCTTCATTCTAAATTTCTATTCTCTCTCTTCAAAGTTAACAAACCTTCCCTTCATATACGAACTTTAGAAACTTCCTTATGGTAAACCAATTTAACTTAAATTGGTTAACCAATTTAACTTAGATAAATTTCTATTTTATCTAAACCAGCTGCAGATAGAAACTTCCTTATGGTTAACCAATTTAAGTTAACAAACCTCTCCACAACAGTCAAAAACTCTCACAGACTTGAGAAAGGTAGGGTATGGAACTTTGGCTATATATGAGGAATAACATAAGGGTGGGTTGATAAGTTGGATTCGAACTTAATATAATTCATTTATAGAGTTAACAGAAAGATTCTGAACCCTTAAATAAATGATATCACCAAAGTTTGGTTTAATGCCATGAAGCTAAGAGTAAATGATAGGCAAAAAAAAAAATTAGGGGTTCCAAACAACATACACTGCAGAAGAAGTGGTGGAAAGGGTAACCCCACAGAAGCAACCGCACCAATGAGAACTTTTGTCACATATCAAAACTTGACATCAGCCTGAAGAATATTCAACTCATGGTGCTCATCTTACCAGAAAAAAAATGACTAGTAGTTCTGGATGAATGCTTCTTCCATCTAGAAAACTTGACCAAACCTGACCAGAGTTGATTCTCAAAGCAATCATTATAACCGAATTGCCTGCAAAAAAACTAATATTTAAAACACAAGGTGAGGAATAGTTTGCAAGACAGTGAAGAATGTCAATCTAGAAAGGAAAAAAAAAGAAGCTTCAAGAGCATTGCCCATGTTCCAAACTCTAATTACCAGAGAGTTCCCTTTTTATTTTCTCCACACTTGCAGGAACTATTGAAAAGGAGAAAAACAAACTAAAACACATTTTTGAAAGAAAAGGTAAAATATTACGTTGGAAGTGTAAACCCAACAAATATGTAGTTCATATCAAATTTGATACCAATAAAACCACTTGTCATTCAATTATCTAAAAAAGGCACTAACTGCCACAACCAAACTCCACCACTGGTCAGATGTGGAGTTCTGGAGACAACAAAGGTGGAGCATCAAAAATTTAAGATAGATGTTGCAGAAAAAGGTACCATTAACTGGATTAGTTCTGCAAAGTAGTAAATCTACAGAGTAATTATGCATGAGAGATTCATTGCATTTGTTAGAGAGCAAGCTTTGTCAATGTGTGAGTGGAACTGTCAATCAGGGAAAAGAAGAAAAGTTGACTCATCCATTTCTTTGTATCAAACAACTTCAAGAACACTTGTTAGACACTAAAAAATAATTACCTTGCCTATAGTAGCTGAAAGAGGTCCACCCTAGGTGGGACAATCCTCCAGATAAGTGCTTTTGGACCAAGTCATCAAACCCATGGAACACAATCATAGTTCAAATAAATTTAAGATAGATGTAACTAGCAATCCCTGGTGGACTGTCCTAAGCTAACTTCTATGTTTCTGTAGAAATTTTCCCCAATGGACACAGTCCCGAAATCTACAAAGGCCTTCCCAACAAGTTAAGTACAGTTCCTATCAACATATGCTGGACCCTTCTCTGGTAGCAGGGCAAGAGAGAGATACTTGGTGTATCGGGCATTGATGTTGAAAGACCAAAGTTGAAAGTCCCTTAAAAGCCCCTCTTTTTATCATCATATTTGTTTTAGCTAGTGTGTCATAAACCAGAGTCCAAAATTATGGTCAAAGCCCACCCCATACATGTTGTTCTTGATTGGATGGGTCTCGTATATAGGAACAAACTCTTATAAGCCTTTAAGAAAATATTTTAAGGTCCTTGCAACGTACATAACTAAGATGCAGATTGACTGGTAGGCAGCCCTATTTTGTTGCCCATGCACTTTAAGCTCATGCAACCAAGGAGCAACCCCCAAGTTCCGCTGGACTAGAAGAAATTCTATACGAATAGGTAAAGATGAAATGTGTATCTTTTATGGGAAGTGTGAAAAGATAGATTCATGGGCATATGGGAATCTGATAAGAATCTAAAAAGTGATACCTGAGAACTTCTCCCAAAAGATATATATATAAAGATGACACAAAGGAACTTCCAACTTGAGCTTTGATACCGTATATGGCATGAAGATTGTTTGTCACCAAGTCAAAAAGATTTGTATCTTCCCAAAGTTGTGCACTAGCATGACAACCACTGATATGTTCAACACATTCAACATATAAAACGAAGCATGAAAATATTCATTCCTAAACTACTGCTGATATAATCTAAGGATCAATAATGCAAGCACTTGCTTTGTTGAATTCTGCCATAAAATGAAGTAGACTGATGACATCAAAAGCAGAAACTTAGTTAAGAGAAAATTGACAAGAGTGACCAAAGAGCATACTTCTTTCGGTTTGTTTGTATTTTTCCTTTGTCAAAATCAAAGTGTTCTACCATCATCTTGAGGTGGGGTGTTAGACATACCTTACATATCCAAGATAATCAAGAACACCAGAGATCCGCCAATATATTTTTGTTTTTTAGGTGTAGCTCGCTCCGAGGAACCGATTCTCCTTCATTAACTACTTGTGTTCTCCATTAATAGACAATAAGAATTAGAAATTAAGCAAAAAGTTAGCTTCAAAAGGTTTTGCTTCAAATGGCCAGCTACAGACCACTTGTCAGTAGTTTTTGCTTCAAATTGAACTAGAGCTTAAGAGCCTATTGCCAGCAGGAGAGTTGTCCACTGACTAGCTGGACTCTACCACTTGTTGAACCTCAAAAAATAATATGCTCGGTGATAGTATCAGTTCCAATTTTGATTACCAAGGATATGTGCTCAGTGGTAGTACCAGTATAGTATCAAGCAAATGTATCGGTGATAGCATCAGTGATGGGATCAGAAACTGTGCTCAGTGATAGTATCAATGATAGCAAATGTGTTCAATTATGACTCAACTTTACACATAGAAGAAACAAAAAATATAACATGGATGAGTGCAAAGTAGACCTTTCATGATTAGGATAAAACACTGTTACTTATCAAGAGGCCGAGCACTGCTTAGGTGATGTAAAACATAATAAAATGTAGAAAAAATTGAAATTCAACAAGCAGCAATATGCACAACAATTTAGATGATAGGGTGAATGAGACAGTTTATAGCTCACTTTAACTAGAAGTCTATCCTATAAATTCTCGTCAAGCCATTTGGTACAAAATAGATTCAGAAGGCCAGCATACATGGGAAGTACCTTTTAGTGTTCCAGATTTTGAGCCCATCGAATTAATGAACAACCCTTCTAAGTTGTCTAGATGAGGAAAGTGTCTAGAAAATAGGAGAGAGTACAGATCCAACAATGTCTGATTCTTGTAGTGAACCTTCGGTAGGCATTGCGAAAGTTATTAACTGATCTCTTAACAAGTTGAATATTGGAGAAACTAAATCATCAACTTTGTGTCAATATTTGCAAGATGCAATAACAAATGATATATAGAGGAAGGGATTGTTCGTCACATGTTTATCAATCTCTAGCTGTCAGAATGTAATCTTGTAAGGGTATCCTTGACAAGGAATTTCAACCACCACTACAACAAGCCTCCAATATTTATCTCAAACAAAAGAGAAAGGAAAAAAGAAACACTAGCACTAGAGAATTTAGTTCAAGAATTAAATTATACAACTACTCTGAACTTGAGCACATGGACCAAGCTGCACATATTTTATTATATCAACAAACATACAATAAACGACCAAAATGTGCAACCAATTAAAATATATATGCAATGAACCCACATATGATCTCGCACTTGCTAAATTCAATCTACAATACAAATGCAATTAGCCACTCATCCATGTCATAAAACCCATGGCTAATTTTGAGTGTTAGCCATAACAATCAATTTCAGTGTTAGCCATAACAATCATATAGATAATTAATAATATTATACAATATTGTTAGCACATCAAAAACAATGTTGTCGCTCATAACGTACTCATCTAGCACAATCAATTTCAGTATTAGTACATCAAAAATAATGTTGTCGTTCATAACGTACTCATCTAGCACATTGAATATTATACCACAAACCAAAAAATATATTTAGTTCACAATCCCAACACGTGAATTACCAAATATATTTAATTTTATAAAGATAATTAATAACCCCAAAGTTCCAATCAACAAAAATATATCTAGTTTAGGTTCTCTCCCAACTGAGCTATCCCCGCATATTTTTGAAACTTATAATTCCTACATGAATGCTAATCACAATAATTTGACAAATTAAAATCTACAAAGAACATAGCCAGGTTCAAACTCATCTCAATTTATAATATGTTTAACATCAATCCAGAATGGGAGTAATTATGTTTAGAATCCCACAAATTTCCAAGGATGAATTAATGTTTATTAAAAAAACCCCAAATTTTCACAAATAAATCAACTGTGTCCATATTGTGTCATGTTTCTATCCATGCAAGAATTTGAGTAAAGTGTAAAACACTCAAATCTCAAGCAAATAATCTTGGACAAAATTACATGCAGCCGTGTAAACAGTATGAAACACTTAAATTTTAAGCAAAATTTGAGTAAACAGTGTAAAACCCTCAAATTTCAAGCAAATAATTTAGGATAAAATTACATGCAGCCGTGTAAACAGTGTAAAACACTCAAATTTCAAGAAAAAATTGAGTAAACAGTGTAAATAGTATAAACCACTCAAATTCTAAGCAAACAATCTAGGAAAAAATAACATGCATACAAAAATTAGGGCAAAGACTAAAACATTTTGGTAAAAAATTCTAAAGATTGGAGAAAATATACCAAGCAGCAGGGATGGAGCACCTAGGGTTGAAAGGTCGGACAAAGAGAGAGCAATGGTCGGAGAGAGAGAGAGAGCAGCAACACTGGAGCACCAGGTTGGAACAATGGTCGGAGAGAAAAAGAGCAGCAACACTGGAGCTCCTAGGTCGGAGAGAGAGAGAGAGAGAGAGAGAGAGAGTGAGAGAGCAGCATCCCCATTTTTTGATCGGAAAGGGTGAGGGAGAGAAATTTTTTTAGGTTGCTTGATATTGAGAAGTGTGTTCTCATATGTTTCGGGATGGACGGTCTGGATTAATCCATCCAATCGAACGGTTGAGATAGAAACATGTGGAGGTTAAGTTTCCCCATAAAATTTGGCAATTAGCCGCCAAATGTGTGACATTCCCGCCGATCTATTTGGGACAGAAATGTGTATTATTTGGAACGAAAATTTTTATTAGTCCCAAATAGTGATCCATTTTCACAATCTGTCCCAAAAATGCAACTTTTTGTTACTAAAAATATAGCCGTCCCTAGAATTATACTTTTAGGACTTTTTAGACTAGTGTTCCTTATAGTGTCGTCCCAAAAAGATACTTTTTTTGTAGTGTCTAAATTAGGTAATCATAATCCTATCCACATTAATTAAATTCTTATCATATTTAAATTAGATAATCTCTACTCATTACATATACCTATTGAATACTTCACTTATCAATAAAATCTTCTCTTATATTTTCTTTCCAAAATTTTTTTTCCGTCCAAAATAGCCCAAAATTACTCATAAATTCAGCCTCGTTTTTTAAAGGTTGTATCAACTTTGAAGAACCATACTTTCCAACTCCGGACTTTGTTTGACCTCCAATTTTTTTGTTAGAACCATATCGAGCTAAGTTTTTCGATTATGTAATTTTTTTCAGGAATTTTATATATGAATTACTGGATAATTATTTGAGTGTCAGTTGTCCAAATATCGACATGTTGCACGGTTTTCGAGATTCTGAGAGATTTCAAAATCTGATTTACGATCCGTTTGAAGTTTTGGAAAGCTGACACAGAGGTCTACAATGTATAATTTTTTCCAGAGATTAATACTTTCATCTATTATGTTATTTAATTCGTAGAATTCAATTTTGGCCGATTATTCATCAATTTGGTCACGGTTAGCCATAATGGGGATATCTTTTGAGAAAAACGTGATTCTGTGGCACGGTAAATTTTGGTGCACTGGTGACACTGAATTCTACTAGGGTGCATACTCAAATCTTTAAGTTTTTGATGCTTGACTTGTTAGTCAATGGTATGTCTCGATTGTGTGCCACGGGTTCCGAATTGGAAACCATGATTTTTTTTGGTCAAAGACTTGTGTTTAATATTTATTTAGATTATAATTAGGTTAAAGTATTTTTGATTATTTATTTTAGAATTAAATTAGGTCAAATTGGGTTAAACCATTAGCCACTTTCTAGAATTTTTAGAGTGTGAATTGTAGATCTAATATGTGGTTGTTTACGTGACGGGTTAGATCTGGCTACAATGTCTTCAGTCACGACTTTGTCCCTTTTTAGTGTAAGGCAAGTATTATTATAGCCTACATTACCTTATTCTATGCTGTATCTATTTTATTCCTTGACATTGTTGGTTTACCTTTTTTATTTTGATGCACGAGAGTTATACTTGTTATCATCATACATGATCACCTAATAATTTTTGTCAATGTTCAATATTCCAACATCAATGTTCAATGTTTATTATTCAATATTCAAGTTTAAAGTTAATGTTAAAGTGATCATATTTACTTGTGAGAGAGTCGGAGGAGAATACAACTAGTATGCATGTGGTCTACGCAATGTACAAGTTTTTTCTAATATCAATGTTAGTAGCAGTCATTGCACCTCACGTACCGACTGCCGGATGTCCTAACACGTCCACATACGGAACACTTGTATTCTAAAAGACACATTACACATGACTTGATTCGTGTGGACATATTGTCCAGTGGTTAGTCTCATATTAATCATGCTCTCATATTGTTTTCATGTCTTAGTTCTGCCTTCAACTATTCCATGTCATAGTTGTACTCTCAAATATTTCCAAGATATAATGGTACTCTTTTTGTATCATATTATGTTCATGTTTTCTTTACTGTTATTTTTCATGCTTCTATATTTGACTATTTAGTGTAGTGTTATGGTGACTTGATCCATTCCAGGCTGGAAAAATATTTTTTAGATTAGTCGCTTGCTATGCATTGGATCCTTGGGAAGGATATGGACATAGTTTGAAGAGCAGTCCTAGGGACTAGTTAGATAGGTGAGTTAATCAATTAGTTTCTTTCTATTTTGTAAGATATTGTATTTTAATTAAATGTAATCTTGGAAGTTGTAAATGATTTAGTTATTATGAATGAGCAACCAAATTAATTATGAGCAAATATTGTGACTTTGATCATGGAGTCTAGACAGCGTTCTACTGCCGATACCGCAATGTATGCTGAACATGCCCACACACTCGCATCCCAAAAAGCTGGTACGGATTGTGACAAGTTTTTATGGTGGCCCATGCAGGTCAGTCTTTGCAAATTGTGAGAACTTGTGGTAGTACCTATATTAGTCGTACTACTGCAAGCCTGCGATTAGGGATTGCTAATTCACAATTAGATTGATTTTATTTTAGGATAATGACTAGGCCTAGGACTAGGTGCACCGTGGGCAACCCTTACATTTATTTTGAGTTGATTGCTTGGGTAGTTAAGGTTGTTACATAGGCTATATGATTAAGATAGTGATATATATTGGGTGTCGAGATACCCAATTTGATGAATTTGAAATAACTGTGATAATATTGCATTTTGATAGGATGACTCTAATCAAAGGTGGATAGAGTCCTTAATTGATGAATTGAGTATTTAAGGTTATCATCTTTTGGTGTCTTTGAGGTTTAAACTTTTATATTGTTGGATGAATTTATTGATAAGGTTGAATTTTAAATTTTGAAAAAAAATTATTTTTATTTAATTGGAGGTCATGGAAATCTTTGAAAATTTATGGAATTTAAATTTTCAGGAATTTATAAATTTTTTGAAGTTAGATTTGAAGATAATTATCAGTTTGATTAAGGGTTGTAAATTTGGTAAGATGATATTGATGATTGCTAAATTACGATATTAAATAGAGTTTGTGATATAAAATTTTATGATTGAAATTGAGGAATTTTGAAATATTCCTGAGGGTACGAATTTATAGGATTGATTTGATGATGGGTTTAGATGTTATATAGGTAATACTCCTTTAAACAATGTCCATTGATCGTATTTTCGTTCTTATCTAAGATTCGTATCTCTTCATTCATATTCCATTTACATGTATTTCTTCTATTGAATCTTAGAGAACATTTTAGGATTCAAGACCATAGCCATATCTATTTACTTTTTCCATTTCCATCCTAGTAGATCAATGTTCTTATTCAACAATATTTTTTTTCTTTTCATCTATGATCAATATTTTTTATCATAAATTTTTTTCTATCTATTGACCAATCCACCAAGTCCTTCTATCTTAGTAATCCTTTAATTCTGAGGACGAAATTTTTCTAAGGTGGGTAGATTTATAACTCCTCTTTTCGATTTTTGAAAATTACTTTTTAATTATTTATATATTTTAATTATTCTGTTTGAAACTAATTTTTGTCTAAATTTTGTAAAAGATATTTTGGGATTATTTTTGTTATCAAAAACTTGTTTTCAATTAAATGGTTTGAATATACTATTTAGTTTTATATTCTCTAATTTTAATATTTGAAATATAAAATATGTTGTTACCATTTTTGGTCTTTCAAAAGTTGGTTTCTAAAAATGTTTTAAAAATCAATATTATCTTTGAATAATAAAAGGGTTTTGTCCATTTATTTTTAAATAAAAATTTGGATTTATAAAAATATGTACTTTACATTATTGGTTGACATCAAATGTTACTTGAAGTTATTATGATAATAAATTATTTAATTTGATTTGAATTTATATGATTTAAACTTTTGATAATATTAGATGCTGACTTAAATTAGTATTGTTATCTACTAATGGATTTCGATTAGATTGAAATTTTTAAAATTTTATATATGATTTTAATTAAAGGGAGGATTTATCTCCAAGGACGAATAATCCTTATCGAATTAGAAGTTCAACTCCTATTTAAGGAGGCCTTCTCTCCTAATTATATGCAAATTAGGTAATCATAATCATATCCACATTAATTAAATTCTAATCATATTTAAATCAAGTTATCTCTACTCGTTATATATACATATTGGACACTTATCAAATAAAATTATCTCTCATATTTTTTTCCCAAAATTTCTCTTTTTTCGTCCAAAATAGCCCAAAATTCGTCATAAATTCAGCCGCCTTTTTCAAAGACTGTATCAACTTCGAAGGACCATAATTCCTAACTCCGAACTCCGTTTGACCTTCATTTTTTTGTTAGAAATATCGAAGTTAGTTTTCTGATTATGTAATTTTTTATGGAATTTGTGTATGAATTTTTGGATAATTATTTGAGTGTCGGTTGTCCAAATATCAATACGTCGCATGGTTTTCGAGATTCTGAGAGATTTCGAACTTCGATTTGTGATCCTTTTGAAGTTTTGGAAAGCTGACATTGTCACGACCCGCACCCGCTTTTCGGATACAAAGCGTGTCCAAGCCCAGCCTACGTCGCAGTGTCGGCGGTAGAACGTAGTCTATATCTCACAAGTCACTGAATCTAGAATCACATGGCAATCTATATTTCATCCATAGAATAATAAGGAATCAACTAAAACTAATGAATGTCAATGAAACTGAATAATCAAGAGTATAAACTGAATGTTTCCAAAAATCCAAGTCACGTCCGGTAGACACAAATCTACTACCAATAGACGGAATACAATAAAGACATGCAATAAACTAACTGAGTTCAAACTGCTAATCAAATAACAACCTCAGCTGTAACGGTGGTCTGATGCTGGCTCACAGCTGCTCGTCTGCTCCTGGCTTAAACTCGACTAAAAATGAAGAGATCATCAGGTCCTCAGAGGACTAGCAAGATACATAAAAATGAGACTTTCTAATAGTTTATCATATATGGAGAAAATCCAAAATAAATATAACTAATTAAATAAAGGCCCAAATATAAGCCACCAACCATCATGCTGTTTGACTCTAGTTCATCTCCAAGTTAATGCCTCAATCACTTTGAGGTGATGAGTGATTAGCTCAAAGCAAACGATGCTCTACTCACTAGAGTATTCGTCGGATGCTTAGCAGGTGCAGCCTATGACTGGTATCGTAGCTTGCCAGATGGTTACATAATATCTTTTGTAGGATTCAAACAGATGTTCCTGGAACGATTCTATGAGGGAACAAATGACATGACTATGTTGGACCTCATCAAAATCAAGCAACGGCCTAATGAAACCACTAAACGTTTCTTTGAGCGCTTCCGTCGAGAGGCACTCAGAATGCCTCTGGATACTCTAGATGTACTGACTATAGATACTTGCAAATCAAACATGTTACCTATAGTCAGCATGTGGACTGGACCCCCACAATTTTAAGACTGGGCCTCCTTCATAGTAAGTGCTGTGGACACACACAAAACAGAAGAAGAAAATGCTGTCTTTTCTTTATTGGCGCAAGTCACCACAAATCGAGTACGCCTGAGAGATCCAGAACTGAGGATCCCCGAGTACAAAAAAGAATTCTGGAGAATAGGACGATGGAGATCGAGCGGCAGTTGCTTCTTTACTCCGTTAACACTCCGATTACAATAGTAGGAGAAAACCTAAGAAAATTGCTAACTCTCGGCTCACTGGCAAGAAGTGCAGCAATTTGGCTCTTGAAAATGCTCTCCGTTTTTTGTTTTAAAGAGGGATGAGGCCCCCCTTTTGTAGTCGTTCTTGAGCTGGAATGATGTTATGCGCATACATGAGGAAACATGCTAGTTTTTATGTGGGTGCATAGTACTACTTTGTGTACATAGGGTGTAGGCACATGCAGGCTGCGAGATCGTGGATTGGTCGTGGTGTTGACGTGGTTGTATGCTTCGGTGCACGATTTCTCATGGAACTGACGTGGCCGTACGCTTCGGTGCACGTTTTGATAATGGCTTTGACTGAGTCAGGCTTGGGCGTATAGCCATGTCTCAGGCTTTGTGCCCTCCTTTTGGGGAAGCTAGTATTGGGCGCATAGAGCTTCACTGGCTGGACGTATGGAGCTTCACTGGCTGGACGCATAGAGCTTCACTGGCTGGGCTCATAGAGCTTCACTGGCTTGGGCGCATGGGGCTTCATTGCTAAATTTTTTTTACGCTTCTACAAGACCCCCTTTAAAGTTTTCGATACTTGAACGAGATCGAAGTACTTTGAAAGAAGCATGGATCGTCTTCTCGTGATGCAATGGGCACATAGCACGGCTCTCTCCTTGGGCGCTTAGTATTTGGCCAAACTGTCAGGGAGATACGACTATTGAGATCTTCCTCGAAATCTAAACTGACAGATTAATCGGGGTGGAATTTGAAGCGGCCATCCTTCATACGTTGTCTACGTTAGCAAGTGGCAGTCGCATAGTGTGCAAGGGGCTGGTTCTTCACATAGGCGCATAGGCCATTGTAGGCGCATGCTACGCAATGGGCGCATAGGCGTATAAAGCTGGTGGGCGCATAAGAAGTGGCATGTGCCTATAAATTGGCTCTGAAGGAGAGAGAAAGCTCATTATTCCCTTCCCTTAGAATTTTTTTTAGAAACTCTTCATCTTCTTTCTTTAAGAACCATGTCTCCAAAGGTCGCCAAGTGATCCGCGAAAGGCAAGGGGGTTGTGCTGAGTGGCTCTCCTCCTGCGGCAGTGTCTTCACCAGTCCAGGCCCCGATTCTGGGTGAGGGCACGCTTCGAAATCAAAGTCTCGAGCATTAATTTGTGACGCTCAGACTTTTATTATGCCTGGACGCTTGTGCCTAAGGCAACATACTTCTGTGAGCATCATTATGCGCCCACAGAAGTCATGCGCCAACACTGTGGTGTGCTATACGCCCACATGTTACTATATTATGTACCCTCAAGCTGTGGCATGTTATCAGCCCACGTACTGTTTGTGTGTTATGCGCTCACATGTTTGTTTTGGGCGCATATCCCTTTGGGCGTATAAAAGCCCTTCAGAACTTAGTTTTTCCTGCAGATTTCTGAGTCTGACTTTCTCTTTTGTCTTTGATTCTTGTTGTGTAGGGATCGTAGTAGCAAATATCTCCAGGATCGGTATCGGTGAATTTGGGCATAGTGGAGATGCAACACTTAACACACACATCAGAGAGCTCAGGACTCTTCATATTTTGGAAGGGTTTTCCTCAAATGGTAGGAAGAACCTTTATACATCGGAGAGTCGGACGGTAGTTGGGTGTCATCACGAAACTTCTGTTTTCACAGTTCTTCAAGTAGGCAAAAGCAACAATAGAGATGTTGTTTTGAAGGTATGGCCTCTAAGAGAAATAGGCCTAGGATGTCCGCAATATAGAGGAGAGAAGATCACCATTTGTAGATACTTTTAGCATGCTATATTTACCCTCCTCCGTGTAGCTTCTCGAAGGTTCAACAGCTTTGTTTGCTTCTCAGCAGTAAAACATGACTTCTTTCGAGGGCCACAAAACTGCTTTTTGTCGAAGGCGTAGTGCTGCAAATCTGACCAAACTATGTGTTGCGGATGAGTAGTGGATCTTCTCTTCTTTTGGACATCAATGTAATCCTTCACTTCTTACCCAGATGAAGAGATGAAGAACATTTTCGTTTCCTCATGAGATGTAGTCCTGTGAATGTAACTGATTTTGAATAAACAGAATGCATTCACTCCATTCTTTGTTTGTGGTATTTGTGGTGCTTGTATTATGGGGTCTAATACAGCATTTGTATAAAGGGTATCCCGTTGGGGGACCCCCCTTTCTCTTTTTGTTTGAATCTATTGCCCCTTTGTGCATCTGGCAATGCGAGCAAATTGATTGGAATGATACTCTCGTGGACCTATTACCCTTCTGTACACTGGTGGTGCGGGTAATAGATTTGAAACAAAACCCAACAGAGGTAATACGGTCGTGATCGGTTTTGTGGTCTTGACACTGTGTCTTTTATCCCGGGTTGGGTACAGGTGTCAAGTTGGAAGACTATCGGTATCACATGTAATATGGACGTGACACATGATAATCAAGAGTGGTTTTCGGTGGAATAGATTTTTTTGTCAAGTTTGGCTTCTTGTCAGGTATCCCTTCCTGAAGCAGAAGAGACTTTCCAAGCTTTCTCCCCGACGACCTCCACCGAAGATGAGTAGATAGCCCAGGAAGTCATCAAAGCTTTCTACTCTGTACTGATAGTGAAGCTTCCTGGAGTCCTGAATCAGAATGCTACCTTCGGCCCTGTGAAGGCTGTCGCCAAATGTCAAGTGGCGGCCCTCGAGAGCATTGCTGGCTATGATGAGCGGGCCAACACTCTGAAAAAAGTTCTGAACGACCTGGAGGGTCAGGTGGCCAGGTTCTGGGACACCAAACAGCGGAGCCCGACGTCGCTATTCCACGTAGAGGACGAGGCTTTTATGAAGGCTCTTGCGGAGGAGAAGGCTACTTTCCAGGCAAGGAAGGATGCCCTTGTTCGAGAGATCGACGAATTGGCTGACCAGTATGGCCAGTTCAATGCTGCAAGTGAGGCACGTGCTTCCTTGAAGAATAGGCTTGCTGCACAGATTACTGAGAAGTATAATCACATTACGTAGATCAAGAACAAGATCGCCCAGCTGGAAGGCGACTTGAGGGCGGCGACATCTGAACAGGAGGATTACTTGGCTCAGGCTGCCATGACTGCCACCACTTCTGCCCATTTAGAAGAACAACTGGCGAAGTTGGAGGGGGAGCATCTGAGTCTGATCCTTTTCGAGGATGAAGCTGCTCGTCAAGAAGAGGCGCGTCATCGAGCTACCACGAAGTCTGAGGCTGAAATTGCGGCTCTGAGGGACAACATAAACCGCCTAAGTATCCAGTAGATTTTTTAACTCTTTTTTTTATTTTTTTATTTTTATTTTTTAGCCGTCACGGCTCTTGTACCATTTTTTCCGTCTCTTGATAGACGTTTGAGTAAAGAATAAAGAATCTTTTCAAAGTAAATGTTGCTTTGTGAAATATCGGAACTAGAGGTGATATGGACGTAGCAAGGACATTTCTGGTGGGTATTCTGCTGGGGAATTTTGATGTGGACATATTATCCATTTTATATTCAAGTTATTCGAATATAGATAATAAGTTGAATGAAGCTGCTATTAGAGGTAATATGGACATAATAGCAGAGGATTTTGACCAGAGGTAATATGGACATGAAAAGATATATAATATTAGGTGAGAGTGGATAGTTCAGAGGTAATATGGACGTGATTATCCTTGATGAATGCTTTGCTCAGAGGTTATGTGGACGTGGCAAAACATTTAATCATTCCACTGGGGAAATAATTATCAGAAAATAATTAAGAGGTAATAGGGACGTGACTTGTTTTCGTCAAATCGAATTTGGACAGAGTCAAAAAACGGGGACAATTCCACTGGAGAAATTTTTAGAGGACCTATTATCCAGGGCGTATTCAAGACTCTTAAAATACGGATAATAGTTAGATAGTTTTTTCGAATCATATAAACATCGCACTGTACATTTACATGACTGAACACATGTGAACAAAAAAGGTTACACATAATATTTCTTCAGGAACTTGCCGTTGATAGGCATCATGAGCAAGTCACCATTAGGCTTGGTTAGTCGATACGCACCATTAGAATACACTGATTCTATAATGAAAAGACCTTCCCATTTAGGCTGGAAGTTTCTTTTTGTTTTGTGCATCATGACCATTGATCTTCTCACTGCTAAGACCAGATCGCCGACTTGGAAGATCCTTTCCTTCACTTTTTTGTTGAAGGCTCTGGAAAGGCATGCTTGGTATAGCTCAATGCGCTGCTGAGCTAACAAGTATTTTTCGTCTAGCGTTTCGAGCTCCTGGAGTCGCAGACGGTAGCTTTTTTCGGTAGTCAGCTCGCAGGATAAGGCTACTCGAAGGAAAAGAATCTAGATTTCTAGGGGAAGAACTGCTTCGCTCCCATAAACCAGAGAGAATAGCGTACTACCTGTTGGAGTCCGGACCATTGTACGATAGGCCCATAGACATTCACCGATAGAACCGATAGCCGCTGGATTGTAGGCAGTAGAGGCTACGTTCTGGATTCGATTCTTATCGCAGAACCGATAGAATGCATGGCTTTCAAACTATGGACCGTTATCATGGATGATCCTGCGAGGTAGGCCAAAGCGGTAGATGACGTGATGTTTGATAAAACTGATCACATTTGACATCTTCACTTCGGTGAGCATTATAGCTTTCGCCCATTTGGAGAAGTAATCAGTTATAGCTAGGATGAACCGATGTCCTTTGGAGGATGGCGGGCTGATTGGTCCTATGACGTCCTTGTCCAGGCTTCTAATGGCCAAGATGCTACCGTTGGGTGTAGAAACTCCGAAGGTTGATGAATGAAGTCGGCGTGGAACTGACAAGCTCTACACTTCTTTGCGTATTCAATAGCATCTGCTATCATTGTGGGCCAGTAATAACCCATTTCTTTGAGGCAATCTTATAATTTGGGGTCTGGTTGATGTGCACCACAAACTCCATCGTGAACCTCCCGAAGTGCACGTTTGGCTTCTGCGTCTGATAAGCATCGTAATAGTAGCCCATCATAAGAGCGTCGGTATAGTATCTTGGTAGCTGTGTCGTAGTAAAATCTGAGGGATCGCCTTTGGATGGATACTGCTTCCTTCGGGTCCTCGTGGAGGATTCCATAGACGGCATAGTCTATGAAGGAAAATCTCCAGTCTTTAGCATCGACGCTTGTTTCCGTTGCGTAACTGTGATGAATATGTAAGGCATCTTTCACACAGAATAGTTCTCGACCAGATACTGTGATCGACTGCTGAGTATTAGTAGGAACGGTCAAGGAAGCAGCGAGATCATCTAGAGCATCTGCTTCTATATTCTGTAGTCGAGGCACGTGCTCGATGAAGAATCCAGCGAAAGTAGATGCCAACTCGATTGTTTTTCTATAGTAGGAGATGAGATCTTTGTGGCGAACTTCATAATCTCCTCGGACCTGACTGACTATTAGCTTGGAATCATCGTAAGCTTCTAGATAGTCAACTCCCAGTTGCTTCGCCAGTTATAAGACAATTAATAGGGCATTATATTCGGCCACGTTGTTGGTGCATGGTTCCACGAGAGAATATGTGCGATGTATAACCAGATGATCAGGTGACACGAGCACGACACCTACTCCAGCCTTTAGGTCCTGTTTTTGATGCACTGTCAAAGAACATTCACTAAATGGGGATTTCTTCGGTTGTAATATTAGACTCCCCCACTTCGTCGGGGATTTCGTCGTAGAGTTTGGACGATTCTGGAAGCAGATGAGCTGCTAGAAAATCAGCTAATGCTTGGCATTTTACTGTCTTCTGAGGAACGAAGAGCATATCATATAGAGTCAACAGTATTGTCCATATAGCTAAACGGGAATTGAGAGAGCCCGATTTAGTCAAGAGTATTCTGAGAAGGTTGACTTTAGATATAATGTGGACAGTCTACGCAGACACATAGTGGCGTGTCTTCTGGATGGCAAATAATAGTGCAAGGCATTCCTTCTGCATCGGTGTGTATCTGTATTCGGCACCCACCATTGTGCGGCTGAGGTAGTAGATTGCCTGTTCATGGCCGCCTTCGTTCTTCTGAGCTAATAGGGTACCAAAAGAATGGTCCATAGCGCGGACATATAGTAAGAAGGGCTTCCCCATTATTGGAGCTACCAATAATAGAGGGCTTGTAAGATATGCCTTGATGTCGTCGAATACACGTTGACATTGTTCAGTCCAGACGAAAGATACGCCTTTCTTCATGAGCTGAGTGAATGGTTGACACCTTCCAGAGAGGTTCTAAATGAATCGTCTAATGTAGGCTAGCCTTTCTTGTAGTCTGTGTAGCTCTTTGAGGTTTCTTTGACGATGCATATCGAGGATAGCCTTCACTTTCTCCGGATCCAGATGTATACCCTTCGAGGTGATGACAAAACCAAGAAACTTGCCGCTGGAGACTCCCCGAAAAGACTTGGTTGGATTCATCTTGAGTTGGTGTGCACGCTTTAGTTCGAACACCGTTCTTTAGTCTTGGAGGTGGTTGCCCTTGAGACGACTTTTGACTGCGATATCGTCTACGTAGCACTCCACAGTTTTGCATAAATGATCACAAAAAATTATGTTCATGGCTCGCTGGTATGTCGCCCCAGCATTTTTTAATTCGAAGGGCATCACCGTATAGCATTATACCCCCAACGGTGTTCGAAAAGATGTGTGCTTCTCGTCGCCGGGGAACATCTTGATCTAGTTATAGCCTGAGGACACATCCATGAAGGACATCCGCTCGAAGCCGCAAGTGTTGTCGATTACTACATCGGTGATCGGTAGAGGGAACTCGTCCTTCGGACATGCAGAGTTTAAATTACGGTAATCGATACAGACTCAAACTTTACCATTCTTTTTCATGACTGGAACGATGTTGGCAACCCAGTCTGGGTGTTGTTCTTCGCGAATGAATCCACTGGCAATGAGCTTTTTGACTTCATTCTCGATGGCCTCCATGACGTCTGGTCGGAATCGTCATTGTTGTTGCTTCACTAGTTTAGCTTTAGACGAAATATTCAAGCGGTACATGGCGACTTTAGGGTCCAAGCCTGGCATGTCTTCAAAGCTCCATGCGAAGACGTCGATGTATTCTCTTATAAGCTGTGTAAAAGATTGGCGTTCATCGCCAAATAAACTTTTGCTAATAAAGATTAATTTGAAAGATGATTCATCTCCTAGATTGACTTGGATGACTTCGTCTTCGGTAGGTGGTTAACGTTGTTCGAAGTGCAGGTCCCACCTAGTACCTATCTTTTGAGCCCATTGTTCAAGCTCGATCGATTGGACATCGTCCTTAATTTGGTCAACGAAAACCATGTTGACAGACAGAGTTGTCTTGATAATGTCGCCAATGCTGGAGTCTGAGTCCCAGATGGAGGAATCAGAAGAATGAAAACAATGATCTACTTCGTCATCTGATCTTTTGGGAGTTGTTGGAGGAGTGACATTACCTAAACCAACACCGCTTCGTTGATAGTAGTTCTCGGATTTGCCGGGAGGAGCAAAGTGTCGTATTGGCAACCGTCATCCTCGGCCGTAATTTAGCCCCTTGTCGCTTTTGATGTCATATCCCATGTTCTGGATGATATTCTTGGCCTGCCAACTATACCGAAAAAGTTGCATTTTCCCAGAGTGTCACGCCCCAATACCGAAATACGGAGACGGACTAGGCCAGCTACTCCATATGAGGTACGTAACGTCATACGGCGATCGTGGCTGTCGAGAGACTAGGGGGTACATGCTACAATCAAGTCTCCTATGGTCCCACAGAGTTCTATGTCTCAATCAATCAAATCACATCAGTAAATAGATGAACATTAAAGATAAAGCAGTAAGGCGTCCCCGACGCTTCATCAAAATGATCATGAGAGACTAGCTTCATAATTTAGCTATCTCGGAGAGTCAGGAGTACAGAATTATATACAGCTGCAGTCTGTTTAATTACAATTATGTACTGACACAAAATATCAAGTAATCCGGCTAACAGGTGCCGGTGGCTAAACGCCGCAAAAGTATAAGCAGGAGTGGTGGAGAAGAAACCCACTCGAGTCCCGGAACTGCCATGCTCCTAGTATGCACCATAGATGTCAGGGAGGAAGATAGTGTCCTCTAGCTCTGCTATGAGATCTGGCCAAACAAAACCAGCGGGGTCAGCCCCGAATAGCAAGTACCGCCAAAGGGGCACAAGAGTTAAGATTAAAAACCCAGTTAAATAGAATGATTGATAATAGTAATACTTATGCTACTATTATAGGGTAGCGCAACATCCTCGAACCCATATGGCACCCTTACAACCAAATAAGGACAAAAGGTGCCGCATGGAGTCGGGACGTGTCGTACTCTATAACTTTCACATAAGTTAAAAGGCATAAACAATAAAATCTCCTGATCGTGACTTCGGTCGATAGCCTATCGCAGCACAATAACCAACCCAACAATCAAACAAGAACATGGGTTGGATCATGTACCATGATAGACCATGTTCCTCAGTCATTCACAGAAGTAGCACTCCATACTCAGAATAAGTCTTCCGTTCATAACTTCAGTCCACAGCCTATCATAGCACGATAACCAACCCAACAATCAAACAAGAATATGGATTGGATCACGTACCATGACAGTCCGCTTCCCTCAGTTACTCACGAAAGATAATAGGATACAAGCAAGTCATTTTTATGGCCAATCAAGTCTACGAGTTTCTAGTGGGACGAGGTTATCCTTGCATCATGTTATGTAGAAATCCTCAGATCGTATCTTTCCAGCAAGGCTAGCCCACCCAGGGGTTCGCGTAGACAGGTATGATTGAGCACAGGTCCCTCGTAAGGCCACCTTGCTAAAACATATAATATGTAGCAGGAATTAATCGGATACAGTCATCCACTCGTTGCAGATGACACAGTATCCGTGGAGACCAGCCGGCGCATCAAGACAGTATCTCAAGGCGGCTGGTGTAACACGATCTCGAGATTTTGCCCTCCCCATGCATCTAGTATATTTAGTTGCCTAATTTAACCCTAGGTGAAATCTGGACTCACATGCTGTGGCCTGCATGATTATCCTCCTAAAGTCGTACCTTAGTACGAGTATCCCAAAGAGGATTCATGTCAATCAGTATGTCAACATGTTCTACCCTCCTTAGTGTAATGCATCATTGCAAATACGCCACGTGGAGTTACGAGTCTTTTGTCGAGCATGAACAAGAACTGGGACATCCAGGTACATGTATCAGGTAGGAACACTTTGTTCTCCGGGGTCACATTAGTGCTCATATCATGCTCGGGACAAAAGGCGTAAGGATATAAAATCGGCATATAATATATATATATATATATATATATATAATAATAATAAGGTAACAATATAGGGCACAAAAGTCCATGCGGCCGGGTCAATACTGGTTCATGCGGCTGGGACTGCTCGCTCATGCGGCTCAGGGAGCCCAAGGCACATGCGGCTGGAAAGGCGGGTTCATGCGGACGAAGGGGTGTCGGCTTATGCGGCTGTGAAGGGAGCAATCGCCAGGTGGCCGGGGTTCAACAGCATATGCGGCTAGGATCAGACTAAGTCCTATGCGGCTAAGCATGGGCGATACCTATGCGGCATGATGATGGATGGGCTTTATGCGGCCCAAAACAGTAGCGCATATGCGACTGGGTGCAAAAGAACTCATGCGGCTGAAAGCTAGCCGCATGAAGTCCATGCGACTCAAGATAACAGGGGCTCATGCGGCTCAGTCTGAACAAGGCTATGCGGCTCAATTTACTTGCCGCATGAAGATTCATGCGGTCAAGTACTCAAGCAAGTCTTATGCGGCTAGGAAGGACCTTCTATGCGGCTGAGCTCGAACGAGTCTTATGCGGCTGGAAAGGCCATGCGGCCAGAGACTTGCCGTATGAAGATTCATGCGGTCAAGTACTGCTCTTCTTCTCTACTTGTCCGAGAAGAGGAGCCAAGCAACCATGGCTTCCAAACTACACAAAACCTTCATCCGGAGCCCAAATCGGAACTTCCTTAGGTCAAAATAGGGTAGAACAGAATTCTCTACAACATGGAACCATCAAAACTTGAAAATAATGAAGTTTGCTAGATCAAAACCAAGAAAATCTGAAAATGGTTAAAACCTAGATCTACAAAGATTAAAGCTTCAAAATAGAAAACTTCAAGTTCTAAACTAGTATAGAATAAGGAGAAGAACATATTTTGACAAATAATTTTGTAAGAAAACATCAACAACATTTATGGATCCATCTCTTGAGCAAGTTGGTACTTGCCTTGGTTGATGGAAGAAATATTTGGTTGGTGGAGGAAATAAATGAGAGGAAGTAAATGAGAGGAGAGAGAATGAGTTATATATATAGATCTTGGACCCATGGGTTCATGATGAACCATTGGTGAACCAAGAATAGGTTACCCTAATGAGCCAAAATTGTAGGCCCAATTGCAGAAAATAAATTAAGAAATAATATTTTGTCGAATATTTTTGGGAAATGCATGAAGAAAGACAGCATAATAAATATAGTATAAATATAAGGTAAATACAATTTATCGGTTTACGTATTAAAATACGTATTCCAGGATCGGGGAGTGACACAGAGTCATAGTCAGCTTCTGTGTTGTGCTTGGAAGAAGTAGAGTCTGGAATGAACTTTCTCTCGCCAATTATACAACCGAAGATGATTAGTTCTTCATCCTTATTTCTGGATGGAACGATGAAGTAGAGGATACCTTCAGGGTAAACTTTTTCCCGTAGGTGAGGCGTCGTGACCGACATGCAGAGGTGTGGTCCTATGCCGTGCTCTTTAGCGTATATCGTATCTATGTAGTGGTTTACAGATTGATAGACATCGGAGTAATTCAAAGGTAAACATTTACTAAGGAAATACGCAAGTTCTTCTTCAGGGATAATATCATCCGCTCAAGGTACATTATTATGATTATTGATATAGTCATTGAGAGGATCATCATCTGGAAGAGGAGCCACAATCTTTGCCGAGTTAACCACATAGGGTAATTCTTCAGGATTGGGAGGACGGGCATCAGTAGGTTCATCCCGGGGCATCTTGCTGAGAGTGATGGTCAATGGTTTGACCTTATCAGGGTTCTTCTTTTTCACCCAGATTGTGAGAGGCTTCGGAGTACTTTTTGGAGTGGTATGTCCTTTGACTCGGATGATTAGGGGACCATCATTGGAGGATGGACTTGCTTCAGCTTCATTGCCTTCATCCTTGGTAGGCTGAGATTGGTAAAGTACCGAATCTCTATAGTAAGCTTCGATACCCTTAAAAGGATCGACATCGGCAAACTCTGTCTTCACGATACCGTCACTGTTGACGTACTTGAAGCACTGGTAAAGTATGGAAGGAATGATCATGTTCTCGTGTATCCATGGACGTCCTAATAAGACATTGTAGGATATATTGGCATCGATCACATAGCAGGAAACCTCTGTTCGGAGATCACTGATTTGGCACTTGAGACGAAGCTTGTCCAGCGGGTGGCTTCGACCAGCATTGAAAGCCATGATAGTTGTGTTGGTTAAAGATAGCTTGTGTAGAGGGATTCCCAAAATTTGAAGCAAACTTCTAGGAATAATGCTGAGGGAGGATCCTGGATCGATGTGCATGCGGTCTACCTCGATCGCCCCGATATACCTGTATAGTACAGGGGTCTATCATGACGATTATTTTTTAGTAGCATGTCCTCCTGTGAAAAGGTGTTGTTGGGTACCACTTTCATAGTACTGTGGTAGTGGGGACAGGAGACAGGATCTTCAGCGGGGGCTTTGACTTCAGCAAGATAGGAGTCGGCATGTAGTAATGCCTCTCTTAAGGCCTTTCGCATTTCTTTGGGGAGTCGTAATAGATCGAATAGAGACAACCTGGCAGGGGTATTGGCTAGCTGTGCCAGTATGTCAAAGTTGTAGGGCTGATCCATGCCTTCGGGAGCTGGCGCTTTCAGAGATTTGTCAAACCCCGTCTCCTTCGGCTTGACTTTGTCCGTGGTTGAAGGCTTAGACGGGCCGGCTTCTGAGCTTGTGGGGGCAGCAGAAGGTTGAGAAGGTACTGCTTCTTCTTGTGTGGGGTCGTATGTCCGAAGATAAGTCTTTCCCGATCGCGTCTCGCCAGATAGAACCTCGTAGATGGAAGAGGATACCATATGGCATGACTTTTATTTTTGCCCCTTTTTGCTTTGGAAGGTACCACCCCCTGCGTCACTTCTTGTACCAGGTCGGGATGGACCCACATGATCTTACTATGTTCAGTTGTGAGTGGCACCAAGGTTGAGTTGTGAGCTGGCGGTAGGTTGACGACTTCCATTATTGCCTTGGGAATCGGGACCACGCCGTCTGGGACTTCTGTGGGAGGAAAGTCACCAAACTGAAGAAAGATCATGTTTGAATATACGACCTTGTCTTCAGCTTCGAGGTTGATCACTTGGCTGTCGATAAGCTGTTGTATCTTCTTTTTCAGGACGATGCTGTCCTTGGTGGAATGATGCACGTACTGATGATAGAGACAGTACTTGGGATCGTTGAGCTTGTTCGCCTCTGCAGGACGTCGTGGTGGAGGCAATATCAGCTTATTACCCTTTGTCAATGTGTGAAAGATGGTAATGACATCGTCTTCGTCAACGGAGAAGGTCTCCTTAGGCTTGTCGGAGGTGCCCTAAGAATTGGAAGCTCCTTTGGATGTGTCGACCATCAGGACTTCTTTTCCTTTACCCCCACGAACAGGGATAGTTTGAGGATGCTTGCCCTTGTCATCGGATTTGGGTGTTTTCAACCCCAGTAGTTTCAAGTTAGGAACGTCATTTTCAGCAACATCAGCGGCCCCAATGAAAGCGGGCCATGTATCATACTTATGTATACCCAGGCAAAAATTTACTGTAGAAAGGAAGTTATGTCGACAAGTATCCATAAGTTCTGAGTCTAGTATACCGAAGGCCATCTTCAGTGCTAGCCACCTGAAGCGTTCGATGAAGGCAATTACGGACTTAGTCCTCGTTTGCTTGGTCTCGCTGAGGGTGGACATACTAACATGCATGCCACTCTCGTAAAACCTGTTGAGGAACAACCTCTCCAAGTCCTTGAATGAATTCATGCATCTGTTAGGCAGACTGCAGAACCATTCAAAAGCTACTCCCTGCAAGGTGCTAACACACAACTTTGGCAAGAACGGATCATCTCTGGGCAAGTGCAGAGTTTGCGTCATGAAGTATGTCATGTGCTGACGAGGAGAAGTCAACCCTTCAAATGAATTTAGTGTCAGCGGCTTGTAGTTAGGAGGGCAAGTAGCATTCTCCCACTCAGGGGGATACGGTTGAGATATCTCCATCTTCTGAAGCTTGTCTTTGTGTGAGATGGTATCGAGACGAGCGACCAGGGAATCAATTACATCCTGTTGATTGAGGAGGTATTGGGAAACGGCTGCTGAACGGTTGTCAGGCGTTGTTGGTAAAGGACCATAATGATACTCTTTTTGTAGTGAAGGAGGGTTGTTTCTGTGAGCCGGACTAGAGTGGGCCGAGACGTTTTGTTGAGGTGGAGGAACAGCTCCACCAGCTTGAACCGCCATGATATTGGTAAGTATATCGGTGATCTTGGCGAATACTGTTTCAAGACCCTCTAGCCGTTTGCTGGTCTGATCACTGGCTTCTTTATGTCTTTCTCCATCTGCCATGTATGTAAATAACATGCGAAGATGAACAGAGGAAATAGTATAACTGGTGCTAATACTGTCTGTCTTCGACTGGATAAGTCCTTCATCTTCAGGTAGAGGAGGTAGGTAGTCGCAATCGAATTCGGAGGGATCATCGTCCTCTGGAAGGCTACCCCCAGTGTGGAGGTCATCCGCGTCAGACTCTGAGGGAATACTACCCCCAGCTTGGGATTCTTCGTCGTCCATACGGAACCTTGCCTTTGACCGAGTACCCATATAGACTACTTCAGATATGACAGCCTACTGGCCATCAGTTGGTAGACTTCTTCTTCTTCTCGTAGAACTGAGAGAGAAAGTTGGGTTTGTAGTCCACCGTCTTTGATTGGGGCTTCCGTAAGGGGGACCCTATGAAGCCATGTTGGATGAAACACACAGCGGCTTTTCATCGTCAGAGAAATACAGCCGTCGAAACACGAACTTTCTCTGAAGCACTCTTGTTTCTTTGGAGCAACAATAGTTGATAAAAATACTGGTGTACATATGTGCATTGTGAATTGTTATGTCCTCCCTCGCTTTACGCTTATGACTTATCATGTCGCACAAGTCAGCGAATGGGAGTTTTGCCTTACAACCCATGTTGCATGCATCGCCAAGCTTTGCATGTGGGTTCGTAAGGAGAGTTGGCACATCAAGACTTAGTTCATGTGCAGGGGCAACCCCCACACCTAAGTTCTATGATGTGCTTGAAGACAGCCCCGTGCTATACGCTTTGGGGCCTATCTTTTTACTGTGGGCGCATAGGCCTTGGAGGCTGGCCTTGGGCACATGCTTCTTGCCAGCATGTCTGAGCCTCCTTGATGTGGGCGCATTGTATGGATCCAGTGAGCCTGGGCGTATAGCCTTGGGCGCATGACCCTGGATGTCCAGCCTGTCGAAGACAAAAGCATTCTAGTTGGGGTTATGCGCCCAAACATCTTCTTGGGCGCTATTTTTTTCCAGTTTTACCTCTTTATTTGTGAGCCTCGCTGGGTTTGCCCAGAGTGTCGCACACCTCGATTCTTGGCATCATAGTATTTTTCTCTGCCAAGTCTCGAGCGTCGAACACTCTGTTGTTGGTTGTGCAGGAAAGAAGTCACTGGCTAGTAGAGCCCGAAACAGTGTGAGCCTTCTCCATTTAGGGAACTTCTGTGGCAGAGTCATGCGCCCATGTGACAGAGTCCTCCAGTTGCATATCTGCTATGACACTAGCAGGATATGCACAGCGAGCCTTCGGAAGCCAAGTCTTGCGACACTTGTTTGGCTTTGCTGATTTTGAGGGATTAGAGCCATCCCTCGAGAGCATCTCTTCGAACGACTGCTGATCGAATTTTACGATCAACATCTTCTGAGTGCTCCCCACTTTGTCGGTATCGGATTGCGTTACCACCTTCTGATCAGAGGAAAAGGTAGTCCCCAACAGAGTCGCCATTTTTGTGGACACACAAAAAAAGAAGAAAATGTTGTCTTTTTTTTATTGGCGCAAGGTACCACAAATCGAGTACGTCTGAGAGATCCTACGCTGAGGATACCCGAGTACAAAAAAGAATTCTGGGGAATAGGACAATAAAGATTGAGCGGCAGTTGATCCTTTACTCCGTTGATACTCCGATTACAAAAGTGCGAGAAAACCTACGAAAATTGCTAACTCTCGGCTCACTGGCAAGAAGTGCAGCAATTTGGCTCTTGAAAATGCTCTCCGTTCTGTGTTTTGAAGAGGGATGAGGCCCCCTTTTATAGTCGTTCTTGAGATGGAATGATGTTATGCGCCCACATGAGGAAACATGCTGGTTTTTATATGGGCGCATAGTCCTGCTTTGGGCGCAAAGGGTGTAGGCGCATGCAGGCTGCAAGATCGTGCATTGGTCGTGGTGTTGACGTGGTTGTCTGCTTCGGTGCACGATTGCTCGTGGAAACTGACGTGGCCGTACGCTTCGATGTACGTTTTGATCATGGCTTTGACTGAGTCAGGCTTGGACGCATAGCCATGTCTCAGGCTATGCACCCTCCTTTTGGGGACGCTAGTCTTGTGCTCAAGGAGCTTCACTGGCTGGGTGCATAGAGCTTCACTGGCTTGGGCGCATGGGTTTCATTGCTGAAATTTTTTCATGCTTCTACAAGTGCCAGTACAGCCAAAGACAGTACTGACAAGTTCAAACAACTAGACATCTAGATGCGTAACTTGACAAAGATGAACATTCCAATAGTGGTGGTTGTTAGAACAACCGCAAGAACCAAGAAGCTTTAGCCATCAATGTGAAAGGCAAAGAAGCTTTGGTTGTTAATGTAGGTTAGTCAACACCTACTATGACGGTACCTCCATAGAGAGCACAGCATCCTAAGGAGGTATATTCCTTTGACGAGGATGACATCATGAGCATATTTGATTGTCTGATCAAAAGCAACAAGCTTTAACTGACCGAAGTAAAACAGCCAGATGAAGTCGGTAAAACTGACAATCCTAAATACTGTGTATATCACTGGTTCATAGAATACCTTACTAGGGCATGTTACATGCTTAGAGGAAAGATCCAGGAGCTGATTAATGCCGACACGATCAATCTCTAGCAGGATGAGAAGACTGTGACTGCCAATGTCGTCTTTCTGCAGTTCGGTGACTTTCCTGCTCAACTTATACAAGATGGAGTCATTTCTATCCCGAAAGCCACTCTAGAGGTCGTCAACCTTCCTCCAGCACGAAGTGACGGTCTTGTCCCTCTGTCAACCGATAAAGGGGAAATCATGTGGATCCATCCTGATTTGGTTGCTAATTTTGAGACACCTGCTTTGTCTATAAAATCCAGAAAGACAACCAAATACAAGTCATGTCACATGTCTTCATTGGGTGGTCATCATCTTCCACCTCTAGATGCTACCTTCATTCCAGCACTGATTTTACTTCCTTCTGTCGAAATAATGACACCGAAGTTGGAAGTTAACTACCAGCCAGCATTTCATCTATATAGTCAATAGTCCCACGAACTGATGATAAAAATGGGATATGACCTGTAGAAAGCCCACGGCTTGAATGATGGGAAGGGGTCTCCTATACCTCTCTCCCTACGTCTTCAGCACAACCAGTCTCATGTTATCTTAGGATTCTGGACAAATCTTTTGATGTTTCAAAAGAAGTCTTCGAAAAACAAGACTCTAATGAAGAATTACAATATAGTTTCCTTTGTACCAGCTCCAGAAGAGGAAACCACGACCGATACCTGATCTGGAAGACTCTATCTCAGAGACTATCTAAAGGGACAAAAGAATGCAGTTATTCCACCTCCAATCCCTGATGTCTTTTCAACATCTTCTCCGCCTGCTGTCAATGTTCCATCAGCTTCATCGCCTCCAGTGGAACCGACTCCTCCCAAACCAACAAGGGCCGACAAAGGCAAACAGCCAGTTCGCTTCGATAAAATATTAAAGAAAACTCTACCTCTTGGACTGGAGAAGCCATATAACTTCGATATATTGGCACAGATAGCCAATACTCCAATGAGTTTGTCAATTGTTGAGCTCCTTCCTCTCTCGAGGGAAACTCGAGAAATACTAATCGAAGATTTAATGTAAACCGACGCTTGTCTGGCACACCTCAAGAAGCCAGATATGGAACCTGTGGCCTATTTTTACTCTCATAGTGTGATAGAGCTGATTCCCAATATCACCTTCATGCAGGATGATATGCTTCTGGAACACAATCGACATGATCAGCCTCTCTATTTCATGAGGTATGTCGATACAATGAAAGTCTATCGCATCCTGATTGATCCTAGATCTGTACTCAGTATTATGCCGAAGACTCTACTGGATGTACTAAAGATCCCAGTCCATAATCTCTCTACAATAATTATGACTATTCTTGGATTTAATTCCGGAAGAAGTGAACCACTTGGAAAGATTCGTCTAAAAGTTCAAATCAGCAATCTCCGCACGAAGGTCACCTTTTATGTGATTGATAATCATGGCTCCTACAATGCTTTGTTAGGAAGGCCATGGTTGCATGAACACAATATTGTGCCATCCACTCTCCACCAATACTTCAAACATGTGGATGACAATGGAGAAGTCCAAAAGGAAGTGGCTGATCTTAATCCCTTTCGGGGCATCGAAGCATATTTCACTAACTCCAAGATGTACAAAGAAGAGTTTATGAAAGTCGTATTGGCCATGGACACTGAAGAAGACCAGAAGGACAATATCAATAATGTCCTTGTGATTCCGTTTAAAGGACATACTTCACGTCCTTCACCTTCTCAAACTTTGACCATCCATCTCTCTTCTTCCGTCAAATATCCTCTTATTGAGAAGACAAAACATTGGGAGTTCACCTCTTGTGAGCCCCTTGTTATTGACCTTCGTCGTAACAAGTCCTCTCCTTCTCCTTCTTCTCCTCTGGCTATCAATCTTAGGAATCCATCGTCTATGATCAAGAACCATATTGTAAATGATGATATAATTATCAACAAAACAGCATCTCCTTTGCAGTATACTAATGTCAATTACTATGCCAGATGTTATCTAAAAATCCTGGATAACTTTGAACCCCTTACATTAGGAGTAGTTCAACCTCTTCAAGATGAAATATCACTTGAATCAGCACAAGATTCATTCTTTTTGGTTCCCTTCCGGAAGAATGATGAACATCTTATCCTCTCTAGCGAAGGATTGCATCAAAAGGATATCTCCGATAGCGATGCTGAAAATGACGATAGTGGACGACTTCAACTACGTCGTTACAGTCAACAATCGAAGAATATCATCCAAATGATGGGCTACAATTTTAAAAATGGCCTCAATGATGGTAGGGGAAGGCGAACTACTATTCGTATTCCTGTTCCAAAAGGAAAGTTACAATAATACTGCAGTAAAGTAAAACATAGGTTGGGCTTGACTTCGTCGATCATGACCCCAGATGCTTCTGAGTCTGACGAAGAGGAGCGATCTAACTCCTATGACTCTGTCTCATGGGATTCGGACACTAGTGTAGGGCACATTCATCGAGTGACTCTATTTTCCAATATGGTGACTGCTGAGTTCTTCAAAGACGACAAAGATTTCGCTGAAGCCCCTAAATCTGATCCTTGGACAGAAAGGATGGATACTCAATGGGAACTTTGCTTCGAGCAACACGAGCCACCTACCGAAGATCAGTTAGTTCAAGTTGATGTCGGAGAAGAAGCTTCTCCAAGATCCATTTTCATCTGCAAAAGCCTTCCTGAAGCAGATAAACAAGAACTGATTCATCTTATTAGGGAATATATTGACGTATTCGTCTGGAGTTAAGAAGACATGCTGGGATTAGATCCTCATATCACTACCCACAAGCTCAATATTCTGTCGAATGCAAGGCCAATCAAGCAACAACTGCATCGATTTCGACGTGGCATAATGGACGTCATAGGAACTGAAGTTAAAAAGCTCATCGCTTGTGGCTTTATCAGAGAAGAACAACATCCTGACTGGGTAGCTAATGTCGTCCCAGTTACGAAGAAAATAGGAAAGGTCCAAGTTTGCATCGATTTTAGAGACCTCAATGAAGCTTGTCCCAAGGATGTGTTCCCTCTTTCGATTACTGATGTCACGATTGACAACACTTGCGAGTTCGAGCGGATGACTTTTGTGGACAAATTCTCCGGATATAATCAAATCAGGATAAACTCCGAAGATAAAAACACACTTCTTTCTGCACTCTTCTAGGAGTCTATTGCTACAATGTTATGCCATTTGGTCTCAAGAACGCGAGTGCAACATATCAGCAGGCCATAAACACCATCTTTCGTAAACATTTACGAAAGACAGTCGAATGCTATGTCGATGATATTGTTGTCAAAAGTCGTTTAAAGGAAGACCACATCCAAGACTTAAGAACTATCTTTGATCTAATGTGCCAGCATCAACTCAAGATGAATCCCACCAAGTCATTCCTGGGAGTCTCTAGTGGCAAATTCCTCAGATTCATTATTACCACTAAGGGTATACACGTTGACCCCGAAAAAGTTAAAGCCATTCAAGAGATGCGTCCTCCACGCAACCTAAAATAGCTACGAGGATTCCAAGGATGCCTTTACGTATATTAGGAGATTCATCTCAAATTGCTCTGGACGCTGCAGACCATTCACTCAACTAATAATAAATGTGTGTCTTTCATTTAGACTGAAGAATGCCAACAAGCATTTGAAGACATAAAACGGTACTTGATGAACCCACCAGTCCTAGTGCCTTCAGTCACAGGAATACCCTTCCTGATGTATGTCCAAGCAATAGATCATTCCCTGGGCGCTTTACTACCCCTAAAAAACAAAGAAGGTCACGAGCAAGCCATCTATTATCTCAGTCGTACAATGATCGGTGTTGAACACCGATACAACCAGTGGAAAAAGAATGTTTACCGTTGATGTTCGCTGTTCAGAAAACACAGCATTACATTACGGGCCAAACCATTCATGTCATCTCCAGAGTCAATCCTCTACGAGTCTTGATGAAGAATCCTAGTACACTCAATTCTAGTCTCGCTATATGGGCCATACTACTAGCATAGTATGATATGGTCTATATTCCACAAAAGTCTGTTAAAGGTCAAGTCCTAGCTGACTTTCTGGCAGCTCACCCAATCCCTAAGACATCTAAACTTTATGACAAAATTCCTGATGAAACTCTGGAATCCAACATGAACTCAGAAGGAATCCATGCTTGGCGACTATTCTTTGATGGTGCTTCATGAATCGGACCTAAAGACACTATCATCGCTGGAGTTGGAATCGTTCTAGTATCTCCCGAAGGACAGACAGTTCAGAGAGCTTATTCTTTGGATGAGCCACGCTATAATAATGTTGCTGAATTCAATGCTCTACTCATCGGTCTCCAATTAGCAAACAATTGGTTATCGACTACCTTGAAGTATACGAAGACTCTAAACTGATCGTCAATCTGGTTAGAGGTACGTATGAAGTGCAGCAACAAGATCTCGTTCCATATCATGAAGCAGCATTCAAGTTGGCTACATCATTCAAAGGTTTCTTCATTGAACATGTACATAGAGCTTGCAATACAGAAGCTGATGCGCTTGCCAATCTAGTAGAAATATTAGCAATCCCTGTAAAAAGACAATAAATGTCGTCATCAATAACAGAGAATTATTCTGTATTAAAAATAATTTGCATCTGGAATCCATCAATTCAATCGAAGTCTGTACCACAAGTAAAGACTGGAGAGCTCCTTTCATTAATTTTGCGGTACATGACATCTGTCACGACCCGCACCCTGATTAGGGGCACGAGCACGTGGGTACGTCCAACCTATGTCGCAGAACCGGCGGTAGAATGCAGTATAGGTCTACTAGAAAGTATAGCATCTAGACACAATATATATGTACCTGTCATCTCTGCACGGAGGTAGATAATCTCAACTCAATCACAAGATATCTAAGAAAGATGGGCACGAATATCATAAAGATATAATAGAAATATATGAACTGAAAAAGTACGAAGTCATAACAAAGTTTAGAGTTAAAAATATAACACAAGAATCCAAAATATAACATATAATATAAGTCTCAATACTAGCTGGAACGCAGTCCAGTCAAACCTATCTAACAGCCTAAGCAGGAGGTAAATCCTCTACTGGCACCAAGGGTAATGTCTCATCAAAATCTCTATCCTGGCCATACCCGTAAAAGGTAGAGCAATCAGCCAACAAGTCCTCTATAAACATCAACGGTTATCTTGTCACGAAAATGAGCAAGTACACCTCCAACAACAGTTCTATAGTATTAACAAAGCTGTAAGAGACAATCATAATGGAATACAAGATGATATATCAAAACTGTAAGTAAAACATGATATATAAACTAGAAATCATGTCATGATGTAACGTACAGGAAAGTAGAATAGTACAGGAATATCTGATGTATAATGTAAACATAAAATGTGCCTTCAGATATTAAAACATTATGTGATCGGCTTGGGTCATGATCAGGCTGTTACATTTGGCCCGGCTACCACAGGAAAATCTCAAGAAGGGTCAAGCCGACCGACATGGAAAGCGAGCACAAGAAATATAAGATCTCGCTACACCCTATGTGCAGTGAGGGTGATACAAGCACAAGAAATAGTGACATGGGGGTATTGATCACATAACCTATAGTAACTCCCCATCCCAATAGTATATGGATCCGGACATAGCACGTCATGACACGAAATTCTCCATGAGGGTAGCTAATCTCCCTCAGGAATCAGTGTCTATACAAGTACAAGAAACAAGATCGAATAATGTACCAATATACCAAAAAAGTCCAGGAATAACATCTCATGCTAGGATCCGACGTATACTAGTCCGTGCAACATCGTGGCAAGAATCAAGTAAAATACTATAACATAATCGGATACAGAAGATATCAAGACAAGGAACTACTATCAGAGAATGTACTCGCCTGATGTCTTGAGCTATCAAGTAGGGTCGATGCTCAGAGTGATCTCACAGACCTAAAGATGAGATATTATAAGTTCATTAGGATTTAATAGTATTACGCATGATTTTCTATTATATGATATGCAATCTAGGTCAATCTTAGTCTAACTAAGTCAAACTAGGTCACACTGAGTCACACTAGGTCAAACTAGGTCACAGGAAGTCAAACCCAGTCAAACTAGGTTAAACTGGATCAAAGGTTGACTTACAATTGACTTTTGGTCAAACTAGTCAACTCTAGGTCAAACTAGGCTAATGTTGACTAACAGTTGACTTTTGGTCAACTGGTCAACTCTGGTCAAGTTGTTGACATCTTTAGGCCAAGTGTTGACTGATAGTTGACTTTTGGTTAAAGCAGTCAAACTTGGTCAACCGAGGTTAAAACTAGCATAAGCATACTATTCCTAATATTTACCTGCCAAGATACTCTATATCTTGGTCATATCGGTATCCCAATACCAATACCTTGGTTTGGGTCCAATACCTTAACTTAGGTAAATTATCTTAGCCTCTAACCAATACCTTACCCTTACCTTGTACTTACCCTATGCAACTCCAATACCTTGCTAAGGTATTCCAACACCTTACCTAGGTATCCTTTTACCTTACCTTAATATTTTGATACCTTATCTTGGTATTTTGATACCATACCCTGGTCATAAGGTAAACTAATTATTTACCTTGAAGGTAAAGGTAATTCATATTTACCTTAAGATACTAACTTGGTATCATGAGATACCAAGATACCTCTCAAATATCTAACTAACTAACTATCCAATGTACTAACATAATTCTTAACTAATATCTAACATATAACCTATAGTGTCTAGGTAAACCCCTTTACCTTGAAGGTAAACTCAATACCTTACATTGTAGGTAAACCATTACCTTAAGGTAAGGTAATCCATTAGCTTGTTGGAAACTAATACCTTAATCTCTAATACTAATACCTTAAATATCTAGCCTCTAACCATCCACCCTAAAATATTAGATAGACAATACCTTAGTATCTAGTAGCTTAGTATAAAGTAAACCCCCTGTACCATGTAGGTAAGTCCCCTTTAACTTGTAGGTAAATACATTACCTTAAGGTAATAGGCAAATACCAAAAATATCCTAAGATACCACTATCGTATCTCAAGATATCACTCTATATCCTAACTTATATCTCTAATACAAGATACTAACCAACTCTAACATATAACTTCTAACCATCTATTCTAACTTATAAACCTAACACAACTAACATCCACTAACTAATATCTAACCATAACATATATGTATATATATATCCATCTCTAACTTTAACCAACTAACATATGTCATCTCTAACTAACAATAACATATATAACACAACTAACTATCTAACTTATACAAGATATCACTATCTAACTTGTAAGATACCTCTAACTTCTACATAGATTCTAACATAACCACTAACATACTAACATATCCATACATACAACATCTAAATCTCCCTCCACTTCAACACTAACACACATACAAACATATATACAAAATCTACCACTCTCTTCTAATACACCCACACACATCTTTATACAAACACACTACCATCCAACCAAAACAGGAATCACTCAACAAACCACACTAGCCTCAAGTCAAATAGGATGGCATGATCCCCCCAACTCTTTTACCTTCACAACACACACACTATACTACCATCTTTACAACATCAAACACACACTAGCACATATCCTCTATCAATCTTACTTCTCTCTAGTAACCACGCACATCCTTATCTCGTTCAAACACATATACTATACTAACATATATTACCTAACAATAATATATATATATGTATTATATCATACATATTCTTGACAACCTATGATACCGACATTCACATGATATCCATACTACATAGGCTCATAGGATACACAAAATGTCCATGTCGTATAGTCAATTTTCTACTTAAAATCAATACTGTACCTATTAGACCTATTCACTAAATTATAGGATTAAAATATGTCGTAGCCATTCGTGTTGGCTTTTCGAAACTTCAAACGGATCGTATTTTCGTGTCCAGAAGCTTCCGAAATCGTGAAAACACCGAAACGCGTTTGTCTTTCGGACAACTGACACTCAAATAGTTTTACAGAAAGTTCTATAATGATTTTGGCTTATTAAGTTATATATTTGAAAATCTAACTTTGATACGGATCTTTTAAAAAAAATAGGAGATTAATCGGAGTTCTGAGCTAAAAGTTATGGCATTTCTAAGTTGCTATGGTTACTAAAAACGTGGATGAATATTATGACGAATTTGGGTTGTTTTGGACAAAAGAAACACATGTAGGCCAAGATACTTGGATACCAACATACGTATCCAATTGAAACTCATTCTAACCATCCTAACTAAGATCAATCCACTCTCTAACCATTCTAAAACTTAATTTAAAACACAATAATCCTATTAGGCAATAAACCAAACACATAGTGTGTCCTAATTTGTGATCTATCAAGTAGGACACAAAACAAATCTAAAATCCTCAAGAGAGCTCCAAATGGCCTCGAACTTGAATCTAAAGGGGGTACATGCATGAAAGTGGATCCTATGGATTCAAAACTAACTAATATGCATAGGAAATCAATTTAGAGGGTTGGTTTTACCTATTGGGAGTGTAATCCCAATGATACTCTCAAGGACACGGCTCTGACACGAAGATCTTCCAAAAAGGACACTCCTCCTTGCACTTTGCTCCAAATCATTGCTAGCACCCTCCTTTGGTAGTATGAGAAGGTTGGATGGAAGTTTTGATGGTGGGATGTAAGGATTTGGAGATCAAATCAAAGAGGGAAGCTCTCTAATTTGGAAAAGAACATATTGTGAATAAAAGGAGGCAAGTGTGAATGAAAGAAAGAAGGCTAACCCTACCTATAGGTGGCTGCCATTAAACTCTATTTGGGCATTGGGACAAAGCCCAATAAGGCTCCTACTAATCCCCCTTGGTTAATTTTAAGTTAGGTTCAAGTTTGGGATCAAAAGTGTTAAGTTTAAGCCTCTAACTTAACCAATCTAACAAGTGAGATTAGTCTAAACTTACTAACTTAATTAGTAGGATTTGTGGGCCATGACTAACTAATCGTGGGGTCCCATCTTAAGTCTAAGCTACCTGGGTCACTAACACAAGTCAGAACGACAGGAAACTCAAACCCGACTAAACAAATCCCATAAAATCAATATTAAAATATAAAAATGATCAAAATCACAATACGTCAATTTAAATAATATTAAAATAATCTAAAATTCACCAATTAAACAAAATCCTAAATAATTCAAAAGTCACAAAATGACCAAAATACTCTTAACCTAAAAAGTAGTAATTAGCTTATCTAATTACATAGGATAGGTCCCCGTGGTCATGGTCAGTCTCTAGTTTAAGTAGGTATAAGGTTACACTATTGAAAATGCCCAAATCACAACACACCAAATTTATTAGTAATAAATTAATTAAAATTCACCATAAATCATTATTATTAATATTTAAAACTAAAATTTTACAAAATTTCAAAATTATCCTCATTTTAGAAAAGTGGTGGTTACAAATCTACCCTCCTTAAGATAATTTTGTCATCGAAATTTAAGGTGGTTGTACTCTTCCCTAGGTTAAACCACCAACAATCAAGGTCAAAACTACTATCTAGCAACACACAAGATCAGGGTCCTAATGGTCGGGAATTTTATAGTCTCAACAGGGTCATTACACTATCTAGCACAACAAAACACAATCCCAGAGGTACTATTGGAATATACAACAATCATGGAAAAAGGATGGAAGAAGAACAAAGGACAGACTGCTAACCCATCACCTACAGCATCGACCTCCTCGGCCGTCAACGTAGGAACCTGCCCGGCAGGTTATATCACTTTGCTAGTGCGGGACATGACGCTGTTCCACAGGTGGCCTAACTCCATCTCTCTGCGCTTGGTATGGACACTGGCCAGGACGATGAAGGGTTAAGAGACAATTATTAACTAGATGATCCGTTGATACACAGTGCAAGCACACTCCCAGCCTCTTTATGCACACCTCCCAAGAATGGCCTGACCTCCAATAGTAGGTATAGGTAGGATCTGGCTAAAACTGCCTCGGGGGGTGATGCTGATCTTGTTGTACTGGAGCTCGTATCGTCGCATGAAACCGCTGAACCCGGGCCTCAGATGGGGCCTGGAACTGCTGTTGTAGCGACTGAAAAGATTGATAGAGAAATTAGGAGCTCAAATGAATTGGACACAAGTGAAATATGGATGGTAGGCTTAAAGTGGGTCGTGCTCATACTTTGGATCGTCAAGTTTAGGTCGAAATGGTGTCTCTAACTCGAGTTGGAAATAAAAGTGACTCCGTGGGGGAAATCAAGATTGGGTCTTGTGTCAGGAAAGTCATACGATAAAAATGAAGTACAAGATGGTGTGTCCAAGTAGGACACGAAGGTCATGGGTGTAGGGTGTCCTGTCTAGATCATGTATGTAAAGTTGATTTTGAGAAAACAACTAGTCTTGTGCTCCTGAGTTAAAAGTCATGGCAATGTGCATATGGAAATCATAAATAAAAGTGGGAAATGGTCAAATGGCCTAAATTGAACCAAAAGTTGTGATACAAAAGTAGTAAAGGGGAACAAGTTTGAGTGAGACGTGATATATCAAAATAAAGATAATCTTGTCTACTACAACTTATGAAGAAAGTTTCCAGAGATTGACATCTGTGACGCTCCAGAAATTGAAGTCACGGAAGAACACTCGTCTATCTAGAATACTCTCTCCAGGGTGTCTACCAAAGTCTGGTCACTGTCTACACAAGGCACTAACTCCTCTATATGATGCTAGGATAGTACCCCTATACTAAGTTGTTCATGCCTCTTCTCCAACTAGTCACTAAACTGTTTTGGTGCCAAAACTTTTATAACATTTGAGATACCTTGTCTCTGGCTACTAGGATAATCCTCCTATCCTGGTTCCTGGTGAACATCATATCTTAACACATATCAATCACTCTAGGGTTCTCATCTATATCTAATTATCAAACCATACACCTTACTTCCTAACCATACTCTAAACTATTAACACAATTAATCAAGGACACAGACCGACTTTAAATCACCAAGCCATCATACTACGAAGAACCTATAATGAAATGAGAATCTACCAGGACCTGGACTAAAGAACTGAAGGTATCCTAACTCTTAAGCTAATTCAGGATAGAACAAAATCTATAATTACAGAAATGAAATGATAGAGATGACATGTTGGGACCATTCTCAAGATACAATCTGATAATTATACACGTCTGTCCAAAATCATGATACTCAGAATCCTCGTCACGCTAGTAAGCAAGGCTGCGATAAATGGTAGAGTCCATAACTGGGACATGCACCTCTATAATCATGTCATCTAGAATCCTCGCTATGTCGACTAGTATAGCTGCGAGGAATCCCAAATCTCATAACCAAGATAAGTACATCTGAAGTCAGGTCTCTACGTTTCTGCCACGCCGTCTAATATAGCTGCGATAAACTTTACGTTCCATAATCAAGTAAACGTTTTACCTTTCCTGGTATTTTCATCAACATATGTCATCAGAATATACCGTAACTCAGGCCATAACATTCATCTCGATATGAAAAATCAAATCAATAATGATTCCATCAAAATCAAGTTCAATAACAAGGAATAATGGTGAACGGAAGCAAAAGGAAAGGATTTCAAATTTAAGTTCAAAACAAGATTCTCAAGGGTCATTCCAGGAATCTCTTAAAAGTACTAACTGTGATTGAGTAACTTCTATAATAATAACCTAGCCTATATCTTAACTGCAGGCTCGTAGCAGCACTCTAAGTCTAGCACTGTAGAAGAATAAAAAAGAATAGGAATTTCTATGCGGCCCAGAATCAACATGAAAATTCATGCAGCTCAAAACCTAGGGAGTTTCATGCGGCTCAAAATCCCTGGGAGCTTCATGCAGCTCAGAAAGCTTCATGCCGCTCAAGATGCTTCATGCGGCCTTATGCGGTTCAAAATCTGCCTATACAGCTGGCCATAATTACTTTGACATAAAGGCGACAGCTCTGACAGAGATGATGGCTCTGACAAAAAGATAAGACATGACATGCTCCTAAAAAGATGAGAAAATTATCATAATATCTGGCACAGTTCATAAATACCAAAGACAACTCTTTATGCGGATCGCCTATGCGACCTTCATGCGGCACAGTCATGAGTCTACTCTCATGCGGCTCAGTCATGAGACCACCTTCATGCGGCCCGGTCATGAGACCTCCCTCGTACGGCTTTGTCATGAGACCACTCTCATGCAGCTCGGTCATGAGACCTCCCTCATGCGGCTCAGTCATCAGACTACTCTCATGCGGCTCAGTCATCAGACCACTCTTATGTGGCTTGGTCATGAGACCTCCCTCATGCGGCTCGGTCATGAGACCACTCTCATACGGCTCGATCATGAGACAACTTTCATGTAGCCCGGTCGTGAGACACTCTTCATGCGGCTAGGCTATGGGACAGTCCTTCATACGGCTCATCCAGGATACATCATTCATGCAGCTCGCCACAGAGTAGCAGTTGAGACACGTGGCAGAAATTGACCAAGTCTTAACAGTTTAGATTTAGTACAAAAAACAGATCATGATCAATCTTAACCAATCCCCAGCTGCCCACTTCTCGAGGCACAGTTACAAGGATGTGGCCCAAGATTAACCACGTGGTTGTACACTCCCAGAGACATACAGAGATATATACACACACCCAGGCAGAGAGAGGGCATTTCTTCACCGGAGCCGAGGTTGCGTTCGATCGTCCAAGGAGTATGACAGAGTTGATAACGCTTTCCCGAGCCTCTACCGTCAGCCCCCAGAATCGAAACAAAACAATTGTACTTAGATTCCTTTTCCTAGGTTTTGTTCCTAGGCTCTCTTTTGTACAAACGAGTTTATAATTATGAGTTAAAGTTCAGTCCTCCTATAAAACTGTTCTGTTCTATGATAATCAATGGCAAATCTGATGGCGACTCAGCTGGGGACTAACTTCTCCACTGCTGTGAAGTTGGTGACACAATCGGACGCAGCCAAACTCGGCTCCATGCAACAGATGCTGGTCGTTCACTTCGACCAGCAAGCGTTTGAAGAGATGCTCTCTGACGGGAGCGCTAGCCCCATCCAGAAGCGAGCTAGCCAAAGGAAGGCCCGCGGGGCGTGGAGGCCCAAAACCGTTGTCCCTCCCCAGGCTCTGGAAAAAGTATTCTCCGCTGCCCAATACGGCGAAGAAGGCTCACATGCAGCCCTACTTCTGGCCGTAGAGGACCCTGCTGTCCCCAAGTCTGGCAAAGGAAAACACTACGATGCTGGAGTTATAGAAGCAAATGGGAACTCTATGCGGTCCAGAATGAAGCCGCATAAGGGTGCCAGCCGCAGGCAGAAGTCTCATGCGGCCACCAATCCCAGCCGCATGCAGAAGGCTCATGCGGCCACCAATCCCAGCCGTATGCAGAAGGCTCATGCGGCCACCAATTCCAGCCGTATGCAAGATGCCTATGCGGCCACCAACCCTAACCGCAGGTAGATGACCTATGCGACATCCAATCCCAGCCGCCGGCCATCTGCCCTATGCGGCTCGGGTTCATTCTTTGACCGCCTCTTATGCGGTCCTAACATCAGAAGCTCCAATGAGAATGTGCCAGATTCTTTGCGGCACAATTTGGACTCTTCCTACTATGCGCCCTCGGATGCTAGAGGGAAGAAGTCTAGGACAGCGCGCGCTCGTCGAGCTCAGTCAGCTGTCCCAACCTCTGACCATCAGAGAGTCCCGTTAACTGTTATGCGGGCCTCTGATGGAAAGTTGTACAGAACCGCCCGTGTCCAGCCCCCGACGGCAAACGGACGGGGTGGCTCCCTAGAGTCTCCCAACAATGATCGAGAGCAAGTGCTTTTACTAGCCCCGCATCAGGGAGCGAACATGATACCAACGCACTCGTGTGCTCGAAATTCTCGGGCCCACAAAACGAGTATAAAGGTTGATCGATATATACTTGACTTGCGAGATGTGATTCTTCACAAGCGCAAGGAAAAAGAAGAAACCTTGGTGTGCAAAGAGTCCTTCCATGGACATCACTGCAATCAAGTCATTGTCAACTGCTGCTGCAACAAGACAGCAGTACAAGAGGACCGGCAGTCCGTCTTCCAACGACTGCAGTAGCCTGGACCGGTCCAAGAACAAAGCTCGGGAGACGAGGTGCTTCCTTTTGCCTCCTGTAACTCTGCCCGGAAGGTCCTTATCGACAAAGGAGGGAAGAAAATAAATACCTTCAGCCCGATGATCTCAACCAGTACGGCCAAGAAACTCTCATCTAGTGGGTTGTCCACAGCCGTCACAGAGGGGGTTTATCAAGGTACCCGCTCAAAGAGGAAAGCCTCATCACTTGGAGATTCGTCATCTGCATCCCTGTGGATAGTTGGAGCTGGGGGTGGTACTCCTCGGAACATCCATAAAAATTTGGTGTTCCAAGAAGATGAACCAGGGAAAACATTCCCCCAGCAGATACAATGGAGTCTGATGTCCCTGAATACGTCCATAAATCCCAAGACGAGGCAACCTCCTATGCAGGGGGTGGCACCTCCTCCTAGTCCGAACTAGAGGAGAATATTCCCAAATACCCAGACTACATCTCTGTGCCAGGGTATGATTCTGAGGGCATGTCTTCTACAGTGCCTTCTACCTCTCCTCACGTGAAGACAGTATTCAAGACTGAGAATGATCAAGACGGTCCCAGTGATCGATAGTGCCTCAATACTCTCGATGCCATACTTCATACCTTGGTTAAGTCAGTAGATGAGATCAAGGCGGCCCTACTGGCTCTACAAGCAAAGACACCTGGTCAAACAAGCTTGGGTCCCACCGCCAATACGAACTCAAACACGACCGCACCAACCCCGGGCGACAATCCACCCGGAGTATCCATTCCTACTATTGCAGAAGAGGCTAGGAAGGCAACAATAGAGGTCAAGAAGCTCTTTTTTTGCAATATTTCACGCCCGAGAAGCCTCTCAGGACCTCAGGATACGACAGCCGTATCCCGCTGCATGAAGAGATGTCCCCTTCCCTCCACGATACAAGCCATTCAATATCAATCCATATGATGGGAAGACCTTTGCAAGCTGGTACATGACATACTTCGAAGTCACAATAGACCATCTTCCGTATGACGACTCCATCCTCACGAGATTGTTCATTGGGGCATTAGTGGGGGTCGCATTCGATTGGTACCGTAACTTGTCGGATAACTGTATCCATTCCTTTGCCGGCTTTAAAGATATGTTCCTGGAAAGGTTCTACAAGCTGGGACAAGATGTGACAATATCAACCCTCATGTACGTTGTCCAAGGAGAAAAAGAGCTGACGAGGAACTACATTGAGCGGTTTTGCCAAACCGCGATGAAGTTGCCCTCCGGTAACCCAGACTCTTCTTTAATTAAGATTTGCCAAAAGAGGCTTCTTCCCACAATCAGCCTCTGGATGGACGAAAGTCAATTTAAAGACTGGAAGACCTTCATCATCAGCGCTATTAGCGCAGAAGCAAAGCTGAAAAAGGCTCGTAAATTAGGGCTGCATATCTCGGATGGAGAGGATAAGGGCAAACGCCCTAATACCAACAACAACAACGACGATAATTCCTCAAACAACCGAGATACCAAAGGCAAACAGGCTATGGTGGCCGAGACAGCCCAGAAGCTTGAGCCAAAGCAGGCAGAGAAATACTGGCCTCAGGTGACTTACTCCTTCGAGGATAGCCATGTCAAGCCCATCTTGACATGCTCTTGCAAGGAGACAGAATTCAACTCCCTTCGCCGAGATATGAACCTCGACCTGCAGAGATGGAGAGCCTGAAGTACTGTCACTTCTACTGCTGCGTCCACCACGCTACTCAAGACTGCTTCCAATTGAAACGGTACATCCAGAAACTTATCGATTTCAAGGCTCTAGCCATTGATTTCGAGGAGGTAACTGTGGCTGCCAACATGGTGTCGGTCTAATTCGGCAGCTTCCCTCCAACGAGGACTCAAGATGGTGTAGTACTCGTCCCCCGAGAAATAATGGAGGTTACTAATCTTCTACCTCCTCGAGACCAGACGACTGGGCTGGTGCCCCTCACCACGTCAAAAGAAAAGGTCATGTGGGTCCACCCGGACTTGGTGCCTGAAGTAACTCAGTCAGCATCATCCCCTACCAGGAAAAAAAAGGGTGGAAAGACGTCCTGCCACACAATCTCAGCCGATATCGAAGAAGCAACAGCTGTCGTTACCCAGTCCGGTGCATAATCTCAACCCATGCCGGGTAACTCGGCTGAAGAACGTCAGCCGGCCACTGCTGATAGCCTAGGACCCTCTCAGCCTCCGTCGGTCGACAAGCCTAAGCCGAAGGAGACCCGCTTTGACAAGCCGCTCCGTAAAGACACACCTCATGGGCAGGAGAGGCCTTACAATTTTGACATCCTGGCACAATTGGCCAACACACCAGCCAAATTGTCATTATATGAGCTCTTGAGGCTCTCCAAGGATGTTCGCATCGTACTGAGCGAAGCACTCCATAATGCCGACACGTATTTGGCTCAGGTCAAGCTTACAGGGAGAGTTCGCCAGCAGATCTCCAGGACAGCGCTTGTACAGGTACAATATCCAACATTGTGTTCACTCCATAGGATATGCTCATCAAAACCAACCTGCACGATCACCCTCTGTATTATACTGGATACGTCGACGACATCAATGTGGATCGGATGCACATTGATCCCGGTTCTTCAATAAGCATCATTCTGAAGAGCTTGCTTCACCTACTGCGCATCCCTATGCATCGGCTGACACCTACCAGCACCGCCATCAGTGGTTTCAATTCAGGGAGAAGCTACCCTATTGGGAAAATTTGCCTGAAATGCCAAATTGGCGACCTTCAGTCGGAAGTGACTTGCTATGACATAGACGCAGACACGTCCTACAACATTCTCCTGGGGCGTCCGTGGATACATGATTATATGATCGTGCCTTCTACATTGCACCAGTGCTTCAAATATGTCGACAAGCACGGCTTCGTAAAGACGAAATTCGTCGACATCGATCCCTTCAAAGGGGTTGAATCCTACTATTCGGATTCTTGTCTGTACGAGAAATCAAAAATGAACTTGATCAAAGAGGATGCTCAAGAGCAGATGTAATGGGATCAGAAGAACCTCTGAAGATCCATCTCCAGCCCCACAAACCAGGCAGAACTGTACCTCTTGTAGCCACTCGGCGTAAAGAAGCAACTAGTCTCACGGTGCTCACCTCACAAAAAGAGCAGATGGTTATCCGACTTCCAAGGTCTAGCCAAGGGCCGAGACCCACTAGGGAGCCGCTGGCAATCAGACTGCCAAGAGCTAGCCAACAACAATCAGAAGAGATCAATTCTTCTGTTAAGCCGATGATCATTCGTCTTCCCAGGATAAGTCGACAGCCAAACGCTAAGTCAGGGACTGCTTGTGAGCCAACGACGCCACGTCCAATACAAAGTACTAAGCCAGGGACCGCTAGTGTGCCAACGAACCCACGTTCAACACCACCAGTGGGACCCTTAACAATCAAGCTGCCTAGATCATCCTTCCAATCTTCATTAATGCAGGTGGTGGCTGAAGAGGAGTTAGAGCTAGCCAAGTATGTGGCTGCACATACTGATATTCCTTCTATTGATGATATAATCCGACCAGAAAAGATACCTTATTTTATTAATAAAAGGCTATCTTTGAACTACCTCGAGCTTAACAAGCTCCGTATAATGTATGCTATGGAACACGGTATAGGCACCAACTTACACACACAAGTAACGAATGTCTATACCACGAACCAACTTACTCCCGTGGAAGGCGCTTGCTTCATAGTCGATGGAGAAGATCACCCAATCATCTTTGGACGAAACAATGGTCAACAGTCCTTCAAGCCAGAGGAAGTCGATCTCGAACCCGACACCGAGAGACTGCCTCTTTATCTATATAGCTCCCGCTCCAAGTACCTCATGCAAAAACAGGGGTATGATATGGAAACTAAGCCAAGCTTGAACTATGGCATCGGCCGGCGATTACCCTTGCAATTGCCAGTCCCGGCTGGAAAACCACGAGATTATTACAACAAGAACAGGCGTAGTCTAGGCTATGTTACACCTGCAACAACTCCGGAGAGCTGGCATTCATATTCGACCGGATCACCCACTTCTGATTCGAATGTCAGCATCGGGGACGTATTCAGGCAAGCTTGGTCTGTCAACATGGCATTTGCTGACGCCTACGAAGAAGACAAAGACGTATCCGAACTTCTAGAGTTAGAGCCTTGGGTCCAACAGCTAGATGCAAAATAGAAGAAGCATTTCTAACGAAGAGATCCCCTACCGAAGATGAGGTTATGCAAGTTGACCTCGGCGATAAATCCTCTTCAAAGCCAATCTTCGTCAGCAAAAGCCTGACAGACGAAAAGCGGGAGTCACTATTGCAACTCGTCAGAGAGTACATTGATGTGTTCGTCTAGAGCTATGTAGACATGCCAGGGCTAAACCCTGAGATTGCACTCCATAAGCTCAACATTCATCCGGACGCAAAGTCGGTCAAGCAACAGCAACGACGGTTCCGCCCAGATATCATGAATTCTATCAAAGCTGAGGTCAACAAACTAATAGCCAACGGCTTCATCTATGAGGAACAACATCCCGACTAGGTTGCCAATATAGTACCGGTCCTTAAGAAGAATAGAAAGATTCGAATTTGCATCGACTTCCGAAATTTGAACGAAGTATGTCCTAAAGATGAGTTCCCTCTTCCTATTACGGACATAACGATTAACAACACATGTGACTTTGAGCGCATGTTGTTCATGGATGACTTCTCAGGATACAACCAAATTAAGATATTTCCTGACGACGAAAAGCATACATCATTCTGAACGCCAATTGGTGTGTACTGTTACACAGTCATGTCCTTTGGTTTAAAGAATGTCGGTGCCACATATCAACAAGCTATGAGTGTCATCTTCAGAGATCACCTGCATAAGACATTGGAATGTTATGTCGACGACATCGCTGTCAAAAGCCGCTCTAAGGAAGATCATCTGCACGATCTGAGGACAGTATTCGACCTGCTGCGAGCACACAACTTGAAGATGAATACCACCAAATCCTTCTTGGGCGTATCCAGTAGAAAATTCTTGGGTTTTATCATTATCGTCCAGGGAATCCATATAGACCCTGAGAAGATGAAGGCAATCATGGAGATGGGTCCCCCGAGAAATCTCCGAGAACTCAAAGGCCTTCAAGGGAGGGTAGCTTATATCAGGAGCTTTATCTCTAACCTCTCCGGGCGATGCCAACCATTCACACACCTTATGAAGAAAGGCGTCTCCTTTGTATGGTACGAGGAGTGCCAACGTGCCTTTGACAATATTAAAGAATATCTATCGAACACTCTAGTCCTGGTGGCCCCGATCGCTGGAAAGCCGTTTTTGCTTTATGTACGAGCGATAGAGCATTCCCTCGGTGCTCTACTAGCACAAAATAATGATGCAGGGCATGAACAAGCTATCTATTATCTCAGCCGAATGATGATAGGGCCTGAGCAAAAATACACCACCGTGGAAAAGAATGTCTCGCCTTGGTGTTCGCTATTCAGAAGATGCGACACTACGTTATAGGACAGACCATCCACGTTATATCAAGAGTCAATCCCCTCAGGTTCCTTATGACCAAACCAGGTGCACTCAGCTCTCGTCTTGCTACCTAGGCAATATTATTGTCCCCCTACCACATGATCTTCGTCCCGCAGAAGGCTGTTAAAGGTCAAGCTCTGGCAGACTTTTTAGCGATCCATCCAGGTTTGGAGTCAACCAGAATATATGAAGAGATTCCAGACTTGGTCGCCAATTCAAATATGGCTTCCCATGATACCGTTTGGCGAATGTTCTTCGATGGTGTTTCAAGAACCGGGCCCAAGGGTAATATCGTTGTTAGGGTCAGAGTGGTACTGATTTCTCCTTCTGGATTGGTGATCAATCGGGCATACTCACTCACGGAACCTTGTTCAAGCAACGTGGCCGAGTACAACGCCTTGGTTATTGGCGTCCAACTTGTAAAGGAGCTGGAGGTAGAGTACCTTAAAGCATATGGCGATTAACAGTTAATCGTCAATCAGATCCAGGGTTCATATGAAGTTCGCCTTGAAGACATTATCCCCTATCATCAGATAGCAATCGCCATCATCACGTCCTTGAAAGGGTTCTTCATAGAACATGTTCCAAGACTCCAGAATATTGAAGTCGATGCCCTAGCAGGACTTGTCTCTTCCCTGGCGGTTCTAAATCATACTCATCATTTGGTGGACGTAATAGGCCATGAATTGGTTTGTCCTAAGAACAACGTGTAATTTGCTATGAGTTACTCTGCCCTAGCGGTCGACGAAACACCGGACTGGAGACTCCTATTTATTGACTTCGTAGTCTATGGTATCTTGTCGAAAAATCCGAAAGAAGCCACTTCTATCAGAAGACGTTCTCTCAGATTCTTCTACGATACATAGACAAAAATGCTGTATCGGCGGTCCTATGATGGGTTGATGCTCTGGTGTTTGTCAAATACAGAAGCCAAAGAAGCTGTACGTGAAGCTTAGGATGGCGTTTGTGGGGCCCATCAACCTGGCCCAAAATTGCAAGACTGCCTTCGCCGGATGGACTATTATTGGCCTACGATTGTAGCAGATGCGATAGACTATGCAAGAAAATATAAAGCTTCTCAGGTCCATACAGATTTTATACATCAACCATCCGAATTCCTACATTCGACGGTGGTATCCTGGCCATTTGAGGCATGAAGAATGGATATCATCGGTCCAATCATCCCGCCTTCGTCTAGAGGACACCGTTTTATACTAGCGATTACGGACTACTTCTCCAAAAGGACGGAAGTTGTTCTGCTTATAGAAGTGAAGACATCAAACGTGATCAGCTTCGTCAAGCATCACGTCATCTATCGCTTTGGACTGCCTCGAAGGATCATCCACGACAATGGCCCGCAGTTCGCAAGCCATGCCTTCTATCGATTTTGTGATAAACACCGAATTCAGAATGTTGCTTCAACACCGTACAACCGACGGCTAATGGTCTGGCTGACGCATTCAACAAAACTATAATCAAGCTTCTCAAGAAGTTCGTGTCCTCTAACAAATGCGAATGGAATGAAAAGCTTGGCGAATGTATATGGGCGTACCGTACTACAGTCCAGACAGCCACTGGGAATACACCAGTCTCCCTGGTATACGAAATTGAGGCAGTTCTTCCCTTGGAAACTTAAATTCCCTCGCTCTGCGTCGCCCTCACTTACCGATTGACGACGGATGATAATTACCGTCGTCGGCTACAAGAGTTGGAGGCCATAGATAAAAAGCGCCTGCTAGCTCAACAACTGTTTGCAAAAACAAAAGTATGAAACTTTATTGATACAAACTTTGTAAAGATTACAAGAATTCTGGGAAAGTACAACTGTAGGAATCCAATCTAGAAGACGATTACTTTATCCCTTGGACGATGTGAACTTTGAAGACAATAGCCTCTGAAGTTGAAATTGAAGTTGAAGTTGAAATTGAAGGTGAAGTTGAAATTGAAGGCAAAAGCCTCGGAAGAATGCAGCAGCACTTGGGCAAGAACTCCTGAACTCTCTGATGTTTCTGATCTGATTCTGACGATCCCCTTGAATGAAGACTTGAAACTCTATTTATAGAGTTCTGGAAATAACTAATTTTTAGTTATTCTGGATGGCGCAAGTTGGATTGCGCAGTATCAGACTGCGCAGGCAGTTATTTGGTCATGGGCCAACTGTCTTGGACACATGGCATCATTTGATTGAAATGCGCATAATCGTATGAAGACGGTTGCCACGTAACGAGCAATGGATAGCATGAATGCCACGTGTACTTTTGTCAATTGTCATGATGAAGTGCGCCACATAAAATGTGCTGACTTCGGATTGCCTAGGCCCTGGAATGTACAGGCACTGGATTGCGCTGCATGTACAGCTATCCTCGAGCGCTGTACGGCATAATAAACGAACAGTCTCCTCGTTCTTCGTGCTGTCAGCTGTCAGAAAGATTTGATTTTGTCAGATAATGATGACACTGTGTAGCACCCAGTTTCCCAAATGAGGGTAATTTTGAAATTTTGTCTTTATAATTATTTTAATAATGATATTTAATTCATGATATGATTTTTGGTGATTTTAAATCATTTTAAAATTATTTAAATCAATGACTTGTGGTTTTGACGTTTTGCTAGTGAAACCCTAGAGACTGTTTGACCTAGAGCCTAACCATGTGATTATGATATTTTAATGTCATTTTTGGTCTAAGGATATTTTTGCATTTGACCTCTTTGAATTATTTGATATTATTTTATTATTTATGATATTGTTTTGGGGTTATTTGAGTCGGGTTCGAATTTCAACTCAATCCGACTTGAAACGGGAACCCGGGGGTAGTTTGACTCTAGTGGGACCCACACACTAGTTAGGCATGGCCCACATGATATTAATTTTAGTCCACATGATAGAAATATTTTAGTTAGAGGTTAGACTAATTATTATGGATAAGGTTAGTGTGATTAGAGACTTTAGAATGACTAATTTAGCCCCAGCCAATTAACCCTTTCCTAATACTCATAGAATAGGTTAGTGGGGGCATTTTGGACCTTACCATAATAGGACAAATAGCCCCATATGGCCAGCCACTTTGGGAGAGGATAGGCTCAAGTTCATTTCATTATTCTCATCCACACTCTCTCTCTCTTGTTCTTCCCCAAATTCCTAGAGAGCAATCCCTAGCAATTTCTCCACCAAATCCTTCCACTTCTCCACCAAATCCTTCCATTTCGCCACCAAATCTTCTTCTTTCCTTCTCCATTCTAGCCAAGGAGGAAGCTACCCAAGTTTGGGAGGATTCGGAGCTCGTTCGTGTCCTTTTGGAATCTCTACGTGTCGGTGTCGTTCCGAGAAGGCTTTTCTTCGATTCGATCTACCGGGAGGTATAAATCCCTTCTCCTTTTTATTTTCTCATGCATATAGGTCTATTTTGAACCCATAGGAATGACCCCCATGGTTGTATCTCCATTTGTGTCCATTTCGTGTCCATTTGGAGGTTATAAGAGTGTCCTTTGTGTTGTGGTTGTGTCCATGTGGGAAATCCCAAATTTGGACACACTATGTGTTGTTGTTATGTATGAATGAATTATTACATGTTTAATCTCATATTTTTGTATTGGAGATGTGTTCTATAGTGTATCATATATATATATTAGTGTAGAGAGTGAGTTCTTGATATATTATGTTATATACTTGTGTTCTTTTGTCTCAAACTACCCAAATCCGTCATGATTTTTATCCATGTTTTTAATTTCAGCCATAACTTAGAAATGGCACAACTTCTAGCTCAAAGTTCGGTTTAATCTTCCGTTTTTTTAAAAGAAGCGTATTGAAGTTAGCTTCCCAAAAACATGTATTAATAGGTTTAATTCTTTCTGTAACTTTCTGAAAAATTATTTGAGTGTCAGCTGTACGAAAGACAAACGCGTTCTCGGTGTTTTCGCAATTCCAGGAGTTTCCGAAAACGAAAACGCGATCCGTTTAAAGTTTTGGAAAGCTAACACATAGATCTATAACATACTTTAATCCTAGATTTTAATTCATGCTGAGATGGTACAGTATTGATTATTAGTAGGAGTTACTATTCGGCATATGCATTTTGTGCACCCTTGTGTGTAATATAATGTTCTATTTGATTTTAACCCATGTTAATGTATATACATTATGTAATTAAATAGAGAATGCAAGCATGAGTAAATATTTAAATAAATAATGTATGAGGTGTAAGTATCCTATCTAATGTAAGCATGTATAAGTATGACTTGTAATGAATATGTAGGTTCCATAGTATGTAATGTATGGTGTATATAGTAGTGCAAGAGAATAAATGAATGATGAATGAATGCAAGCATGAATGTAATATAATAATAGATGTAATGTATGCAATATACAAGTTAATGAGATGTAATATTCTATGTTAACACAAATCCTATATTACCTCATGTACCCCTTATACTATATAGACACTATCACACTTGACACTTTGTTCACTTATACTTTGACACTCTTTGATATGTATACACTATGTATGCCCATTTAACCCTCACTTGCCCCTTTGCCATGTTCACATACACACACATAGCCTCTTAAATAAGTATTTATGAATACAGTTAACTTAGCTATGTATGTATATTATATATATGTTAGCATATTGTGTTGTATTATATAAGTTTATATAACCATTTGAAATGCCATGATTATAGACCTAATATTGAATACCAGTATATGCATGTGTATATATGTGTAGACATATAGTTTAAAGTAATAGATTACCTAGTGTATATCCAATATGAATTCTTGCCTATTTGAGTATTGAATAATTGCATGCTATATAGAGTTGGGTGTATGTTGGCTTGTATAGCCTTGTATTGATGTGTGCTTGCTAGGATAGTCTTGGTTAGGCCTAGTAAGACTTGTTGGGTTAGGACATGACCTAGTTTGACCTAGTTTGACTAGTACAGTTGACCAGAGTTGACCAAGGGTTGACTTTGGCCTAGTTTGACCTAGATTCATGTATAATGCATTGTAGTACTTTATATTACCCTTCTGGACATGTTATGACTTGTGCTGTTCTAATTAGGAGCCAGACACCTCTCCTCGGACAGTACATTTACTTCAGACATTCAGTTACGAGGCGAGTACATTCTCTAATCATTTCATATCCTGTTTAGAATTATTTTCCTGCTTTAAATTACTTTACTTGATACTGTCACGTTGGTCACACGGGTTGGTACTATATGGATCTTTTCATGCGATATTATCCCCTTCGGGAGCATCGGATACTGCATGTTTTGTGTGTTTCACGAATCATCACGTATCTCTATGCTTCCTCTGATTCACGAATCGCTTGTGACACATGTACTCTCATGTTCACAGAGCCATCATGAATCACCTTTACGTATCACTCATTTTATGAGCCATGTGAAGTTTCACGAATCTTAACATAACTTGAACAGATCCTTGTGTATCGATTGGGGATGGGGGAGTAGAAATAGACATGTGAATATTATCCAAGTAGCTGTAGTCATGAATCACTCTCTTAGCTGTAGTCATGAATCTTCTATGCCATTCACATGTTTATATTTTACTCTGACTCACTAGTCACTATTAGTTCTCTATGTATAGTAGATATTTCTATTACAGTTCTCTCTCTGTTTACATACTGCATTTTCTTCAGTATCTATAACTTACTTTACTGCATGATTATATTTTCAAACCTGCTATGAACTATTGAGATGCAATGTGCTCGCTCCTGTCCTGACTGGACCTGTTGATAAATTTTACAGATAGCCTGGGATTGCCTGCTAGCCTAGAGGAGACACAGTAGAGGTTGTTTAGATAGTTATTTTATTTTTTCTGGAGTTGTATTTACTTGTGGATTACTGTATTTGAGTTTTGTGATGTATTTCTGGGATTATGTATCTTAGACACTTAGACTTCTATCTCCTGTATCTCTTTTGGATTTTATGTTTATCTATCTTTATCATTCTACCTTAGATTGTGATTGAGTTGTACCTCTGTATTGGTATCCTTATGGAGAGTATTCATATTATGCTAGTTATAGTTCATGACCTAGAACAGCGTTCTACCGCTGACACTGCGGCGTAGGCTGGGCGTTGTTACGTACTCGTACCCTCACAGTGGGTGCGGGTCGTGACACACTGCCACGTCAGCCTGCACAGTTGAAAGTGTGCGCAGTTGAGTGTGCGCAATCTGATTGGTGCGCAATCTGATGTCTGCGCAGTTCATTTGAAAGTTGTATTTCTTGATTTTTTGACTTTGTTGATAGGTGCAACTTGATTTTTTAGGACCTACAAGACCCCCTTCAAAGTTTTCGAAAGTTGAATTTATTCAAAGTTTCGAAATACTTTGAATTTTAAATTTTAAATCAAGTTGCGCATGAGCTGTCTGCGCAATCCGAGGGATTAGCCCTATTTTCAGGCGCAATCTGAGGCGGCCGTTTCGTTTTTGAAAACTATAAAAAGTCCTCTTCATACTTCGAAGTATTCTTTACTTGCTTTCTTCGTGCACTTGAGAGAGAAATTCTGAGCTCTTTCTTCCTTTCTTCTCCGACGATCTCGATGGCCCCCAAGCGATCCTCTGCTGCTGCCAAGGGCAAGGCCCCCGCCGAGCATTCGGCTAGGGTTGTGCCCCGTCCATCTCGACATGAGGCTGCGCATCCCGCTTTGCTAGGTAGATGACTCAATCGAAAACTCTCTTTAGAGTTCTTCGACTTCACTGATCTTCAAGATCCATCTCTTTTTAGAGATGTGATCGTACTGCGCCACCCTCTTTAGGGTTTTGGTTGCATGAACGAACTATTCTTCATTTTTATGAAGAATATCTTCTTTGCACGATCGGTTGAATTGTGCTGGCAATAGTCAGCGCAATCGGCTGATTTGCGTAAACTTTTATCAGCACAATCTGATGGTTGCATAATCTGATGGTTGCGCAATCTGAAGGTTGTGCAATCTGATGGTTGCGCAATATAATGGTTGCGCAATCTGATGGTTGCGTAGTCTGATGACAGAATTTTCTGACTTTGACTTGTACTAAATTTTGTTTTCTTCTGTTGAAATGCAGTGAATACCAGAGAAGATCCAGACTATGAAACTTTTGTGGGAACTCTTTCAGAACCTGAGTTCAAAGAGGATTTGTCCCACATCCTTTTTCTGCAATATGCACTTTCGTCCTCTCGCCAGACTATTCTGATAGCACAAGATAATGAAACATTGTTATGCTTGATGAATGGACAACTTTTACAGACTGTTGATGCTGTCTCCCACAGAAAACCCATGTTCCTGTTCGGTGAAGCAATTGACAAAAGTTCTCAGCCACGACCACGTGTTGAGCAGAGAACTTTTCAGTGGAAGAATAAGCTGATTTTGCTACCCGATATTGCCAGGTGCCTTCCTTTGGCACGATATGCTCATGCTAGCTACCCCAGGTGAATGGACTGGGATATCACTCCTCTTCAGCAGGCTCGGACTGGCAGAATCTGTGTCAAGAAGGACAGGAATAACAGAGACATGTTCTATAGTTCCTCAGAACGACACAGTACGGTACTTAGAGGATTGAAACCAGGGTGCATCCCTCCAGAGAATTCTTCTCTGTTAATGCCTGTGAGAACCCTAATCTTTGCAAATGAGTATGCAAAAGCTGAAGGCAGTTACTCGGATCAGGACATCCGATTAACAGGTCTGGTAAACCCAGACGTCAAAAGGTGGAGCAGTATAGCAAATTGGATACTAGTTCAATTTGGAGAGAAACTCAGAGAGATTGAACTATATGAAGCGGTACATGCTACCGTATATGGCTTCTACCCAAACCCTCATCTGTTTTTAGCACTGGCAGAGAGGTACAATTATAGGACAGGGACATTTATGATGCCCTGCGGAGAAATGGGGTTGGCTCTCCACGAGATGAAGTATATCTTATTTTTACCCATGGCAGACTTTCCTTACGAGGAGTATGTCCCTACCAATGACGAGTTAGAGAGACTGCGTTGAGAGAATCCGGAGATGGTAGATGCCTTTGACGAGTTGTTATGCCATTACAACGTATGCTCTTTCTACTACAAGAGTGGCTCGTCTGGTACATGTTATTCTTCGAAATGGCTGACTTATCTGTTTCTCAACCATATCATTAAGAAAAAGACAAAAGAAAATGATTCCTGCAATCCAGACTTCTTCCAACCTCTCACCCATAGCGAAGTGATGAAGCTGATGGAGGAGAATAAGAGAATGGATACTTTAGTAGAGGATGAACATCAATATCCGCCTCTTAATGTTGGAGATTATGTTGAGAGCCATTTAAGAATGGGATATAGACCCTTGTCCAAAGAAGCCCAATTAGCAGGATTCCTGACGTACTGGCTCCGCCGTTTCGTCATGCCTGGGGCAAGTGCAGTAGGCCGCTTTCACCGCGGTGTCCTGTTCACTGCTGTCCGGTTAGTATTTGGCTATCGGATGGATCTACTGTCAACAATGACTTGCAGAATAAATACGGGTCTTCGTTTGTATGTAGATTCCATGCTTAAGAATAAGTGTGATAAAGGTAATTTCCCCAGGCTAGAATTATCTTACACTTATTTATTCGGATGGCTACTCCTTCACCACCCATCTCTGATGAATCCTGCCATGGGGGCAGTAGATGGCAGTTTTCTGTACCGGTTCTCACAGAGCCGATGGCTATACAATAGCCTGAGAGATTGCAGACGCACTTTAAATCTAGGTAGAGCATGGAATTTCCTTTGTACTCCCCCTCCAGCGGGTTATGAATTCATGGCACCAAATATGGTCGACCTTGGGAGGCAGCCTATAGGCAGAATAACTTTTGAATGGTTGAAGGCCATCAGACCATCACATCTTGTATATAGATTTGTGGAAGAATATTTTCTGGAGCCATATTTGCCGAGTCACTTTGCTCGACAATTTAGATATGATCAGTTCCACGTGGGGAACGCAATAACTTGCTTGCGAGGAACAGGATACTTGATCGATGGAGCTAGAGCGTGGGCTTATTACAACACTCGAGACACACGGGCGGTGTTCTCGATGCCACAGAGGACTAATGCTGGTCCAAGAATGCTGTTCACCTATTCCCAGTTTTATACATCTGCCAACACCTTTGTCAAAAACTTTAACCTTATGGATAGTTTTGCGACGGCAAACCATCTGAGGAAGGGATCAACTGATGTACTGGCTCCTAACAATGATGAAGAACACGAACCAGTGGATGATCCACTGGAGGCTTCCAGGGAACTCAATTTCCCTAAAGAAGTTAATCAACCTATAAGAGTCTCTCTGAAGGTTGCTAAATCTCCAGCTAAGGAGAGAAAAAGAAGAAGAGAAGAGCCTCCTGCTCCTATTGTAAAGAAGAAGCTAATTCTGGAACATTCTTCAGAAAAGGTTCCGACCAGATCTCAATCAAAACAATTGGCTGAGTCTTCTCGAGACGAAGCCGCTACTCCAACCTTTGCTCATAAATAGGTCAAAATAGTAAATATAGAGAGTCCTGAAAGGCCTCTGTATAGGAGAAAGAAGCTGGTTCTCAAGAGACAAACTTTGTCTTCAGTAGTAGCGAACACTGTAGCTGGGCTCCCTATGCCATCCCCAACTCCTGTTTCTGAGGTCGGACATCAAACTCCTAGTCCAGAATATAGGGGGGTTATTGAGGAGAGAGAAGAGATTGACCGAAGAGATGAGGCCATAGAGCCTAGAGACAATATTGCAGAAACAGAGCATGAACCTTTGCAATCTCCATTACCGACAGCAGCAGAAATTCATCTACCCGCCACACCGGGGGCCAACCGTGAGGAGGAAGATCGTTTGGTGATCGAAGCTCTGAATGATTGTGACTTCGGTTATGAAGCAGAAGTTGATCATGCTGATATTGCTGCTAGTAAGGAAGTCCCCGAGGACAGCGAAAATGGGAAGAGCACCCCATCAGAAGCTGCTGAGGAAACACAAAATCTGGAAGAGAATGTTGAAGTCCAAACATCCCCTCAAGACACCCTGACTCCTGAAAAGGAGGCTGAGGTGCCGAGATCTTCAGAGAAAACTGCTGATAAAGAAGTGAATTTGGAGGAAACTCCAGATGCTGCTCCCGAAGGTATTGTAATAAAATTAGCTATCTTCTTTTAATAAATAACTTGATAGCTAACATCGTTACTTTTATCCATACAGAACCCGGACCCTCTTCTACTCCTCAAACATGCATGGACATAGTGCTTGCGTCAACAATAGCTGGCAGCAGTCGGCACTTGTCTTATGGTTCTGAGGCAGGCAGTAGCCAGGCGATTATGTCTGAGGCTACTTCTGCTGGATTAGAAGCTGTCCCAACAACTGACAGGCCCGTAGCTGGGAAGGCTGCTTTTACTTTTGATCTTTTGATAGTTGTAAATGTCAAGCATAAAATGATTAAGTTCATCTATTTTTTGCAGAAGAAACACCGAGAGAAGAAACCAGCTCAACCCTGGCTCCTCTTTTTAAAGAACCTCCCGTCCGAGCACAAGAACCTGAACGTCCTGTACCTTCATCTTCTTCAGAAGTAGCTGCCACTCCTGGTGCTATGGCAACCAACCAATTTGTCGTAAACTCCTTTACCAGATATTTCTTTGATTCATTGGGGCCTCTGATAAACAGGGTGATGGAAAAAGAGGATGCTGACTTTTACACGGTTAGAGGTCCAACATCTTTCTTAATAAATGCTATCCGTGTATAAGGGGACGAAGGTCAGGCCACATTCCTTGATCACATTTTGGACGAGCTGGAGACTTCCATAAAGAGCTACAAAGAACTGAGCAGAGGAGAAGTCGAACCCTTGATACAAGCTGAGTTTGAAAGGATGTCTCAGGAGGCAGCAGTTGAAAGAGTGAATCTCCAAATTCTTTTGGATTCTTTCGCTACCCAGTCTGCTGAATACAATACTAAAGTGGAAACTGTATCATCAGTTGCTGAGAGAAAGGAGAAAAGGATTGCAAAATTGAAAGCAGAGATGGTTCGCCTTTAAGAAGAGCTGGAGGGTGAAATTATTGAACATCAAACTGCAGTTTAACAGCTCAATGCTTTGACTCGAGAAAGAGAAGAGTACTCAGCAGCTCATCATGCTGAAGTTACTCGCAGAATGGTAACCATGCCAACTTTCAATGAAACATCTGGAATGGAGGAAGCCAGAAAGCGAGTGACAGAGTCACGTGAAGAGTGACTACAGTCTTTGAAGCAACAAATAGCTAGTTTGATAAAACCACCAGTCTAAAAAGACTCTTTGTATCTTCCTATTTTTTTGCAATAGGTACTGGTAAATGTCTTAAATTTTGATCAAATAAAAAGACATTTTGCTATGGCTCTATTATTTCTTGCGTATGCTATTCAAATACAAATAATAGCGATAGAAAATATATTCAGAGGTACAGGACAAGACATATTTCTTGATATAGAAAATAATTATATTCATTATATCTGCTCAGAGGTAATATAGACATGGCAGAATATAATTTTGTTGAATATGATTATTTTAATAGACAACTTAATACTGATATGGATGATGAACGATAATGAATCGTCAAGATGAACGGGTGAACCGTCAGGTGATGATGAATGAACGGATGAACCGTCGAATGAATTTGATGAATGAACGGGTGAACCGTCAAGTAATGATGAATGGATGAACCGTCGAGTGATGATGATGAACGGGTGAACCGTCGAATGAATTTGATGAATAAACGGATGAACCGTCAGATGATGATGAATGAACGGATGAACCGTCAGATAATGATAATGAATGAACGGATGAACCGTCAGATAATGATAATGAATGAACAGGTGAACCGTCAGATAATGATAATGAATGACCGGGTGAACCGTCAGATAATAATAATGAGTGGACAGGTGAACCGTCAGATGAATGTGTCATTTCATTATTTGCAGAATCTCCGCCTATAAGTAGGACAAAAACCTTGAAGGAATGATCATTTCTCCTTTTCAACATAAAGATGTCGTCTGGAGATGCATCTAAGAAGGCTGAAATTATTTCGAAGATTGAGGCGAACACTAAAGAATGTCCTGCTGATCCAGTCCAGACAAAGCAGGCAGAAGTAGACGAAGGTTCGTCTACACCCAAACCACCGCGGGATATCCTGGACTTCCTGCTTGAACCCGGGAAGACTGAAGAAGAAGAGGCCATGAGGATGGCTGCTTGCAAGTTCCTGATAGGCTCGTGCAAAGATGTTCTCAGTTCTTTTGCTGACCATGTCTTTGATAAGGACGGTAGTGGCCCACGTCCTGATGTTGAGAAGGACAATAGCGACCTTCCTTGATACCATGTAACATCATTTATGAAAATAAAAAATCAAACTTTGTTTATGATTTGTCTGATCTTATTTATATACAATCTCTGTTACATCTATACATAGTATTTCTTGAAAAATTTGCCATTGATAGGCATCATTGCGGCTCGACCGTCTAATTCTGTGAGTTGATAAGCTCCATTTGAAAAGACTTTGCCGACAACATAAGGTCCTTCCCACTTCGCATTGAATTTGCCTTTGCTTGAGTGAGTCATAGTTATAGGACATCTGACTGTTAGAACAAGTTCTCCTTGTTGAAAGGCTCTAACTTTAACTTTGCGGTTGAAAGTCTTCGAGATACGGGCTTGATACAACTCAATATGCTATTGAGCTAATAGCCGCTTCTCATCGAGTGCTTCTAACTCTTGAAGTCGAAGAAGTTCGTTGTTCTCTGTCGTGAGTTCGTTAGCAATGGCAATCCTGAAAGAAGGAATTTGGAGTTCCAAAGGAAGAACTGCTTCACAACCATACACCAATAAGAAAGGTGTAAAGCCTGTAGGATTACGGACCGTAGTGCGGTAGGCCCAAAGACATTCACCAAGCTTTTCACTCCAATTCTGTTTGTTAGTAGATACAAACTTCTTAAGAAGTTTGATAATAGTTTTGTTGAAAGCTTCAGCTAGGCCGTTAGCTGCAGGATTGTAGGCTGTTGAAGCGACATTATCAATTCGATGATCATCACAAAATCTTGTGAACTTCTGGCTGATGAATTGAGGTCCGTTGTCATGAATAATTCGTCGAGGTACAACAAATCTGTAGATGACATGATGTTTGACGAAGTTGATAACACTGCTAGTCTTGACTTCAGTCAGAGGTATAGCTTCAGCCCATTTAGAGAGGTAGTCAGTTATTGCCAAGATGAACCGATGTCCTCTAGAAGAAAGAGGATTGATGGGACCGATGATGTCCATGCCCCAAGCTTCGAAAGGCCAGGAGGCGGCCGTCGGATGAAGAAAATTCGATGGTTGATGAATGAAATCTACATGGATTTGACAAGCTCGATATTTCCTTGCATATTCAATGGCGTCAGAAACCATAGAGGGCCAATAGTAACCCATGCGTCGAATGCGATCCTGTAGTTTAGGACCAGGTTGATGAGCTCCGCAGACACCGTCATGAGCTTCTCGCAGTACTTGTTTTACCTCATCACCAGCAAGACAGCGCAAGAGTAAGCCGTCATAAGTTCGCCGGTAGAGAGTTTTGGTAGTCTGATTGTAGTAAAACTGCAGAGACCGTCGACGAATACTCGTAGCCTCCTTGGGATCTTCAGGGAGTATATCGTGAACCACAAAATCGATGAAGGGAGTTCTCCAATCTTTATTGATAACATTAACTTCAGTATGGTTACGGAACTCAATATTACGATTGTTCTCGATGCAGAATAGTTCTCGATTGGAGATAACCACCACCTGTTGTCTTCTGATGGGAATGGCTAAAACTGCTGCAAGATTGGCCAAAGCATCTGCTTCAGTATTGCAAGCTCGACGTACATATTCAATGAAGAAGGCTTTAAATAATGTAGCCATGTTGATTGCTGCTTCAAAGTAAGGCACTAGATCTTGATGGCGAACTTCATAGGTTCCTCTAACCTGGTTAACAACCAGCTTAGAGTCACCATAGACTTCTAGATACTCCACGTCTAGTTGTTTGGCTAGCTGAAGGCCAATGAGTAGCGCATTATACTCTGCCACATTGTTGGAGCAAGGCTCATCTAGTGAGTAAGCTCTTTGAATAACTGATCCGTCTGGAGAGACAAGGACGACTCCAACTCCTGCAACAATAGCACCATTGGGTCCAATTCTGGATGCACCATCAAAGAATAAATGCCAAGTAGGAAATTCTTCTGAAACTGTATTAGATTCCAAAGTCTTGTCTGGAATTTTGTCATAGAGTTTGGACGTCTCTGGAAAAGGATGAGCTGCTAAGAAATCTGCCATGGCTTGACCTTTGACAGACTTTTGTGGAACATATACCATGTCATATTGGGCTAACAGAATGGCCCATGTAGCCAGCCGAGAGTTGAGTGTACTAGGCTTTTTCATCAGTACCCGAAGAGGATTAACTCGGGATATGACATGAATAGTTTGTCCAATGATGTAATGCCGAGTCTTTTGAACTGCGAACTTAAGAGCTAAGCATTCTTTTTCGACCGGACTATAACGGTGTTCAGCACCAATCATAGTCTGACTGAGATAGTAGATGGCTTGTTCGTGGCCTTCTTGGTTCTTTTGGGCAAGTAAAGCACCCAATAAATGATCCATAGCACGGACATACATTAAAAATGGTATGCCAGAGATTGGTGGTACCAAGACTGGTGGGTTCATGAGATACTGCTTGATGTCGTCAAATGCTCGTTGACATTCTTCAGTCCAAATGAAAGATACACCCTTCTTCATAAGTTGAGTGAACGGTCTGCAGCGTCCAGACAAATTCGAAATGAACCTCCTAATGTACGCAAGTCGACCTTGAAATCCTCGTAGCTCTTTTAGGTTGCGTGGAGGACGCATCTCTTGAATGGCTTTGATCTTCTCGGGATCCACGTGTATACCCTTAGAGGTAATGACGAAGCCGAGAAATTTGCCACTAGAGACACCCAAGAATGACTTGGTGGGATTCATTTTGAGTTGATGTCGGCGCATGAGATTGAAGATAGTTCTCAGGTCTTGGAGGTGATCTTCCTTCAGACGACTTTTGACAGCAATATCATCAACCTAGCATTCGACAGTCTTGCGCAGATGATCTCGAAAGATGGTACTCATAGCTCGTTGGTATGTTGCACCAGCATTCTTAAGACCAAATGGCATTATAGTATAGCAATATACTCCGCGAGGAGTGCGGAAAGAAGTATGCTTTTCATCTTCAGGATGCATCCGAATCTGATTGTATCCGGAGAATCCGTCCGTGAAAGAGATTCTTTCGAACCCACAGCTGTTGTCGATCATAACGTACGTGATAGGGAGAGGAAATTCGTCCTTTGGACATGCTTCGTTCAGATCTCGAAAGTCGATACAGACTCGAACTTTGCCAGTTTTCTTCAGAACTGGGACGACATTAGCTACCCAATCAGGATGTTGCTCTTCTCGAATAAAGCCGCAAGCAATGAGTTTCTTGACTTTATCGTCGATCGTGTCCATTATTTCTGGCTTAAAATGCCGTTGTTGTTGTTTGACCGGTTTTGCATTCGGCAGAATGTTCAATTTGTGAGTAGCGACTTTAGGATCCAGTCCTGGCATATCTTTATAACTCCAGGCAAAGACATCAATGTATTCTTTAATTAGAAGAATCAATTCTTGCTTGTCTGTCTCTGGAAGATTTTTGCTGATGAATATAGGACGAGATGATCCGCTTTCTCCTACGTCAACTTGAACTAATTGATCTTCGGTAGGCAGTTCTCTTTGTTCGAATCGGAGTTCCCATTGGGTATCCATTCGTTGAGCCCAAGGATCAATTTCAGGACTGTCTTCAATATCCTCGTCATAGCCTTCTGGAAATTCAACTGAGACCATGTTAGAAGACACAGTTAGTCGATGAACTTGACCGACGCTGGTATCAGAATCCCATGATCTGGAATCCGAAGAGTTAGAGCACTCCTCACTATCGGACTCAGAAGCTGCTGGGGATAAGGCCAGAGGAGAAGTGTATCCGAGACCTCTTTTGGTCCTGCTGTAGTACATTTCTGACTTTCCTGCGGGAACAGTCGTATGGATAGGAGTTCTTCTACCCTTACCATAGTTGAGGCCACTTTTGAAGTCGTAACCCATCTTTCGGACGATGTCTTTTGATTATTGACTGTAACGACGGAATTGAAGATGTTCCGTGTCGTTAACTTTGCTATCATCCGTATAGCTGAATTGTGTTTCCGGTCTTTTACTAAAAAGTATTGGACTCTCGCCATTCTTACGAGTGGGAACAATCCGATATGATTCCTTTGGGTGTTCAAATGAGACTTCTGTTTGAAGAGATTGTACTACTCCCATTGTAAATGACTGATAGCTATCTAACATATCCAAATAACATTTAGCATGATAAATGACATCAGTATACTGGAAAGTAGATACTTTTTTATTGATTTGTACATTGGTATTTACAGTAGGACCTTTAGCCTTAGCAGGCTTGGTCAGATTGACTACAAGAGGGAAAGAAAAAGAACGTGGAGGAGGATTGGCCTTGTTACGACGGAGGTCGATAACAAGTGGCTCAGAAGAGGTGAGCTGCCTTTTTTCCTTGTTACGACGGAGGTCAATAACAAGTGGCTCAGAAGAGGTGAGCTCCCTTTGATCTTGATCTTCATCAGTAGATTGCTTCTGGACTGGCAAGTGAATAGCCAGTGGCTTAGAAGACTGAGGGCGAGAAACACGCCCTTTGATAGGAATGATAAGGGTATCATTAGGCACTGCCTCTTGGTCTTCTTCAGCATCAAGAGATAAGACGACCTTCATAAATTCATCTTTGTACATACGAGCATCGTTGCAGTATGCTTCGACGCCTTTGAAAGGATAAAGGTCAGCAACCTCCTTTTGTACTTCTCCACTGTTATCGATATATTTAAAACATTGGTGAAGAGTCGAAGGAATAATGTTATGCTCGTGCAGAAATGGTCTTCCCAGTAGAGCATTGTAGGAACAACCATGATTGTCAATGATATAGAAGGTAACCTTTGTGCGAAGATTGCCTATTTGGAGTTTTAGGCGAATCTTGCCCAAAGGTTCACTCCTTCCCTGGTTGAATCCGAGAATAGTGGTGATTGTTCTGGAGAGACTATGTACTGGAATCTTCAGCACATCCAACATCGTCTTCGGCATGATGCTAAGAGCAGACCCTGGATCAATCAAAATACGATCGACTTTCATCGAGTCGACATATCCTGTATAGTAGAGAGGATGATCGTGTCTGTTGTCTTCCATCAACATGTCATCTTGTGTGAAAGTTATATTTGGAATTAACTCCAACACACTATGACAATGAAGGCAAGAGACTGGCTCCACTTTTGGCTTCTTAAGCAGGGCTAGACAAGTTTCTGCTTGCATGAGAGCCTCGCTTAGAGTTTCCCGAGTCTCTTTGGAGAGACGCAAGAGTTCGAAGATGGACAGCCGGGCTGGTGTATTGGCCAACTGAGCCAAGATGTCGAAGTTGTAAGGTTTTTCAAGTCCTGAGGGAGATGACTTCTTTAAAGGTTTGTCGAAGCTGACTTGCGGTTTGCCTTTGTCAGTGACCGTTGGCTTGGGAGGAAGGGACACTACAACCAGTGAGGATGCAGTAGGAATATTTTCAGTGGAAGCAGGCTGCACTGGAGCAGGCTCAGAGGAAGAAGCAGGATTCTCTTGAGTTTCAGGGTAATCCTTTAGATAGGGTTTACCTGATCTAGTGCCCAACAAGATTTCTTCATCAACTATGGGGTCAAATGACACCATATTACAAGTCTTCGTCTTACCTTTAGAACGACTTTTCTTCTTAGAGGAAGAGGGAATCTCGAACTCTGAAGCGAGATCCGGATGAATCCACATAATCTCGCCGTTGTCAAGAGACAAAAGGACGAGGACTTCACTTTGTGGAGGAGGGAGATTCTCAATCTCGAGAGTAGCTTTAGGGATAGGAATGACACCATGATGCACCATCTGGGGCGGGAAATCACCAAATTAAACTGATACCATGTTTGCAGTAACAGTCTTTTCATCTTGTTGAAGTGTAACAACACCGGCATTGACCAGCTCCTGAATTTTACCTTTGAGCACATAACATGCTCGAGTAGGATGTCCGATGAACCTGTGATAGACACAGTACTTGGGATGATCAGTCTTACCGACTTCATCGGGCTTTTTGGGATCTGGAATTTGGATTTTATTGCTTTTGATTAAGCAATCAAAGATGCTAGCAGTGTCATTCTCGTCAAAGGAATATTCTACTTTAGGACGAGGTTCCCTTGGTGGAGGTGCTGAGGGAGTGGAAGCAGACGTAGGAGGAGCTACATTGACCGCCAAGGATTCTTTGTTCTTGTTCAAATTGATGTTCAAAGTTTCTTTTGCTTTGCGGTTATTCTGGCGATTGCCACCACCTGATGTCTGATGCTCGTCCCGGTCGGGGTTAGACATTTGTACCCCTAGCTGCTTGAATTTGTCAGCGTTAACTTCAGCGGCTTTAGCGTTGACAATGAAAGATGGCCAATCTTGGAACTGAGTAGATCCCGTCCATATGCTGATGATAGGCAGAAGTTTTGCCTTACAGGTTTCTATGGTGACAGCAGCCGGAGTCCCAGGAGGCATTTTCAAGGCTTCCCGGTGGAACCTTTCAATGAAACTTTCAGCAGTTTCATTGTGTCTTTATTTAATTTTGTTGAGGGCTGACATAATCATGTCATTGATCCCCTCGTAAAATTGTTCGAAGAAGATTTGTTTCATGCCAGAGAATGGGGTGATACAACCATCGGGCAAGTTTCTATACCAATCGTATGCAACGCCAGCTAAACAGCCGACGAATACTCTGGTAAGAAGAGCGTCATTTGGTTGAAGTTGGACAGTCATAACCTCAAAATGGTTAATGAACTGACTGGGAGATGTGCTGCCATCAAAAAGCGAGATAGTTAGGATTTTGTACTTCGGAGGAAATGGAACTTCCTTCCATTCAACTGGGTAAGGTTGCTTGATTCCCAACCTTTGCAAGTTGTCTTTCTCCTTGAAAGCTTCGAACTGAGTTCGCAGGAGCTTGACAGCTTCATTGGCATCTTCCACTGATGTAGAAGGAGTATGTTGAATCACAATATTGGGAGGGGGAACATCATTACAAGCACTACCCCCAGCACCTGATTGACTGGGTGTAGGTTGGACTTGTACAGGAGGTACTTGAGTGGATGGTACCCCCAGTCCAGTATTGACAGGCACCGATGATGCTATGATTTCAGGGTTCGTAGGAAGTACAGTCGGTGGTACTACGTGCTGTGCCACAATGATGGAATGCATACTGGCGACCATTTCAGCCATGGTCTTCAGCATATCTTCTAGTACAGCAATTCTTTGTTCTTGGCTGGCTGAACTAGAAGCATCAGCATCTTCATTGACAACATAAGTTGTCACTTCCCTGGGTACAATAGAAGACACTGTTTGTTCTGAGCTTTCACGGTATGCAACATAGTCGGAGAAAGAATCATCTCCTGAGTGAGAAGGAAGAAGATGATCAGAGGGATCTTAAAGATTCCTTTGACCGATTGTATCTCGGCTTCGGGAATGAGTATGTTGGAATACGCCTTCAGATAATTCTTGGAGTAGATCCAAATACCGTTGGCTTGGTCGGCGAGGCTTACCGTGTTTAGAGCACTTCCTACCCCCAGTATCTCTGGAAGTTATGTTGACGGAGGCGTACAAAACCTCGTCTTCATCTTCAGACATAGGTTCAGAGTTAGGAAAGTTCAGACGATCGAAGACAGATCGTCTTGTTGTCTGACAATAACACTTGATGATCACTTTGTAATTAAAGTGATGTCTAAGTGGTTGTACTGGGGATGTTGGGATATTGTCCCGTTTGTGCTTGAGATGTTCTCGGAGATCAGGAGCAGCAACAGGACGATGAAAAGTTCGAGGGATATGTTCTTTGATAACATTCGAAACATGGTTCCGGTTCTTCAAATGTTTTGTCCCCTGAGTGTACAAAGAAGTACTTACTTCATTGGCATAGGTGTCCGAATTCTTGATCCTGGAAGTTTGCTTCTAATGATGTTTGGTCTTCGGCATTGGTTGTTTGCGTTTTACCGAAGTTGGTCGATTTTAATATGTTCTTAGGTCAGCAAACTCACCCCCAGGGGTTTTTGTTTGAGACACCAGCAGCTTTCCTTGTCTTCAGCGAAAGATCTGAAGAGTTGGGAGATCTTGGAATTCCGCTACCAGAGTAGGCAGAATACCTCTTTGATCAGTACAAGTTCTCTTAACATGGAGAGAAGAATCCTTGTTTAAAAGAATTTTTGTACTGACTGATGCCGGAGCACATTCAGTTTGATCTTCAACGATAAAAACCGAGGAAGACTGAGAAAAGACCAAAGGGCCTTTTCCTTTGGTTTGGAAAGAAGGGTTAGCTAAAGAGCGTTTCCCTCTATTGTCTTCCAAGTCGTGAGATAAGGAAGTTTGAGGAAAGACCAAAGGGCCTTTTCCTTTGTTCTGAAGTGGAGGAGGGATAGCCAAAGGACTACCCCCAGTGGATTGTGCAGGAGCAATAGGGTGTTGGAGAGGAGCAGCACTCTTCCCTTTGTTGTGAGAAGAAAAAAGCTTAAGGCTATCTTTCTTGGATTGCGCAGACATGGTTTGCGCATGAGTGGATGGCACACTGGCATGTTGCGCAGGAGAGTCTTTGGCAGATGTCTTTCTGGTTCTGGCCACAGATACTGTGGTTTGCGCATCAGGAGTTCTGGCCACATAGTGTTTGGGGTGCACTCTAGTTGCTGGAGTGCTGGTTTGTGCAGGAAGATTGGCAGCCAACTGCGCCAAGGGCAGAGGAGTCTTGTACTTACACAAGGCAGCATAAGAAGTCTTCTGTGTACTGGCAATAGCAGATTGTGCATAAGTAGATGAGACAGATTATGCAACAGTCTTTGTGGCAACAACTGTAGACTGTACAGCAGTTTGCGCAGTAGGCTTCTTGGCAGAGTGCGCAGCAGTCTTGCTGGCAGAGTGCGCAGCAGTCTTGCTGGCAGAGTTGATGGACTGCGCAGCAGTTTTGGAGACCCACACTGGGCGCACTTTGCTCGTGGCAGAAGTGGTTGCAGTACGAGGAGTGGTCTTAGAGTTGATCATGGCTTCATAGGCTGTCTGGTTGACCTTCACAACCAGCGTCTTTTGCGTCTTCCCGATAGACGCTACGTCACATTGAGTTGTCACTTCCTCATCGGAGGAGAAAATCGTCCCCAGCAGAGTCGCCATTTTGTTTGCAAAAACAAAAGTAAGAAACTTTATTGAAACAAACTTTGTAAAGATTACAAGAATTCTGGGAAAGTACAACTGTAGGAATCCAATCTAGAAGACGATTGCTTTATCCCTTGGACGATGTGAACTTTGAAGACGATAGCCTCTGAAGTTGAAATTGAAGTTGAAGTTGAAATTGAAGGTGAAGTTGAAATTGAAGGCAAAAGCCTCGGAAGAATGCAGCAGCACTTGGGCAAGAACTCCTGAACTCTCTGATGTTTCTGATCTGATTCAGATGATCCCCTTGAATGAAGAATTGAAACTCTATTTATAGAGTTCTGGAAATAACTAATTTTTAGTTATTCTGGATGGCGCAAGTTGGATTGCGCAGGAACTGGATTGTGCAGGATCAGACTGCGCAGGCAGTTATTTGGTCTTGGGCCAACTGTCTTGGACACATGGCATCATTTGATTGAAATGAGCATGATCGTGTGAAGACGGTTGCCACGTAACGAGCAATGGATGGCATAAATGCCACGTGCACTTTTGTCAATTGTCATGATGAAGTACGCCACATGAAATGTGCTGACTTCAGATTGTACAGGCCCTGGAATGCGCTGGCCCTGGATTGCGCAGGCACTGGATTGTGCTGCATGTACAGCTGTCCTCGAGCGCTGTGCGGCACAATAAACGAACGATCTTCTCGTTCTTCGTGCTGTCAGCTGTTAAAAAGATTTGATTTTGTCAGATAATGATGATACTGCCACGTCAGCCTGTGCAGTTGAAAGTGTGTGCAGTTGAGTGTGCGCAATCTGATTGGTGCGTAATCTGATGTCTGTGCAGTTCATTTGAAAATTGTATTTCTTGATTTTCTGACTTTGTTGATAGGTGCAACTTGATTTTTTAGGACCTACAATAACGAATCGAGCTTTATCAAGCTCGTATCTCTGGAGCCTTCAACAAGAAGGTCAAGATGAGAACATTCCAAGTAGGCGATCTCGTCTTCGCAGTTCGGAGGCCGATGGTTATGACTCACAAAACTGCCAGCAAGTTATAGCCAAAGTGGGAAGGCTCATTTATCATCGAGGCTGTATTCTCCAATGGTGCATACCGTCTCGCAAAGCAAAATGGAGACTTGATCATGATGCCCATCAACGACAAGTTTCTGAAGAAATATTATGTCTAAACGACATCCGCCGAATCAACCGGATTATTGAGTTATGTACCCTTAAGTACCGCTGAACTTACACTTTGGTCATTCCAAATGAATCTATATCGCATCTTCTGGGTAGTAAGTAATGTATGATCATACCTCTGAACTTCCTCCCTAAAAGGTCATCTTCCTCATAATCTATTACCCGCGCTTTCAGCGCATAAAAAAGGGTAACAGGTCCACAAAATTCCAGAAACAACCACGTCGATGTTACCTCTGAGTTGTTTCTCTTCCATCACAAACAAATCACCCCTGATGTAGAGCTTTCACGTCCATATCACCTATGAGTTGTTCTATGTACCCTTCGTTGAGTCCACTCCTGCCACGTCCTCATTATCTTTAAGTAGAAAGACTTCGTTGTAAAACCGTCATATTTATTACGTCCTCATTACCTCTGAGTAAGTATATTGGTTTTCTCTCCACTTATTATCCGTACCCAAAACCAGGGTACGCCAAGGATAATAGGCCCACAAATGTCCATAGTTGACTACAAATGTCCACAGTTGACCATAAATGTCCGTAGCTGACCACAAATGTCGTACTCGGTCCTCTAGTAGATGCACCTCTTTTCTCACCATCACATGCCTCTGGAACCCAGCTGTTCCATGGCATTCTTTTGCCTAATACCAAGAACTTCCATGTCCGCCTTACCACGGAGTTGTTCTAGGTATCTCTATCAAACTTATTATCCATACCTAAAATCAAGGTATACCAAGGGTAATAGGTCCACAGAAAGTCCCCTAGTAGGGCAAATACCATAATACCAAAGATACGGTACAAGCACAACAAGTAAAGGCTAATGTAAACATAGTCATTCATTTAAAATCAAGCGTACTACATTTTCTGGGACCACATCCCTGTTACAAAATGGAGGAATATAATAATAAAAGAAAAAAAAGTCGATCATGGTTTGGCGACACATAATTCTCTGAGCCGGTCCTTCAGCTTGTTCGTCGATCGCTTAATCCTCAGCTTGGCCCGGCGCTCAGCCTCTTGGGCCAACCTCTCTGCATCCTCCAGATGCGCATGTGCCTGCCAACCGTCTTCAAGTTTCTTCATTGCATGCTCCAAGGCATCAGAGGTTCGGGTGACCTAGTCGGTCTTTCGGAGAATTAGCTCCTTATCTTTGCGGGAAGCCTGGAGCTCAGATTCTAAAGAAGCTAATTTTCTCTGAAGTTGGAGGATCTGCTCGTTCGTATCAGCTATCCCACGAGAGGCGACCTCTTCCCGAGCGATACAATCCTCTCCTCTGTGGCTTAATTGATCGTACTTTAGAGATAGATCTCGAAGGTCCTTCACTAGAGCAGGTTTGGACATATCCCGTACCGTCATTACCTTTTCCATGGCTGTTATAAGGAAGGCACGCTCCTGATCTATTGCTAAAGATGGATCGACTTGCCGCAGTCCTTAAAACTGAGCCACCAGCTGATCAGCTTCTACTAATTTGGGTTCCAGGAGCTCGACCATCCCTGCCCCGCTGGGGAGTGTTCTAAGGAGTTCAATCTGACCACGGGCACATTGGCGAGCCAATACGAAAGATGTCCCCCTCTCCAGGGCTGCTTCGACCGCTCGTTTCAGATGGCGGTAAAAACTATCAACCATGTCCTTTGATGATTCATCCAGAACTTCCAAAGAAGACGGTGTCAAAGGAAGAGTAGCTGGCAGGGTTGAAGACGGTCGTGAAGAAGATGCACCAGAGCTTGATGCCCCTATCACTAGGGAAACAAGTTCCGAGCGATAGGACGCCTGAATAGCAGTCATCTCCTCCTCCGCGGCCTGAAGGATCCGGAGACTCGGCAAGGCAGAAAGGTCAACCTCCGGTATCGGAGCCACATGAACCAAGAAGGGTGCAGGGACCATTTCTCTCCGCCACGGCAGTTCTACTACGTCTTCTCCTGAACTTGATCCCGCAGGAGGTCCCTCGGTATGAGTTGGAGGAGGAGGAGGCATACTTTCTTCGACCAGATCCCCTCTGGCGACTTCTCCCCCGATGATGTCCCCCGTCGGCAGCGAAGGAGCAGGACCTGTATGTCCGGAGCAACCATCGATCAACTTAACCCAAAGGATATGAAGATAGAGAAAATGAACCTCCTTCCTAGTCAAGACATGACTTAGCTTACCAGGGGAGGGTTGCTGAAGCTGAGGCTCACTCACAGCCACCGTATCCTCTTCAACGGTGACACTTGAGCGGATTGCAGCTGCTTCCTCTGCCCCATCCGCCCTGGAGGTAGATACAATTGGGTCATCATCAAATGGCTGAGGCTCAGCAACCTCGAGGATTGGTTCAGTAGAGCCCACATCGCCCCGGGTTGAGATGTCAACAGCGGGAGGAATCTCAGCCGTCGCCGAGACGACCCTGGTGTAAGTAAGCTCGGCAGTCATAGCACTAATTAAGGCAGCTAGAGCCGGGTCAACCTTACAGGCGGAAGCCGGCTCTGAGGAGTTTACTTCTCCCGACGCCTACAAAGAAAAGGAAAATGATCAGATTATTTCAGAGAAGAAGAACAAAAATGAGGATCGTAACTCGATTCACCTCCGAAACGGCGTCGACATCCTCACTTCTCTCCCTAATGATCGGCCCACGAGGCTTGGCCGCAGCCCGTTTTCGGGAGTAAGTTATACCGCCGATAGAGGACGCACGCCTGCTACATTTTTGTGAAGGACTAGGAGCAACAGGGGCTGATCTGCCACCAAATCATCTTTAGGAGGAAGAGGTAAGTGATCAGGGTCATCCTCTTCGTCCACATTGGTAGACTCTGAGTCAGACACATCAACTGTCCTCCCCTTTTTGGTCCTTTGCTTCTCCTCCAAGACAGTACCAACAATGAAGCTGGTACTTGGGTCAAAATCTCTTGGGGGCTTATTCACCATAACATGGAACAAGGTTGCCATGTACAAAATGTGTCCCGACTCTCCAGCATCGGGAACAGAGAAGGTGGCGCAGGTGTGAACCGCGTGTAACACCCAGTTTTCCAAATGAGGGTATTTTGGTCATTTTCAAAATTTTAGAATTTATTTTGGGATTATTATATTTAATTATAATTAATGTGATTTTAGATAATTTTTAGTGACTTGCTTGGTACTAGTTCGGACTGTGACCCATATGGACTAGGAGACTGTCCTATTGGCCAACCTAGGTCCAGACACCTTGGTTAGGTTAAGTAACCCTAGTGTGACTTAAGTTAGTCATTTCTAGTCTATGGGAATTGGTTTGGGGTAATTAGGATTTAGTTTAGTCTAAGAATGGCTTGTGAAGTCACAAGACAAAACCATGACTTAAACTAGATAGGACCCAACTAGCTAGCCAAAACCCTAAACCCTAGGGCCATGGCCGGCCACATGGCAGCCCCTCCCCCTATATATATCCTCCCAAATTTTAGGGCTAGCCTCTTTTCATTAGGTTGATCAAGTTTTAGAAAAGGGGTAAGTTCCATCTTTACAAATTCATAGAAAATCCAAATTAGGTCATTTTTCCTTCAAACAAATTCCTATAGGCTCTAAATATTGTTCTCTTGCTGTTGGGATTGAGTTTTGACAGGGAGCAAACAATTTGGGGAGCTTTTGGTGCTTTGAAGGATCCTCTTCCTTGGTACTTTTTGGAGCTTGGAACATCAATAGGTATAACCCTTTCGAATGCTCCTAAAATCCAGTAAAAATTATTTCTAGGGTCCCCTAGCCCTCACCGAACTGTATGGGAAGCAAACCCTAGGTTTTGAGCTCGTTTCGTGTCCGTATCGGACACGTAGCAGAGCCTAGATGTAGGTGCTCGACGAAATGTCCCAAATGACTGCTCGATCGAGTTTTCCCAATCTTTTTGAATAGAAAGCTAGATCTAGGTGTCGTCTAGGGTTCCCTTGTGTCGTGTGCTATTGTTCGTGTCCTGTTGTGTCGTGGAGAGCACGGGACACGCGTGTGCGGGCGTGTGCGCGCGGCACTGTAGCTCCCCTACTACTCGGGGGATACTGCGCGCTGGACACGCGACGCCGACACGAGAAACTTGGCCTGTGGTATGGGGCAACGACTGACACGAGGCTCGTCAAGTTTCACGAGTCCTCGTGTCGTGTCGGACACGGTATTTGATGTGCACGGGGAAGGCTGTGTGCGTGCGTGGGCTGAGTGTTGTGCTGTTTGGTTTAATTGTATTTAAATGATTTTAAATATTGTTTAATGATTATTTAGATCTTAAATATCATGTTTAGATCCCTGTTACACTAAGTGACACATTTGTTTGGGGTTTTGTTGATATTTGGGTTCAAAAATTTTAAGAACAGTGAAGAACACTGATACCCTGTGACAATGTTTTATTTTCCAGCTTCAAACAGTTAATTTCCTATTTCCTGTTAATGTTTCTCAGTTTTAGTTGAACCAACATGTCATGTAATGTGTTAGATAGGTAATTGCATTTGAATTTGGCTTGGGGATTGGGTATGTAGAGTTTTGACAGTTGGGTGGATTCACTAATGGGTGAACTGGGTTCCCGTGTAAAGAACAGGGATTAGGTAGTATTGTTCTTCAATCTAAATTGTTCCATGTTACATTTATGGTGTTTTTCACTGATTAATCCTAGTACAGTTGCTTGATTCATTTTATTGTTCCTGTCATTCACTGATTACTGCTAACTAGATGTCACTAGTTCACTGTTCTGATTTTGGTTTAGTTAGGGAATTCATGATTTGAAATTAGAGTTCCCTGTTAACCTTGAACTTGCATTGATCACTGATATTTCCTGCATTTAACTTCATTACAAACTGAGAATGGATTAGTTCATTGTTCACTGTTTTGATCTAGTTTTAATGTTAGAACCTGTTATCACATTGCCACTGTTAGCCCTTAATAATCTTCAAAACCTGAGTATGTTGAACCCTGTGTATTTGATCACTGTCTCCATTTCCCTTCACTGTCTTAGAAAAAAAATCTGGTAATTATGTGTGTGGCCTGAGTTATAGTTCCTTAAACAGTTTTTGATCAATGTACAAATCTGAGTTATTGGACTGATACCTGGGCATTAAGTGTTAACCTGTAAATCTGAATGTTAATGTGAAATCTGAGATTTAAGTGATGGGTTAAAACTGAAATGTTAACTGAGAATGAAGTTCAATATCTGAATTCATGTTTTGTTAAACCCATGAATGTATTCAAACTGAAACCTGGGAGTTGAAAACTTCCATTCACTGTTTGGTTAAGAAATTTGAGCTGTATTTTACCTCTGTATAACTGGGAAGTGTTAGGAGGTTAACAGTTTTGAATCCTCCTATGTTGTGTTTATTTTCTTTGACAGTGATTTCTCTTATTACATCTCAAATTCCTGATATGTATCAAACCTGAGTTTCAAGCTATATATTTCACTGAGTTATATGTTAAAATCTGAGAATGGAGGAAGGAAAGGTTAAATGCTGTGATGTGTTAACTGTTATAACTGAGACTTGATTTTATGTTCACTGGTTACCTTGTCTCACTCTGTTTTGATGCACCACACCCCCTTCACTGTTGTTCCTCTAGCCATTCACACACATACCTGTCATTCCTGCATAATTCTAGTTCCTGTGCACATGGCAACACACTGTCACATTGTTATTTCACTGATTTCACTGTCACTTTGTGTTACACTCTTCACTGATTAACTGCCATACCTTTTCCTGATCACACTGTCCAGTTTGGACATCACACATAGCTAACTGTTTTATGTTTCCTGTATGCTCACACACTTTGCAGTCTCACATTGTCACAGCCACAAGCACACATGTTCTCTCTCTCTTATTATACATGTAGGTATATACTATATGTGAATGTCTGTCCATATATGTATATATACATATAGTGTAATGTATGTAAATAGACACATGTATATCTATGTAAATGGAATGCCTAATAATTGTATCTATATATATATATATGTATTTTAATAAGTAAGTTAGACATGTTTGATGTATGCTAGTTATGTAGCATATAGCTATGTTATGATATGTTTAAATGCCATGAGTTAGTGTCTAATTCACATGCCATGTTATATGCCTAACTTATGTTATGCAATGTAAGCCATGTTATGATAACTTAGCTAAAATGCCATGTGATGTATGAACCCATGCCATGTGTGATATGCCTAGTGGTCTAAACTAATATGGGCATGTGTATATATGAGTATATGTAAATAAGTATATAGGCTTGTATGATATGTAAAATAGGTAATACAATATATGCATGGATAATGTGGTATGTAAATTATAAGGTTGATAGCTTGTATAGCCTTGTGATTGGTGTGTGATTGCTAGACTAGGCTTGGTTAGGCCTAGTGAGACTTATTAGACTTGTCAGGGTCAGTCTTGACCTAGTTGACCTAGTTTGACTAGCGTAGTTGACCAAAGTTAACCAAGAGTTGACTTTGGCCTAGATTGACCTAGAGTCATGTAGAATGCATAGTAGGACTTCATTATATCATTTTAGACTTGTTGTGACTTGTGCTGTTCTGATTAGGAGCCAGACACCACTCCTCGGACAGTATATTTACTTCAGACATTCAAATACGAGGCGAGTACATTCTCTGATCATTTCATATCCTGTTTAGAATTATTTTTCTGCTTTAAATTACTTTACTTGATACTGTCACGTTGGTCACACGGATTGGTACTATATAGATCCTTTCATGAGATGTTATCCCCCTCGGGAGCATCGGATACAGCATGTTTTATGCGTTTCACAAACTATCACGTATCTCAATGCTTCTTCTGATTCACGAACCGCCTGTGACACATGTACTCTCATGTTCACAGAGCCCCCATGAATCACCTTCACGTATCACTCATTTTATGAGCCATGTGAAGTTTCACGAATCTTAACATAACTTGAACGGATCTTTGTGTATTGATTGGGGTTGGGGGAGTAGAAATAGACATGTGAATATTATCCAAGTAGCTGTAGTCATGAATCACTCTCTTAGCTGTAGTCATGAATCTCCTATGCCATTCACATGTTTATATTTTACTCTGACTCACTAGTCACTTTTAGCTCTCTACTTATAGTAGATATTTCCATTACAGTTTTCTCTCTCTCTGTTTACATACTGCATTTCTTCAGTATCTATATCTTACTTTACTGTATGATTATATTTTCTAACCTGCTATGAACTGTTGAGATGTACTGTACTCGCTCCTGTCCTCACTGGACCTGTTGAAAATATTACAGAGAACGAGGAGGAGGCCTGGGAGGATACCTTCTTCGGATAGCTCTAGCTGAGGACTTCACCCCACTGCCTAGACTAGTTTAGTTAGGCCTTATCTTATTTTTCATGTTGTCTTGAGTCTGTTTAGCTAGTCTTTACTTCTGTTCAGAGATGTTGAGTTGTATATTTTCTTTCCTTCTTTAAGCTGAGATATGTACTCAGGATATTTGCTGGGATATTATCCTAGACTTTTCTATATTCAGTATTTCCTTGAGTTCTATATCATATTGTGTTCTCTTCCTCCTTAGTTGTGATTGAGTTCATTTACTGCTTATTATTATATTGCTAGATGTATGTTGACCCAGGACAGCGTTCTACCGCCGACACTGCGGCATAGGCTGGACGTTGTTACGTTCTCGTACCCTCACAGTGGGTGCGGGTCGTGACACGTTTTTAGTGGTGGCCCATGCAGGTCGAGTTTATGTAGTGGTACTCGAACTAGAGTATCATTACAGCCTGCAGTAGTATTAGGATACATATTTTGAAGGTACTCAATCACTGTTAGGATTCCTTGAAAGATTCCTGGGACGACCCTAGAGAATCTTGTTAAACTTCGATTTAAATTATTACCCTTGCTTTGTTGCTCTCACTCCTTGATTATCGAATTTGATTTTGTTGGATCGTTGTTGATTTGATTTTTTTTATCGAGATGAATTTTTATGGCCTGAGTTATGATATTTTTCTGATAACATATGATGACGGGAATACAGGGATGGTAAAACGTCTACTTGGTTATGGAATCTAGAGTTTATTGCAGCTATATTAGCTGGCGTGGCGGAAACATAGAGACCTGACTTCGGATGTACGTATCTTGGTTATGAGATTTAGAATTCCTCGCAGCTATACTAGTCGGCATAGCGAGAATTCCAGACGACATGATTATAGAGGTGCATGCCCCTGTTATGTACTCTACTGTTTATCGCAGCCTTGCTTACTAGCGTGGCGAGGACTCTGAGTATCATGATTTTTGGACAGACGCATATGATTATCAGATTGTATCTTAGAAAGGTTCTTAAATATATCGTCTCTATCTTCATTCCAGTTATTATAAATTGTTTCCATCATTAAATGATCTAGGAGTAGAGATCTTCTTAGCTTTATAGAGCTTATGTATATGTAGTTCTTTCTTAGTGTGATGTTTTGATACCTTGTGATTGCCTAGTACTGTAGCATGGTTGGTATAACTAGAAGAGACCATAGACTGATATTGCATGCCATGACCCCATAGGTTACACTTTTCAACTGTATGATTAAGGTAGATTCTGAGACTATGATTGCTAGGGGTTTAACCTAGAAGGCCTGCTACCATCTTAATTTCGAGGACGAAATTTTTCTAAGGTGGGTAGGATTGTAACACCCAGTTTTCCAAATAAGGGTATTTTGGTCATTTTCAAAATTTTAGAATTTATTTTGGGATTATTATATTTAATTATAACTAATGTGATTTTAGATAATTTTTAGTGATTTGTTTGGTGCTAGTTCAGACTGTGACCCATGTGGACTAGGAGACTGTCCTATTGGCCAACCTAGGTCCAGACACCTTGGTTAGGTTAAGTAACCCTAGTGTGACTTAAGTTAGTCATTTCTAGTCTATGGGAATTGGTTTGGGGTAATTAGGATTTAGTTTAGTCTAAGAATGGCTTGTGAAGTCACAAGTCAAAACCATGACTTAAACTAGATAGGACCCAACTAGCTAGCCAAAACCCTAAACCCTAGGGCCATGGCCGGCCATATGGCAGCCCCTCCTCCTATATATATCCTCCCAAATTTTAGGGCTAGCCTCTTTTCATTAGGTTCATCAAGTTTTAGAAAAGGGGTAAGTTCCATCTTTACAAATTCATAGAAAATCCAAATTAGGTCCTTTTTCCTTCAAACAAATTCCTATAGGCTCTAAATATTGTTCTCTTGCTGTTGGGATTGAGTTTTGACAGGGAGCAAACAATTTGGGGAGCTTTTGGTGCTTTGAAGGATCCTCTTCCTTGGTGCTTTTTGGAGCTTGGAACATCAATAGGTATAACCCTTTCGAATGCTCCTAAAATCCAGTAAAAATCATTTCTAGGGTCCCCTAGCCCTCACCGAACTGTATGGGAAGCAAACCCTAGGTTTTGAGCTCGTTTCGTGTCCGTATCGGACATGTAGCAGAGCCTAGATGTAGGTGCTCGACGAAATGTCCCAAAGGACTGCTCGATCGAGTTTTCCCAATCTTTTTGAATAGAAAGCTAGATCTAGGTATCGTTTAGGGTTCCTTGTGTCGTGTGCTATTGTTCGTGTCCTGTTGTGTCGTGGGGAGCACAGGACACGTGTGTGCGGGCGTGTGCGTGCGGCACTGTAGCTCCCCTGCTACTCGGGGGCTACTGCGCGCTGGACACACGACGCCGACACGGGAAACTTGGCCTGTGGTATGGGGCAACGACTGACACGAGGCTCGTCAAGTTTCACGAGTCCTCGTGTCGTGTCGGACACGGTATTTAATGTGCACGGGGAAGGCTGTGTGCGTGCGTGGGCTGAGTGTTGTGCTGTTTGGTTTAATTGTATTTAAATGATTTTAAATGTTGTTTAATGATTATTTAGATCTTAAATATCATGTTTAGATCCCTGTTACACTAAGTGACACATTTGTTTGGGGTTTTGTTGATATTTGGGTTCGAAAATTTTAAGAACAGTGAAGAACACTGATACCCTGTGAAACTGTTTTATTTTCCAGTTTCAAACAGTTAATTTCCTATTTCCTGTTAATGTTTCTCAATTTTAGTTGAACCAACATGTCATGTAATGTGTTAGATAGGTAATTGCATTTGAATTTGGCTTGGGGATTGGGTATGTAGAGTTTTGACAGTTGGGTGGATTCATTAATGGGTGAACTGGGTTCCTGTGTAAAGAACAGGGATTAGGTAGTATTGTTCTTCAATCTAAATTGTTCCATGTTACATTTAGGGTGTTTTTCACTAATTAATCCTAGTAAAGTTGCTTGATTCATTTCATTGTTCCTGTCATTCACTGGTTACTGCTAACTAGATGTCACTAGTTCACTGTTCTGATTTTGGTTTAGTTAGGGAATTCATGATTTGAAATTAGAGTTCCCTATTAACCTTGAACTTGCATTGATCACTGATATTTCCTGCATTTAACTTCATTACAAACTGAGAATGGATTAGTTCATTGTTCACTGTTTTGATCTAGTTTTAATGTTAGAACCTGTTATCATATTGCCACTGTTAGCCCTTGATAATCTTCAAAACCTGAGTATGTTGAACCCTGTGTATTTGATCACTGTCTCCATTTCCCTTCACTGTCTTAGAAAAAAATCTGGTAATTATGTGTGTGGCCTGAGTTATAGTTCCTTAAACTGTTTTTGATCAATGTACAAATCTGAGTTATTGGACTGATACCTGGGCATTAAGTGTTAACCTGTAAATCTGAATGTTAATGTGAAATCTGAGATTTAAGTGATGGGTTAAAACTGAAATGTTAACTGAGAATGAAGTTCAATATCTGAATTCATGTTTTGTTAAACCCATGAATGTATTCAAACTGAAACCTGGGAGTTGAAAACTTCCATTCACTGTTTGGTTAAGAAATTTGAGCTGTATTTTACCTCTGTATAACTGGGAAGTGTTAGGAGGTTAACAGTTTTGAATCCTCCTATGTTGTGTTTATTTTCTTTGACAGTGATTTCTCTTATTACATCTCAAATTCCTGATATGTATCAAACCTGAGTTTCAAGCTATATATTTCACTAAGTTATATGTTAAAATCTGAGAATGGAGGGCGGAAAGGTTAAATGCTGTGATGTGTTAACTGTTATAACTGAGACTTGATTTTATGTTCACTGGTTGCCTTGTCTCACTCTGTTTTGATGCACCACACCCCCTTCAATGTTGTTCCTCTAGCCATTCACACACATACCTGTCATTCCTGCATAATTTTGGTTCCTGTGCACATGGCAACACACTGTCACATTGTTATTTCACTGATTTCACTGTCACTTTGTGTTACACTCTTCACTGATTAACTGCCACACCCTTTTCCTGATCACACTGTCCAGTTTGGACATCACACACAGCTCACTGTTTTATGTTTCCTGTATGCTCACACACTTTGCAGTCTCACATTGTCACAGCCACAAGCATACATATTCCCTCTCTCTTATTATACATGTAGGTATATACTATATGTGAATGTCTGTACATATATGTATATATACATATAGTGTAATGTATGTAAATAGACATATGTATATCTATGTAAATGGAATGCCTAATAATTGTATATATATATATATATATATATATATGTATTTTAATAAGTAAGTTAGACATGTTTGATGTATGCTAGTTATGTAGCATATAGCTATGTTATGATATGTTTAAATGCCATGAGTTAGTGTCTAATTCACATGCCATGTTATATGCCTAACCTATGTTATGCAATGTAAGCCATGTTATGATAACTTAGCTAAAATGCCATATGATGTATGAACCCATGCCATGTGTGATATGCCTAGTGGTCTAAACTAATATGGGCATGTGTATATATGAGTATATGTAAATAAGTATAGGCTTGTATGATATGTAAAATAGGTAATACAATATATGCATGGATAATGTGGTATGTAAATTATAGGGTTGATAGCTTGTATAGCCTTGTGATTGGTGTGTGATTGCTAGACTAGGCTTGGTTAGGCCTAGTGAGACTTATTAGACTTGTTAGGGTCAGTCTTGACCTAGTTGACCTAGTTTGACTAGCGTAGTTGACCAAAGTTGACCAAGAGTTGACTTTGGCCTAGATTGACCTAGAATCATGTAGAATGCATAGTAGGACTTCTTTATATCATTTTAGACTTGTTGTGACTTGTGCTGTTCTGATTAGGAGCCAGACACCACTCCTCGGACAGTACATTTACTTCAGACATTCAAATACGAGGCGAGTACATTCTCTGATCATTTCATATCCTGTTTAGAATTATTTTCCTGCTTTAAATTTCTTTACTTGATACTGTCACGTTGGTCACACGGATTGGTACTATATAGATCCTTTCATGAGATGTTATCCCCCTCGGGAGCATCGGATACAGCATGTTTTATGCGTTTCACGAACCATCACGTATCTCAATGCTTCCTCTGATTCACGAACCACCTGTGACACATGTACTCTCATGTTCACAGAGCCCCCATGAATCACCTTCACGTATTACTCATTTTATGAGCCATATGAAGTTTCACGAATCTTAACATAACTTGAACGGATCTTTGTGTATTGATTGGGGTTGGGGGAGTAGAAATAGACATGTGAATATTATCCAAGTAGCTGTAGTCATGAATCACTCTCTTAGCTGTAGTCATGAATCTCCTATGCCATTCACATGTTTATATTTTACTCTGACTCACTAGTCACTTTTAGCTCTCTACTTATAGTAGATATTTCCATTACAGTTTTCTCTCTCTGTTTACGTACTGCATTTCTTCAGTATCTATATCTTACTTTACTGCATGATTATATTTTCTAACCTGCTATGAACTGTTGAGATGTACTGTACTCGCTCCTGTCCTGACTGGACCTGTTGAAAATATTAAGAGAACGAGGCGGAGGCCTGGGAGTATACCTTCTTCGGATAGCTCTAGCTGAGGACTTCACCCCACTGCCTAGACTAGTTTAGTTAGGCCTTATCTTATTTTTCATGTTGTCTTGAGTCTGTTTAGCTAGTCTTTACTTCTGTTCAGAGATGTTGAGTTGTATATTTTCTTTCCTTCTGTAAGCTGAGATATATACTCTGGATATTTGCTGGGATATTATCCTAGACTTTTCTATATTCAGTATTTCCTTGAGTTCTATATCATATTGTGTTCTCTTCCTCCTTAGTTGTGATTGAGTTCATTTACTGCTTATTATTATATTGCTAGATGTATGTTGACCCAGGACAGCGTTCTACCGCCGACACTGCGGCGTAGGCTGGGCGTTGTTACGTTCTCATACCCTCATAGTGGGTGCGGGTCGTGACACCGCGCTATAGTATTGCCAAGCCCGGATGCCGTCAAGGACGCTACCCTCAAAACCCAGGCATGAGCTGGGATTGTCCAAGAACATCTGACTGTACCCAAATTACCGGAAGAATCGACTGGTAAGTAAGGCTCCAAAAAGACGCAATTACGGTTGCGATACACCAGATATGCAGGACGAATGTTTTGCAACCAGAGGAGCATCTTCTCGGGCAAGAATTTGGGAGACACAACACCATCAAGATGCACGGCTCTTACTTCTTCATCAGTAAAATGAGGAACAGACACAAAAAAGGAGTATCTGTCCACTCGTGCCAGCGCCATCCGACATGCGGGCATGGTGGTGTACTCCCAGGACATACAACGGTACTGATAGATGAAGGCATCATCAGCAGTCACGTCATCCTCTAGGCCAGGCCTTATCAAAGACTAGTAATGCATCAACAGCTACCCCATCAAATAATGGTAGGACAGCTCGATTCGTTCAAAGTCTTTCGCCGTATCGCGAGCGATGACTTTGGACGAGAAGGCACGGAGGCCACGATGTACGCTGCATACCATGGCGGAGAGAAGAGCGAGTCTGGCCCCAAAGACTAGCTTCACCGCAGGGAGGATCAGGTTACGGCTTGATTCTCTCGATAGTACCACCCCCTCCCAAAACTACATAGTTTCGCAACTATACCATCAGAAATCCTGCCAGAAGAGCCTTATCAGAAATCTTTTGGTTATCCTGATAAAAGTAATTAAAGGAGTCAGATTGGCTCCCAAATCTGTCACCCGTGCTTTTGACCCTCTCGGCAGTCGACACCTAGTTCTGTACCTCCTCCCGGGTTCGAGGACGTCGGGAGAAAACACGGCCTGAGGCGCCTAGCTCAAAAAGATAGCTGAGCTAAGTCTTGGTACGAGGAAGGTTCCCTTCCGAGCTATCGTTCTTCTTCTTTGATATCTGCAGGCACGTACTATGGTGACATAGTAGTTCTCGGTAAACAGCCACAAAGCCTGAGAACCGTTGCTCCAACTCCTCGAATTCTTCATTCGTAGGGGTGTACGCCTCAAAGACTTCATCTCCCCAGGGCAGCTTAGAGACTTCACGTATCTCGTAGAGAGCGGGCCCCAACTCCCCTCCAGGTGTAGAGAAGGTCCCCGTTTGGCGGTTCTACATCTCAAGAAGAGCCATGAACAACTTCTTGTTCATGGGTAGACCATAATAGGTGCCCCGAATGGCATGATGCAGGCCAATCTCGAGCAAGAGATCCTTGTATGTCCGTAAGATCCACGAGGTTAAGTTGATCCATGAAGGGGTGGAGTTCATCCAGTTCAGCAGTGCCAACCAACCAATGGGATAGGATCCCTTCTAAGCAAGCTGGTTCATGAAATTATCAGCTTGGAAGAACCGAAAGTTGGGACCTTGCACATTTATGAAGCTGCCCGGGGCCAACCCTATCACAGAGCGGCTGATCTGTAGCTTGCTTGCAATTACCTACCTCGATGTTTTATTATAGTGAATATCGTCCAAAAACATCCCCTGCTGGTTCAGAGTTAGGGAGTCAGCCATTTTCCTGTCTATTGGCAGCATATTGAACCAAGACAGCGGGAAGTGACGCTCTATCTAAGGAATGTGGATCGTCATTCCGTTGGAAGAAAAACTCCAACTTTCAGAGATATCTAGAACGTTGGGGTTCTTTACAGTCAGAGCATCTCCAAAGAGGAATGAGGGTTTCAGATGTGTGCCCCCTAATTTTCTCGAGTTTATCATACCCGAGAGAAAGTAGAGGGATTGGTTCCTGATATCCCTTATCCTCTCCTCAGGTTGATCTTTGGTGATTTGGGCCGACACATAATCGACCACATAGTTGAACCTCATAGCCACAACAGACTGAGCTTGACCTACCAAAAGCTCCTATGAAGGATTGACCGGCAACTTCACTGAAAAAGACAAAAGAAAGAAGTCAGAAGATAGCCAGAGAAAAACTATTTAATGTCTTCTGAGCTTATGCGGCTCTGTTAGGTGGGTCTTCATGCGGTCCAGTTCATAAGGTGCTTATGCGGTCATGAGACAATTCTCATGCTGCTCGGTCATGAAGCAGCTCTCATACGGCTCGGTCATGAGATGACTCTCATGCGGCTCAATCATGAAGCAACTCTCATGCGGCTCAGTCATGAAGACACTCTTATGCGGCTCGGTCATGAAGCATCTTTCATGCGGCTCGGTCATGGGACAACTCTCATGCGGCTCGGCCATGAAGCATCTTTCATGTGGCTCGGTCATGAGATAACTCTCATGCGGCTCGGCCATGAAGCATCCCTCATGCGGCTCAGTCATGAGACATCTCTCATACGGCTCCGACATGAAGCATACCCCATACGGCTCAGTCATGAGGCATTCATGCGGCCCATACGGCACAGCTTATGCAGATTCATCATACTAAACTTGAGCAGTCCAATGAAGACGAAAAGCGCATTAACTATGCCGAAGCATGATATGGAAAGGCCCGTGTATAAAATATGTGACATAGCCATTGTAGTTAGGATTTGAATTCATGCAGTCTCTTCCCAACGCTCTTACCATCAATAGAGGGATGAACGTCGGGGTGAATCAAACTCGCCATGTTCGACGAGGAGACAAGTCCTTTGCCCTTCGCTGCAGCACTGGAGGAAGCCTTGGGAGCCGTTGATGATCGACAAAGGAGAAGAAACGGCGACTAGGGCAATAGAAAGATTGAAAAAGGAAGTAAGTAAATAACCCCTCTCTTCAAAACTGCTCGTACTAATAGGCTGTCAGAGGCATGTGAACCGATAAACACCGCTTCTGATTTTGTGCTGCCTAAAAAGATAAAAGACTGCTCCGAATCATCAAAACAAATCTAAAAATTTAATGCAGACTCTTGGGATCCTATCCAAAAGACGGCTTTAAATTGTCAAATTAGACCAAAAAATAATTAATGAGATGCTTACGTGGCACGAGACCAGTATGCGGCCAGAGAAGCCTATACGGCATGAAGAGCTTATGCAGACATACCCATGTTTCTTATTCAAAGTATTTTAATTTTTACAAATTAAAAACTTTGAAGGGGGTCTTGTAGAAGCATAGAAAAGAATAGGAATTTTTATGCGGCCCAGAATCAACATGAAACTTCATACGGCTTAAAACCTAGGGAGTTTCATACGGCTCAAAATTCGTGGGAGCATCATGCGGCTCAGAAAGCTTCATGTGGCTCAGGAAGCTTCATGCGGCCTTATGCGGTTCCAAATCTTCCTATACAGCTGGCCATAATTACTCTGACATAAAGGCGACAGCTCTGACAGAGATGATGGCTCTGACATAAACATAAGACATGACATGCTCCTAAAAAGACGAGAAAATTATCATGATATCTGGCACAGTTCACAAATTCTAAAGACAACTCTTTATGCGGATCGCCTATGCGACCTTCATGCGGCTCAGTCATGAGACTACTCTCATGCGGCTCAGTCATGAGACCAGTTTTATAAAGCCCAGTCATGATACCTCCCTCATGTGGCTCAGTCATGAGACCACTCTCATGCAGCTCGGTCATGAATCCTCCCTCATACGGCTCAGTCATGAGACTACTCTCATGCGGCTCAGTCATGAGACCACTCTCATGCGGCTCGGTCATGAGACCACTCTCATGCGGCTCGGTCATAAGACAACTTTCATGCGACCCGGTTATGAGACACTCTTCATGCTGCTTGGCTTTGGGACAGTCCTTCATACGGCTCAGCTAGGATGCATCATTCATGCGGCTCGCCACAGAGTAGCAGTTGAGACACGTGGCAAAAATTGACCAAGTCTTAACAGTTCAAATTTAGTACAACAAATAGATCATAATCAATCTTAACCATTCCCCAGCTGCCCACTTCTCAAAGCACAGTATAAGGATGTGGCCCAAAATTAGCCACATGGCTGTACACCCCCATTACTCATGAAGCCTTGTAAATAGCAAGGTGCTATTCCCTTGTAGACACACACAGACATACAGAGAGATATACACACACCCAGTCAGATAGAGAGCATTTCTTCATCGGAGCCGAGGTTACGTTCGATCGTCCAAGGAGTAAGGCAGTGTTGATAGCACTTTTCCGAGCCTCTACCGTCACCCCCCAGAATCAAAACTAAACAATTGTACTTAGATTGCTTTTCCTAGATTTTGTTCCTAGGTTCTCTTTTGTACAAGCGAGTTTGTAATTGTGAGTTAAAGTTCAGTCCTCCTATAAAACTATTCTGTTCTACGACAATCAATGGCAAACAAGCACCACTACGAAATTGTATTAGTTGTGACCCTGACCTGTATAGAACACCACAAAAATGTGTCACGACCCGTACCCTGATTAGGGGCCCGAGCACGAGGGTACATCCAACCTACGCCGCAGAATCGGCGGTAGAATGCTGTATAGGTCTACTAGAAAGTATAACATCTAGACATAATATATATGTACCAGTCATATCTGCACAAAGGTATATAATCTCAACTCAATCACAAGACATCTAAGGAAGATAGGCACGGATATCATAAAGATATGATGGAAATATATATATTGAAAAAGGTACGAAGTCACAACACATTTTAGAGTTAAAGATATAACACAAGAATTCAAAATATAAAATATAATATAAGTCTTAATACTAGCTGGAATGCAGTCCAGTCAAACCAATCTAACAGTCTAAGCATGAGGTAGATCCTCTACTGGCACCAAAGGTAATATCTCATCAAAATCTCTATCCTGGCCATACCCGTAAAAGGTAGAGCAATCAGCCACCATGTCCTCTGTAAATATCAACGGTTATCTTGTCAGGAAAATGAGCAAGTACACCTCCAACAATAGTTCTATAGTTTTGACAAATGCTGTAAGAGACAATCATAATGGAATACAAGATGATATATCAAGACTGTAAGTAAAACATGATATATAAACTAGAAATCATGTCAGGAGGTAACGTATAGGAAAGTAGAACAGTACAGGAATATCTGATGTATAATGTAAACATAAAAGTGCCTTGAGATATTAAAGCATTATGTGATCGGCTTGGGTCAAGATCAGGCTATTCTATTTGGCCCGATTATCACAGAAAAATCTCAAAAAGGGTCAAGCAGGCCAACATGGAAAGCGAGCATAAGAAATATAAGATCTCGCTACACCCGACGTGCAGTGAGGGTGACGCAAGCACAAGAAATAGTGACATGGGAGTATTGATCACATAACCTATAATAACTCTCCATCTCCGAATATTATATGGATCTGGACATAGCACGTCTTGACCCGGGATTCACCAAGAGTGTAGCTAATCCACCCAGGAATCGGTATCTACATAAGTACAAGAAACAAGATCGAACAATGTACCAATATACCAAGAAAGTCCAGGAATAACATTTCTGCCAGGATCCGACGTATACTAGACCGTACACCATCGTGATAAGAATCAAGTAAAATACTATACCTGAATCGAATACTGAAGATATCAAGACAACGAACAACTATTAGAGAATGTACTCGCCTGCTGTCCTGAGCTGTCAAGTAGGGTCGATGCTCAGAGTGATCTCACAGACCTAAAGATGAGATAATGTAAGTTAATTAGGGTTTAGTAGTGTTACGCATGATTTTCTAATGTATGATATGCAATCTAGGTCAATCTCAGTCCAACTAAGTCAAACTAGGTCACACTAAGTCACACTATGTCAAACTAGGTCACAAGAAGTCAAACTAGGTCAAACTGGATCAAAGGTTGACTTACAGTTAACTTTTGGTCAAACTGGTCAACTCTAGGTCCAACTAGTCTTATGTTGACTAATAGTTGACTTTTGGTCAACTGGTCAACTCTGGTCAAGTCCTAGACATCTCTAGGCCAAGTGTTAACTGATAGTTGACTTTTAGTCAAAGCAGTCAAACTTGGTCAACCGAGGTCAAAACTAGCCTAAGCATACTATTCCTAATATTTACCTGCCAAGATATCCTATATCTTGGTGACATTGTTATCCCAAGACCAATACCTTTGTTTCGGTCGAATACCTTAACTTAGGTAAATTATCTTAGCCTCTAACCAATACCTTACCCTTACCTTGCCCTTACCCTATGCAACTCCAATACCTTGCTAAAGTATTCCAACATCTTACCTTGGTATCCTATTACCTTACCTTAATATTTTGATACCTTATCTTGGTATCTTGATTCCATACCCTGGTCATAAGGTAAACTAATCATTTACCTTGAAGGTAAAGGTAATTCATATATACCTTAAGATACTAACTTGGTATCATGAGATACCAAGATACCCCTCAAATATCTAACTAAATAACTATCTAATGTACTAACATAACATCTTAACTAATATCTAACATACAACCTATAGTATCTAGGTAAACCCCTTTACCTTGAAGGTAAACCCAATACCTTACCTTGTAGGTAAACCATTACCTTGGTTGGAAACTAATACCGTAATCTCTAATACTAATACCTTAAATATCTAGCCTTTAACCATCCACCCTAAAATATTAGATAGACAATACCATAGTATCTAATACTTTAGTATAAAGTAAACCCCCTCTACCATGTAGGTAAGTCTCCTTTACCTTATAGGTAAATATATTACCTTAAGGTAATAGGCAAATACCAAAAATATCCTAAGATACCACTATAGTATCTCAAGGTATCACTCTATGTCCTAACTTATCTCTAATACAAGATACTAACCATCTCTAACATATAACTTCTAACCATCTATTCTAACTTAGAAACCTAACACAACTAACATCCACTAACTAATATCTAACCATAATATATATGTATATATATCCATCTCTAACTCTAACCGACTAACATATGTCATCTCTAACTAACAATAACATATACTAACACAACTAACTATCTAACTTATACAAGATATCACTATCTATCTTCTAAGATACCTCTAACTTCTACATAGATTCTAACATAATCACTAACATACTAACATATTCATACATACAACATCTAAATCCCTCTCCACTCTAATACTTACACACACACAAACACATATACCAAATCTACCCCTCTCTTCTAACACACCCACATACATCTATATACAAACACACTACCATCCAACCAAAACACGAATCACTCAACAAACTACACTAGCTTCAAGTCAAATAGGATGGCATGATCCTCCCAACTCTTTCACCTTCATAAGACATACACTACACTACCATCTATACAACATCAAACACACACTAGCACATATCCTCTATCAATCTTACTTCTCTCTACTAACCACACACATCATTATCTCGTTCAAACATACACACTATACTAACATATATTATCTAACAATATTATATATATATATATGTACTATATCATACATATTCTTGACAACTTACGATACCTATATTCATATGATATCCATACTACATAGGCTCATTGGATACACAAAATGTCCATGTCGTATAGTCAGTTTTCAACTTAAAATTAATACTGCACCTATTAGACCTATTCACTAAATTCTAGGATTAAAATATGTCGTAGCCCTTTGTGTTAGCTTTCTGAAACTTCAAACGGATCGTTTTTGTGTCGGAAACACCAAAATGCGTTCGTCTTTCGGACAGCTGACACTCAAATAGTTTTACAGAAAGTTCTATAACGATTTTAGCTTATTAAAGTATATATTCGGAAATCTAACTTCGATACGGTTCTTTTAAAAAAAATAGGAGATTAATCGGAGTTCTGAGCTAAAAGTTATGGCATTTCTAAGTTTATATGGTTACTGAAACGTGGATGAATATTATGACGAATTTGGGTTGTTTTGGACAAAAGAAACACATGTAGGCCAAGATACTTGGATACCAACATAGGTATCCAAATGAAACTCATTCTAACCATCCTAAGTAAGATCAATCCACTCTCTAACCATTCTAAAACTTAATTTAAAACACAATTATTCCTATTAGGCAATAAACAAAATACATGGGGTGTCCTAATTTGGGATCTATCAAGTAGGACACAAAACACATATCTAAAATCCTCAAGAGAGCTCCAAATGGTCTCAAACTTGAATCTAAAGGGGTTATATGCATGAAGGTGGATCCTATGGATTCAAAACTAACTAATATGCATAGGAAATCGATTTAGAGGTTGGTTTTACCTATTGGGAGTGGAATCCCAATGATACTATCAAGGATACGGCTCCGACACGAAGATCTTTCAAAAAGGACACTCCTCCTTGTACTTTGCTCCAAATCTTTGCTAGTACCCTCCCTTGGTATTATAAGAAGGTTGGATGGAAGTTTTGATGGAGGGATGTAAGGATTTGGAGATCAAATCAAAGAGGGAAGCTCTCTAATTTGGGAAAGAACACTTTGTGAATAAAAGAAGGCAAGTATGAATGAAAGAAAGGAGGCTAACCCTACCTATAGGTGGCTGCCATTAAACTCTATTTGGGCATTGGCGAAAAGTCCAATAAGGTCCCTACTAATCCCCCTGGTTAATTTTAAGTTAGGTTCAAGTTTGGGATCAAAAGTGTTAAGTTTAAGCCTCTAACTTAACCAATCTAACAAGTGAGATTAGTCTAAACTTACTAACTTAATTAGTGAGATTTGTGGGCCATGATTAACTAATCTTGGGGTCCCGCCTAGAGTCTAAGCTACTCGGGTCACTAACACAAGTCGAAACGAGACGAAACTCAAACCCGACTAAAGAAATCCCATAAAATTAATATTAAAATATAAAAATTCCCAAAAGATTAAAATATAAAAAATGACCAAAATTATAATACATTAATTTAAATAATATTAAAATAATCTAAAATTCACCAATTAAATAAAATCCTAAATAATTCAAAAGTCACAAAATGACCAAAATATCCTTAGCCTAAAAACTGGTAATTAGCTTATCTAATCACATAGGATAGGTCCTCGTGGTCATGGTTAGTCTCTAGGCTAAGTAGGTCTAAGGTTACACTATTAAAATACCCGAATCACAACACACCAAATTAATTAGTATTAAATTAATTAAAATTCACCATAAATCATTATTATTAATATTTAAAACTAAAATTTTACAAAAGCTCAAAATTATTCTCATTTTAGAAAAGTGGTCGTTACAACATCCTACCTGAAGATCCTAAGGAAGCAATGACAATCCGTCGATGATCACTTCGATTCTACTACAACTACACCTCTAAAACACTCTACCGATGATCATATGATGGTATGCTTCTATATTGTCTTGCCGGAGACAAGGAAAAGTAAATACTACGTGAAGCTCATGATGGTAGCTGTGGTGCACATCAGCCTGGGCCTAAGCTACAAGATTGAATTCGATGCATGGGAAATTATTGGCCAACCATGGTGTTAGACGCCATCAAATATTCTAGAAAATGCCGAGCATGTCAAATTCATACAGATTTCATTCATCAACCATCAGAATTCCAGCATCCTACTGCAGCATCAGGGCACTTTGAAGCTTGGGACATGGATGTCATCGGTCCTATTAATCTTCCTTCATCTCGAGGACATCGGTTTATCCTAGCTATAACTGATTACTTCTCCAAATGGGCCGAAGCTATTCCCTTAGCTGAAGTCAAGACAAGCAGGTCATCAACTTCATTAAACATCATGTTAACTACAAATTTGGTGTTCTTTAGCAAATCATTCATGACAATGGACCTCAATTCGTCAGTTAGACGTTCATTCGATTTTGTGATGACAACCGAATCAACAATATTGCTTCCACAACCTACAATCCTGTAGCTAACGGTTTGGCAGAAGCATTCAACAAAACAAACATCAAGCTTATCAAAAAGTTTGTTTCTACCAATAAACAAAACTAGAGCAAAAAGCTTAGAGAATGTCTATGGGCCTATCATACTACCGTACGCACTCTGAATGGCTGTACACCTTTCTCTTTGGTGTACAGATGTGAAGTTGTCATTCCGTTGGTGATTCAGATTCCATCACTGAGAATAGCCATTGCCAATGAACTCACAATAGAAAACAATGATCGTCTTCGACTTCAGGAGCTTGAAGCACTAAACGAGAAGCGGCTACGAGCTCAACAACATATCGAGCTATATCAAGCCCGTATCTCAAAAGCCTTCATCCGTAAAGTCAAAGTACGATTATTTCAAAAAGGCGAGCTAGTCCTTACTGTCAAACGTCCTATGACTATGACACACATGAGCAAGGACAAGTTTGAACCAAAGTGGGAAGGTCCCTATATTATAAGCAAAGTTTTTTCAAACGGAGCATATCAACTATCAGGTATGGATGGCCTAATTCGCTATGATGCCTATTAACGACAAATTCCTAAAGAAATACCATGTTTGAAAGTGTGTAATATATTTTCTAACAAATATCGTACTTACCACAAACCTTCGAATCCCTAGTGGAGTCTATCCAGAGTGACAATATCATCTACTCCATCATTGCAAACATCATCTTTTGAAACCCAGCTGTTTTAAAAGATATCCTGTCCTTGAGTCTCAGTTGGCTCAAGGATAATCAATAGATGTATGAATTCACGTCCACATTACCTCTAATTCTGCTATATACATTAACGACTCGTCACGTCCATATTACCTCTAATGATGTCATCTTCAAAATGACAATATTGTGAGTTATGTTCTGTCATGTCCACATTACCTCTGAACAGATATAATAAGTATTATTATTTTCAAGAAATATGTCATGTCCAGCACCTCTGAACATATTTCCTATTCCAATCTATAACTTGTATCTTAAACAGATACATAATAAGTAATAGAGCCATAAAAAGTTTATCAATTTTTATTCCATTGACGTACAAAACATCAAAATTGTACATTCAGCAAAAAAATGGTCACAATTGGATAGCTTCATTTGGGAGGATGACTGCTAAGTTCAGTTATCATACTTTTCAGAGCATCAGCCCTCTCTGTTCTGGAATCAAGTACCCTTTGCCTGGCTAAAGTCCTTCCAAATTCTTGAACAAAAGGTTGCAGGAAGTTAACTCGGCGTTCGATTTCTACAACCTGAACTCGAACAAATTTCTCTCGCTGCCTTCTTAGATCATCCAGACGACTAGCAGCAACTTGATGCATTTCATGTACTTCTTCTTCGCGTCTCTTGGCTGCTCTTTGTGCCTCGCGAAGCTTAGCCATCTCAGCTTCTAATTTCTGAAGATGAGCTTGGTATTCAGCTGCTTCCTTCACTTTTTCTGTAGCTTTAGTCTTATAATGCTCAACAAAAGAAGTGGTTTTGATAATGCTAGCCTCTAACTTTATAGATCGTATTGAGAAGGCAACCACAAAATCTTCTAAGGCTGCTTGCCGTACTGCAGACTCGTGAGCCATCGCCTCACACTCAGCATTTACAAGCTGTTGGATATTGCCTCTTGTCAGATCTAGGATTTGATAGGATCTTCGAGCGCATCCAAGATGTGCTCCAAGAAGCTAACCCTCTTCAGATCGCCAATATTTCAGATAACTTTAACGATAAAGGAGGCAGTTCTCCTTACTGACTCGTAGGGGTGGCCTTTCTCTAAGACCATCTGAATAAGAGTTCTTAAGGAAGTGAGGAAGCGCTTGTATAAGTCTCAACAACAATATTTGTCATCGCCAATACACCAGGAGTAGCCACTTCAGTCCGAACCCCTCCTTTTGCAGAAGAAGATGGAATCACAGAATGTGCTCCAGGAGATCTCGGTGCTGGCATCCTCGAAGAGCTTTCTTGTCCAATCTGAGTCCCCATATCCAGAGGAGCCATAGTTGAGATGAAGCTGAAAGATGTAGATGCCAATGGAGCTATATCCATTATCCCTACGGGACCCTCTACAATCAAGAAGCACAATCATTATATATTATGTCAAACAACATCGAAGGAGCCAGGGTAAATAAAGTCAGAAGTTTACCTGAGCCCGGCAACGCATATGGGGTCTCACGAGGCACGACATCTCACTCTATATAGAGCCTCGCCAAGGTATTTTCAGAGGCAGTTGCTTGGTTGCTCCCAGCCTCTGAACCGCCTGCCATAAAATAGCCGCTTCCGGCCTCTGAGTCAGCTTGGCCATCTGGGGCTGCAGCTATCTCTGCCCCTTTTGTCTCAATAACATGTTCAGTTGGAGTCTGAATCCCTTCACCATTAATTTGAGGATTCTCATCACCCTCGATAAGAACATCCCCTCCTCTGTCACTATTAGGGGTCTTACCACATTCGATGTCGATATCACCTTCAATATCAACGTCTTTATCTTCACCTTCATCACCGCCTAAGCCCTCATCGCCCTCAACTTCAGTACCATATGTTGGCACATTTTATTTTGATTAATTAACAGCATCTTCATAGTTTAGTCTTCTGTTCTTCAGATTCAAATATTCTCAGAATATCTACTACATGGAGTTCTTCCGTTCAAGAGCAATCACCTTCTTCATTGAAGACTGTAGCAGTTATCGACGTTTCCTGCATAAGACGGCGTCTTCCTGCTTAGAGTCTTTGAGTCTGTACTGGTCTAGGTATATCTGTAAATACCTAAGGACGGATGACAGTAAAAAGAACAAAGTCAAAAATCAAATACCTACAGAGCGGCATACCGGCGGTATGCTTCGGTATACCGGCGGTATACCGTTTTTGGCATCCAGAAAGTTGCTGTGACGAATAGTCGGAATACCGGCGGCATGCTCCGGCATATCGGCGGTATACCGATCTTTATGTCCAGAAAGATGCTGTGACAAATTGTCGGCATACCGACGGCATGCTCCGGCATACCGGCGGTATACCATTTTTAGCAACCCAAAAGTTGCTGTGACAAATTGTCGGCATACCGACGGCATGCTCCGACATACCGACGGTATACCGTTTTTAGCAACTCAAAACTTGCTGTGACAAATTGTCGGCATACCGGCGGCATGCTCCGGCATACCGGCGGTATACCGTGTTTCAAATATTTGGTTTTTGAATTGCTCTGACTAGCATTAATGGCCGCATTTAACGCTCTCAAACGGTCATTAATATGACCATTACTATTTGGCCGGTATACCGACGGTATGCCGCTGCATACCGCCGGCATGCCGGTCTGTCTGTATTCAGAGCATTAAATGCCACCAACTCTTGGTTCTCTTATAAAAGAAAGCTCTCTCTCTCTCTTGAGCTTCTTTACCAACTCTTCCATAAATTTTCCAACAACCAAGAGCTCCACCATTAATACTCTTCTAAGCTTTTCATTGTCATCCTCTCCCAAAGTGCTAGAGTATTAAAGAGTTGTACATTTCGATCTTCACGTGTTAGAAGATCAACAAGTTCTTATTCTCTTTTATTTGAAGTTGGCGAGCCTTCGTAAGAAAACTCGTATGTAGAAGTTGGCGAGTCTTCGGATCCACACTCGTGTTGAAGTTGGCAAGTTCTTCGGATCCAAACTCGTGTGTACTATTTGGTTAAATAGTGGATTAAAGCCGGAGAGAGTTCCGGGACTGGACTGCCTCAAAAGAGGATACCAGGATACATCCTTGCGTTTGATCTTTCTACTCTTTACTTTCAATTGTCTTTATTGCATCAATTGTTGTAGTTAATTTTTAATTTCCCTATTCACCCCCCCTCTAGGGTTCTACAATTGGTATCAGAGCTTTGTTCTCTTCATTTGGATTTACACCCTTGAGTGATCCATGGCCTCTAACCCTAGTATCAACACGTTTCACAATGAGGGGCACTCCACAAATAGGCCTCCCCTATTTGATGGTACCAACTACAACTACTGGAAGATTAGGATGAGCATTTATCTAAAGTCCATAGATTTTGACTTATGGGATTGCATGATAAATGGTCTTCCTACTCCTTCCAAAGCTATTGAGGATATTGCTTCTGACACCCTTCGGGACACTCTTTCTGAAAACATTAAGAAGCTTGCAAGTCGAGATGCCAAGGCAATAAATGCTCTTTATTGTGCTCTCGATAGTAGTGAATTCAACCAAATCTCTACTTGCAAAACTTCCAATAAGATTTAGAAATTACTTGAAGTCACACACGAAGGAACTTCACAAGTGAAGGAGTCTAAGATTAGTAGACTCACTCAAGAATATGAGTGTTTTAAAATGAAGCATGATGAATCCATTACTTCTATGTTTACTCGATTTGGTGATATTATTAATCCTCTCTCCTCTCTTGGTAAGGAATATCCGGCTCATGAAAAGATCAGAAAAATCCTTAGCGGATTGACGAAAGTGTGGAGTCCTAAAGCTACCGCAATTACTGAGGGGAACGATCTAACTGTCATGAACCTTGAGACCCTCATGGGTAAGCTTATGACTCACGAGCTCGACATGAAGGATCAAGAGGAATCCTCCACACAAGAGAAGGAGAAGGAGAAGACCAAAGAGAAGGAGAAGACTCTTGCTCTCAAAGCTTCAAAGTCTTACTCCAAGGAGAGCTCCGACGATAATGAGTTGGATGATGATGAAGAAATAGCTCTCACAGCTAAGCACTTCCGAAAATTCCTCAAATTCAACAAAGCCAATCACTCCAGACAGGAAAATGAGGAAGATCCAGCGTGCTATCAATATAGAAGACCCGGATATATCAAGCGAGACTGTCCGATGATAAGAAGAGATTCAAGCAAGTACGAGAAGCCAAGCAGAGGAAGCTCATCCTCTAGAAAATTCGCCAACACTAGCATTTGGTGTGAGAGTGATGCTAGTGACTCCGACAATGACAAGGAGTGCAAATACAGTGCAAATGTTTGCCTCATGGCTACTGATGAGGTACTTGATGATCTTTCCTTAAACACTCTTACCTATGATGATTTGGAGAAAGCCATTCTTGAATTACATGAAGAACACAAAGGTGTTAGAAATAAATACAAGAAATCTCTTAAAGAGGTTGAGGCTCTTCAACTTGAAGTAGAGAGGCTCTCAAGCATTATTATTGATGTGAAGGGAAAATCTCCTATTTCTGACACGGATGAAATAGAGTCTTTGCGACTCAAGTTTCAAGAATCTCTTGACACCATCAAGAAAAAGGATGATGAGATTCTATCCATGAGAAGCTCTTATGAATTTGCTATGCGCAAATGTCAAGATGCTAATAGAAGAGAATATGACACTTCTACTAAGTATAATGATCTTCTTACACGGAGTAAGAATGTAGGTAATAAGAATACCACTCACATGCATGCTCCAAGACACCCCCACACTCATCACAATGCTAGGCATAACTCTTACGTGAACACTACACACAACTCTTTTTCTAACACTAGAAAAGGACCTTTTGTTAAGAAGAACACCTCACGTCATGTTTTTTACTATCATCATAACACTCGTGGTAGAACCTCTCACACTAGAAACTCACATGCACAACACTCATACTTCTTCTTCTAAATCTTCTTTGATGTGCAATTATTGTGGTTTGGTCGGTCACACTTCCAATTTTTGTTATACAAGAAAACAAGTTGACATGAGAGTTCTTAAATGGGTTCCTAAGACTAACACTCATGGACCCATAAGATCATGGGTACCAAAATGTTCATCTTCAACTTATGTTGTAGGTGACGAATCCTTCTCATGCTAGAAGCAAGTGGATTCTCGATAGCGGTTGTTCACGGCACATGACCGGTGATGCTTCACTTTTTATAATGCTATCGATGAAGAAGGAAGGACACGTCTCCTTCGGTAACAATCTTAAAGGTTATATTATTGGAAACGGTAATATCGGCTCTCCTCCTTATCCTTGTATTAATAATGTTTGTCTTGTTACTAATCTCAAGCATAATCTCCTTAGTATTAGCCATCTTACCGATAATGGCTATGATATCAAGTTTGTTCAACTCAAATGCTACATTACCGATAGTTCTAATGGAACTATTGTTTATGAAGGCATTAGAGAAAACAACATTTATGTTCTTTATCTTGTTGAAGGCACTAACAATGACAGATGCCTAGTTGCAAAGAACGATGAGAGTTGGCTTTGGCACATGAGGCTTGAACACGCCAACATGGACACCATCTCTCGCCTCGCCTCCAAGAAGCTTGTACGAGGTCTCCCTAGTATCCCATTCAAAAAGGATATGGTATGTGAAGAATGCGAGAAAAGTAAGTTGACCAAGTCATCCTTCAAATCCATCAACTCTGTGAGTACTTCTAGACCCCTTCAACTTATCCATATGGATCTTTTTGGGCCTAGTAGAGTAGCTAGCCTCGGCGGCAAACTTTATGCTTTTGTTTTAGTTGATGACTTTTCGAGATTTACTTGGGTTATTTTTCTTGCTTGCAAAAGTGATACTTTTCGTGAATTTGTTGCTTTTTGTAAACGTGTTCAAAATGAGAAAGGTTTTTCTATCAACAAAATTAGGAGTGATCATGGAGGGGAATTTGATAATGTTGATTTCAAAAGATTTTGTGAAAAGAATGGTTTTGGACATGATTTTGCTTGTCCACGAACTCCTCAACAAAATGGTGTTGTGGAGAGAAAGAATAGAACCCTTGGCGATATGGCCCGGGTTATGTTAAACCAATACAAGCTCCCCCAATATTTTTGGGCGGAAGCCGTTAATACGGCATGTCATGTTATTAATAGGGTCCTGATTAGACCTTTTTCTAAGAAGACTCCTTATGAGCTTTGGTTTGACAAAATTTCCTCTATTGAATATTTCAAAGTTTTTGGTTGCAATTGTTTTATTTTGAATACCAAGGATAACCTAGGCAAGTTTGAAGAAAAAGCCTATGAAGGAATATTCCTTGGATACTCTACTCATAGTAAAGGTTTTCGAGTTTTTAACAAAAGAAGGCTTGTTGTCGAAGAGTCAATCAATGTCTCTTTTAATGAACTCAACTCTTCTATATTCTCCTCTTCCGAGAATATTGATGACATCTCGTTTGGGTTGGATAACTCCTTTATTGAGGATCGTCCTTCTTCATCTAACAATGAAGTTATGACCCCATCAAAGGAGTCTTCTCCTCTCGAGCCTCCTCAAAAGGATCTCCCAAAAGAATGGAGATTTGTCACCAATCATCCTAAGGAGCTTATCATTGGGGATCCTTCCTCCAGTGTTAGCACAAGATCCGTCATTCGTGATCTTTGTACAAATGTGGCTTTTATCTCTCAAATAGAGCCTAAAAATGTTAATGATGCTTTCCTTGATGAGTTTTGGATGATAGCTATACAAGAGGAGCTTAATCAATTTGAGCGAAGCAAGTTTTGGGAACTTGTCCCAAAACCTAGCAATCATCCTATTATTGGAACAAAATGGGTGTTTCGCAACAAACTTAATGAAGATGGGTTAGTGACTCGTAACAAAGCCCGATTGGTTGCTCAAGGCTATAACCAAGAGGAAGGCATTGACTACGACGAAACCTATGCTCCGGTTGCACGTCTAGAATCCATTCGTATGCTTTGTGCTTTTGCTTGTTTTAATGACTTTAAGCTATTTCAATTGGATGTTAAGAGTGCTTTTCTAAATGGTATTATTAAAGAGGAAGTTTATGTTAAACAACCTCCCGGCTTTAAAGATTTTTAATTTCCTAATCATGTGTTCAAACTCCATAAAGCCCTTTATGGCCTCAAACAAGCGCCCCGTGCTTGGTATGAGCGTCTTAGCTCTTTTCTTGTTTTTCACAATTTTTCAAAAGGAAAAGTTGACACAACACTTTTTATTAAATCCCATGATGGGACTCTCTTATTGGTTCAAATTTATGTCGATGATATTATTTTTGGTTCTACTAACAACGCACTTTGTGTAGAATTTGCTAAAGTTATGCAGGAATAGTTTGAAATGAGTATGATGGGTGAACTTTTCTTCTTCTTGGGGTTACAAATCAAGCAAGGTCCCAAAGGAACCTTCATCAATCAAGCGAAATATACAAAGGACCTCCTCAAGCGTTTCGATCTCGACTCATCCAAATCAATGAGGACTCCTATGGCCACAACGACAAAGCTTGACAATGATGAAGATGGTACATCGGTCGACATTCGTAAGCGACATTCGTAAGTATAGAGGTATGATCGGTAGCTTACTTTATTTAACTGCTAGCCGTCCTGATATCATGTTTAGTGTTTGTTTGTGTGCACGATATCAAGCCAATCCAAAGGAATCTCATTTGTGTGCCGTTAAGCGCATTTTTCGTTATCTCAAAGGCACCATTAACATGGGTCTTTGGTATCCGAAATCCTCATCCTTTGAGCTTCACGGCTTTTCGGATGTGGATTTTGCCGGATGCAAGATTGACCGAAAAAAGCACTAGTAGCACATGTCAATTCTTTGGGAAGTCTTTGGTATCGTGGTTTAGTAAGAAGCAAAATTCTGTTGCTCTTTCTACCACTGAGGCAGAATATATTGCGGCTGGTTGTTGTTGTGCACAAATTCTTTGGATGTCACAAACACTTTTACACTATGGCATTTCTCATTCATGCACCCCTATTAAATGTGATAACACTAGCTCTATCAATCTCACGAAAAACCCGATTTGTCACTCACGCACGAAGTACATTGAAATTAGATACCATTTTCTTCGTGATCATCAACAAAAGGGAGATATTCGTCTTGAATTTATTGATACTACCTATCAATTAGCCGATATTTTTACAAAACCGCTCCCGGAAGATCGCTTCACCTTCCTTTGCCGTGAATTAGGCATTCTATCTTTTGATCCATAATCCTTCTCGGCCGGCACACCGACGGTATACAGCGGTATACCGACGGCATGCCGTTTTTCGATTCAGAATTAGGTTCTATTTCGAAACTCGGCATACCGTCGGTACACGTCGGCATACCGCCGGTATGCCAGATGGAGGCGGACAGGACATCTACTCAGGATCCGGGCCCATTTTTCTTCTCTCTTCCTTTATTCCTTTTTAAACCCTATTTTATTCCCTCTCATCCATCCCATCTATCTTAACTACCCATCTCTTCACCTCCCATCTCATTATTACTTTTCAATCACTTTCCCCCTTTTCTCTCCTCTTTTTACTCTACCCTAATAACTTTATCCACCTTTTCAACTCCATTTCATTTACTCCTCCTCTACAACCGTTCCCACCCTCCTCCCCTTTCAAAATCATCTCTTTATCTTCCTCCTCCTCTTTAAAATCCTCCTTCTTCTATCACTTCTCCTACTGCTCCTTCATCCACTCTAAAGAACCCAAACCTAATCTCTCTTCATGGCAAACCCTAAGCGCCCCCGATCCTCCTCCTCCAACATGTTCAACCCCTTCGTCCCGGTGGCGCTACCTACCGGCTATGACCAACGCGTCTTCTCCAACTCTCTGGCGGCCGAGCTTTGGTTCCAGCACTTCGTCCATCACAACGTGTTCAAGGGACGGGCGATCAACTGGAACCTCTTCCCCGGTCACGTCCCCTTGTTTGACGACGCCGGACACTCCTCTCTACTTCGGCGCCAAATACATGTCTACCCCACTGCTGTCCGACTTTTCTATTGCAACATGAGAGGGGACGACGACGATCCATCTACCATTCAATCTATGGTCAATGACCGTCACTTTCGTCTAACATCTCGGGAAGTGGGGAACATCTTAGGCATCCCAGACAAAGGGGAAGCGTTACCATCCTTGGGTGCTCTCAACTCCTCGGTGACGTCACCTTTCGACGAATTATGCCGTATCATCTGCAAGGGTCCCAACCCTCCTGCCATCCCGGCCCTCCCTGTCCAGCTGGAGCCGTTTTACTACGAGCTCCATAGGATAGTGTGCCACACACTATTTCCTAAGGGCGGGAACTACGACGCAATCACCGGTGATGCCCTCGTCTGTATGTATTATCTCTATGCCCGGAAGCGATTCTCCTTCCCGAAGACTCTTCTTTTGCTCTTCCGGCGTGTCTTGCCTTCGGGGAAGCAGAACCTCTACTATGGCTCCGTTATCACTCTGCTTCTGGAGGCCAAACAAGTTGACCTATCTCTTTGCTCCTCGGATGGCGTCCCCTCATATCTTGCTGTCTCCCGTACCCTTGCTGGCGCCTCTACTTCTCGTGCCTCCTCTTCGCAAGAGCAACCGGCATCCACTCCTGCTGCTCCCACATCTACCCCTCTTGCTTCGGGCCGTTATATGCCGCTCACTCAGCAGCACTTTGATATGCGTATGGCCCAGGCGGAGGAGCAGATGCGGGCCCACACTCGTGGACTTGGCGCCCTGATCCAGTCTCGTTTCCACGATCAGGGATACTTTATTCAGCGCACTCTTCAAAACTGTGATGCTTTTCTGGATCTTAATCTTCAGGATCCCATGTACGCGGCCCTGCGCTTCTCTGATCCCAATGCCTATGGGTTTATTTACCCTGACGGTATTGATCCTTTTGGCGCCTTACAGCAAGCTCAGGGTGATGATGACGATCCGGCTGATGAGTAGGGATGGATTTCCTTTTGGGTGATGGTCTCGTGTTATGCGTGTTTTAGTTTTTATGTGATTGTTTTTATGTTGTCTTTTGTGGTCCTTCGAGGACCGGTGTGTGGTTGGTACTTGTTGTTTGCTGTCCTTCGAGGACTTTATCTTTGGTTATCTCTAGTGTCCGGCTCTCGTTGTGGAGAGTCCTTTATATTTTTACTATGATATGTATGGGTCTAGCATGTATTCACTTCCTACTTCAATATATTAATGCATGCTTCTCTTTATATACTCGTGTCATTTTCATTATGCACTTTTTCTATTGTTATCCCCATCTTTGACTAAGTGACAAAGGGGGAGAAATCGTATTGAGGGGGAGCTGTCTACCTACGGGGGAGCTACTCCCTGAAGATGCTATCTCTCTCTTTTGTCAATTATCAAAATGGAAGAGTTTGTGGGCACATTTTATTTTGATTAATTAACAGCATCTTCGCAGTTTAGTCTTCTGTTCTTCAGATTCAAATATTCTCAGAAGATCTACTACATGGAGTTCTTCCGTTCAAGAGCAATCACCTTCTTCATTGAAGACTGTAGCAGTTACCGGCGTTCCCTGCATAAGACGGCGTCTTCCTGCTTAGAGTCTTCGAGTCTGTACTGGTCTAGGTATATCTGTAAACACCTAAGGACGGATGACAGTAAAAAGAACAAAGTCAAAAATCAAATACCTACAGAGCGGCATACCGGCGGTATGCTTCGGCATACCGATGGTATACCGTTTTTGGCATCCAGAACGTTACTGTGACGAATAGTCGGAATACCGACGGCATGCTCCGGCATACCGGCGGTATACCGATCTTTATGTCCAGAAAGTTGCTGTGACAAATTGTCAGCATACCGACGGCATGCTCCGGCATACCGGCGGTATACCGTTTTTAGCAACCCAAAAGTTGCTGTGACAAATTATCGGCATACCGACGGCATGCTCCGGCATACCGACGGTAAACCGTTTTTAGCAACTCAAAACTTGCTGTGACAAATTGTCGGCATACCGGCGGCATGCTCCGGCATACCGACGGTATACCGTGTTTCAAATATTTGGTTTTTGAATTGCTGTGACTAGCATTAATGGCCGCATTTAATGCTCTCAAACGGTCATTAATATGACCGTTACTACTTGGCCGGTATACCGACGGTATGCCGCTGCATACCGCCGGCATGCCGGTCTGTCTGTATTCAGAGCATTAAATGCCACCAACTCTTGGTTCTCTTATAAAAGAAAGCTCTCTCTCTCTCTCTTGAGCTTCTTCACCAACTCTTCCATAAATTTTCCAACAACCAAGAGCTCCACCATTAATACTCTTCCAAGCTTTTCATTGTCATCCTCTCCCAAAGTGCTAGAGTATTAAAGAGTTGTACATTTCGATCTTCACGTGTTAGAAGATCAACAAGTTCTCATTCTCTTTTGTTTGAAGTTGGTGAGCCTTCGTAAGAAAACTCGTGTATAGAAGTTGGCGAGTCTTCGGATCCAAACTCGTGTTGAAGTTGGCGAGTTCTTCGGATCCAAACTCGTGTGTACTATTTGGTTAAATAGTAGATTAAAGCCGGAGAGAGTTCCGGGACTGGACTGCCTCAAAAGAGGATACCAGGATACATCCTTGCGTTTGATCTTTCTACTCTTTACTTTCAATTGTCTTTATTGCATCAATTGTTGTAGTTAATTTTTAATTTCCCTATTCACCCCCCCGCTAGGGTTCTACACCATAGTCTTAACCGCTTGGCAGTTCTTCGTAACTCTGATTAGCATTACTAGGGCTCCGGTCACTATCATCCTAGCGATTGCCACCCTCAACTTGATCTTCCTTGGTCGTTAAATCCTGGACCAGTACTTGAGTAGGGGTTACATTTATACCAGGGTCAGAAGTAGTATCGATCGGATCCTCCTACATTGGATCAGCACTAAGATTGTAATCAAGAAGCGCCTCAATCATCCCCTCATTTTGTGAAGGTATTTCGCTCGAAACAGGAGCTGTAAGAATTTGAAGTACAGAAGACACTGGTACTTCAGGAGGCACTACCTCTTTTTTACTACGAACTGAAGTTATCCAGATTAAAGTATTTCATCTTGAGTAGTGGTTGTTCTCATAGCCGGATAAATTATAGGCTCTGTATCAATCACAAGGGGAATATCAACCGAAACACCTAGAGCTTGTTCATTAGTTGAGGGTGATGTGAGGCCAACTGCAGCAAATGCCACCAATGTTGCTGAGGACAAAGGACTGGTGAATCCCCCAACCAATGGCTCTGATACAGCAATACCAGGAGTATATGTTGTAACTATCGGAGTTGGTGCACTGGTAGCTGGAGGTTTTGGAGATGAAGATATATCAATACAAACTGCCACAGGGTCAACATCAAGTAACTTTTGCTGAAAAAAAAGAGTAAAAACATCATCTTGTGGAGAAGAGACACCCCCGGGTGACATTGTCCTTTGTTCCGGATAAGAAGATACAGGAGAAGCCGCAGTCTTCCTCCCCTTGACTTTGGTGGCCAATAGCTTTCTTCTGGCCGAATGCTTGAATAAAGGTCGAGGAGAAATGATAACAGTCTCAGTAAAGACAGATGATTGGGGCTGCACTTCTTCAGAAGCATGCAGTTCTTTGCTTGTCTCATCTTCGGCACCTATACTTTCTCTTCTAAACGGGGATAGGGTTGATCCCCTGAGGGAAGTAGTCATGCCCGGTGACAAACTAGCTTCTCTCTGCTGTGTCTGAAGTCTGGTCCTGCCTCTGGGTCTCTCAACAACAGTTGTTTCTTTTGTCTTATCCCTCGAAAAAATTATATATATATATATATATTTTATATATATATATATATATATATATATATATATATATATATATTTTTTTTTTTTATATATATATATATATATATATATATATATATATATATTTTATATATATATATATATATTTTTATATATATATATATATATATATATATATTCTTTTGTCTTATCCCTCAAAAAAATTATATATATATATATATATATATATATATATATATATATATATATATATATATATATATATATGTATATATATATATATATAACTAAGTGTCGAAAACAAGTGAATAGCAAATACTAGAATGACGATCCATGTCTAAGACGAGTCATATAATACTGTACAACGACACCCTCCACTATAGAGAATATATGGGGGTGGCCCTGACGCAGAGCAGACTGGCAACCTACCAGGATCCAAAGTCTTTTGGGATGAGTTGGGGCCTAAGTAATTTTTTTAGTGCCATCTCAGCTGTGGATGACCTTGACAGATCGAATGTATAAATATAAAATTATACTAAAAAAATATAATATATATATATATATATATATATATATATATATATATATATATATATATATATATATATATTATATATATAAGGCATGCGGCCCGAGTGGTCGGGAGATCGATTCCCAATATCGGATACGGTTATAATTTATGGAAAAATAATAATAATAATAATAATAATAATAATAATAAATAATATATATAAAGCATGCAGCCCGAGTGGTCAGGAGATCGATTCCCAGTATCAGATACGGGTATAATTTGTAATAGCTTGATGCTAATAAAATGTGGAAATGGACACGACAAGATATGATCATTAGGGCTAGATGGAGGAATGGAATGAATGGAGCTAATGATGATTATGGGGTATTTATAGGTGCAACTATGCATATGGCCCCCAAAAAATATTCCTAGAATATTCTAGGGATTATTCCTAGGAATATTCTAGATTGCAAGGAATATTCGATAGGATTAATTAACACTAATCATAATTAATTAAAGAAGACCTAGAAGGCTCCAAACTAATATTTATAGCTAATTACTGATGATGCCACTCCCTAATCATGGACTTCTAAGAAATTACAAAATATTGTCATTCTACCTAATTAATTACGACTTCACCACTCCCCTTCCATAATTACCCAAAAATAATAGTTCAAAAAATTAGAAAATAGGAAATTTAGGAAATTCGGGAACATGGGGTTTTAGGTTCTTTTATTAAACATTGTCGAATCTATTTGACAATAAAAGTATTCCCTAGCTAGTGTAAGGAGGTACGGTGACAAGGGATCTTCCTGTCAAAGTCCCATATTGTTGCCCAAAAAACCATATGGAGTACCCTTTATGAGAATAAAAAAAGTGGGCGTCGTAATAAATTCTTGAACCTTATCCTCCCTGACACGATAAATACCCAAAGCAAGCCTAATATGTCAAAATAACTCCCTATTGAATGTGTCAAAAGCCTTTTGAATATCCAGCTTGATATAAGCCTTCTTACCTCCTGGTTTGTTAAAGTCACGTAACCTTTCCTGTGCTAGAAGGTTGTTGTCAAAAATCGCTATGTCCTTGATGAATGCATCTTGGTTTGGCAAAACCAAATACTGCATATTGACCTCCATATGTCGATACATAATGTGGGCTATCATCTTGTATAAATAATTATAGCACGCAATAGGTCTGAATCTACGAGCATAGAGGCTCTCTCCTTTTTTTGATGAGTGTGAGAAAAGTATTGTTTAGCTCCCACAGCAATCTCCTATTGAGAAAGAAATTTGAACCACCTACAACACTTGATGATTGATATCATCCCATTATAATTTATAAAACTTGCTCCGAAAACCATCCAGGCTAATAGCTTTGTTGGGATTAGCACTTTAACAATTTCTTCTAACTATTTGGTCTTAACCGGGCATGCAACATCCGATTATCATATGATGTGACAATACGCTCGCATATAACTCCTGGAAATTACGTAAAATAACCATTTTGATTAAATAACTCAGGTTAGTACCTGATAGCCTCGTTCTACAAGTGACACCCTAAAGTTGACACCTTATCATCTTGACCTATAAGTTTAACAATGTGGTTCCAATGGTGTCGTATACGAACCATATCTTAAAATTTTGTGCATTAGTCGCCCTTCCATATCCAAAAACACTTCGCTCGATGTTCCAATTCAACCTCTTTCTGCAACCTGAGAACCCCGACCCCCCAGATTAGCGTTCTCTCTACAGTAGTAGGTATATGTTTGTAAACCCTTTCTTCGCCCTTGTGCAGCCCGACACTCTCCTTCAAGCCTGAGTTTGAGGCTGCCCCTTTCCTCCTCATTTTTATGTCGCGTTGGGCTTGAAACACAACTAGCTTCCCGACATCAACATTCCACATGTGTGGCCAGATTCGTCTCATTCCCTCTAGTATTTATCATATTTTGTGTGAAGGCCCATTATGTACTAAGCACCTTGTCCAGCCCAATGTCTATCTCCATCTCCATCCCATTCCAAAGTCCCTGTCCTCGCTATTTGTGTTCCAAGTACCGATACCCTTTGCTACACTTTTATTGTCGTGTTTGTCTGTATTAACTTATGTTGCCTTCACTTTAGTGTCTGCTGTGGTGCTATGCACTACCCTGGATTTTTACTCCATTGGTAGGAGCCCGAAACACCAAAAGTTCTAACACATAGGTGTGACCCATTCATATTCTACCTCATATATAATGACTTCCCCTAATGGCACATCATACTCCAAGCGCATCGGGAGTTCCCCTCCAGCTTTAATATCCCCAAACTGTCACTACCACATTCTAGAGTAGGGGCATTTTAGACTTTTGTGTTTTATGAATATTGATATCATTTTAATTAATTATTGTGCTAGTGACATATGATATGATAACCATAGAATTATCTTAATTAGATAGACTAGATGTTTAGTAAAGACCATAGTAGACCTAATTAGTGAGATTAGACAATCCTCAAACCTATTTTAGTAAGTCTAGTTAGTCCCTAGTTAGACTAGCAAGCTTAATTAGAAGATTAGGCTAAACACCAAATTAGAAAGAAAAGTCTTTTCTTTAAACTTGTCATGACACATGTAGAGGACTTCATAGACATTTCCCTTAGCCCACAAACCCTAACCAAGCCCTACATGGCCGGCCACATGTGTCCCCTAGCCTATAAGAATAATAACTTCTTTCTCTTTCCATTTGGAACCCTAACCCTAATTTGGAAAGTTTCTTCCCCAAATTATTCCTACCGTCAAACTCACTCAAATCAGCCCAAATTTGTTCCAATATCTTCCCCATGGAGAGTAGTAGGCCCTAGAAGCAAATCTTTCAAGGTTGGAGCACTTCGAGCTTGAGGACATCTAGATCTTGGAATTTTTTCATTGGGAATCCATCTCCCCAATAGGTATATACATTCTAAATCTTATAATTTATGTTAAATAGTGTATATGCATCAAATAGAAATCTCCATGCATTAGGTTCACCAATGGTGAGGAGTTTTGACTCTTTTCTTTCCATTTAGAGACTTCCCCTTTATATTTGACCTAAATTGGGAAAAAAATCCAAGAATAGCAATTCTAGGGTTTGTGAATAGGTTTGTTAGGTTAAAATGGTGATTTAGAATATGTGGGTATGCTTTAGGTCAACTTTGGATTTATTTGGAGTGCGTATCATGGACATGTTACAATGTGTCCGGTAAGCACGTTGACAAAATGACCAAAAGAGCACTCAATGCTCTAAATTCAATTTTGACCCTTGTAATTAGATGTGCATTGTGATAGGCTACCATTTGAATGTTTAACATCAGTATTGTAGAATTTCACAAAGAGGGGACAAGAGTGGACTATTTTGTATTATTAATGGATTGTTAATATACATTTTGGACTGTTTGGTAAGTAGTGAACAGATATGTAATAAGGGGATTTACCACTGTTTAGTCCTGTGTTATGTGTATCAGTCATTTATTGCTTGAACCTCTAATATCTACTATTCAGTAAGGGATATAGAGTTTAGGAGACTATTTGTATATTCTTTCAGTTTACTGTCAATTGGACAGGGACATATATAGCTATTTTGTGTATCAGTCTTATTAGTTCAGTCCTATACCTACCTTGTTCAGTCGCTCTTTACATTTTATTTCAGTCCCATGATCAGGGATATGTATCAACCTATGTGCACTTGGTATCAGTCCTTCAATGCATGGTATCAGTCATATAGGCCTACCTACATAGCTCTCTGTTAAATGATAGGATGTAGGGATTTCCATTAATGTACTAGTCATTTGACATTATGAAGGGGCCATCTAATTATAGTAGTACCAGTCAGTAGGAGAGAGGGCTATGTGTTTATAGGAACGAGATGTAAAGCGCTATACTCTAGAGGGCGGGTGAAAAGAGTAGGCAGTAGAAAATTAGCAATTTAAAAAATCGTTTGTAACAAGATCACATAAATATATCACAGATATGTAAATGTAAAAGTAGAGAGCAGAGAGCAAGCTCAAACACAAGGATGTATACTAGTTTCTCTCTTGTGAGGACTAGTCCAGTCGGACTTCCAGTTGAAATCTACTATAAAAAAATGTCGCAAGTACATTTCATGCGAAGTTCTCGCAACTTCTACAACGCGAGCTTTGATCCAAAGTGCTCGACCAACTTCAATTGTGAAGTGACTTTCTTCAATCAAGCCTCTGATTATAATCACTCTGAAACCTCTAGATTGTACCGCACTGGCAAATCGACAAGAGAATTATAACCGGCTTGGGATTTGAAAATAAAAGCTTAGAACACTTTGGCATATCGTAGTAGGCTTAGAGAGAAAAGAAGAGATGTGTTGAAATGGTACAAATTTGTCTCTATTTATAGGTTTTCCAAAGGAAGAATTCAGGCAGAATTCGGACAGAGAATCTCGACAGATAGTCGTTGTATCCATAACTGCGGGAAGACTGAGTTTAAAATTCAATGTCCACTAACCAAACTCGGGGCAAATTTGGGCCGAATTCTGTTGGTCCAGATTTGATTTGGTTAGGGTTTTTTAAATCGAGTTTTAGGCTTTTCGAAAACTCAAGCAGTTATGAGCTTTTGTAAATAGGTTTATTTTCAAAATGAAGGATATTTAAAAACATTCTGGGGTAGCCTATTTGCCAGTACGACTCGGTGTACATCGTATTTCTAGACTCAATAAATTGTAAAAATTACATAAAAAATGAAAATTCAGACTCATTATCAAAATTGCTTTATATCATGGATGGTAGCAGTAGTAGTTCTCAATAGTCGTCCAAGTAGCCCATATATCGAGACAGGATTAGATCAATGTCACGACCCGCACCCATTTTTTTTCTGGATACGAGACGTGTCCAAGCCAGTATACGTCGCAGTGTCGGCGGTAGAACGCTATCACGGCCATGCTGCTCAAAGTCACAAATAATGTTCATTCACAAAATTAATTTAATTTACAATGATCATAAATTTTACATTTGCAGAAAAATATAAACTTGTACAAATATATGAATGACTACAACTCAACTATCTAGCTAGTCTCTAGGCTTTCGTCTACAAGTACCCCGTATCTCCCATGCTAAGTGAATCAATGACTAACCTGAAAAATATTGGTTTCCAGTCAGGAATGGGACGAGCACAATTCACTGAATGTAATTTCAATAAATGAAAATAACTATACAATAGAGGTTCGACATCAATTACATGTTTTTGAAAATAAACAGAAAAGACGGAAAAACAATAGCAATAGACAAAAATACTTTCTCCACAGTTAGAAGTACCCTTGATACGTGATCAGTCTGGGACACTACACCACGAGGTCTACGAGGTCTACTTGCATGAAATAAGCACTGTCTATGAGGTCTACTTGCAGAAATTAAATACTGTCTACGAGGGCTACTTGTAGAAATTAAACACTGTCTACGAGGTCTACTGTATGAAAATAAACAATGTCTACGAGGTCTACTGCATGAAAATAAACAATGTCTACGAGGTCTACTGCATGAAAATAAACAATGTCTACGGTCGGATCACACATCCTTGGTACTTCTCATTCCCGACTCAATAATTTATAATAGAATGTAAAAATCATATAACCAATGGCCAATCAATGAAATATAGTGAAGATCAATATCGAAATGCAGACAATAAACTGTACTCGCCTGTGGTCCTTTGCTGGTGAAACCGATAGTCCAAACCACTTAGTGAGCCACAAAAGTCAAAACCCGTACAAAAGTCTCCAGATGCTGAAATAGATATTACCAATGTTCTCAGAATTGTCAATTTAGCTAGGATTGTCTGTCCTTAAGTCCAATTCTGGACACAGGGGTAAAACGGTAATTTCGGTCAAAATGGTGTCCACCGTTGGACCCGCTTTGCATCAAAAAATATGTCAGAGTCAATGGTCTCTAAATTTGTCAAACTATATGTCTACGAATTCGTTTTGATAATATGAACCCATCGGTATGTCAAATTTTGGATTCCGATGGGCTATGCACAAAATCTCCCATTGAATTGGACCGTGGGGCCCGCAAAACGTCGATCCAATCAACTGTCTTAGAATTGGACCAAACTTGGTATGCAGGACCAGAAAAATGATACGGTCCTGTTGGCACAAGTTTCATCTCGATCTGACAAACGTGCATAAAGTAATTAGAAAATTTGCACAGAGGCCGATACGGTAAATTTCGACGGATACGCATCAAATTAGTCGCAGACACGCGACCAATTTGAATTCCATCTAAGCCCACACGTCCACGAAGCCGTTACGCACCTTTTGATGCTTTCGGTTCGCGACCACGTCGCCCGGATTGGCGGAACGCACATCGTATCGAAGAATTTTATTGGTTTTAAAACACGTTTTTCATGAACTTTGGGATCCGATTTCTTTGCGCGTAGTCGATGAAATCGACTTCTGTTAATTGGTTTGTGGAGCCATACATGTTGTCTATAAATGTGTTCAACTAGAACTTCTAATATGGTATGGGATCGATCGGGATCGATCGTCGAACGTGGATGATTGGACTATATTAGTGTTCTATTTTTGCAGATTTTTCGATCGATTTTGGCATCGATTCTTCATCGGGTTTGATAACGATTTAACAATCTAATTTATGGAATTCACATACGGTTATGTTGACGATGTACCTACAAAAACGATGCATAAAATGGCACAACGAGGCGACGGGAATTGCGCCACGAAGTTAGGAGTTTGGGCTGCCAATGCTGCTGTGCTCCGGCGGTTACTTTATTTCCGGTGCGACGTGCGGTCGATTTTGGCGCTCATGCGGCGGCGCGCGGCTGCAGGGTTGTTCGCCAGGTGTTAGGGAGGAGGCACCATGGGGTTTGCTAGGGTTTGGGTTTTTGTCGACACTCCTCTCTCGACCTATATATCCCTGTACATACGCGCGGTTGGTTTCACAAGTCGGGGGAAAGGCTAGCGTTCGGGCTTGGGCCTGTGGGTCTGGTTGGAGTTTTGGGTTAAGAGCAATTTTCTCTGGTAAAGGATCCACGTAGGTTGGGATACTCGGTTGAGCAATTGCTGTTGTTGCTCGAATGCTTATGGTGGGGTTGGGGAGAACACACGCGCGTGTGTGTGCAGTCTGTTGCTTTGGGTCCACAGTGTTAATACAATTCTTTAGCCTAATATATATATATATAATACATATATGCTATTTAATATATTTCTATGTATATGTACATCTTATTTACTCATGAATATATTTTCATATATTTGTATCCCTATATGCACATGTATAACATATAAATATGATACTCTAAAATCCCATACATTTAATATTATCTATTTCATTCTAGGGCCTTATCTATATATAAATATGAATATACATTTATTTGACAATTATAGTATAACTCATAATAATATTATATAATAATAACATCAATAAAATAATAATAATTATAATAATAATAATAATAATAATAATGAAATTCAATCAAATAATAATGGTGTATATACACCTTTATGTACCGTCTAGAAGTCCCGTGATGCACAAGGATCTATTTTATACGAATATCATTGATTATCAACCGATAATGATATTATAATATTTAGATTACGAATACTTAGAAAATATTTATTAAATTATTAAAACGAAACACAACACCTTCATGTCATATTCCATCAACACGAATGTTATTGGATGTGCCGCATGACTACATGGGCTTGGGCTCAGTTCGGGTCAAGTCTGGACTAGTTCGGTAACAACCGGGTTCCCTAAACCCAATAATATAAATAATAAATAAATAAATCCTCGGTAAGGGTTAAGTCACAACTTGGCCTGGTTTTCCTAGTTAGGACATCACTATAACTCGGCCTTCCCTACCAGGGCTAATACTGTAGTCAAAGCACACCATTGCACTATCTGTGCCACGATTTCTAGTCATCATGCACTCCAAAACTCTGCCCTGGCTAAAGTCATCTACCGTAATAATTAACTAAATAATTATTTATAAAATTCTAAAAATCATCATTAAATTCAAATAAATAAGTAAAAAATATTTTATAAAAATTTCGGAAAGAGGGGTTACAAATCTACCCACCTTAAAATAATTTCGTCCTCAAAATTTAATGGAAGAGTCCATCAGCTATGATAGCAAACGGTTTCCACTAGCTATCATCTATTCTCATAGTCATTTCGTATTACGAATCCTTGAGGATTTCTACCCACCTTTGGTCACACTACTCCCTTAATTCTCATGACTCTAAAACTTTATAATCATCCAACTGCTTTCTAAAATTGCTACAAATTGATATCTACTGCTCTTGGCCTCTATAATCCTCTCCTATCTATCAAACAACCCAAAATCTAACAAGCAACAAATTTATACAAGTAGTTAAGAAATAATGGTAAATTCTAATGAGCATGACCATTCATCGCTCTGCAATAGGAGGGACAAGAAGCTAAGGAAGAATAATCGAGAGCAATTATGAAGTTTCAAGAGCGGTAGAGAGTATCCAATAATGCAGATAGAAAGAAAGTCTATGAACCATGATTTATTTGCTATATTGGGCTACTCTAGTCTAGTCACTTGCTAAATCGAAGCGCCCTTCATTTCTTATAGGGGCTTGCAATCCGTGTAATACAGAAATTCTTGCTCTCGAATCTTACTCTAAATAAGGTTCCATAATAGAACAAAATTTGAGAAATCAAGATTGTGATCTTTTTTGTGGTTATTTAAACATACGAGCAAGGGATAAAATGCAATACGAGATCGTATCGCGACTTCCAGGTAGATGGAATATGGTTACGAATGACCTCACATTCTAAGAGGTGGAGAACTACATAGTAGGTGTAGGGACCTATTTCAAAAAGTTTGGTTTTATAGTCCAAATATGGTGGTATGCATAGATGGTTTTAGTGGGTCTTACTGGGTTCCTGATTGGACATCAATTGTTGGTTAGCTGAACCTCAGATTTCAATCTATATTGACTGAACAAGGTCCCAATGATAAACTATTTCTACTAGGTTAGGGTAACCTAGAATAGGTTTTCATCCAAGTGGTTGAGCTAGATGCCAGTCAGGTTGGTTAGTTAGGTCCCTAAAGCCCAAAAATACACCTTCAGTGACTTTTATATTTAAGTATCACGAGAAGGCACAATTGAGTGGCACACTAGTGAAATGTGCGTAGTGGGCTTCGACTCGATCACAACCATATATTGGGTTGAAAGTTTTGAGTCAAAGTTGAGTCTCTAATTGTAGTCGAAAAGTCTACCGGTATTATGGTAAGGGTTATAGCTAGTCCATTTGACCTTAAAGTCGTACCATAAAATAGAGTACAAGGGAACGTGTTTGAGTGGGACATGATATACCTAGATGAAGGTGGACTCGCCTATATCTGGCATGTGAAATTTGCTGGAAGGTAACCGTTGGTCTCTTGCTTCGAATATTAATGACACGGCCGGGGACACAAAATGATCTAAATAGAAAGTGGAAGCCCATGAGACACTAATTATCATCCTAGTGGAAATCATTCTAATCAATCGGTAATCCTCGTATATACTAAAATTTTAGAAGGCTTACAGTCTACCCACCTTAGATGCTAGGACATGGTTTTTGGAATAATGAGGTTAGCAGAGTTCTAAAGTCCGGGTATTGTACCTCGACTCTTTGTTGATAAAGAATAAGTCACGGCGCAACAGAATAGGGTAGATATAAGTCAAGTCAAGGATCGTTCCTCAATAAATGGAAAACGAGTATATACGATGACACATGGTAAGCGATTGTCCTTACCTTTGTCTATCCAACTCATGTCTAAACTGTGGGCTTGGTCGAAGAAAGGTTGAGTCAAGGCTTAAGGGTTGCTAACTAAAGCAAGCTTCAAGCAAATAATTTGAGACTCACACATTTGGTTTCTTGAGAATAGATAGTCTCCTAGGTTGGCATTTCGACTAAGGGTAAATCCTATCCGTTCTCAAATTCAGATGGCTAGAAAGGTCCCAATAGCAGTTTAGGGGTCGAGAGGAGAACGATTAACTCAAGACAAGGTTCTAGTCACCTGACTGGTCGATGGTAGCTACACATGTGTATACAACAACCATAGCCCTAGGAAATACTCTATATCTATCTACCAATTACGAGCTTTCATCTTTCCAAATAAGTGAAAGAAAAAAATGAATAAAGAGTTCAAGAAAGATGTCACTGAATACAATTACGTGATTCAAAGGCGAACATATAATTCAAGAGGAATCGTCAATGCAGTCGCAGATGAGATCATAGATACCCCGATATCTCAATCCGCGTGGGATAATCGAAGAGAGAGGGAACCGAGTGCACCACGGTTGATCAGACCGTAATACATCGATTATGATTAGACAATATGTTAATAGGCGTCCCAACTAAACATATGTCTTGAATCAAGCTCTAGAACAGGGTGAGCTTGCAAAACTAGGCCGTAATAGCAGCATTGGTTAAGATAGTCAAAATACAAGTATGCGAGATTTTTGAAAGGAGGCAGAAATAGTTCGAGTTTTGTGAGAATCAAAACCTTATTCGGTGTTCTTGCTTATGCAGTCTTCCTACTATCAACTTATCTATAAGACCTTGGTCGACTAATGGGTTATGGACCTCTCTATTCTATATTCCAGGTAAACCTATTAGTGTCAGTCAACTACCTCGTTAATATATCACAAGGACCACGGAGTGCTAGTTGGGAGACATGCTACCCAACTTGCAGAACATTCACTATTATTGGCTTTTGATTTTTGGGAACATACAGGGCATTCTCCTATCCTCTATAGTATACTAAACTTGTAATCATATTTGAAGTCATTTCACCGAGGATTACGCCTCGCCCGTATACTCTGGCTGTGGTAAACCCTTGGTTTCGTAACTCAACATGATACAAAACCGAACACTTCTTAACACTATCCAATATCGGCTCAAGGGTAACTACGTTCAAGAGAGGAACTAGCCATATTTTTAGCAATATTCTATAACCTATATTTTCTTAAACTAATTCCAACTCTAGGGGTCGTGTATCGCCAGTGCGCTGCTGGCTGCAGTGAATCTATGGTCTCCATAATTCAAATAAATGACGACAGTATGCTGCTGTCCTACCATTATGAGTTAATTAACATTTCTTTAACTATATTCATAAAAACATTTATGAGCTTCTAGAGATTCAAACAAGTGGCTATGAAATAAGGCATAAATATTTGTCCTATCAGTCACAATCTTTAAAATAAAAGATTTAATCATGGAGGAAGTAACTGAAGACAAAAGGATTACAAACATTCTAGTATTTATTCTATGTGTATTCAAACCTTTGAGGAAAACTTTGAATCGAAACTAACTTGGGGTTCATCTATGGATAACATAAAAAAATAACTTTTAGGGCAAAAATAGGAACTAAATAGGCAATTTGACTAAGATATGAGGATGATATCTAAGAGGCAAAGAGAAGGAATTAAACAATTTATCAAGGTTAGATCATTAATTCTAGGAAGCCATGTCTCACCAAGTGAATAATCTATCCACATTGGATCATATCGTCATATCAATAGGTAATAGTGTACCTATGGTGACCTGACAATCTATCAAAATTAATAACTCCTAATCTAAATTGTATGGCCTAGACTACCCATCGATAAATTTGTATAGGGGACTTCTAGTCCTAGTCATTCATTTAAATTAAATTAACCCTAACACATGAATGAGCATTTTCTAATCGCAGGCTTGCAGTAGTACGACTAACTTGAGTACTACCACAAGTTCGTACCATTTGCAAAAACTGACCTGCATGGGCCACCACAAAAACTTGTCACGACCCGCACCCATTTTTTTTTTCCGGATACGAGACGTGTCCAAGCCAGCCTACGCCGCAGTGTCGGCGATAGAACGCTGTCACGGCCATGCTGCTCAAAGTCACAAATAATGCTCATTCACAAAATTAATTTAATTTACAATGATCACAAATTTTAAATTTGCAAAAAATATAAACTTGTACAAATATATGAATGACTACAACTCAACTATCTAGCTAGTCTCTAGGCTTTCGTCTGCAAGTACCCCCGTATCTCCCATGCTAAGTGAATCAACGACTAACCTGAAAAATATTGGTTTCCAGTCAGGAATGGAACGAGCAGAATTCACTGAATGCAATTTTAATAAATGAAAATGACTATACAACAGAGGTTAGACATCAATTACATGTTTTTGAAAATAAATAGAAAAGACGGAAAATCAATAGCAATAGACAAAAATACTTTCCCCACTGTTAGAAGTACCCTTGATACGTGATCAGTCTAGGACACTACACCGCGAGGTCTACGAGGTTTACTTGCATGAAATAAGCACTTTCTACGAGATCTACTTGCAGAAATTAAATACTGTCTACGAGGTCTACTTACAGAAATTAAACACTGTCTACGAGGTCTACTGCATAAAAATAAACAATGTCTACAAGGTCAACTGCATGAAAATAAACAATGTCTATGAGGTCTACTGCATGAAAATAAACAATGTCTACGAGGTCTACTGCATAAAAATAAACAATGTTTACGAGGTCTACTGCATGAAAATAAACAATGTCTGCGGTCGGATCACACATCCTTGGTACTTCTCATTCCTGACTCAATAATTTATAATAGAATGTAAAAATCATATAAACAATGGCCAATCAATGAAATATAGTAAAGATCAATATCAAAATGCGGACAATAAACTGTACTCGCCTGTGGTCCTTTGCTGGTGAAACCGATAGTCCAAACCACTTAGTGAGCCACAAAAGTCAAAACCCATACAAAAGTCTCCAGATGCTGAAATAGACATTACCAATGTTCTCAGAATAGTCAATTTGGCTAGGATTGCCTGTCCTTAAGTCCAATTCTGGACACAGGGGCAAAACGGTAATTTTGGGTCAAAACGGTGTCCGCCGTTGGACCCGCTTTGCACTGAAAAATGTGTCAGAGTCAATGGTCTCTAAAGTCGTCTAACTACATGTCTATGGATTCGTTTTGATGATACGAATCCAATGGTATGTCCAATTTTGGATTCCGGTGGGCTATGCACAAAATCGCCCGTTGAATTGTACCGTGGGGCCCGCAAAACGACGATCCGATCAACTGTCTCAGAATTGGACCAAACATGGCATGCAGGACCAAAAAAATAATACGGTCCTGCTGGCGCAAGTTTTATCTCGATCTGACGAGCGTGCACAAAGTAATTGGGAAATTTGTACAGAGGCCGATACGGTAAATTTTGACGGATACGCATCAAATTCGTCGCACACAAGCGACCAATTTGAATTTCGTCAAAGCCCACACGTCCACGAAGCCGTTACGCACCTTTCCACGCTTTCGGTTTGCGACTACGTCGCTCGGATTGGCGGGACGCACATCGTATCGAAGAATTGTATTGGTTTTAAAACAGGTTTTTCATAACTTTGGGATCCGATTTCTCGGCTCGTATTCGATGAAATCGACTTCTGCGAATTGGTTTGTGGAGCCCTACATGTTGTCTATAAATCTGTTCAAATAGAATTTCTAATGCGGTGCGGGATCGATCGGGATCGATCGTCGAACGTGGATGATTGGACTGTATTAGTTTTCTGTTCTTGCAGATTTTTCGATCGATTTTGGCATCGATTCTTCACCGGGTTTGATAATGATTTAACAATCTAATTTATGGAATTCACACATACAAAAACGATGTGTAAAATGGTACAACGAGGCGATGGGAATTGGGCCACGAAGTTAGGGTTCGGCCTGCCAACGTTGCTATGCTCCGGCGGTTGCTCTTTTTCCGGTGCGGCGTACGGCCGATTCTGGCGCTCGCGCGGCGGTGCACGACTGCAGGGTTGGTCGCCAGGTGTTAGGGGGGAGGCGCCATGGGGTTAGCTAGGGTTTGGGTTTTTGTCGACACTCCTCTCTCGACCTATATATCCCTGTACATACGCGCGGTTGGTTTCACAGGTCGGGGGAAGGCTAGCGTTCGGGCTTGGGCTTGTGGGTCTGGTTGGGGTTTTGGGTTAAGATCAGTTTGCTCTGGGAAAGGATCCACGTAGGTTGGGATACTCGGTTGCGCAATTGTTGCTGTTGCTCGAATGCTTTTGGTGGGGTTGGGGAGAACACACACGCGCGTGTGTGTGCAGTCTGTGGCTTTGGGTCCACAGTGTTAATACAGTTCTTTAGCCTATATATATATATATATATATATATATATATATATATATATATTTTAGCCTATATATATATATATATATATATATATATATATATATATATATATATATATATATATATATATAAATATATATATATATATATAATACATATATGCTATTTAATATATTTCTATATATATGTACATCTTATTTACTCATGAATATATTTTTATATATTTATATCCCTATATGCACATGTATAACATAGAAATATAATACTCTAAAATCCCATACATTTAATATTATCTATTTCATTCTAGGGCCTTATCTATATATAAATATGAATATACATTTATTTGACAATTATAGTATAACTCATAATAATAATAATATTATGTAATAATAACATCAATATAATAATAATAATAATAATAATAATAATAAAGAAATTTAATAAAATAATAATGGTGTATATATACCTTTATGTACCGTCTAGAAGTCCCGAGATGCACAAGGATCTATTTTATACGAATATCATTGATTATCAACCGATAATGATATTATAATATTTGGATTACGAATACTAAGAAAATATTTATTAAATCATTAAAACGAAACACAACACCTTCATGTCACATTCCATCAACACGAATGTCATTGGATGTGCCGCATGACTACATGGGCTTGGGCTCAGTTCGGGTCCAGTCTGGACTAGTTCGGTACAACCGGGTTTCCTAAACCCAATAATATAAATAATAAATAAATAAATCCTCGGTAAGGGTTAAGTCGCAACTTGGCCTGGTTTTTCTAGTTAGGACATCACTATGGCTCGGCCTTCCCTACCAGGGCTAATACTCTAGTCAAAGCACGCCACTGCACTATCCATGCCACGATTTCTAGTCATCATGCACTCCAAAACTCCGCCCTGGCTAAAGTCATCTACCGTAATAATTAACTAAATAATTATTTATAAAATTCTAAAAATCACCATTAAATTCAAATAAATAAGTAAAAAATATATTATAAAAATTTCGGGAAGAGGGGTTACAATCAATTATTAAATTTAGGTTTAACCATGAACAATGAGTCAACAATCTCTGTCATTTTGATAATTGACAAACCTTGACCGATATAACATCTTGATCTTATTTTGATAAAAATGTCAAAATTTGAAAAAAGGAACTGTTCTGTTCTGTACTGTCTACTCAAAGAAAATCATGTATCCTGCAATAGATGTTAAATCTATTTTTTCCTCCATTGTCACCTAGCAAAATAATTGCAAAGAGAGAAGCTCCTCCGCAATATATGCTTAAGAAACAAACGTTGAAGAATTACAGAAAATATATAAAGAATAATATATATTTCACCGGCAATTCTATGAATGAAGCATAAAAAAAGATAAAAAAATACTACACATAGAATGAGAAGTGCATACTAAAAATAAAAGAGGACAATACACTCTAAAATAGTAAATGTATACTAATAAGAGTTTGAAATTTACCAACTCAGTAATCATTTCAAGTACCGTAACTATTTGAGATGCAGTATAGAAGAAAATAATAATAGCCCAATAATTATAACGATAGAGAAATCAAGTAAACCTATGAAAATGAGAGAACCAAGAAGAATCATATTCTCTCATCAATCCACTATAAAACAAAATATCATGACCAATGCAATAAGATATTTTAAATAAAAGAATATATGTCCATGATGAACTAGGTATACTACACATTAAGTGTATATATGAATTGAAATAATTAATTTGCATCCACTTAAAATATGCGTTTCTAGTTCAAAAAGAAATTTATATGCATAAAATAAAAAATCATAAAATCTGAGGGATATCCAAGATATACATCTATCATCCCTTTGATCAATGCATATAAAGTTCTAAACTTTAAACAAATATCATCTTTAGGCAAGTAAAAGAGAGATCCAATAAATAAATGCTTAAAGATGAACAAATAAAACAAGACTAGATAAATGCCCAAATAAATAATATTCTAGATACATGACATGTCAAGGGAATAATTAATTTGAGACAATTAACTGTTTCCCTTTACATGGGTATTGTAGGAACGAAATCGTAAAGCAGAATACTCTAGAGGGGGAGGGGGTGAATAGAGTAGGCAGCGGAATATTGCTAATTAAAACTTGTTAGCAGCTAGATCACAGAAATAATAATAATCACAAAGTAATAACTGTAAAAAAAAGAGTGATCAAAAGGCAAACACAAACACAGAGATTTATACTGGTTTCCCTCTTGTGAGTACTAGTCCAGTCGAAAGAACTCTAGCTTCCGGTTGAATCCACTATTGGAAAATTTCGCAAGTTTTCATACGAAGTCCTTGCAACTTCTCAGACGCGAGCTTTGATACGAAGAACTCGACCAACTTCAGTTTTGAAGAGTCTTTCTCCAATCAAGCCTCTGATTACAATTTCTCTGAAATCTTCTAGACCGCGCCGTATCGGCAAATTGACTAGAGAATTGTAACTGGCTGGGGATTTGAAAATGGATGTTTTTTGAAAACTCTTTGGAAGAAACGTAAGCTTTAGAAGAGAGAAGATGAAATTGAATGAGTGATTTTAAATGATCAGAATTTCTCTCTATTTATAGTTTTTCCTAAGACAGAACTCTGACAGAATTCGGGCAGGATTCGGACAGAACTCTTTGTAACAAACCGCAACTGATGGGAGACCAAGTTCAAAATCCAACGTTCACATAACGTTTACCTTGGCCGAACTCTGGCCGAGTTCTGTCAGGGTTTGGTCATGTTAATTTTATGAAAATTGTTTTTGGCTTTTTGAAAATCCTTCAGATGCTTTTTGTAAATAGCAGATGTTTTTCAAAAATATAGGTCATTTTAAAAACGATAGGTCAGTTTTGAAAAACGATTTCGGATAGCCTATTTGCCAGTACGACTTGGTGTACAATGTATTCCTAGACTCAATAAAAATAAAAATTACATTGCGTAAGGAAATACAGTCTTGAGTGGCAAACATAGCATCGGTCTTGAACTGAGTAGATATCTAATCTTGATCAGTGTCCAAAACGTCTTTAGTAAACATCTGAATTGTTCCGTATATCGTGACATAGTTTGATCAATTATTAAAATCAGGTTTGACCATGACCAATGGGCCAACAATCTCCCCCATTTTGATAATTGACAAACCTTGACCGATATAACATCTTTGGTCTTTATCAACTCAAAATTTTACCGAGATATATAATAAAAAAATTATTCATATTGTTCATAACCTGTATCCATAAAGATGTTAGATCTTTATTTCTCCCCCGTTGTCACATAGCAAAATAATTGCAAAGAGAAAACTCCCCCGCAATATTTGCATAAGTAACAATCAGTGATGAAACACAAAAATATATGAATAAAAACATTCAACACAGGCATGGTAAGAATTTCACAGACAAAAATAAGATAAGCAGATAATAATTGTCACAAGCAGTGTAAACGAAAGCATACAAAGATAATGCAATAATAAAATCTGAACTGAATAAAATGTTAAACTAAAGCATATAACATGTCCATCAAAAAGTCACAAATCATATCCAAATAAGAGTACTGATACTATCTTGGAATGTCGAAGAATTTTCAAGTGAACAAAAGACAAAATCATCAGTCTCAAAAGTATGACAACTCAAAAATCATCCTAGTCATCATCGTCATCAACTGCAGTGCCAGCATGTCCAGATGGACCAGCTCCAGATGTACCAGCTCCAGGGGTGTGTGGAGTAGCACCAGAAGTACGATACCAATCGTAAGCATTCCCTGGCTGGAATAGAGAGTGGACCGCCTCATCATCAATATGGTAACCAGATATAGAAGGGTCTCTAGGAAGAGAGTTAACAGAATGACCCGTCTGAGCAAATTGGAGATCGGCAAATGAGTTGGCAAGAGCCTGCAACCGAGTCACGTTACGAAACTCATGTTCCCTGGAAGTGTCAACAAAGGAAGTCTGCAGATCCGATAGGTGCTGATGAATACCCTCAAAGGTCATAGGATAAGACTGAGAAGGAACATGTACAGTAGGAGCAGGTACAGAAGGAGCAGGTACAGAAGGTGGAGGAGCAGTGGGAATGCTGTGACGAGAAATCTTGAGGAACTTGGGCTCAGGGTCCAGAGCACAAGTGGATAAGTCTATGTCAAAACGCTGAAAGATGCGTAGGATAAGCATCACATAAGAGAGGTTGCGGTCTCTTCCGCGACATCTACCCATCATCTGAATGATAGTCTTAGGGGCAGAAAAAGGAATCCCCTTAAGAATGTGATATAGGGAAGAAAGTTCTAGTGCAGTGACATCATCTTTTGAAGTGGATTTTGGAAGTAGAGTGGAATAGATGATGCGATGTAACTCGTAGTTAAACAAGTTCAAGTTATTAGCCTTGAACTTTCCAAGACGAGCACGTGCGGGCACACAAAGCTCATTCTTGAAACTAACAAGAGTCGTGCCCTCGGAAAATCAAAGTCGATGATGTCATCGAGCGGGGCACCTTCGTTTGGAATACCAAGGATTTCCGCTAGCAACACATCATTAAACTCGATATCGATCCCGCTAACACGAGTTCTTACGGTAAAAGTATCTAATACAAAGTTATAATAGAACAATATAAGGGCAATAGTAGCTATAGGGAATTGTAGGGTAGCAAGATGGTGTAACTTTAATGCCTCAAAGAAGAGACGATGTTCGGGAAATACAGTCCATTTAATAGGAGAGCCGGTACGTATAGTGCGCATAGCAAAATCGGCATACCAAAGCAATGATTGGTCATGAGTTTTGAAGTAAAACTCATCCGATACGCCGTCATCCGATTGGACCGGGGAAAAGAGGTAATCCGTGTTCGGATCAGAAGACAATGCCTCTTTACCGGCATGGGTCTTCTTCCTCTTGAAAGGACTGAATCCCTTAGGCATTCCTTCCCAAAACTAAGAAATCCTAAAAATTTGAAAGTGGAGGAGAGAAGGAATTATACCTTCTGAGAATCAAGTATTCTGTAGAGGATGCGATTCTCCGCAAGAATCTAAATTTTGGATGGAAATCTCCACGTAGATTGGAAGATATAGAGTGGAGAAAAGCTACAGTTTGGGGGTATTATTCGGCTGCTGCTGTGATAATGATAAATTGGTTTGGAAGTAATGAAGAGGAGAAGGCCTCGGGTTCTGGATTAAAACGCATACAGCACCAACAGAACTCTGGCCGAATTCGGACCAAACTCGGGCCGAATTCGCCTAGGGTTCTCCTGGATTTTTTAAAAAAAATTGTGGGCCATATCTTTTTCATCAACTCATTTCAAATATTTAATTCAAAGTTTAGTAATTTAAATTTCAAATAATATAATTAATATTATTTTATAAATTAATATTTTTTACTCAGCATCTATTTCAGATTAGTTGTAGGAGTACTGTCCCAGCTAACGGAGGTTCACCGGGGAACTCTTAAGTACTGCTTTGCTTCGACCGTAGTCGTGGTGACAGACAGACTCTTTTTAGACTTGTCTCGAAAATAGTTATTGAGTATTGAATAAATTAATCAATAAAACAAAATTAATTAATATTATTGACATCTAAAATTCCTAATTCTCGACGTAAATAATTGAAACGATCTTCCGCTAGAGGTTTTGTGAATATGTCAGCCAATTGATTCTGTGTGTCTATGTATACAAGGTCTATATCTCCATTTTGTTGATGATCTCTAAGAAAATGATGTCGAATCTCGATATGCTTAGTACGAGAGTGACATCCTGGATTCTTAGTCAAATTAATAGAACTAGTGTTATCACAAAAAATGGGTATGTATGTGAAATGCAATCCATAGTCTTCTAAAGTTTGCTTCACCCACAAAATTTGCGCACAACAACGTCCTGCGGCTATATACTCAACCTCGGTTGTTGATAATACGACAGAATTTTACTTTTCGCTAAACCAAGAGACTAGGGCTTTTTCTAGGAAATGACATGTGACGCTGGTACTTTTTCTATCTACTTTGCATCCGACAAAATCAGCATCAGAATAACCGGTTTGGTCAAATAACGTGGTTTTGGGATACTATAAGCCGACAGAAGAAGTGCCTCTAAGGTATCGAAAGATACGCTTAACTGCGCACAGATGTGATTCCTTAGGATTAGCTTGAAAACGTGCACACAAGCAAACACTAAACATAATGTCTGGTCGACTAGCAGTTAAGTACAGTAAGCTACCGTTCATACCTCGATACTTACGTATGTCGACGGGTTTGCCTTGTTCATCAATATCAAGCATGGTTGAAGTCGCCATTGGAGTGCTAAGTGGTTTGACTGCTTCCAGTCGAACTTCTATAATAGATCTTTTTTGTACTTTACTCGATTTATGAACATCCTATTGTTGGTTTGTTTGATTTGCAGTCCGAAAAAGAGTTTTAGCTCTCCCACCATGCTCATCTCAAACTTATTCTGCATACACTTTGAAATGTCTTGACAAATAGATTCATCAGTAGATCCAAAAATAATATCATCTACATAGATTTGAATCAAAAGAATATTGTTATTCGATGATTTTATAAACAGTGCAGTGTCAACCTTTCCCTTTGAAAAATCGTTGTCAAGTAGAAATGAGCTTAAATGATCGTACCAAGCACGAGGGGCTTATTTTAAACCTTATAAGGCTTTCTTCAACTTGAAAACATAATTAGGATTTTTGAAATCAATAAAACCTGGAGGTTGAGCTACATAAACTTCTTCTTTTATAAAACCATTCAAAAATGCGCTTTTAACATCCATTTGAAATAATTTGAAATTATGAAAACATGAAAATGCACATAACATGCAAATGGATTCTAATCTCGCAATTGGGGCATAAGTCTCATCGTAGTCGATACCTCCTTCTTGATTATATCCTTGAGCTATGAGTCAAGCCTTATTACGAGTCACTAAACCATTCTCGTTCAGTTTGTTTTGGAATACCCAATGGGTGCCAATGATCGGATGATCAATGGGCTTGGGAACAAGTTCCCAAACTTGATTCCGTTCGAATTGGTTTAATTCCTCTTGCATAGCATCTAACCAAAAATTATCACTACATGCTTTTTTAATATTTTTGGGTTCAAGCTGTGAAATAAAAGCAACACAAGAAGCTATATCTTTATTAGAGGAACGAGTACTTATACCCTTGGTAATCTCACCAATTACCAAGTACTTTGGATGATCTGCCAAGAATCTCATCTCTTTTGGCGTAACCTCAGGATTGCTGGTTCCGGCTTCTTTGCTTGAAAGTTCTGCATCTTTGTGTTAAGGTTTTGCAGTAGCTGTACTTGGTGTAATCACGTCTTCATTGTCGTCATCGTCTAAGTGTTGATTTAGTTCGTCAAACTTGGCATTAATTGATTTTTCGATGATTATGGTTCTCTTGTTGAAGACCCTGTACCCTTTGCTGCATAACCTAAAAATATACCTTTATCGGCCTTTTCATCAAATTTAGTCAGATTGTCTTTAGTATTAAGAATAAAGCATTTACAACCAAAAATCTTGAAATATGAAACAGTAGGTGTTCTATCAAACCATAGTTCATAGGGAGTCTTCTTCGATATAGGTCGAATTAGAACCCTATTGAGAATATAGCACGTTATATTAGCAGCTTCAGCCAAAAAGTATCTAGCTAGACTAAACTGGTTCAACATTACTCTAGCCATTTCAGATAGAGTCCTATTCTTACGTTCCACAACTCCATTTTGTTGTGGAATCCTAGGGCAGGAATATTCATGCAAATAACCGTGTGTCACAAAATTGTTTGAACTCTGCATTCTCAAATTCGCCGTCATGATCACTACGAATACGAGTAATCATGAAACCTTTTTCATTCTGTACTTTCTTACAAAAGGTGACGAATTCTGACAAAGCATTGTTCTCACGTGCAAGAAAATATACCCATGTGTATCTAGAGAAATCATCTACAATGACAAATGCATATAACTTACCACATAGACTAGCAATTCTACTTGGTCCAAATAAGTCCATATGCAACAATTGTAGAGGTCTAGTGGTACTTACAGCGTTCTTGTATTTGAAGGCGGATCGGTTAGCTTTGTTCTTTTCACATTCGCTACTGTCATGACCCGCTCCCGAATAATCGAAGACGAGTCGGACACGCCCAGCCTTCGTCGTTAGACACGACGAAGTAAGTTGTACCAAACTAGAGAAATCTAACCAGATAATCATAATGTATATAATCACAGCATCTAGAAATATATCCCAGAATGATCACCATAATCCATAATTCTATGTATATAAATGTACGAGTCATCAATAATGAAATGTACTATGAATTCTAAACAATATCTAATAGTAAAGCTAACAGTCTAAACCTGAAACCTCAAGCTAAGTCATGACCCATCCTGCTCAGCTAAGATCCCAGGCTCTGGCCCATAAGGTAGAATGATATCCTGCAAGCATACCTACAACTTATCCAGTCAGGAGCGAAGTAAAGTATAGTTCTAGGTAATAAACAAGAACATCATGAAATGAGTACAGGAGAACATGAACTATAAAGTACAAGAAAAGAACATGAAGGTACATGAATGTAAGTACATGAAATAAAGTACAGGAATGTAACTATGAACCTGAAGTACAAGACATGATGTCACGCCCCAGTTCCGAAATACGAGGACGTACACGGCCAGCTACACCGTATAAGGTACGAATACGCTATACGGTGATGACGGCTGTCCAGTCTGGTTGGGTATCCTAGCATGCAATCAATCTATGGCCTAAATCCGATCTCATATCTACAGGTAAATGACAATGAGACAATATCAAGAGAGATAATCATATGAAAAACAGGAAATACTCATATGAAAATCTGGAATCTACAGTACAGGATAATAATGTAGACAAGTATACCTTCCCATAGTTCCTAGCATGGTCTGGAACTGAAGCACACCCTCCAAGTCAAGTCTGGAAGATCTTTCGGGTAGGTCTCAGACAATCTGGGAACAATCCAGGGTTGGTCAGGCCAACCGCAGCAAGTACTAGAAAGGAAGGCTCAATGACGGGCGAAGAAAACCAGCAGGATAAAATATGACAAGAATAACACCTAAAAACAGTAAATAAGGGTAAGGGATCGTGCGGTACCAACGCACGATAACAATCCACAAGTATAGTGAAGCTAACACAATCACAATCTCCCTAGCATCCACTAACACCTGCATTGCCAGCTGGAAATCAATATCAGCTGGCTAGCAAGCAACAAGCCAAACAACACAGAAGGACAAGCGGCCACACAATGCCTACGGCTTGCTATTATTAGCTAACTAGGATTATCACAGGCCTAATTACTAATAAGATGCAATGAGACTTCAAAGTCCAGCTCATGCTTGCTACTACCCGAATGGCCCCAGCAAAAGAAAAAGATAGATATAGCAGGCACACTGCAGTAAGATACATGTGTCCTTAAGAAGTGCCACACTCGACGAAGGGCTGGGAATGCGCTCATCTCGACGGATAGCAACAAATCCCTAGTATATATATATAGATACATAAGGCCGGGGTCAGACAAGCAACAGGTCACTAGGAAGTCCCCATGAACTACATGATTAATCTAGTTATTAGCCTAGTCAGTTTCATTATGGATCCCTGACCGTGGTACTCAGGGATCCATGTCCTAGACATGATGCAAGACAAGACTGGACTGGTGGCTTATACAAGCACAATCAAAAAAAATCAACTACGGTGTCAAGACGGGGTCATGCTGAGCAAGTCAGGACTAGCTGTTGCAACAACAATCAAGAGTAAACATGTCATGTCGAGAGTACTAGTCAGGAGTGTGCCACCACGGGCTACTATCAAGAATCAAGAGTATACATGCCAGGTTTACTGTCAAGTCCAGAGTGCTAGTCAGGAGTGCACCTCTACGGACCACTAATCAAGAGTCAAGACAGGTCCAGGTCATCGTGTAATACTAGGAACAAGGTCAAACCTATCAGTCACAAGAAGTCACATGTCCAAATCGTGACATGGATATCAAGTCGGTTACAAGATCAAAATTTCTACTATAATAGTCTCTCAAGTACACATGGGAAACTACAACTCAAATCATCAAGTCGGTCCATCCACCAGATCAATCTAGCAAGGGTCTCCCATCCATGATGGAGTGAATATCACGTCAATAAAGACAACCACCAATACCAAGCTCATTCCCCTAACAATGCTAGGCCCTCTGACTCACAAGAATCCTCCAAGTCAATGATCACAAGCCACTAGAAAACAAGCCCCTCAACTACCGAGACACAGCAATCAAACCAGGTTCCCCAACTACCGGAATACACAAAGGTACCAGGTTTTGGGGCGTTTGGGAAGTCGAGTAAAAAATTATATAATAATACCCTCGATATTCTCCTCGTTCCACGAAATATTCGAAATCACCAAATCTAAGAATCCACATAGATCCACCAAGTCAATATCCCGAGATCGTACTCTCCATAATACTCAATCCTCAGTCATATCCACAAGTCACAACTCCCAATACATAGGACAACTGTCAGCTCTATCTGACTAGGCTAGGACAACCCCTAGGATGAAAGGTCAGGGGACAAGAGTCCGGTAATAAATATCGCCAAAAGTGGCAAGGATTACACGGACCGCTCTGGAGCAAATCCACAACCCTTAAACCAAACAAGGACCAGAGTTGCAGACCGTCTCCCGAGTGGAACCGCTCTCCTTACGCTATCCGACGGACAAGACAGGTCAGGAGCTAGGCGACTGATCTAGTCTGGAGTCTACCGAGCAAGCAATGGGATCAGGTATACTATACCAAGGTGAACAGGCACGAGCCCAGTCCAGCAAACCAAAGGAATGGTTCTGCCCAGTCCTTCGAACCAAATTCCCAAATCGGGAATTTTGGAAGAATCCGGCAGAGTCTCCTCTGTATTCTGGACAGGAGCTCCCAGCGAATTGGGGCTAAAATCCACTCGGCACAACCCGCCGCGGAATCGCAGAATCGCAGACTGAGAACACTAAGTCTCAGCTACCAGCAGCACTACGATGCGTACTGGGAACAAATCGATGGCCGAGAACACTAAGCCCCGGCCTCCAGCAGTGCTACGAGGCGTGCTGGGAAATCAATCGAACCCGAGACCACTAATGTCTCGGCCTCCAGCAGCACTACAATGCGTACTGGGCGCCAAGCCAACATGTATAATAATAAAATAACCGCCTCACAGGGCGCACCACAACACATGTCCATAAATCCCTAACCCAAGCACAATCACCGCCACAAGTAAAGTAAGCCATAGCCGTTACCCGACCGCGAGTCGGACACGGGGCATACAGGGACAATCCATACATGTGAGTCGTGCTCGTGTCCTCGGAGGTGTGGATGACCCATCCGAGTTGCCCGATATGGTCTACCCCGGTATCGGACCAAGTTATCCTAAGTTATCATCATGGCAGTTCTTCTACTAGGCTACACTACTCATGGTTATACATTTACAATTACAGCAAATTAAAATGCAATAAAATCCAGGAGAGAGGGCAAGAGCCGTCAATGAGCAAGGGATACTTGCCTAGAGGGCTCGGCTAGGTAAGCAAGTCTTCGGCAGTCGCGATCCAAGCTAGCACGCCAATCGAGATCCTCAGAACACACAATAAATAATCATCAGCACCAAATAATAAAATAAAAGAATAATCACAAGAGATGGCAGAAGGCTATACCGTGTGGGTCCCGTAAGCAGTACAGGGATCGAGCACGAAAACCGAGGTACGCGGATCGATACGGACACGTAAACCGAGACGTACATGTATGTCGAGATGCGTACGAGAATCGAGATGGCACGAATATCGAGACGAACGAGAAACATAAACGTGCACGTAAATCGAGACGTACACGTAAATCGAGACTACCTAAGGTCCAAGGAGCACGTAAATCGATGCGGCACACAAATCGATGTGTGCACGCAAATCGAAAAGGTACAGAGTCTAATGCGGCACACAACCGAGGCGACACGTAAATCGGTGCATGCACGCAAACCGAAGCAACACAAGATATAATGTGACATGCAAATTGATACGACACGCAAATCGGTACGTGTATGTAAATCGAGACGGTACGGGTCACGAGGTAGACACAAAGGCCGAGACACGAAAATCGAGACGGTGCACAAATCGAGATGGCACGGTGCCCGAGGTAGCGCGGGGCTCGAGGCGTCCCGCTGCCCTAGGCAGCACGTAGATCGGGGTGCACGAAAACTGGGACAGCACATAAATCGAGGCACACATCCTGAGAAGTACGGGAAACGAGGGAACACGCAAGTCAAGCGTGTGTGCGGCCCGAGGAGAGTGCGACTCCCAAGGCTGCACACTGCTCGAGCAGCACGGGGCCCAAGGGCGACCCGCCACTCGAGGCTGGTGCCGCCAGCGAGGCTCGACGGCGACGATGGTCGCCAGGAAAGGAAAAAAAGGGAGGAGGCGGAGGAGCTCACCGGGGCTTGCCATGTCGCGGCGGCTCCGACGGAGGGAGGACAACAGCAGGAGGAGCTCCAGCCTGCGGTGGAGGAGCTGGTCGCGACGAAGCTGGCCGGGCGGAGGCCATGGGGGCCCAGCCAGGCGGAGGGGGTGGCTCGCGGCGGCAATCCGTACCACGACGAGAGCAGGAAGGAGAAGGGGGAGATGGACACGATGGTGGCGCTGGTGCTTGCAGATGACGGGAAGTGGCCGGAGGGGCTGGCCGCGGCGGAGGCGGGCGCCGGGAACAGCGGGAGAGGGAGAGATGGAAGTGGTGATGGGAGCAGTAGTGGTGGCGGTGGCGGTCGCCGGAGGCCATGGGGGCAGTGGTGGTGGAGGAGATGGCGACGATGATGGCGGTGGTGAAGGTGGTGGTGCTCGTGGGTGAGGGCGGCGGAGGAGGTAGGCCGTGGGGGAGACAGCGACGGCGACGATGATGGTGGGGGTGGTCGCCGGAGGCCATGGGAGAGGAGAGGGGAGCTTGGAAGAGAGGGCCAGAGAGATGGAGAGAGTGTGGGGAGAGGATGAGGAAGAGAGAGAGTTGAGCGGGAGAGAGAGAGTGGTAGAAAAATGGGGGGGGGGAGAGGCTGGTCTTCCAGCACATGAAAGAGAGAGAGAGAGAGTTAAGAGAGAGGGAAAGTGATGGGATGGGTGAGGGAAAGTGAGGGGTAGGGTTAGGTAGTGGGAATAATAATAATAATAATAATAATAATAATAATAATAATAATAAAATGGTAATAATAATAGTGGCAAGAATAATACTGTGAATAAAATTCACCCTCAATAAAATATCAACAAAGTTTTAACAATACCCAAATTTAAATTTTCCAAAAATACAAAATACAGTCAGATACCTGTTTCAAAAATAGGGATTTGACATCCTACCCACCTTACAAAAATTTCGTCCTCGAAATTTCAAAATTATCAAAATAGAGTTTTCAAAACTAGTACATATATATCTGCCATGAAAACTCTACCCACCTTACAGAAATCAAGTAATACAATAAGAAACAAACAAATTCTCAATATAAGAACATCAAAGGGAACAAGGTCTAGCTAAATAAATCAACTCGCAAGGTAACCCAAAACATCGAAAGAATCTCGAAAATCAAATTCTCGCACACACGAAATAACCCCATAAATCAAAACAAGTACAAAATATCGAAAATAATGTCCAAAAACGTAAAATCCTAACTGCATAAAAATTTGCATAAAATTGTAAAATACAGGATATCTGTCTCGAACCAATGACCGTAGTTCCTAATATCCGAAAAATGTGTCATGATCATTCCTTGCCACGCCATCCGGAATGACTGCAAAAGATTCACCATGACACTATAATCGAGCGGCTGCAACTTTCGTTACCATACCGTCAAGGTATACTAGGGTCACCCGGTACTCTTGACAATTACCTAAAACGAATCAAATCCATAACCCAAATATCCGAATCACAAAAATTCACAAAATCTCTAACAATGTAATGAGAGTCCTAGAAAACAATCAAAATCTAAAATCCAGGTGAACCGTAACACACATCCAAAAATATCTTCAACAATAACCACAAGATAGCTTTTCTAGGAAAATACTCCAAACCAAGAATCCACATCAAAATATAATATATAGAAAGTATATCTATAATCAAAATAATATCTGAAATAGATAATCATGAGTGCGGAACTGTCCGGAATCAAGGAAGCCGAATCGATACGAGAATATCCCTCGGATACTCAACAAATGTTAAAATATCCAATCTCAGAGTCCTGATGACATCTTCATTCCGCAGCAATCCAGCCAACGCTCGAAGAGGGCGATAATGATACTAAGTCAACACGAAGTCAACGCACGAAAGGGATAACAAGAAATCAACCAAGACAAAATACCGGTAGAGAGTGCAGAACCCAAGATAAATAATCATGTATCCCAAATGATGGAGATAACATCTCATCAAATAAGGTGATCGACATGACCAACTATAGGATCATATCCATCAAACAAGGATCAGAGGTAGATAACACGAATAAGACATAGCCAAGCAATATAGGTCCAAGTAGAGATGAGGACCAGTTCACAGGTTCAAGGGAGTGAAGGACAAGTGTAACAAGTGGGAATACCAAGAAATAGTGGACTGAGATCAATAATCATGTGATACCCAACAAAATCTCAAAACGAGACCTACATGGGCCACCACTAAAACCATGTCACGCCCCAGTTCTAAAATACGGGGACGTACACGGCCAGCTACACCGTATAAGGTACGAATACGCTATACGGTGATGACGGCTGTCCAGTCTGGTTGGGTATCCTATCATGCAATTAATCTATGGCCTAAATCCGATCTCATATCTACAGGTAAATCACAATGAGACAATATCAAGAGAGATAATCATATGAAAAACAGGAAATACTCATATAAAAATCTGGAATCTACAGTACAGGATAATAATGTAGACAAGTATACCTTCCTACAGTTCCTAGCATGGTCTGGAACTGAAGCACACCCTCTAAGTCAAGTCTGGAAGATCTTCTGGGTCGGTCTCAGACAATCTGGGAACAATCCAGGGTTGGTCAGGCCAACCGCAGCAAGTACCAGAAAGGAAGGCTCAATGATGGGCGAAGAAAACTAGCAGAATAAATATGACAAGAATAACACCTAAAAACAGTAAATAAGGGTAAGGGATCGTGCGGTACCAACGCACGATAACAATCCACAAGTATAGTGAAGCTAACACAATCACAATCTCCCTAGCATCCACTAACACCTGTATTGCCAGCTGGAAATCAATATCAGCTGGCTAGCAGGCAACAAGACAAACAACACAGAAGGACAAGCGGCCACATAATGCCTACGGCTTGCTATTATTAGCTAACTAGGATTATCACAGGCCTAATTACTAATAAGATGCAATGAGACTTCAAAGTCCAGCTCCTGCTTGCTACTACCCGAATGGCCCCAGCAAAAGAAAAAGATAGATATAGCAGGCACACTGCAGTAAGATACATGTGCCCTAAAGAAGTGCCACACTCGACGGAGGGCTGGGAATGCGCTCATCTCGACGGATAGCAACAAATCCTTAGTATATATATATATATATAGGGCCGGGGTCAGACAAGCAACAGGTCACTGGAAAGTCCCCATGAACTACATGATTAATCTAGTTATTAGCCTAGTCAGTTTTATTATGGATCCCTGATCGTGGTACTCAGGGATCCATGTCCTAGACATGATGCAAGACAAGACTGGACTGGTGGCTTATACAAGCACAATCAAAAGAAATCAACCACGGTATCAAGAAGGGGTCATGCTGAGCAAGTCAGGACTAGCTGTCGCAACAGCAATCAAGAGTAAACATGTCATATCGAGAGTACTAGTCAGGAGTATGCCACCACGGGCCACTATCAAGAATCAAGAGTATACATGCCAGGTTTACTGTCAAGTCCAGAGTGCTAGTCATGAGTGCACCTCTACGGGCCACTAATCAAGAGTCAAAACAGGTCCAGGTCATCGTGTAATACCAGGAACAAGGTCAAATCTATCAGTCACAAGAAGTCACATGTCCAAATCGTGACATGGATATCAAGTTGGTTACAAGATCAAAATTTCCACTATAATAGTCTCTCAAGTACACATGGGAAACTACAACTAAAATCATCAAGTCGGTCCATCCACAAGATCAATCTAGCAAGGGTCTCCCATCCATGATGGAGTGAATATCACGTCAATAAAGACAACCACCAATACCAAGCTCATTTCCCTAACAATGCTAGGCCCTCTGACTCACAAGAATCCTCCAAGTCAATGATCACAAGCCACTAGAAAATAAGCCCCTCAACTACCAAGACACAGCAATCAAACCAGGTTCCCCAACTACCGGAATACACAAAGGTACCAAGTTTTGGGGCGTTTGGGAAGTCGAGTAAAAAATCATATAATAATACCCTCGATATTCTCCTCGTTCCACGAAATATTCGAAATCACCAAAATCCAAGAATCCACATAGATCCACCAAGTCAATATCCCGAGATCGTACTCTCCATAATACTCAATCCTCAGTCATATCCACAAGTCACATCTCCCAATACATAGGATAACTGTCAGCTCTATCTGACTAGGCTAGGACAACCCCTAGGATGAAAGGTCCGGGGACAAGAGTCCGGTAATAAATATTGCCGAAAGTGGCAAGGATTACACGGACCGCTCTGGAGCAAATCTACAACCCTTAAACCAAACAAGGACCAGGGTTACAGACCGTCTCCCGAGTGGAACCGCTCTCCTTACGCTATCCGACGGACAAGACAGGTCAGGAGCTAGGCGACTGATCTAGTCTGGAGTCTACCTAGCAAGCAATGGGATCAGGTATACTATACCAAGGTGAACAGGCACGAGCCCAGTCCAGCAAACCAAAGGAATGGTTCTGCCCAGTCCTTCGAACCAAATTCCCAAATCGGGAATTTTGGAAGAATTCGGCAGAGTCTTCTCTGTATTCTGGACAGGAGCTCCCAGCAAATTGGGGCTAAAATCCACTCGGCGCAACCCGTCGCGGAATCGCAGAATCGCAGACTGAGAACACTAAGTCTCAGCTACCAGCAGCACTACGATGCGTACTGGGAACAAATCGATAGCCGAGAACACTAAGCCCCGGTCTCCAGCAGCGCTACGAGGCGTACTGGGAAATCAATCGAACCCGAGACCACTAATGTCTCGGCCTCCAGCAGCACTACAATGCGTACTGGGCGCCAAGCCAACATGCATAATAATAAAATAACTGCCTCGCAGGGCGCACCACAACACATGTCCATAAATCCCTAACCCAAGCACAATCACCGCCACAAGTAAAGTAAGCCAGAGCCGTTACCCGACCGCGAGTCGGACACGGGGCATACAGGGACAATCCATACATGTGAGTCGTGCCCGTGTCCTCGGAGGTGTGGATGACCCATCCGAGTTGTCCGATACGGTCTACCCCGGTATCGGACCAAGTTATCCTAAGTTATCATCATGGCAGTTCTACTACTAGGCTACACTACTCATGGTTATATATTTACAATTACAGCAAATTAAAATGCAATAAAATCCAGAAGAGAGGGCAAGAGCCGTCGATGAGCAAGGGATACTTGCCTAGAGGGCTCGTCTAGGTAAGCAAGACTTCGGCAGTCGCGATCCAAGCTAGCACGCCAATCGAGATCCTCATAACACACAATAAATAATCATCAGCACCAAATAATAAAATAATAGAATAATCACAAGAAATGGCAGAAGGCTATACCGTGTGGGTCCCGTAAGCAGTACAGGGATCGAGCACAGAAACCGAGGTACGCAGATCGATACGGACACGTAAACTGAGACGTGCACGTATGTCGAGATGCACACGAAAATCGAGATGGCACGAATATCTAGATGAACGAGAAACATAAACGTGCACGTAAATCAAGACGTGTACGTAAATCGAGATGACCCAAGGTCCAAGGAGCACGTAAATCGATGTGGCACACAAATCGATGTGTGCACGCAAATAGAAAAGGTGCAGAGTCCAATACGGCACACAACTGAGGCGGCATACAAATCGGTGTGTACACGTAAACCGAGGCAACACAAGATATTATATGACACGCAAATCGATACGATACGCAAATCGGTGCGTGTACGTAAATCGAGACGGTACGGGTCACGAGATAGACACAAAGGCCGAGACACAAAAATCGAGACGGTACACAAATCGAGATGGCACGGTACCCGAGGCAGCGTGGGGCTCGAGGCGTCCCGCTGCCCTAGGCAGCACATAGATCGGGGTGCACGAAAACTGGGACAGCACACAAATCGAGGCACACATCCCGAGAAGTACGGGAAACGAGGAAACACGCAAGTCAAGCGTGCGCGCGGCCCGAGGAGAATGCGACTCCCAAGGCTGTACACTGCTTGAGTAGCACGGGGCCCAAGGGCGACCCGCCACTGGAGGCTGGCGCAGCCAGCGAGGCTCGACGACGACGATGGTCGCCAGGAAAGGAAAAAAAGGGGGGGAGGCGGAGGAGCTCACCGGGGCTGGCCATGTCGCGACGGCTCCGGCGGAGGGAGGACAGCAGCAGGAGGAGCTCCAGCCTGCGGTGGAGGAGCTGGTCGCGACGAAGCTGGCCGGCGATCCGCACCACGACGAGGGCAGAAAGGAGAAGGGGGAGATGGAGACGATGGTGGCGCTGGTGGTTACGGATGACGGGAAGTGGCCGGAGGGGCTGGCCGCGGCGGAGGCGGGCGCCGGGAACAGAGGGAGAGATGGAAGTTGTGATGGGAGCAGTAGTGGTGGCGGTGGCGGTCGCCGGAGACCATGGGGGCAGTGGTGGTGGAGGAGATGGCGACGATGATGGCGGTGGTGAAGGTGGTGGTGCTCGTGGGTGAGGGCGGCGGAGGAGGCCGGCCGTGGAGAAGACAGCGACGGCGACGATGATGGTGGGGGTGGTCGCCGGAGGCCATGGGAGAGGAGAGGGGAGCTTGGGAGAGAGGGCCAGAGAGATGGAGAGAGTGTAGGAAGAGGGTGAGAAAGAGAGAGAGTTGAGCGGGAGAGAGAGAGTGGTAGAAAAATGGGGAAGGAAAGGCTGGTCTTCCAGCACATGAAAGAGATAGAGAGAGAGTTAAGAGAGAGGGAAAGTGATGGGATGGGTGAGGGAAAGTGAGGGGTAGTGTCACGACCCACACCCTAGAGTTAGGGCACGAGAACGTAACGCCCAGCCTACGCCGCAGTGTCGGCGGTAGAACGCTGTCCTAGGTCTCAATGCATCTAACAGTATAAGACTAAACAGTTTATACTCCCCGAATGGGGGTGCCATAGCATAATGTAAACTCAATCACATCTAAGGTAGAGCATAAAGGAAGATAGATAAAACATAAAATCGAAAAGAGATACAACAGATAGAAGTGTAAGTGTCTAAGATACAAACTCAGAATACATCTCAAAACCCAAATACAGTAATCCATAAATACAACTCAAGATGACTGAAAATAAACTATAAGCGAAAACCCTAACTATCTATGCAACCTCTATTGTCTCCTCTAGGCTAGCAGGCAACCTCCAGACTATCTGTAAAATTTATCAACAGGTCCAGTCAGGACTGGAGCGAGTACAAAACATCTCACGCAGTTCATAACGAGTTAGGAAATATAAAGCATGCAATAGAGTAAAGTACATGAAATACTGAAAGAAGATATATAAAAAATAGTAGAGATTTGATAACAGAAAATATCTAAATATGATAAGTAAGACTGTAAGGAACATGTGATTTAGAGCACAATATGGTTATGTAAACGGGTTAGGTTATACAATAAAATGGGACTCCTTTGTACGTGGGTATACAATGGACATATATAATTTCTTATACAATACGATTGATCACATAACCATTTCTACTCCTCCTCCCCAATCAATACACAAGAATCCAATTCAGTTACGTTACCTTATACAATGACTTGTACAATAGCTTGTACAATGGCTTGTACAATGGCTTGTACAATGGCTCAATGTGATACTGAGAGTACAATATGCACAATGAGTGTACAATGATAAGGGTATTCAATAAATACAACATGTAAATGAAACGCACATTATAATATATACTTAGTGAATACAAGGAGATAACATCTCAGAAGAAGATCCATATAGTACCAATCCGTGATAATGAATCGTGTCAGCATCAAGTACAGTAATCTAGAGCAAGAATGTAAATCCATACAAGTATAAAATGGTCAGAGAATGTACTCGCCTGATAGCCTGAGTGTCTGAAGAGAATATACTGTCCGAGGAGTGGTGTCTTTCTCCTATAGAACAGTACAAGTCACTATGAGTCCAAAATGATAATAAGATGCATTACAACGCATTCTGAATGAATCTAGGTCAATCTAAGTCAAATCTAAGTCAAACCTAAGTCACACCAAGCTAAACTAGGTCATACTAGGTCATACTGGGTCATACTAGGACAACCAAGGTCAAACAAGGTCATAGGAAATCAATCCAAGTCAAACTAGGTCAATCGGGGTCAAAGGTTGACTTACAGTTGACTTTTGGTCAAAAAGTCAACTCTGGTCAACTGCACTAGTCAAACTAGGTCATGTCCTAACCCAATAAGTCTTACTAGGCCTAACCAAGACTATCCTAGCAAGCACACATCAATACAAGGCTATACAAGCCAACATACACCCAACTCTATATAGCATGCAATTATTCAATACTCAAATAGGCAAGAATTCACATTGGATATACACTAGGTAATCTATTACTTTAAGCTATATATGTCTACACATATATACACATGCATATATTGGTATTCAACATTAGGTCTATAATCATGGCATTTTAAATGGTTATATAAACTTATATATTACAACACAATATGCTAACATATATATAATATACATACATAGCTAAGTTAACTATATTCATAAATACTTATTTAAGAGGCTATGTGTGTGTATGTAAACATGGCAAAGGGTCAAGTGAGGGTTAAATGGGCATACATAGTGTATACATATCAAAGAGTGTCAAAGTGTAAGTGAACAATGTGTCAAGTGTGATAGTGTCAACATAGTGTAAGGGGTACATGAGGTAATATATGATTTTTGTTAACATAGAACATTACATCACATTAACTTTTATATTGCATACATTACATCTATTATTATATTACATTCATGCTTGCATTCATTCATCATTCATTTATTCTCTTGTACTACCATATGCACCATACATTACATACTATGGAACCTACATATTCATTACAAGCCATACTTATACATGCTTACATTAGATAGGATACTTACACCTCATACATCATTTATTTAACCATTTACTCATGCTTGCATTCTTTATTTAGTTACATAATATATATACATTAACATGGATTAAAATCAAATAGAACATTATATTACACACAAGGGTGCACAAAATGCATATGCCGAATAGTAACTCCTACTAATAATTAATACTGTACCAACTCAGTATGAATTAAATTCTAAGATTAAAGTATGTTATAGATCTATGTGTTAGCTTTCCGAAACTTCAAACGGATCGCGTTTTCGTTTCCGAAAACTCCCGGAATCGCGAAAGCACCGAGAACGCGTTTGTCTTTCGTACAGCTGACACTCAAATAATTCTCCAGAAAGTTACAGAAAGGATTAGGCCTATTAATATATGTTTTTGGAAAGCTAACTTCAATACGCTTCTTTTAAAAAAAATAGGAGATTAAACCGAGCTTTGAGCTAGAAGTTATGATATTTCTAAGTTATGGCTGAAATTAAAAACGTGGATAAATATCATGACGGATTTAGATAGTTTGAGCCAAAAGAATACACAATATATATCCTAATTATCCACAACAATAATAGCAATAATAATATGAGGAACCACACTCACAAACTTGATTATATAATCATCATGAACCATTTATTACATATATAAATATAGATACACTCTCATTACAATATATATATATATATATATATATATATATATATATAAAAAAAAAATATATATATATATATATATATATATATATATATATATATAAATCTATATATGTAACATGAACACATCCACAACACAAAGGACACTCCTATGACCTCCAAATGGACACAAAATAGACACAAATAGAGATACAATCGTGGGGATCATTCCTATGGGTTTAAAATATACCTATATGCATGAGGAAATGAAAAGGAGAAGGGATTTATACCTCCCAATAGATCGAATCGAAGAAAAGCCTTCCCGGAGCGACACCGACACGTAGAGATTCCAAAAGGACACGAACGAGCTCCGAATCCTTCCAAACTTGGGTAGCTTCCTCCTTGGCTAGAATGGAGAAGGAAAGAAGAAGATTTGGTGGCAAAATGGAAGGATTTGGTGGAGAAATTGCTAGGGATTGCTATCTAGGAATTTGGGGAAGAACAAGAGAGAGTGTGTGGATGAGAATAATGAATGAACTTGAGCCTATCCTCTCCCAAAGTGGCTGGTCATATGGGCTATTTGTCCTATTATGGTAAGGTCCAAAATGCCCCCACTAACCTATTCTATGAGTATTAGGAAAGGGCTAATTGGTTGGGGCTAAATTAGTCATTCTAAAGTCTCTAATCACACTAACCTTATCCATAATAATTAGTCTAACATCTAACTAAAATATTTCTATCATGTGGACTAAAATTAATATCATGTGGGCCATGTCTAACTAGTGTGTGGGTCCCACTAGAGTCAACTACCCTCGGGTCCCCGTTTCAAGTCAGATTGAGTTGAAATTCGAACCCGACTCAAATAACCCCAAAACAATATCATAAATAATAAAATAATATCAAAATAATTCAAAGAGGTCAAATACAAAAATATCCTTAGGCCAAAAATGACATTAAAATATCATAATCACATGGTTAGGCTCTAGGTCAAACAGTCTCTAGGGTTTCACTAGCAAAACGTCAAAACCACAAGTCATTGATTTAAATAATTTTAAAAATGGTTTAAAATTACCAAAAATCATATCATGAATTAAATATCATTATTAAAATAATTATAAACACAAAATTTCAAAATTACTCTCATTTGAAAAACTGGGTGCTACAGGTAGGGTTAGGTAATGGGAATAATAATAATAATAATAATAATAATAATAATAATAATAATAATAATAATAATAATAAAATGGTAATAACAATAGTGCCAAGAATAATAATGTGAATAAAATTCACCCTCAAGAAAATATCAATAAAATTTTAACAATACCCAAATTTAAATTTCCCAAAAATACAAAATACAGTCAGATACCTATTTCAAAAATAGGGATTTGACACATGACAAGTGCACCATGCTTGAAATACAACTAGTCCATGTGACCGGCTGGGGGTAAGCACATGAAAGCACATGAAACTACATGAATGGTACGACTTAGGGCCCGCGTGCACGATGCGAGGCCTAAGCTATCTACATGAATATAGTAACTGGGGTTTGGTCACATGGCTAGTGTATTTTTCCATCCGACACAAGTAAGTACAAGAACATGATAGTACATGAGTACAGGAGTACAGGATATCGTGTCATGACGTGTCACAAGAAGAGTACAAGAAATATAAATGCACAAGACCATAGAAAAGTACTTGCCTTGCTCCGGGTGATCGAGGGTATGTAGAGCTGGAAGTCCTCATGTTATGAAATAATTTTACAAGTTGATTAATGATATAAATATTTACACTTAACTGGTTTTACTTGACTAATCCCTATCACCAAACTAATTTACTACCACTTTTAACTATTAGCTATTACTAATTATCTATGATTTGCACATAGACAACCAATCTAGCAATAATTCTTAACTAGTCATTATACTACTAACTAGTTAAATACTTACCAAAACGTACCTATTCAATGGTTATAATATATTAAGCGTACCCACAGAATATTTGCAAAAATTGACAACTAATACCACCTTTTTGATTTAGCTTAACTCAATATCTCAAATCCCTCAATATGCTAAGTCCAAACTCCTGTAGGATGAATCTTTATTTTTACTCTGCCAACTTATACATCTAATGACAGAACAGCACACAAGGAACCCATTTATATTCCAATTAGGTCTGAACAAGTTACAATGTGTGAATAGTAGAAAGTTTAACTCTAATTAGCTGAACCCACATAAGCAAAGAAAACTCAAATCAACTGAAGCCACCAATCAGAACAAATCTTCCTTCTCCCAAAAATATTCAATTATCAACACACTCTTACCTACCATAGTTCTGCAGGATGAAAACCCATACACTGAAAAATTGTACCAACCCAGGCCAGTCCACCCTTGGAGCAAACTGCTACTCCAACTAAAAACATAGAAGAATAGTTAGCTTAATCAAATATATACTATTACTGAATCAAAACAAAATAAGAATCATAGTTAACTATTACTCCCTCTTTCCAGTCTACGAATTGAAGTTTTGGAAAGAAAACGTAAGAATGGTTGGACATTCAGAGATTAAATTCGACAAGTATCAACAAAAGAATTATACAAAAATTGTATACAAAACTATCATAAGTTTAAAATTGAGTTAACAATCATCTACAGACCAAGGCAACCTCTCCCCAATTTAAATCAAAAAGCAACTCAAAAGAAATAAAGAATGGAATTCCCCTTCGAATGTCCAGTTCAATACAGTTAAACCAATATAACAATTATTTGAAATCAAAATGTAGCTAACTAACAACTCTCAACCTAGAAGTGCATGCAATCAACTGAGAGTTATAGGCTCGTGCCTAACTGCTCTCTAGTTAAGTCACCCCTCCTGATGATCCTCATCCCGAATATGCATAGAACTCTGGACACGAATAGAACTCTGGACACGATCACGCGGAATGCAACACTCAAAACACGGCTATATATTGAACACATCGAACTGGCACCCCGGACACAACTACTTATCTGGACATGCACCCTCGGTCGAGCATGACCGCATCCTAATACGTACACTAAACACGCCACATCCATCCAGACACGATCCGCACTTGATACGGCTACACAACGGCACCCAGACACGCACACTGGACACAAACACATCTATAGCCCACACCATGACTGTCCCTGGCCAAACCCGTACTCAAACACAAAAAAATAGAGAACAAAAAAATCGATAGAAAGATGGCATCGGTACCTGAAAGGGAATTTAATCGAATCGAAAGTGAATCCCCAAGCGTCGGACACGAACAAGAACCTTCGAGCAAGATCAGTGATCACTAGTTAGTAATCGAGAATGAGTGAAATGTGTCAAAATCAAGAAGAAACACAAGAACAGGGAGGATCGGAATATGACTCACCAATCTGTCGAACTTCTCGATCGAAGAGGCTAGAATAGGCGGAGGAACGCTGTGCCGCCTGGACTTCCTTGAGCGTCGATCACCATCTACAGAAAGGAACTCCGTCGTTGATGTGTCACCGCCGAGTATAGGTCACGCCACGGAATCACGCCGCTGGGGTGGTGTCTCCGCCTCAGATGATCGAGCCCGGCGTGGATCTTGCCCAGAACATGCTCCACCGCGGAATAATAATCGAACCTAATCGATTGTTGTCGTCGTCGTGGTGAACTTCCTGGCGCCACCAGGGGAAACGAATGCCTACCCGCTACTACCACCGAACTGAGGGTCGCCATCGGCCATAGCCGGCAAAGCTAGGGTTAGGGAGGAGTGATTTGAGAGATGAGGGAAAGGAAATCTGGAAAAAGAAAAAAAAAATTGAGTTGATGGAGAGAATGGGCTTTCTCTCTCCAGCCCCCATATAAGAATTTTCAACTTTACAAAAAAAACCCCACGAAAGGTCTTTAGCCAAAGGAAACCCTCCCCTTTTTCACTATTTGCTGGATCAAACAAAAATTAATAAATAAAAAATGTTAAAAGTTTACAAATGGTTTAGGAAGAATGGGGACCACAATTAGTTGGTTTCAACAAACTGGAATTTGAAATCCTGCTCTTAAGTTCATTCCCTCCAAAATGTTTATGAAAACTTATTATTTGAAATTCAAATAAACAAATCAATCATAAATCAGAAGATAGATTTAAAAATTTTCAAAAATTGAAAAGTGGGGTGACAATTCTCCCCCTTAAATAATTCCGTCCTCAAAATTTCAAGAAATGATAATCATGCATTTTGATTCAAAATCAAAGTAATTTTCTCAAAGCCCACAAAATATTTATTTAAATGGAAAATCTCAAAACACAAAAGTACAATCAAACAAATAAACTGGGGTAACGCTACTACATCTCGTCCTCGCGTTCCCATGTGGACTCTCTGGGAGAGTGGTATCTCCACAAGACTCGGACAAGCGATATATTCTGATTTTGCAATTGCTTCTCCCTCCGATCAAGGATCTCCACTGGCTGCTCCTCGTAAGTCAAGCTCGGTCCCACCTCTAACTCTGAGTAGTCTACCACATGCTCGGGTCCGAAATGTAGCATCAAAGCTGAGACACGTGGAAAACATCATGCACTTCCTCCAAGCTGGCTGAAAGCGCTAGTCGATATGTCACCTCGCCAATCCGCACCGTCACGACGAAAGGACTGATAAATCTCGGACTGAGCTTCCCGCCTCTACCAAAGAGAATGACGCCTCGGGTCAGTAAGATCTTTAGGAACACTCTATCCCCAACTGTAAACTCCAGTGGCCGTCTGCTGCTGTCCGCCCAGTGCTTTTACCGATCCTACACAACTCTGAGATGGTCCCTGAGCCTTGAGACCCTGTACGATAATTACATACAAGAAGTTGGAATAACGTGACGAATGATCAAAAATCAAATAGGCACGAGATAGAATAAAGTTTCAATTACAACATAGAGGAACGAAATCATGAAGACACAACTATTAAGTATGATCAAAAATTGATAGTTTAACACAAGTGGACTAGGACAAGATAGGAAAATCATGGTCAGATAGACATGATTTAAGATCGAAGTTTAGGCAAGACACAAACGAAGTATGGAATCAAAATCTGGCAATGTATAATTTTGAGGAATTCAATGATCTAACGACAAAATGCTAGCAGGGGAATTAGCAAGAGTTGATTAAGGAAACGTACAAAATACTCAGGAGGTATTAGTATCAGATCAAGGATAATGTGCAAGGATTGGTGATTCCCAAAAATATCAATAATCATATTAAAAAGGAACAGAGTATCTATGGCATCCGAGAACATATATATATTTGAAATCACTTTACTTAGAATCCCTGCCCCGCCAGTGTATATCTAGCTGCAGTGGACTTTCGGTCCCATGACTCAAATAACGCTACGTTACCGAATGTTCTATCAACTTAATCCATTTTCAACAATTATCAACGAAAAATCCAAGAGATCAAAAATAAAGATTTTAGGACAAGTTTCAATAATACCCGAAACCCGTGAATGTCTGAAATCACTTCAACTTAAAGTCTCTGCCTCGCCAGTGTGCTGCTGGCTGTAGTGAACCGTCAGTCTCCGTAATCCAGGTGATAGTTGCAGTGCACAACTGTCACGCCCTAGTGGGTCATCGAGTAGTCTCTCAACCTTATCCACAAAATTTTTAAAGTAGTTCAAGAAATTCTAATGAGTTCCAAGTCATGATGAAAGATGATGTTATCTATATTTTTAGAAAATATAGGGTTTTACTAGTTATCAAGAGTTGACGCAGATCCAACGACTATTTATGTACTAAGAAATAATAAAGAGATTTTCAATCCCGAACAGGAAATGAAGTTTTCGAATAGCAACCAGAATCTCAAATGGCAAAACATCCTCAATATAGGGAACAAAATTCCAAATAGATAACAAAGCCCTGGATGGTGAACAAAATTTCGAAGTAAGGAGCAATTCTCATATTGAAAACAGAGTTTAACAAAACCTCAGGTAACAATGAAATCTCGAACAGATCTCGAATGGAAAATAAAATCTCCGATAGGAAACAAGGTCACAAATAGGAATTAATTCACGAACAGAAAATCTCGAACAGGAAACAAGACCATGAATATTGAATAGAAAACATAGTTTCAATTAGTGGAATAGGAAACAAACATCGAATTGTGTATACGAAAACAAGCGGAATCTTAAATATGAAACAATGTTTAAAACGAGTCGTGAACAGAAAACAAATTCTTGAACATGAATGATTCACGAATAGGAAACAAATCTTAACAGGGAATGAGTCAAAATCTCACAATAGAAAACGAACCTTCAAACGAAATCTTGAATAGGAGCAAGACTCAAACAAGGTTTTTGAATGTGAACAAGGTTTAAATGGAGAACCAATTTTTTCAAATGGAAGTCAATCAATAAAAACAAAGTTATGAACAATGAATATGAAACAAGTTATTAAACAGAAGATCTCAAATAAGAACAAGGTTATGAACAAGATTCTAGAATAGGTATAGTCTCTCGAGGTACATTTCGAATATCAACCAAGATTTTAAAATAGGAATCATAATCTAACAAATCTTGAATAGAAACAAAATAGTTTTAAGAAATGATCTAGGTGCAAGAGGAATCTAATAAAAGACTAGATTGCGAATCAAGATACATGGTTTTCCCAACCATGCAAAAGAAGCCTTCTGTCTTCAGTATTCCTCTGGGACTAGAATTACTTTAATTTCTTCAGCTGTCCTGACATAGGCTGGTCATTGCGGCAGTGCTCCATGCGATTGCTGAACCTGGAGAGGCGGGTCCCTCTGCTGTAGCCCTGGTACTTCTCATGCTCGTCCCGGAAAGTGTGATCAGCGGTCTCCGGGCAATCCTTGACTTGGTGGACTGACGATACGTGGAATAAATATAGCCTCCGTATTTTGTGGTACTCTTTATGGTGATGTCCTGGGCGATGGCAGAAATTGCAAGTGGTTATCGTCTGAATCTCCTGCTGGGCTGAAATACAGGGCTCTGACACGAATATACGGCTGCTGGCATGCTGGCTGCTGAGATCTGCTCCCGATGATGCGAGTGGTGGTGTGCCCGAAGAAATGCTAACTGAGTGTTGCGACGCTTTGCAGATCCAGGGTAGTTGCTATCTTCATCATAAGTCTTCATGTAGCTCCTGGACTTCAGCTTTCGGTCTCGTTCCATTGTCCATGATATATTCTGGATCTCCTGGCTAGTGGCTCCAATCCTCAGTGGTGGCTGAAGGTTCTCGATCTTCTTCTCGGTGCAAGATATGCGCTCGATGTTGGGGAAGCCCAAAGATCAGAGAGTCTGGAAATCAGAAGTCCTTCCTGGCTCGGAGAGTGTATCCATAAGTCTGACTTGGAAAGGATGGCATGTTCCCTCTGGTTGTCAAGGGACTCTTCAAATGTCTCCGTCAACTACGTACTACCCATAGGGATATTAGAGTGATAGAAGGTAGTGGGAGCTCGAAAATGTCAAGTGCAGGTGAATTGACGGTTCCTATATTTGTGTGTCTGAACCATCTGAAAAACAGAAAACTGTTAAATGTCCTAAACCTAGAAACAACAAGTGTTTATAGAATATCAATATACCCGATGTACCCGATTTTCTATATTGTGATCAAGTTTCCCTAGTTTAATCAAGTCCCCCAATAGTACTCTAATACCTAGGTACTATTAGGATAGACCTGCATGGGCCACCACTAAAAACATGTCACGACCCGCTCTCGAATAATCGGACACGAGTCGGACACGCCCAGCCTTCGTCGTTAGACACAACGAAGTAAGCTGTACCAAACTAGAGAAATCTAACCAGATAATCATAAATGTATATAATCACAGCATCTAGAAAAGTATCCCAGAATGATCACCATAATCCACAATTCTATGTATATAAATGTACGAGTCGTCAAGAATGAAATGTACTATGAATTCTAAACAATATCTAATAGTAAAGCTAACAGTCTAAACCTGAAATCTCAAGCTAAGTCATGACCCATCCTGCTTAGCTAAGATCCCGGGCTTTGGCCCATAAGGTAGAATGATATCCTGCAAGCATACCTGCAACTTATCCAGTCAGGAGCGGAGCAAACTACAGTTCTAGGTAATGAACAATAACATCATGAAATGAGTACAGGAGAACATGAACTATAAAGTACAAGAAAAGAACATGAAGGTACATGAATGTAAGTACAGGAAATAAAGTACAGAAATGTAACTATGAACCTGAAGTATAAGACATGACAAGTGCACCATGTTTGAAATACAACTAGTCCATGTGACAGGCTAGGGGTAAGCACATGAAAGCATATAAAAGTATATGAATGGTACGGCTTAGGGCCCGCGTGCACGATGCGAGGCCTAAGCTATCTACATGAATATAGTAACCGGGGTTTGGTCACATGGCTAGTGTATTTTTCCATACGACACAAGTACAAGAACATGATAGTACAGGAGTACAGGATATCGTGTCATAACGTATCACAAGAAGAGTACAAGAAATATAAATGCACAAGACCATAGAAAAGTACTTGCCTTGCTCCGGGTGATCGAGGGTAGGTAGAGTTGAATATCCTCTGGTTATGAAATAATTTTACAAGTTGATTAATGATATAAATATTTACACTTAACTGGTTTTACTTGACTAATCCCTATCACTAAACTAATTTACTACCACTTTTAACTATTAGTTATTACTAATTATCTATGATTTGCACATAGACAACCAATCTAGCAGTAAATCTTAACTAGTCATTATACTACTAACTAGTTAAATACTTACCAAAATGTACCTATTCAATGGTTATAATATATTAAGCGTACCCACAAAATATTTGCAAAAATTAACAACTGATACCACCTTTATGTTTTGGCTTAACTCAATATCTCAAATCCCTCAATATGCTAAGTCCAAACTCCTGTAGGATGAATCTTTATTTTCACTCAGCCAACTTATACATCTAATGACAGAACAGCACATAAGGAACCCATTCATATTCCCAACTAGGTCTGAACAAGTTAGAATGTGTGAATGGTAGAAAGTTTAACTCTAATTAGCCGAACCCACATAAGCAAAGAAAACTTGAATCAACTGAAGCCACCAATCAGAACAAATCTTCCTTCTCCCAAAAATATTTTAATTATCAACACACTCTTACCTACCATAGTTTTGCAGGATGAAAACCCATACACTGAAAAATTGTACCAACCCAGGCCAGTACACCCTTGGAGGTAACTGCTACTCCAACTAAAAACTTAGAAGAATAGTTAACTTATTCAAATATACACTATTACTGAATCAAAACAAAATAAGAATCATAGTTAACTATTACTCCCTCTTCCCAGTCTACGAATTGAATTTTTGGAAAGAAAACGTAAGAATGGTGGGACATTCAGAGATTAAATCCTACAAGTATCAACAAAAGAATTATACAAAAATTGTATACAAAACTATCATAAGTTTAAAATTGAGTTAACAATCATCTACAGACCAAGGCAACCTCTCCCTAGTTGAAATCAAAAAGTAACTCAAAAGAAATAAAGAATGTAATTCCCCTTTGAATGTCCAGTTCAATACAGTTAAACCAATATAACAATCATTTGAAATCAAAATGTAGCTAACTAACAACTCTCAACCTAGAAGAGCATACAATCAACTGAGAGTTATAGGCTCGCTCCTAACCGCTCTCCAGTTAAGTCACCCCTCCTGATGTTGCTTATCACGAATATTCACATAACTCTGGGCACGAAAAGAACTCTGGACACGATCACGCGGATCGCAACACTCAGAACACGGCTATACATTGAATACAGCAAAATGGCACCCCACACACAACCACTTATCTGGACACGCACCCTCGGTCGAGCATGAAAACATCCCGATGCGTACGCTGAACACGCCACATCCATCCAGACACGATCCACACTTGATATGGCTACACAACGACACCCGGACACACACACTGGACACAAACACATCTATAGCCTGCACCACGACTGTCCCTGGCCAAACCCGTACTCAAACACGAAAAAATAGAGAATAAAAAAATTGATAGAAAGATGGCATAGGTACCTGGAAGAGAATTTAATCGAATCAAAAGTGAATCCCCAAGCATCGGACACGAATAAGAACCTTCGAGCAAGATCAGTGATCACTAGTTAGTAATCGAGAATGAGTGAAATGTGTCAAAATCAAGAAGAAACACAAGAACATGGAGGATCGGAATATGACTCACCGATCTGTCGAACTTCTCGATCGAAGAGGCTAGAATAGGCGGAGGAACGCTGCGCCGCCTAGACTTTCTTGAGCGTCGATCGCCATCTACAGAAAGAAACTCCGTCGTTGGTGTGTCACCGCCGAGTATAGGTCACGCGACAGAATCACGCCACTGGGGTGGTGTCTCCGCCTCAGATGATCGAGCCCGGCGTGGATCTCGCCCTGAATATGGTCCACCGCGGAAGAATGATCGAACCTAATCGATTGTTGCCGTCGTCGTGGTGAACTTCCTTGCGCCACCAGGGAAAATGAATGCCTAGCCGCCACCACCGTCGGACTGAGGGTCGCCATCGGCTATGGCCGACGAAGCTAGGGTTAGGGAGGAGTAATTTGAGAGAGGAGGGAAAGGAAATCTGGAAAAAAAATTGAGTTGATGGAGACAATGGCTCTCTCTCTCCAGCCCCCATATAAGAATTTTCAACTTTACAAAAAAAAAACCCCACGAAAGGTCTTTAGGCAAGGAAACCCTCCCCCTTTTCACTATTTGCAGGATCAAACAAAAATTAATAAATAAAAAATGTTAAAAGTTTACAAATGGTTTAGGAAGAATGGGGACCACAATTAGTTGGTTTCAACAAACTGGAATTTGAAATCCTGCTCTTAAGTTCATTCCCTCCAAAATGTTTATGAAAACTTATTATTTAAAATTCAAATAAATAAATCATTCATAAATCATATGATAGATTAAATTTTTTTTGATAATTGAAAAGTGGGGTGACAGCTACATACCGTATCCTTCTTGAAAGATATGTCCGGTAAGCCGCGTACCAACTTCTTTGTGGATAGTTTTAAAATTGTGTCCTTATTTGCATGACCGAGTCTCATATGCCATAGTTGACTTTCAATGCTCTTGGCCATCAAGCATCTACCTGCTTTCTTAGCATCTTCTAACAGATAGAAAATATTATGTTGTCTTTCCTGATACCTTCAAAGATAGTACTACCAGTTGAACTATCAACTATAGTACATTTGTCTTTGATGAAGTTAATGCCATAACCGTGATCAGCTAAATGGCTTATGCTGAGCAGATTATGTTTTAACTCAGTAACTAGACAGACATCTTTAATCACAGGATAAAGAGCCTTACCAATTTCATCGATACCGATTATGTACCCTCTTAAATTATTATCGAAGGAGACATATCCTTCTTTATTCTTCTTCGACAGTGTTACAAATAATGAAGCATCATCGGTCATGTGCCGTGAGCAACCGCTGTCATGGATCCATTTGCTTCTAGCATGTGAAGGACGTTCCACCTACAAAATAGTTTGCAGATAAAACTTTTGGTACCCATTTCTTGTAGGATCCTGACATGTTAGTTTTTGGTATCCATGCATAAACATTTAAATCTACTAACTTTTTGATTCTACATGCAGAGGATATATGACCAATAAGGCCACAATAATAACATTTTACATGTTGAGTATTGAAAGTTGTGTGTGGTGCATGATTGGTATGGTTTGGTCTGACAGTGTTTAGTTTGGGTGTTTTCTGATGATTCGATAATTGACACATGTTAGAATAGGAAGTAACAACTTCAGGCCGTTTTCTTAAACTAATTTCCAACTTTTTAGAGGTGTCATATAATCTAGTGTAGTCAAATGTAAGTGTTTCCATTCTAACTTGTGCACACTGGAGATTATTTCTCTCCTTAGATAGGTCTTCCTTTAGCTGGATGATAGTTTGGTCTTTTTCTTCGGATAACTTGATAGTCTCGTGCAACAACAGCTTAATAGATGAAAGCTCACCAGACTCAATAGAAGAGTCATTATTTCTAACATTAGCTAGTTGGTTGGTAAGTCTTCATATCTCACCTTTGTACTCTTTGAGTACCTTCTTAGAGGTTTCATATTTACTACACAGTTTCCTGTAGTCATTTAACAGGTCACTGTAAGCCTCTCCTAATTGCTCAAAAGTAAAATTATCATAAGGATCAAACAGAGGATTAGTGGTTACCTGATCGCAAGCCATCAAGCATATATTTGCAGTATCATCTGATTGTTCATCTTCTGAATCGCTAGCTTCGCTTTCATGCCATATGCTTGTATTGGCATACTTCTTTGATGTAGATCTCTTCAGGTAGCCTTTGTCATATTTGCTGCTTTTTTTGTTGATGATGATGCTGTTGGACAATCTTTCTTCATATGTCCTTTTTTCTTACATCCGTAGCAAATAGGATCTACCTCGTTGTTGTTGTTGTTGCTATCTTTTGTTCTTCTGTTGAATCTTATGAACTTCTTGAATTTTCTTACCAAAAGAGCTTGATCTTCAGAGTCAGAGTCGCTGTCGTCAGAATCATCTTCGACAGTTCTTCTATGTTGAGCCTTGAGAGCGATCGACTTTTCTGACTTCTCCTTTAGTGTTGCATCTTCAAAGTCTTAAAGTTCTAACTCGTGAGTGAGTAGCTTACCCATGAGTGTTTCCAGAGACATTATTGAGAGTTTTCTTCAATGATTGCTGTAGCCTTTGGAATATAGTTCTTTATGAGAGCTCGTAGAAGTTTGCGAATCTTCTCATGGTTACTTTATTCCTTGCCTAATGAAGACAAATAATTTATAATATCCAAGAATCTCATAAACATTTGAGTGACAGATTCACTTGGCTTCATTTTGAACGCCATGTACTCTTGAGTAAGTCTTCTGATCTTTGACTCCTTGACTTGTGTTGTTCCTTCGTGGGTTACTTCGAAAAGTTTCCATACTTCATTTGATGTTGTGCAAGTCGATACCGTGTTGAATTCAGTTCTATCTAAAGCACAAAATAAAGCGTTAATAGCACGTACGTCAAGACTGACCTTTTTCTTTTCATCCTTATTATATTTATTATGGGATTTTTCAACTAAAACTCCTTCAACAGTAATACGAGGAGGCTTTTTGTAGCCATCAATAACTATAGATCATAAGTCAAAATCAAGAGATTTTAAGAAGAAACCCATCCGTGTTTTCCAGTAAGTGTAGTTTGTGCCGTCAAACAGTGGAGGTATGTTTGTGGCTTGACCTTCACTTGTAAATTTTACAGTTGCCATGTGTAATACTGTGATCTATATAACAATTAAAAATAACTGCAGTTTATCTTGCTTTACCTGTATAACCCGCTGTGATACCAATTGTAGGAACAATTAGGATCAGAATATAATACCTCTAGATGGAGCACTGGCTCTGATACCAATTGTAGGAACAAAATCATAAAGCAGAATACTCTAGAAGGGGTGAATAGAGTAGGCAGCGAAATATTGCTAATTAAAACTTGTTAGCAGTTAGATCACAGAAATAATAATAATCACAAAGTAATAACTGTAAAGAAAAGAGTAATCAGAAGGCAAACGCAAACATAGAGATTTATACTGGTTTCCCTTTTGTGAGGACTAGTCCAATCAGAAGAACTCTAGCTTCCAGTTGAATCCACTATTGAAAAATCCTGCAAGTTTTCATACGAAGTCCTTACAACTTTTACAGATGCGAGCTTTGATACGAAGAACTCGACCAACTTCAGTTTTGAAAAGTCTTTCTTCAATCCAACCTCTGATTACAATTTCTTCGAAATCTTCTAGACCGTACCGTACCGGCCAATTGACTAGAGAATTATAACTGGCTTGGGATTTAAAAATGGAAGCTTTTTGAAAACTCTTTGGAAGAAACGTAAGCTTTATAAGAGAGAAGATGAAAGTGAATGAGTAATTTTAAATTATCAGAATTCTTCTCTATTTATAGTTTTTCCAAAGACAGAACTCAGATAGAATTCAGGCAGAATTCGGACAGAACTCTTTGTAACAAACCGCAACTGAAAGGAGACCAAGTTCAAAATCCAACGTTCATATAACGTTTACCTTGGCCGAACTCTGGCCGAGTTCTGTCAGGGTTTGGTCAGGTTAATTTTATGAAAATTGTTTTTGGCTTTTTGAAAATCCTTCAGAAGCTTATTGTAAATAACAGATGTTTTTCAAAAACATAGGTCATTTTAAAAATGATAGGTCTGTTTGAAAAATGATTTCGGATAGCCTATTTGCCAGTACGACTTGGTGTACAATGTATTCCTAGACTCAATATAAGTATAAATTATATTACGTAAGAAAATACAGTCTTGAGTGGAAAACATAGCTTCGGTCTTGAACTGAGTAGATATCCAATCTTGATCAGTGTCCAAAACGTCTTTAGTAAACATCTGAATTGTTCTGTATATCGAGATAGAGTTTGATAAATTATAAAAATCAGGTTTGACCATGACCAATGGGTCAACAAGTATATCTAACTTAATAGTATTAAAATCCAGAGAAATATTTCCAGAACGAGGAAAGCAATTCATCAAAATATTATATCTTCTTATCATAGTTCATTTCTCCTTTCAAAACCTTAGCACGGTATTCATCTTATAATCGTAAGGTTAAAGAAAAGAAACGCTTTAACGCTACACCAAAATGGATGATTTGGGACACTTAAAGTTGTCCAACAACGACAGATTAAAGCTGTCGTTGCATTTTTTGACGGATTCAAACCATCGTTTAACATTAAAGTTAAATTTAAAATTTTGCTATATAATTTATTGACAATTTTAGATCCTTACTCTTTTAGCAAAACCCGCAAAATTCTCCTCCGAAATTCTGTACTTCCTTTTTCTCAAAACTTATATTTTCTTATCCCCACAAAACCCCTCTCCCAAATCCACCACTAAAACCCCTCGAAAACTCCAGATTGGAACCGCCGCTGGAACCCTCCCCCAAATCATCAGGTAATCCTCTTACCTTCCCAAATCGTTCCTCATTTGCACCCTCCTCTGCCCATGTGCGATGGCGATACGGGGCGGGGAACCTCGACAGCCCGATATCACCGACATCAAAGTCGAACCTCTTAATGCAAGAAATCTTCCTTTATGGTAGGAGATCTTACTCAGAGTGGTCGAGGGAAATCAAGGGAGCGACAGAAGGGGATTTGATCTTGTTTATTTTCTAGGTTTTGTTCTTTTTTTTGTAGGGTCTGAAATTATTCACCATTTGCTATGTTTCCTGGTACCTTTTGTGTGTGATACCGTATTATCCGGTGACAGTAGAATTCAACATTCGAGTCATCCGTGTATCGATCAGTTAGAACAAAACACGTTCAAATTGATGTCGTGTTAAATGTATCTTGTTGAATATCACATGCCAAGAAGATCAAAACCTTATGAATGAAACTGAATACTTTCAAGTCTTTGCTGATATTGTTGCAGTAACAAATCCAAAAAAAGATAAAACTGAATACTTTCAAGTCTTTGCTGAATACTTTCAAATCTTTGCTGATATTGTTTTATACACTTTGACAAAATTTGTTATATTTAAAGGAGACATTTTCAACATTTCACATGAATAAAGAGTTTTAATGAAAAGACGATATGCTTTGGGGAAGAAGTATACACTTATACATGGAAGTTCAAGTAGTAGAATAATTAAATTGGTACGGAGTATAGATTTAGGCTAAAAGCATCTATCATTTATATGAGTGATTTCGTCATGATGTGGTTTAAGGGGTGAATAGTGAACTGATTTAGTTAAAGGCATAAAATAAATCATTTTTTGGTGGTTATTCCATATTTTGCTAATTCATATGGCTGAAACACTCGTGAAAATACTCTACTGTCGGTTAAGAAAAATGTCCTCGATTGCCTACATTCTGTTGGTCCAACGTCTGGAGTAGAGTTCGAGGGATAATGCTGAGAGAAGACCCCGGGTCGATCTGCATTCAATCCACCTTATTGGCACCGATATACCCTATATAATATAATGGTATGTTGTGCCTGTTGTTCTTGAGCAGCATGTCTTGTTGAGTGAATGTGATTTTGGGGATGATCTCCCCTGCACTGTGGTAGTGTGGACATGATGTTGGAGCATCCTCAGGCTGCTTGACCTGACTGATAAAAGACTCAGCATCCTTCATGGCTTCGCAGAGAGCTTCCCGAGTATCTTTAGACAGACGAACACTACAACAAAAAACCTTTTAATGACGGCTAAAAAGTGTCATCAATGACATACCATGACGCTTTTTTTTTCAAAGCAACCATTATGAAAACAGGTGTTATAAATATTTTTTAAAAGCGTCATAAAGAAACCGTCATGAATAGTTTATATAAAAGCGTTATGAATAGTTAATATATAGTGCACAATTCAGAACAATTTTAAAACGTTATGAATAGATAATATGTATAGGCTCAATGCAGCACATTTATAACACTTTATACTATTCAAATTAGCATATTTTTAATGCTCTATACTGCACAGTATATATTACATTCCAAAAACTTAACATTATATATCACCATCTTTATTATATTTCTCAAAATAGAGTACATATCAACATCTTCATTACATTGAATATCCAAATACATATATATATTTACAACAGTAAAACACACAGTAGTGGTTCCCTCACAATTGAGAACAAAGTGCAACAAAATGCTAAGTTGTAGAAATAAGCCTAAATTGAATACATAATCAAAAGTCTCCATCCAACCTCTTTCTCCAATTCTGGTAGTGCCTTCTTGAGTTTGCTGATAGTATCGGCCCGTAGTGCTTTGAGGCCTCTACGCCATTCTTCCTGCCATAATGTTGAACACATAGGATAAAATCAAGAAATTTTAAATATTATTAAACTATGAAAAGTAGCGAAATAAAAAAGTATAATTCCTGAAAACACCATAAACAAAACATGCATCGCTTTTTAAATAGAGACACCAGGTTAAAGTATCCTTGTTTTTCAGCTTTCATCTTCCTGATCAAGTCAATTCCAGCGAAATGTAAATAACTCAGAAGAAGATAATATCCTTCAATGAAATTCCATAGACTTTTAAGTTAAAAAAACATAATACCAGGCAAGCATTAGTATCCTGACATCTGTATGATCCACTTCCACGTCAGAACAGAAAGACTCAATACATTTAGGGCTGTTCAAATGGACAACAAAGAACAGGAGTATTAGCATGTTTGTTTCCGGTGATACAGAAAATATAATAAGAAGCGTAAATCAGTTTGTCAAATAAGATTCCAGAAAAGATTGCAATTTTTTGTTTTGTGTAAAAATAAAATAAGAAATGGAGGATATATGAGAAAAACTATATAATAGCTTGATTGCAATAAGTGCACACAAGTTGCTATTAATTAAATCATGAAAACAAGCTTCTAAGTGATGTTTCAGTGTAGAAAAAGACAGAGAAAGCCAATGTTACTAGGTAAGAACAGCTTATTGACAAATTAATAACATAAATTAACACCATAAAGAGGAAAATCATACCAGGTCCTTAACAAACTGAATTTGAAGGTTCATCGTTAACTTTCCCAATAGCTTCAAGTATTGAGTAGTAGATAATGAGATCATACTCATTAGTGACTGACTTATATCCAAAAAACAAACCTAAAAGTACCAAAAGATGTTTAACTTCTTCAAGCTCGATCTTCTAACAATAACTCAGATGTCAATTTTTTTAAAAATAATATGATAATATGAAAACTAGGATAAGGCTAATTGTTTTAACAAATGCTCCAACTAGGATAAGGCTAATTGTTTAATTCTTTCGACATTGCAAGAGATTGTACTAAAGTATTTACCGTTTATTGCATTAGCATGAAGACTTTAAAATGTAGATGAAAAAATTATGAACGAGTTCATTAACATGATCACTGGTCTTTAATGGACCCCGATGAACTGTACAATGTGCATATGAAGAATCACTGATAAATCAGAAGTTGCATTAAATAATTACCTTGAAAACAAGAGGCTGTACATCTTTAACCACAATATTTTCCTTGTCTGGATTTCCAATAAGCCCATAGAATTGTTCTTTGAACACTGGCAAACGGACATCAACTATCAGCTTGTGTGCCCTGGAAGTCTCATCACCAACTTCAAAAACAATATCAGAATTCATGCCAGATTTTAGAAGGCCTTCAAGAAAATCACCCATATCAGGAGGTGGCACCAAAATGGTAGGTGTTTCCACACGAGTTCTAACAACAACAATTGTCAAGTCCATAACCAAGCATTCATCCTTGAGATAGTCTGATGTTTCTAATAACGGTCTCATGTAAAACTGCTTGTAACCCCTAAAAGTAAAAGATAAATCAGTTGTTGATTCATAAGAATTATGATAACAGAACGTTGAAAAAGCAATGAGAAGCATAGTATAGTTTTGACTACAGAAACTAAATGATTATCATAAAATAAAAGATTATAATAAGAAATGAGAGAAATTAAACAAAGTGTAATGATATGAGGAAAAGACAACAAGGAAAATAAACCTCAAATAGTTAAAATTCATAGAAATAATAGTAAATGAAGTACAATTTCACAATCAAAGGATGAGAATTACAAGATACTAAACTTTAACTACTTGGAAACTACTGAGAACACACTTTACTGCTCTTTCAGTTTCAGGTAAATTTTCCAGACCACTGAAGAAAAATTAGTTGCAAAATCAGATAGATCATACCATCTAAGAAATTACAAACTGCACAGCATCATTTGATCTCTATCAATCTATCCTTCCAATTATCAGATCCAGGATTGTCAAGACTATGTCAAACTTCGAAGAGGGCAATATAGTCTAATATAAATCTTACATGTATATTTGTATAAAGATCAACAAAAAGACTAATTTTTGTACCTTACAGCCCCACCGCATGTCCCATACAAGTATTTAGGACTGATTCATGTAATGCTCAATGGCATTAAAAATTACTTCATCAAATTGCCAAATATTTATCCTCACCTCATTCAAGCAATAAGGATTATTTCTACGAAATAAAGCTTATCGAATATTTCACCATGCATTACATCGAATCAGGCCTAGAGAAAACACACGGAAATCCCGAGAATGTGGTGTGTCCGTGCCCCTGTCTCGTTCATATAATCACTCTAAAACACAATGTGACATGCCAAAAACATGTGTCATGTCGTGTCCGAGCAAGATAGATCCGACATAGACCATATAAATAGATCAAAATGACGCATAAATCATCTAGCGAGCAGAACAAAGCAGATTTAGAGACGATCAGGGATGGATCGATCATCGTTACCTTCTTTCCGAGGCACCCCCAAATTCTTTTCGGGGCGGTTGGTTTCATTTTGCGATCACTTAGGATTCCGGCATGTCAGGGCAGGAAAATGCCTATGCTGGAGGATGCCCTTCTCAAGATGCCGGTGTAACTTATGCTACGCCGCCACTGGTAGGCACTGGCGCCGCCCAGACTGCCACCTCCGCACTGGCACTCCTCCGCCGTAGCCGTCGCCATAGTACGCACTCCCGTCCTTCCATTTCCTTCACTCTCTGTAATTTTTGATTTAGGGGTTCTCTTTCTCTTCGATTTAGGAGGTTGAAAGAAGGAGGAGAAGGAGATGATTAGAGTTTAGGAAAATTTTAGTGTTCAGGAAGAGGGAAATAAGTAAGAAATTGAACGGGCTTTCGAAAATTTTAGGGTTCAGGAAGAGGAGGGAAGAGGGGGAGGAGGGAACTCTGAAAAAGATCGGGTGTTTGAAGGGTTTTGTTGGAAGTTTATTAATTACAAGTTTTCCACCGCTCTAAACTATTAATAACGCTTTGTTTTATAAACGTTATAAAAAGCCCAGAATTAGCCGAAACCGTCATAGAAAAAAGCTATTTCGAACTTTGATGACGCTTCTTTGTCAGCCGTTATGAAATCTACTTATCAAGCGTTATTAATAGGTCTTTTTGTTGTAGTGGAAGGAGCTCGAACAAGGACAGCCAAGCTGGAGTACTGGCAAGTTGTGCTAGTATGTCGAAGTTGTGGGGTTTGGTTAACCCCGAAGCGTTGTCTCTTCGTAGAGGCCTGTCGAAGCAAGCCTCTTTATGCTTCTGTTTGTCAGCTACTGGAAGTTGGGAAGGACCTTCACCTTGAGCAGCCGAAGTGGTGACGGGAGGTGCCACTTCGACAGGAGCTTCCTTAGGCTGAGCATTCTGCTGTAAACACATTTGTACAGGAAGTGCCTCTTTGGGAGAGGAGGTCACCATTCGGCAAGGCTTGGTCTTCTTGTCTTTAACATTGGAGGTAGAATGTACCCCCGGTTGAGTCAGTTCCGAAGCGAGATCTGGGTGAACCCACATGATCTTCCCCCTAGATGTGGTGAGTGGAATCAATCCACTCGTATTGTCACGAGTCTACGGAAGGTTGACCACCTCCAATGTCACCTTCGGGATAGGGACAACAGCATCTTAAGTTAAAGTAGACGGTAAGGTACCGAACTGGAGCGACACCATGTTAGTCGATATTGTCTTCTCCTCGTAATCAACTGAGATGACATTCGTATTGATCATGCATTATATGTTGTTCTTGAGTATATAGCAGTCTAGAGTTGGATGTCCAACGAACGGATGGTAGTGACAGTACCTCGGCTTGCCCACTCTGCCCACCTCATCAGGATACTTAAGATCAAGCAACTTGATCTTATCGCTCTGTTTCAGCATCTTGAAGAGTTGTAAGGTGTCCTCGTCATTGAAGGAGTCGACCTCCTTCGGCCTCGGTGCTGGTGGAGGCTTCTGAGCGAGCCCTTACGTTCTTTTTGAAGCATTGACAGTAAATGGTTATTTTCCTTTCGCCTTGCGCCCACTATTGTTGGTAGCAGCATATTTCCCTTAGTCATAAGAGGTGGTGAATTTAACCCCCAAAAGGCGACCATTACGTGCCATCTTCTCAGCAGCTTCGGCCCCGATGGTCAATAAACTCTAATTGGGAGACTGGGTAGAGTCGAGCCAGAGCTTGATTACAGGAGTCATGTTCATGCTGCAGGCATCGATCACTGCATGTTCTGACATTCTCGGAGGCAACCTTAAGCATGCTTGTCGGAAACGTTCGATGAAGGCTCGAACAATCTCCTTCTCTATCTGGCGCACTTCTATAAGAGATGACATAGTCATGTCCTTCCCACGGTCGTAGAATCAGTTGAGGAAGAGGCGTGTCAAGTCATCGAAGGATGATATAGAGTGGTCAGGGAGAATGTACTACCAGTCGTAAGCGACTCCCTTCAATGCCCCGACAAATAGGCTGGTGAGTAGGGCATCTTTCTTTCGAAGATGTCCCGTTTGAGACTGCAAGTAGGTCAGATACCGGCGAGGAGAATCCTTCCCATCAAATGGCGTCAATATTTATGGTTTATACTTGGGAGGGTAAACTACTTTGTTCCATTCGAGAGGGTAAGGTTGCGGGATTCCTATCTTTTGACGTTCTTCTTGCTTGTTTCACGCTTTAAAGTGCTTGCACAGATCTCGGATCATGTCAACCAGTTCTTCTATAGATCTGGGAGCCGGTGACGGTGGTAAAGTGTGAAGTTCGACATTTGAAGGAGCCAATGCCCAAGGTGCAGTGTGATGATCGGCACCCGAAGATACCCGTTGAGGGGGTATACTTGATTCTCCATTGGCCCCTGGATCGGGACTGGTGAAGACATGTGCCCTTGCTAATGTTCGAGATGCCAGAGTGGTCTGAATCTTAAATACCATTTGAGTCAAGGATTGCATAGTGGTAGAAAGAGTTATGAGGCTCCCTGCAAAGGTGTCCATGTGCTGCACGATGTCCGGAGCTAGAGCTTTTGACTCTCCTTCAACACCACCCCTAGCCATGTAGACATAACATGGGTGGAAGTGGATGGATCGGTTGAGGCTTTATTTTCGACCTCACTTTCCTGCGGAAGAGCTTCCCCTTTTGAGACCTCGTACTGGCTACCCCCAGCTACGTCGGGGTCGGTTCTTTGGAGAACGTCTTCATCGTCAAGAGGAGGGTTGTCATGGATAGCAGGATTTTGATCACTCCCAGCTGATGCTTCCGCTAGAACCTTCTTCCTTGACCGGGTGCTCTCAAATACCTCTAAGGACGGGACTATCATTTTGCTTTTCCTCGGTAGACTCTTGGACGATGTTGCTGAGGTCGAGGGATTGGTGGTTGTCTTTCTCCCCGATAAATGGAAGTTGGAGACAACATGGCAAGAAGCGTTCTTAGGCTTTGACTCATCTTCAATTGGCACCATCTTTGCAAGACAACGTCAAAATTGCACTCGCTGGAACACAACCTGCCTGGATGATGGAGCCATTATTTTGCAACAACAGCTGTTGATGGTGACCATGGCATAAGTGTGCCCCACGAAGGGTGCATCGTGCTTAATGGTAAGCTCTCCTGATCTGCGTTTGTGACTGATTACATTACGCAAATCATGAGGGGAGAGTTTCACTTTCACACCTCCTTCAGGCACATGGCAAGGCCAAGTACCGGGGTGGTCATGCGAATGCTGCACCCCTGGTCCAATTTCAGCGTATAAGATACACCCAGATCATTGGTAGAAGAGCAACACGTATTGCAAATTGAACCCACTTTATGTGCGCAATCCACGTGGGCGTATGGGTTCAAAGTCACAAGTTTTGCCTCGTACGACTCGGTTCCAAATGCAGAAGATGCACCCAAGTAAGACGAGAACTTTGAGGGTCGGCTCATATCTGGTGCAAACACACCCGAGCCAACTCCGTACAATTTACCATCGGTAGTGCGCATGATTTTGAGCACGTATCTGCGGTTCACTGTGAGCGTAGCACATTTGGGGCACAGCCCATACTGCCTTAAATTTATTAGTACCAGCCTGCAAAGGTGTATAGTACTCAGAATTTTACTCATTCTTGCCTCGACAGCGAGTAATTCTGTCAAAGACAAAGTCCCTCTCCCTTACGCCAGAGTTCATGCACGGGAAGCTGGATGTACGTTTGTTTCGTCGGTGCATCTTCTTCGACTGGGAAGGGGACAGTTGGGGAATGCAGTCAATACTGCATTTCCCCAGTAGATGTGATGTACTGCGGGTGCATCTTGCTTATAGAGAACGTCAGCAGAAAGGGTAGGTTGCGGTGCACGTCCCCTTCAGCGGTAGTGCTCGGTCAATCTCCTTTGCGCACCCAGACTTGGCAAGTCTTCTTCGTCTTTGGCAGCCGCTTCGAAGGACTTTCGCTGCCTTCAAAGATGAACTCCTTATAGGCTTGAGACACACCATGAGTGTCTTGTTGGAGGAGCCAAGCTTGATGTTGTCGGATTGTGACAAAACTTTATTGTTAAAAGAGAAAGAAGTCTCCAACTGAGTCGCTAGTTTATTTGCCATAAAAAATACGACAAGGTTTTGTTGATTGATAAAACTTTGGTACTTCAATACAAACAGAACATTATACAATATAGGACTTAGACGTAGTCCTAGGAGTACACTTTTGTTTTTATTTGGGAACTGTACCGGTAGAGCCAGTGGTAATGCGTTGACTCCGTTGACGATCTGACGATGATCTTGAATTCTCTGAAGGTTTGTGCCGCTCTGGATGTCGGAGCATTTGGAGGAGGGCAGAGGGATACATAGATATAGATCTCCATCTATGCACATGGAAATAGCTACGGGAAGGTTTGATCGGGATAAATAGGCCATTCTATCTAGTGACTGACCTCGCCTGCCCAAAATCCAGTAGTTGGCCTTGACACCTTAATATCAAGGAACCTCCGCCGATTTTGTGCCTCTAGTGATACGTACGGAAATGGTTTCAGGCACCAGCTGCCTTTTATTACTTGGGCTTATAGGTTTGCCTAAAAAAGCTCTATACTATGCTGCTGCAAGACCCTGTTCCTGTTTAGCGGGTTTACTTTTGTAGGCCCTGTTCGGCTATGTATGTCCAAGCACACAAGCAACGAAGTTGGGTGGTGGCCTGGTCTGGTAAGGTTTTCTCCGAAGAACTGAAAGCAAAGTGTTATGCCAGGATCGCTATTCACGTAACTCCACTCTCGGCTTGGATAATATATCCAAAAGGGTCCGCTCTCGGCCATTCCATACGCTGCCTAGTAGAGGCGAGCGAAGAAGTAGATGTTACGTGTCTTTTCTCGTCTCTGCAGGTAGATATGATGATCTATCTGTCTATGTGTGTATGAAAGAATGATCCTTCTATTTATAGGCAGCAGACTGGTCTGCTAATGCGTGTATATGTAGGATGCGCCTGTACGTGGGAACACCACATGGCTGATGTTGTAGGACGTATAGACGATGCTCCCTGACTTGAAGCTGAATCTTGTTTGAACTGTACTATTGGGCTTCGGTGGAGCTGACACATGGTAGTTGTGAAGATTCGGTCGTTGCGGAGATCTTGGGTGGTTGGCACCCATTCGTAGGCAGAACTGAGTCAAATGACACATGGTGCGCTTTCATGGCTCAAAGATCTCGGATTTGGTGGAGGATGATCTGTCAGGATGTGCCTAGGATCTGGCACATGGGGCAACTTGGTCTATGGCTTTTAGAGATCACAGACAAGTCTGGGTGCATGTCTTCTGAGGTGCATACAGAGCTTCGAGTGCATGGCTGTGGAAGCGTATGCAGAGGCTTGGCTTTAGTCTTTTGGGATCAGGAGTAAGTCGGGAGCGCATGGCTTTTGAGGCACGTGCAAATTGCTGGGCGCATGGCTATGGAGGCGCATGCAGGGACATAACTTCTGTCTTTTGGAACATGAGTAAGTCGGGAGCACATGTCTTTTGAGGCACATACAAATTATTGGGCGCATGGCTGTGGAGGTGCATGCAGGGACTTAACTTCTATCTTTTGGGATCAGGAGTAAGTCAGGCGTGCATGGCTTTTGAGGCGCATACAAATTGCCAGGCGCGTGGCTGTGAAGGCGTATGTCAGTGATCGGTCGGCCACATGGCAAAGCACAGTTGTAGCCGACAAAGCCAAGTAACGATGATGCTGACGTCTGCGGCCCTTTATTTTCAGTAAAAAATTTCCAACCGTTCAGTCTTCGGGGAACGTGCTTCCAACTCTGTCACATAGCATTAAATGCTTGATGGGTGACGAGTTGAAGTGGGTGCATCAGTTTGTGCCCCACTAGGTGAATGGGTCTATATCCAATTGGGCACATCGGTATGGAGCGTACGGTACTGACGGCATATCTGCCGCATGGCCCATCCTTATTGGCCTATTTGTTGAGTTCTTCGAGACGTTAATGGTTGTTTTGACTTGGTTGAATACAAAGAGGCAGATTCATAGTCATAAATGCAAATTCATTGCACAGAATATGAGGATACTACTACTTGGCGCATGAGCGAATGTTGCCCCGGCTTATAAATAGCTTTTGTGAATAGTTTTGTTTCTCATTTCACTTAGCTTTCCTTCATGGAGAGGAACTCGATCGGTCCCCTGCCTTGGCGAGTTGATAATGAACTCCTTTCGAAGACAAAGATGTGCCGAGTTGGTTTTTTCACCATCGGCCCTGTTTTCGTATAAGCTTGTGAAAGTGCCTGTTGCATCCAAATATCGGGATCGTCGTGTCCCGACACAGGCTGAAGGTACCTGTTGTATCCGAAGATCGGGGTAGTCGTGCCTCGATTTTTGTTATGCTGGAAGAGCCGCAGGTCGGGGCTATCGTGCCCCGATTTGGTTAGGCTAGAAGAGCCACTCCTCCTACTAGATTTTCTGTATGTTGACGAGGAAGTGATTAGTTCTGACTATGCACGGGAATGTGCCTACGCTGAGATGCTGGTATGATGTGCCTGACTGTAGTACTTGAGTGATGCACCTGACTGTAGCTTTTAGGATTTTCTTTCTCCTTTGTAAAAGAATTATCCTTTGTAAAAGACATGTAAAGACCCATTTATATGTCTCTACTTCTTTTTTATTTTCTGCTTTGCCAAGTATTTTTTTCCTGGCGCATGTTGATTTTTGGTATATGAGAATTAGGGAGCATGGCAGTTCCGGCCTTAGATGCATCTGAAATTCTATGCTTCTACATAGATCTAATTAAGAGCAAATCTTAGACAAGCGTAGAATAATTTATAAGTTCATTATTAATTTAAAATATAGATTCTTACCTCTCAAAGGGGTACATCCAACGAAATTGTACCCCCCTCCCCCCGCCAATTCGAGCTTTTCGTGCAAGATGACTTGTGAGACGGATCATAACACCAAAAAAAGATGGAGGTAAAAATCTTTTTAACAAGCACAAAGTTTCTGCAACTTTAGTTTCGAGCTATTCCAATCTGTTTTTATCGATCACTCTTTGACATAATTTATTAAAAAAATGAACAAAGTCAAAATATTGTAGTTCTCGTACCCTTTGGTAGAAGTCCTATTAATGCTATTGACAAGACTTGTTGGAGTAGAATGTCACAATCATGAGACTTGAGATTTAAAATCTTAGAATCTTTCAATGACACATGATTTGAAATGTTGGAGCCGTAACCATCAGGCAATTTTAAATTTGCAGTCTTGCACAAAATAATTGCTTCTCGAGCTTTGATAAATTAAAAGGGCATGTTGCCCATTGAAATTTATTTCCTATTTTTTCAGCATGTAGTTCCTTTCTTATGCCCATTTCTTCCATATCTTTATGAGAATTTAGTCCATCCTTTGTTTTGCCCTTTATACCCAAGAGTGTGCCAATAATGCTCTCACAAATGTTCTTTTCAATGTGTATCAGGTCCAAATTGTGTCGCAATAACAAACTCTTAAACGTCATATAAAAAAATTCATAAATAGAAAGAAATTTAATTTTTTTAGAGAAAGAGAGATATATAAAAAGAGATGGGTAATGCTATTAGCTTCCAATAAGGCAACTCAAAGAAAATTGAATTCTTCTTCCAAGGCCATATCGAATCAATGTTTGGCTGTTGTTGCTTCTTCTTCCTTTTCTTCTTTTCTTTTTTTGGTTTCCCCTAATTATTGACATGGTTTTTTACCACAACGAAAACTTCAGAAACTGTTAGTGCTCTAGGCTTCCTTCTATGTTCTTCATTTCCATCAAACCAAGACTTTTTTAATCGAAATGGATGATTGTGTGCAAGAAATCGTCTATGGTTCTTATATACATGCTTCTGAAAATAGGCCAACCATCTTGAAGATGTCTTAATTTCACATATTGGACAAGCTGCTCTACCCTTTGTGGAATATCAGGATAAATTTCCATAGGCCAAAAAATCATTTATTGTCCACATTAGAATAGCCTTCAAATTAAATATAGATTTACTAAATGAATCGAAAACATTCACACCATTGCTCCATAACTCTTTTAAATCTTCTATAAGTTGCTCCAAATGTACATCTATATCATTTCCTGGTTGTTTGGGCAAGGGGATTAATAACATCAACATCTAGTTTTCCTTTGACATACTTAAGGAAGGGGGCAGATTATAAGCAACCAAAATCACAGGCCAACAACTAAATTGAGTACTAAGATCACTGAAAGGATTAAATCCATCTGATACAAGTCCAAGACTCAGAAACATGGATCTGATGCAAAATCAGGCCACTTACTGTCGATCATATTCCAGGCCATTGAATCAACATGGTGTCGCGTCTTTCTATCCTCACTTTTGTGAGTATAATGCCATCATAATTGTTCCGGCTTTTTAGGTGATTTAAACATTCTCCTAAATCTTGGTATAATAGGAAAGTACCTCAACAACTTTGCAGGAACTCTATTTTGAATCTTTTTGGTGCTCACATCAACTTTACGCTGTGAAGCCCCGCATTTTGGACATGTCTCCATATGTTCCTTTTCCTTTCTAAATGAACAACAATCATTAACACAAGCATGTATTTTCTCATAGCCTAGATCAAAAATTTTAAGTAGCTTCTTTACTGAATATAAAGAATTAAGAAGTTTGTTGTCTGGAGGTAGAAGTTTGCCAAGCATCTCAAGAAGTTCATTAAAACCATTGTCCATAAGACTATGTCTAGCTTTATACTTGTATAGGGCAACAACTGCAACCATCTTTGTGTAAGTAGATCCACCATATAAAGGAAGTTCATAATCCTCCATAAGATTTACAAAATTTGCATCTCTTCTTTCATGTGCAAGTTCCATATTATTATCATTATCATCAAAATAATCATATTCAAAATTTGCATTTCTAAACATTTTATATGCTTCTAGTATCTCTAGTTGTAGTAGAACTTTCTCCTTGAAAGACCCATTTATCATATAAAAGATCCATCCCAAATATGACTAAGTGTTCATAAATCGATGACTTAAACATCGACAACAAGGACATTGAATTTTTTCTGGATTTCCCTTACTAGCTTGAATTTTATCAGCAAACATGCTTGCTCCATTTTGACATGCTTGCGAATCTCTAAAAATAAAGACAAACCCCTGGCTCACACGTAATCTTATATTAATAAAAAGTAACAAGTATTCTTATATATTAATGTTTCTAGTTTTAAGGAATAAATAGTAACCTTTTAAGGTGTGCCTAATCTTTGTCCATTGTTAATGACCAACTTGTACGAATTATAACCTGTTAAAGACAACCAAGAAGTACATAACAAAAATGAATTATCATTACTATGATACACGAGCAAAAGAGGAACCAAAATGAACACCTTAGTATTCCAAGAATGTTAAACAAGAATGCATATTTACATTCCTGAGCAAAGAACCAGAAGAAGTCCCTGAACAAAGCCAAGGGTCTGAGTGGGAACATAATGAAAGATTTAAACAAGAATGCAGATTTACATTCCTTTTAATGACGAAAGGGATAGTGGAATAAAGATCATTAAGAATCAAGAAATAGATTTGCCCTCAATATGCATGTGATTACGTATTTGTACTTGAATTCTTTGGCTAGAAAATGTCAACTTTTACTAAGTCAAGGATTTGACTCATATAATATTATGATATTTTTGAATAACACATTATTTATTATTCAATACAGGACTAAATTCGCATAACTTCTGAATGACACGGTCTACGAGGTTGAATGAATAACTAAAATTGAGACAAGTAATAAGAGTATCATAATCCATCTAAAAATTTGGACCACTTATTTCTAAGTATTCTCTTTTCTATGAGTTAGAAGTTATGTGTTATATATCAGTAGAAATCTAAATGAGATCCATACCATCATTCATTATTTCATTTGTCAATAACTTGTATTCTGATATCTCATGCACGTATCTTAACTAATAGTAATACACTTTGTTTTTCTATTTAGGCATAAGCCTGTCTCAAAGTTTAACTTCAGATCCTTGACACGACCAGTGATTCAACCGTGGTTATGATTTGTCGACAAAGATTAACTTCATTTGTTATCTCAATGAACGTTTGATCCTTTCTTTCTTTCATTTTCTTTAAAATAAAATGGTTGTAATATGTCTCCTCTTTCGTTAATTGTAGTTAACAGAACATGACCCAATTACAAGCTAGATATTTCTTTGATAACATGACTAAATTATCCAAATATTTCGATTCAACCTCTAATATTTGGGTCAAGCATACGAAAGCTACAGTCGGCGACTCAATTAAATCAAACTAAAACTAATATCAACGAAAATCAAATTAATCGAAAAACCTATATCTCAAATTAAAATTAATTTTCTTATGAAAAATTAGAAGAAGAATAGAATCATATCCACTGGAACTGGAGTCGAGTAGCAGACGTCGTTCCTGAAATTGGTACAAAACATCTAAAATCAGATCACTCTAATTAAAAGGGGACAAACCCTAAATATAAAGGGTGAAACTGTAAAAAATAAAGAAAAAGGAAGAAAAATATGAGAGACATTTGTTGAGATAGCGAGGAGGAAGAGAAATCAGAGAGAAAGAGAAACCAGAGAGAAAAATATGGAGAAAAATCAGAAGAACCGATAGAGAGAGAGATTACCTGTGGAGAACCTTTGATGAACCTGCAGCAGGAGAGAGAGCAGCAGAGCAACGGAGAGAAAGAGCACAACGGAGAGAGAGAGAGAGAGAAGCTTATGTTTTCTTTCGGAGGGGGTGGGTTTTAGCTTAGACATCGCGGGAAATGAACTATAAGGAACATTGTTCCAAAAATTTTGGGTGTTAGGAAATTTTAGGGCATATACTGTACACCGTATTACTGCTATAGTTGTATATGGCGTTCTAATGCACGCCATATATAGACCTATTTGACATATTCTAAATCTTTTACGGCATTCACGGAGATGTATGCTGTGAATTAACTATTTACGACATATATTTTATTTACGCCCTAAAATTAAAGTCATAAAAAGTTACTTCTTGTAGTGGTACATTATTCCTGATGGTGAGTCACGCAGTAGGGTTTCGTAGGCTCTTCTTTTCCGTTTGGTCATCGGCTCGGCGAGGAGGTCTACGAGGCTCGTGCGGTCCTACGACACTGCTATTGCAGTATTATATCTGCCCCGATTATACAAGGACGACGGGGATTCCTATAGGATGGTGATAAACTCGTCGAGGTTGGTGGGCACGGTGGAAATGAGCATGACAATGTGGTGCTTTATCGATGTTGCCGAGGACGAACAAGGTGCCAGTGCAACAGAGGTCTCCGAGGGGAACCGTGGCTTTGCAACTACAAGCGACTGTAGGATCCCTTCGACGAAGGCTCGTCATAGCTGTAGTCGTTGACCTTCCGATGTTGATGCAGCTTGGAGGAGCATCAGCGTCACAGTGAACTCGCGTGAGAACTGTGGTAGAGAGGGGAACGATGAAGACGATGAGAAGGAAGAAGAAGTTGCTAGCGACTGCTTCTAATGAAACAGTATAATTTTGTCGGATGCGTCTAAGGTTCAATTAGAGAATAGATGGTAGTAAGCCTTTGGGCTTTGGCCTACCAAAGATATGAATTTACATTCGTTTAGACTCTCTTGAAAGAATTGAAAAAAATTTGGGAAATGGCTGAACAATAAGAAAGCGAGAAAGATCATTTATATTTATAAATCTTGATGGTACAATAAGATATTGATAGCAACAGTAATAATAAAAATATATAATAATAATAATAGTAGTAATCAAGAAGCTAAATAGTTAAAATCCCATAATAATGATATTATTATTTCAAAAAGATCCAATATTATTGAAAATAAGTAACAATAAATAGTTAAAGTGTAGTCATGAAATTTTAAATAGATTATTGAAAGGAAATGCAAAAATTAGGATTTACTAATTATAAAAATAATTTTTGGGAGGGGTCTTACACATAATCATAAGGAATCAATTATCATAATAGGATCAGTTTTTAATAAGATTTGAAAACGATCTAATTAGATTGTATTATAGGTAATTTTTATACATGCTAGGTATCAAGTTAATTCCTAGAGTCATTTTATAATTCATTTTCTAAATTTTTTTTAGTTTTAATTATGATTTTTTTTTATAAATACTAAAACAAATCTAACTCAATACTAGAGATTTATATAAGTCTATGTTAGTCTATTCTTATCTAGATGACTCTATGATAGAATTTGTTACATTAAAAAACCACCAAAACCAATTCCTTTCACAAGTCGTTAATCGCTTTATGATACGAGATTCAAAGCCAAAAAGGCAAAAGTTCCAATAATACAAAAACTATAATCTACACCAAACCTCTACTAAATCATATGATACAATACAAGAACAAAATTACGAGATAATGCAAGGGAGGAACTAAAACAAATACATAGGAGCATGATATACAAAAGAAATTGTACATACAAATATGTATATATATATAAATAGCATATATCGGGATAGGGTACTAACACAAAGATAGACTATCCTTGGTCTAAAGAACGAGATCCAAAGAGTCACAACAGTGGCACAAGCGACTCCCACCATCCAAAAGAGAGCAATATTGATAGCAAAAATTGGCAGAATAACAAAAAGATACGACAAGATACCTAGCCCCCTTTGGGTCTGGCTTTGGCAAAAAACAAATACGAAGAAAAGGGCCGACCCCTTTCTTACGGTTGACGACAATATGTCATCGAGGAAGGAACCAACACCCTAAAGTGGGACTGAATTACATTGGTGATAACTGCAGGCGAAGGCCAGACCCCCTTTGTGGGTTGATAATAATTGATGTGGCCAAGGAAGAGTAGCCCTTGTGGGGTTGGTAGGTGATGAATACTTCTTACAGGCTGCAGTCGATCACATTTGTAGGATCTGATCATTCGATGTATCACCAAAAGGGAATAGAAAACCCTTGTCTAATCGGTTATCACTGTCGGTAGCCCAAAGGGACAACTAACCACCTTCAATGGGTTAGGCTTGCTCGACGCAATATGGGCGAAAGGCCAACGATGCCTCCTATGGGGCCGATCGTTATTGATGATGGCCACTATGACTCATCCCATTTGTGGGGTAGGGATTCTGTGATGAGCTCCCTTGCGCCACCTTTTCTGGATGTTTCTTTATCTCCAAAACCAAAATATTTTTTTACCATTATCAATCAATGCTTTATAACTCGTTACTTATATTGATCAAATTTCAATTGAATATCATGAAATATGACAAATTATAAATTGTTATCATGACCTTTAACATTTTGGAACTCAATAACATGTGATTTCTAACTAGTTGCGACTAACTACCTTTTATTAGTTGACCATCAAGTTTGATGGTCGAATGTAAGTGTTGGACATTTTTTATCCTCATTTTTTTTTTCAAATTCCAACTCGTCTTCTTTTTCCTCTCTATTAACCCTGGGCATTATACCCTTCTCGTTTGCTACCCTATTGCCTACCTCAAGTCCTACCTAACCCCCCGCCATACCCTAACCTTAGAAAACTTTACTAATTAATTAAAAGTATACTCTCATTTTTGAATTTGTTGGTCTCATTCTCCCGCCTAACTAACTATGACAACCAAAAAAGAAGAAATATGAAATCAACAACATGGCATTTAAAGGACTAGTGCGTATCATATATTTTTCAAATCAAGGAAAATAGGGACCACATCCATATATAATTGAACACAAAGAGTGCACCAACCCTAAAACAATAAAAACTCAAAAAAATGTATAAAATAAGAAATTGGTGGACCTTTGCCACCTATATCCTCCATCACACACAAAATCAGAATTCGAAGATAGGCTGTCACAGTTCTTGAAATCATTTGCCACCGCCCCTGCAACCATTCAATTTATTGCATCCTTTACCCAGATATGGCGACGGTAGTATGCTGCCAGCGGGGCGGTAATTCACATTAGCACCTGTCTTCCTACTACATGGAATACCATCCTTCCCCAAGGCCCCATAGCCGATGGTAGTTTGTGCAGAAGCTATGGTAGCAAATGCAACTAGTACTAGTATCAACCATGCACGAAAAATGGCAGCCATATATTTTACAAATTTAGAAATCACTCACAATACCTATAACACAACAGACATAATTAGCAGGATTAGAATGACTGATAAGATTTTGATTTTAAAAAGTTGTTATAACCTATAATAAGAGAGATAAGTTTTGTTAATGTTACAAGAGGACATGTTCCATAATAGATATGAAAAGAAGAGAACTATTAAAATAGCGACACAAAATATTGGGATGAAGGCTTTATTGTTGTAGGCCTATAGAAGTGTAGGCTCATGCATATGCTGTAGATTTACAGGTTGCATCAGACATAGGCACATTAATATTGAATTTAAATGAAACCTTAGTATATACCTTGATGTTCTTATTCGTTTTTTAGGCATGCAACAATTAGTAGTTAGGTGAATCAACATATTCGAAATGATTGATTTAAAATATCGCAAGAATTGGAGAAGGGATAGAAATCATTGGTAGTTCTCAGTATAGCCATATTGTAATCATGAGGTTATACATGAAAGGAGGGCAGAGAAATATGCATAGCAACAAACTAGACCTACCGTTGAATCTGACCTCAAAAGGAGACTAAATATAGATAGTAGACCAAATATTCATGCATTTTACACTTCTCGATTTTTTTGACTTTAAATACATATCAGTATAGAAGTTCATGGCAACAAATCCTTAAGTAGTTAAATTAGGCATTACTAATAATAACAAGAAGAGCATAATGAAAGCAAAAAAGCAAGCTTGAACATAGCTATAGAATGTTAGAATTGGACAAATTTAGTATGATTAGCGTGTCTACTTCATCAAATGTACCTTAAATTTATATAAGTGTTTCCCATCCATGGGCAGTATAAAACGAAGTCGTATATTATAACACCTCAACATACTCCAGTGAAAAATTTATTTCACGGAAAGGAGATGAGTAGTACTCAGTAACTGTAGACTGATATGCTTCATTTTTTGAAAAAAATAACCTTGGGAAAATCATATGCTAAATATATGTAGAGATGAACACAAGTATAGATGCTTGAACATGTATCTTGGATAAAAAACATGGGTCATTATTAAATAAGCAAAAGCAAACATATATACATATCACCATAATTGATACTAGTTTATATACCTCGAATTGAATCTGAATAATTACATAAAATAGTACTTTTGATATTTTGTGTAAATATATAAACTTTGAAAACCAACATAAACACAATCAGAAAATAGAAGCATATACAATGCATGGTTATTTAGTCTACTTGCTTGTAAATTTAGTAGAATTAATATATATTAGCAATTGAATGGTGATCTAATATTGAAGATTCATGTTCTGGAGCATAGGGATCTCTCTCTCACACTTACGTGATAATGAATTTTTATTCTCGGTTGTGGCTTTTGCAATTTTGACTTTTCTAGTAGTGTATGCTGCTACTGTACTATGTGTTAACCTGTTTAGAGTGAGGTGGTAAACTAAGCTTTAAATGATAATATGGCTACCATTGATCAATTTTGGCTCTGATAAAAGTGAATTTGATGGTGCTCTTGCGACACCACTTCAGGATTTGATGCCATATACTTTTATGGTGATGAACTATACAAAATTAAAAAAGAGAAGTACACAATGCATGAATATTTAGTCTATCATCTATGTTTAGTCTCCTTTTAAGGTCGGATTCAGCGGTAGGTCTAGTCTAATGCCATTCATATTTCTCTGCCCTCATTTCATATATGTCCCCATGATTAGAATGGTTATATATATACATATATATATATATATTTTTTTTTAATATAAATGGTTATATTTATATATATACATATATATATATATATATATATATATATTAAAAAATATATATATATATATATAATATATATATATATATATATATATATATTTACTAATTTTTTTTAATTTTTTAATTTTTTGAAAACAAGGGAAAAGGGGTAAAGGGGGGAGATGGAGCAGGGAGATGGCCCTTGCTCCTACATGTGTGGGGATGGAGCCCCCATAGACTTAATCCACAAGGACTAAGCCGGAGAAACAAGACCCTACTTAAAAACTACTTAATTTTGGAGCGGAGAGAGCGTCGCGGTATGAGCGCCTCGGGCCTAGCGTGAACGAAATCAACAAAGACTTTGTGGAGATTTAGGAGGGAAGCCTGTGCAGTGTCCGATTTTCGAACCCTATTTCAGAAGGCCTGCTAGGATCTAAAAGCGAGGGACGTTAGGAGGCTAATCACTTTACCATCCTCGCCCTCAGGGAAGAGTCCACGATCTTAGCAAAGAAGACCATCAGTCTGTTCTTGGTCTCTTCGTCTGACACCAACTCTTCTTCGACTTTATATATATATATATATATATATATATATATATATATATATGGGAAAGAAACGCGAAAACCTTTCCCCAAACCGGAGAGTACCTACGAGAGGACCGAGCAATACAACGCACGAACCCAAAAACAACCACACAAAACAATCCACGCAGACACAGAGAATTTTTGACGTGGAAAACCCTTGCGGGAAAAACCACGGGACGATCGGAGTCCAACCCTGAGAAGCCTCCACTAATGGAATAGAAGAATTACACCATCTACAAACTCCTCCCGATCCAAATCGGATCCCCACAACACTCAGAAGTAAGAACAATGATTACAAGGCTACGAAGAGCGAGAACGACGAGTAGAGATTACCCGAACGCGATCTCCTTCGATAAACGACCTTCAATCCTTCGTCTTCTCTCCCAAAGTTGTAATGGCACTCTTGCCTCCTTCCTCTCTCTTTTCTTCAAAATTCTACAATTGTGTTACAATTGATTACATCTGCATGGAATACTATTTTATCTGGATGGTATGGACAATTTTATCTGGGTTCCTGGACGCTCAGGTAATTTTTTGATTACATCTGCATGGAATACTATTCGAATTCATCAAACTGTGGATGATAATTTTAAACAAATCTGGGGAACATGTATCCCTGCTAAGTGGTCTGTGTTAATGTGGCGGGTTCTATGGCGAAAACTACCTACATATGATGTTGTTCAGAGAATTGGTTTTCAGTTAGCTTCTTCATGCCATTGCTGTTCGTCTCCGTCTGTAGAGACTACTAGTCATATTCTTGCAGAGGGGGAGTTGGCTTCGGGCATATGGATTTACTTTGCAACCTTATTTGATGTGCCTCCTGCAACTCAAAATATTGAACTTTGGATGAAGTCGATGTGGACTCGGGGTCATAAACATATTAAACAAATCGCAGTGGGGGCTATTATATGGGTCCTTTGGAAGAATAGAAACAAGTGGAGATATGAAGGTTACTCCTATCATCATCAGCAGCTAGTATTTGAGATTAAACGGCAAATCAACAAAGCTATGGCTAATTGCTCTCATGATCTTCTTCCAGCTAGTTTTTCTTAACATTTTGTAATCGTTTCTTCTACTTTTTCAGATGTAACCTGAGTTGGTACTCCTTTTGATCAATAAAGCTTAGTGTTCCCAAATATATATATATATATATATATATATATATATATATATATATATATATATATATTTGAAAATGGTAATTATGGCGAACGCTCCCACCGGGAATCGATCTCCTGACCACTCGGGCGACGTGCCTCACCACTACCACTAGGCTAGAAGGTCATTGGCTATATATATATATATATATATATATATATATATATATAATAATATATATATAATATAAAATATATATATATATAATATATATATATATATAAAATTAATATATATATATATATATATATATATAATATATAATATATATATAAAATATATATATATATATATATATATATATATATATATATATATATATATATATAGCAAATGACCTATAGCCTAGTGGTTAAGAGAGATGCATGCGATCCGAGTGGTCAGGAGATCGATTCCCGGTGGGAGCGTTCGCCACATTTACCTCTTTCAAAAATATATATATATTTTATATATATATATATATTATATATATATATATATATATATATATTATCCAAACCCTTTCCATTTTATTCATTCAAGGCGCAAAATGCCGAAGCCTAAACAAGTTGGCGCTAAAAGCGGAAGGCAAAAAAGGGAGAGGAGAGGCTCTCATGGCAAAAGATTAGGAGGCCAAAAGGTCCCAAAACTGTTGTCGGACGTGATTATAATTTCGTTTGATTTTGAGACTCTAGCGGATGGCCTCGAGTCATTACCATGCGACCTTCGTATCTAGCTTTGTTGCGGTTCTTCCATAAGACCCACGTGATGGCGGCTGTAATGATCTGGTGGCAATGAGACGCGTAGGCCCAGGTGGCCAGAAGATCATTGAAGCTACCACCGGCCATTACCATGCCGCAGCGATAGGATAGGGTCGACCAGACGTTAGTCAAAGAGTAGCCATGGCGGAGTATGTGATCTATCGTTTTCGGTTGTTTATCGGTACAGCAATGACAAGCGGATGCTAAGTTGAATCCGATGGTAGTGAAGATGTCATCTGTGGGGAGTTTCTTGCGCACCGCTCCCCACACCAGAAATGACCATTTCTTATGAATGCAGGGGTGCCAAAAAGGACCCAATATTGGAGCTGGAGGCCCGTGAACGCGAACGATTCTTCTGGCAGATGCCACTGTAAATACGTCGTTGGGGGTCTCTGACCGTGTGAGCGAGTCATCTTCCGTGCCTATCTTCAGGCCGGAGTTCCGAAGGGTTTTGGCAGCCTCTTCTTCGATCCAGTCCCGGATTCTGTGCCAATTCCAGTTGCCGGCATTGTCCCATAATTCTCTAATCTTGCTGGTAGTCGGGGAAGTCTTGTGGCGTTGGATAAGATCTGCTCCCAACCACCATTCAAAAAATAGCGCTGATTCACCTGCCCCTTGCTATAGGCAAATATTTGGTTCGGCAAGGGAGCGACCGTAAAGAATGCGTCTCCAAGACGTCGAGGATCTGCTATCGCTAATAGCACTAGCCGGGTGGATGTGTTTGAAATACTTGGCCCTCTTGAAGCGTGCCCAGAGAGTGCGGCTCATGCGAAGCTTCCACCACAGTTTCATAGAGAAAGCATCCACAATGTGGTAAAGTCGGACGAATCCTAGGCCCCTTTCATCTGTAGGCTTGCCTATGGAGCCCCAGCTGGCCCAGTAGTATTTGTCTTTGGCATCATTGTGTCCCCATATGAAGTTGGCGAATAGCTTCTCGATGGTGGAGATGACCTTCTTCGGGGGGTACAAGCTGCGAGGGTGTAGATAGTGATAGAGGAGAGTACATGGTTAATCAAAACTATTTTTTTGCCTGGCGATAAGGTTGCGTTATGCCAACCTTCAAGTTTTTCCCTGATTTTGTCAATGATACCTTCGAAAATGCCCGAGCTGGATTTGCCATAGACCAACGGGCAACCAAAAAAGAAGAAAGGAGGATAAGCGGCAGAGAAGGAGGTGATGTTGGTGAGAGTTGCGATGTGCTTCCTATTAGCGTTGTGGTGGACATATATGACGCTTTTTTTGGGGTTGACTCATTGGCCAGAGCAGCGAGTGTATCTTTGGAGCATTTTGTGCACTACCTCCACAGATCCGACGTCACCGGAGGAGAAGATGAGAATATCGTTTGCATAGGCCAGGTGAGTGATGATCGGGCACCCGCTGACCGTATGTGCTTGAAGTGTGGAGTCCTCAGCAGCTTGTTTAGGTTTCTGCCCAGGGATTCCACGGCAATGATGAAAATAGATGATGAAAGCGGGTCTCTTTGCCAAACTCCCCGACTGGATTTGAAGAATCCGTCCGCTTTTTCGTTGATCACCGTGGAGAACCACGAGTTGTTGATCGATCGCCAAACAACACTGATCCAGGTTTCCAAGAAACCGAATGCTCTGAGGACCCAGATCATAAACTGCCAATCGAGCCTATCGTAAGCCTTCTCTACGTCCAATTTGATAGTGATGTTCCTAGCTCTAGACGGTAATTTCATGCAAGTAATCATTTCCTGTGCTAGTATAATGTTGTCTTGGATGTTTCTACCCAGGATAAAACTGCCCTGTTCTACGGATATGATTTTGGGAAGAAGAACTGTCAAGCGAGTGGCGATGATCTTGGAAATGATTTTATTGGTGAAGATACATAAACTGATGGGTGTGAAGTCTCGGAAGGTCTCCGGATTCTCCTGCTTAGGAATAAGTATCAAATTAGTGCAGGAAATCGATCTAGGATACCTGGCTCCTTGGAAGAAGGCGGTCGCCGCTTCGTGTATGTCTGTCTTGATAATGTCCCAACCCGTGCGGAAGAATATGCCGTTGAATCCGTCCGGGCCGGGGGCATTGTGGTCATTAAGTGCCCAAACTGCTTCTTTTACCTCCTGCTCAGAGGGAAGGTGCTCCAGGTTAGTATTGTCCATATCGATGATGAGGCGGGGGATCTCAGCCAGGAAATCTGGGTCCCTCGTAACTGTTTCTTTAGAGAACATATGCGAGTAGAAGTTTTTTGCCTTCTTTTGGATGCCTTGCTGGTCCTTGATAATAGTCCTGGTGACATCGGCAATCGGATGTATGTTGAGCTTCTGCCTGCGACCCTTGACGCACGTGAAAGTATCCGATGTTTTTGTCCCCCTCACTGTCCTATTTGAGTCTGGAATTTTGTTTCCAGAACTTAGTTTCGACTTTTAAGCAGAATTTGAGGATGGCTTTGGATAGGTTGAGGGCCGATCGAGTCATTTGGAGTTGTCTGTCGAAAATAGGGCTTTCGTGCGGGTCACATCATCTTTGGCAGTACGAACTGCTTGGAAAATGTCTCCGAAAGCCTACTTGCTCCATGCAGTTAGTGCTTTTCTAGTAGCCTTGAGCTTGTTAGCTACCCGGATGAGGGGGTCGAGGGAGTCGGTCCTGGACCAAGCGTCCGCTACGATCCTCAGGAACTGTGGGTGGTGGCTTCAAAAGTCCTGGAAGCAAAAGCTTCTATTGATCTGGTTTAAGTTGCGATTGATTTCGATGAGGAGGGGGCGTGAACGGACTCGGTGGCATTGAGGTGGGCCAGGTTAGACGTGGTGCCCATGTCTTTCCATTGAGCATTGATAAGGGCTCTATCGAAACGAGAGTATTGTCTGCGGGTACCTTCCTGCATGTTATACCAGGTGAAAGCGTTGCCGGTGAACTGAAGGGGAGTTAGGTGAGCGTTCAAGATGAAGTTGTTGAAGTCTTTTATGGCCGCCGGGGGGAGGCCGTCCTTCCGTTTTCTTCTCTTTTCTAGTTATGGTGTTGAAGTCTCCAACACAAAGCCCGGAAGGGTAGGAGGTGTTAGAGATAGTATCCTGGAGGTCAATCCAGAGCTGTTTGTGCTCGTTGATGTCGTAGCTACCATGGACAGCAGAGAGCAGGGCGCAGTTCGGAAGGGTAGGGTGGTCCACCCAGCACGAGAGAGCCTGCGTCGTATCAAGCACGAAACTGATATTAACAATGAAGGAGTACAGATGCAAGATGTCGTATCTGTCTGCAATAGCAGAGTAGAAGCCAAGCTGCAGCTAAATCAATTTTAGTCTGTTAGGGGGGATTTTGGGTTCTATGATGATAAGGATGTCAATTTTGTGAGTTTTCTAGAGGCTAATAAGTCTCCTCAAGGTGGGTTTGTTAGCTAGGCCTCGAACATTCCAGGATAGGATGTTAGGCATTTGATTTTTTGGGGATTTGGTGTTTGGAGGGTTTCGCGGCCGACCTGGTAGTCATAGCCGTGGAATCATTGGCTCCTTTGGTTTTCAGACTTTTGTTCACTGATCGCATGACGGGGTTTTAATTCTGCTGTGAGGTTGGCGGGTCTTCCTCTGTGATGATTGTAACACCCAGTTTTCCAGATGAGGGTAATTTTAAAATTTTGTAATTATAATTATTATTTAATGATAATTATTTCATATCATGATTTTTAGTGATTTTTAATTATTTTTAAACTATTTAAATTTATGACTAGAGATTTTAGGTATTTTGCTAGTGAACCGTAGAGACTGTCTACCCTAGAGCCTAGCCATGTGATTTGGTTATTTAGACATTTTGGGGTTATTTGATTTATTAGAATTTATTTGAATTTATGGGAATTTTTAGGAATTATTTTGGAATTGTTTAGATTAGGTTGACTTTGACTAGTCTTGACCCTTGTAGACAAACCTAGGAACTAACCCTAGTTAGTTGGACTTGGTTAGGCTAAGTGACTCTAGTCTAACCTAGCATGACTTAAGTTAGTGGGTTTAGATTCATTAGAAATTGACTTAAGAAATTAGAAATTAAATGGGTTGAGAAATGACTTGTGGTTTCACAAGTCATTTTGTGACTTAACCTAATAGGACTAGCCAACCTAGTTCAAACCCTAACCTAGTTTGGTCATAGCTAATTTTAGTTAGCCATTTGGAGAATTAGATGGGTTGGATTATGGTTTAAGTCAAGTTAGTTAAGTTTAAGTAAGTTTGTTTAAGACTAGGAAACAACCCTTTGTTCTAGACCACTCAATACCCCTTGATTCATTCCTAGCCATAGGATACCACCTAGAAACCCTAACCTAAAACTAGTGGCCGGCCAAGGCTTGCCCCCCTTCCTATATAATATTATTTTGGGGATTTGAGCCTCCTTCCAATAGTTATGATTCTTTCCTCAAGACAATGTAAGCCTACACTTCATTTCTCCATAGATCATTCAATATAGGTCCATTTTTATTAGGATTTCCTCCATAGCACTCTAAATACTGTTCCTCTATTGATTGTGGAGTCACATCACAGGTTTGGGACAATTTGAGGGAGTTTTGAAGCTTGGAGAACCATTCTCTATTAGGTCTTTTTGAGGATTGTGCATCCATAGGTAACTTTTCCATTTCTCCATGGATTTCCATTTTTTCTTCATGAATAGGAATCCCTAAGGGTCCCCCTAGGGTCTGGATAGATTTCGTGTCTGGTATCAAAGTTTTCGTGTCCGTTCTGGACACTTATCAGTCCCTACTCTGGACTGTTTGAAGAAATGCCCCAATGGACCCTTCGACCTAATTTCTAGGATGTTTTTGAATAGGAAATATAGTTTTGATCTGGCTAATGGATTCCTGTTCTTGTGTGGTATTTTTCGTGTCGCTGTGTGTCAGTTTTGTGGTGTTGACACGCGCGTGCACACGCTCGCGCGCGTGCTACAGGGATTCCCTGCTACTCGGGCCCTGTAGCGGATACGACACGACTCTAGGACACGTGAAACTCAACACGAGCCATGGGGCACTGATTGACATGCCACGTGTCAAGTCCCACGTGTCCCCATGTCGTGTCGAGGGAAGAATTGATCACGCACGGGGTTTGGCCTGTGGTGTGCACTGTGGTTTTCATCCACTGATACGGGTCTCGTGTCCGACCCTGACACGTCGTGGACATAGGCCAGTGGGCCTATGAGGTAGCCCTATAGGTGGGCTACCCATGTGTATTACCACGAGATTCCTTCGTGTCTTGTGTCGTGCACACGACACAAGTGCACGTGTGCATGAGACAGTGCACTGTGTGTGTTATTTTGAGTTTCTTTGATGTGGACACGCCGTGTCCGGCCTTGGGTGACATGAAGTGATTTGTGGGGCTTGTGCATAAGGGTTGCTTTCAATTACTAACCATTAGATTCATGATTTGTTAATTTTTTCTGTTCAAATTCTCATTTAACCCATGATTAACTGATATTGAAATCCTGTTACTTTTCCAGTATTCCAAGTTGAGTTTTGTTTGATGAATTAACCTGTTAATCACTGATTAATGTAGGTTTTATAAACTCTAATCTATACCCCTATATACTATCTTGCCATGGTTAAAAATTGATGTTGAATTGATGGGTTTTGGACTGAAAAACTGGGAGTTCAAGTTATGAACTGATTTTCCTTCTTCCTTTAAATAATGTGTTGTTCGAGTTATGAAGGGAATAACCTAGGTTTTGTTGTAACCTGAGAACTGAGAATAAGCCCCTGTTTTCCTGTTTTTAATGTTATATTTCACTGCCTTTTAAATAATTACTGATTTGTTGGTTTAGGAATTGATATGTAGAATTATATGTACACATACCTACATTCCTGTCATGACTAGAAATCTGAGATTGTGTAGGATTAAAGTTAAAATTCTTTCCTTAACCTGAGTTTTACTGTTGATGCTTATTCCCTAAAACTGAAACTGGAACTGTTATGCAGTTCTAAAATTAGATTGGGTTTCAGTTTTGTTGCTTTAATCTCCTTCTCCTTACTGTTGTACTGAGCATCGATTTCCTTTCCTTCCTTTCAATTGTTTAAACTGAGAATGGGTTTGGAACCTAAGATTTTTGAGGAGTCTCACATTGCCTAGAGTGTGTATTGATTGGGGAAGTTTGATCCCTATTTAACTGATGCTATGCTTCACATGGTCATGAACTCTATTTCTTGCACCTTAGAACTGTCACAGCCTATCTAGACACACCACACCAATGTACACACACTACAGGTGCTCACTGTTTTCCTATTGCCTAAACTGAAATTTCCTTTGTATTATTGCAATGTTGGTTATCTTAGAACCTGGATTGGATTCCTCTCCTTGCCTGGCATGTGGTTTTCTGTGGACTAGATTGAATGTATTGCACTGTTAACACCCATACCTATTTTTCCTGCACACATTGCTACACCCTGTCACTTAATCTCCCTTCATACTGTTAAATCCCTGATATTAAGGTTAGATGTAACACACACACTTTACACTCTCTCTTTCACTATTTTTTTGAAGTTCCTGCACACTGTTTTATCTTGCCACGCACACACACAACTACACTCTATACGCACACACACAAAGCCACCCACATTGCACTGCTTTCCTGTTCACACAATCACTTGACACCTTGCCTCCCTCACATACACACACACAGTCTTTGTCTCTCTCTCTCTATATATATATGTATGTTTCCTATTTCTCTAAAAGTAGTTTATGTATAATATGTATACATATGTAATATATGTAATGTTGCCTATATATATATGCATGGTGAGCTATATATATATATATATATATATATATATATATATATATATATATATATATATATTTATGTTTTAGCTTAATGTTATAGGGGTTGTACTTAGCCTAGGTATATATTATGTTAACTCAATGTATGTATCTATATATAATGTAAAGTTGTGTTGCCTATATAAGTTGATAGTGTATTGTGAATAAATAATGTATAGGAATATCAAATTGTGTAAGTGTGATGCTAGATTGACATTGTGTATGTGTAGGAGTGCTAAACTAGGCTTGATTAGGCTAAGGTAGGCTAGTATAGCCTTGTTTAGACCATAGTGACCAAATACAGACTAATGTAGTCGAGTGTAGACCAGTTTGACCTAAATTGGACTTGGTTGACCTAGTTTGACTTCTAGGGTTGACCAGAGTTGACCAAGAGTTGACTTTGGCCTAGATTGACCTAGAATCATATAGAATGCATAGTAGGACTTTATTATATCATTTTAGACTTGTTGTGACTTGTGCTGTTCTGATTAGGAGCCAGACACCTCTCCTCGGACAGTACATTTACTTCAGACACTCAGATACAGGCGAGTACATTCTCTGATCATTTCATATCCTGCTTAGAATTATTTCCTACAGTAGATTACTTTACTTGTACTATCACGATGGTCACACGGATTGGTACTATATGGATCCCTTCTTGAGATGTTATCCTTAGGGAGCATCGGGTACTCTATGTTCTGTGCGTTTCACTTACATAGCGTACCATATGCTTCTTTGGTTCTTTGATTACTTGTGACGTATACCCTTATGATCACAGAGTCTCCTAGAATCTCTTATCCTATTTACTGGGTATCCTAGAATCTCCTAGAGTTCCTATTTTTGGGACTACTATGTACCACCCTTCGGGGCTATTACATAGAATCATAACATAACCTGTTTGGATCCTTGTGTATTGATTGGGGGTACGGGGGAGTAGAAGTAGACATGTGAATACTATCCAAGTAGTGTAGCATCAGAATCTCTTCTGTAGTGTAGCATCAGAATCTTCTATGCCATTTACATGTCTATGTTGTACTCTGACTCACTAGTCACATAATAGTTCTCTATTTATAGTAGATATTTCTATTACAGCTTTCTCTCTCTGTTTACATACTGCACTTCTTTCAGTACTTGTATCTTACTTTACTGCATGATTATATCTTCTAACCTGCTATGAACTGTTGAGATGTACTGTACTCGCTCCTGTCCTGACTGGACCTGTTGAAAATATTACAAAGGACGATAAGGAGGCTTGCCTGGACACTTACTACGGGACAGCCTTAGATGACACCTACGAGCTGGACCCTCAGGAGGACCCAGCTCTAGCTGAGGATATCACCCCGATTGCCTAGTTTAGATTAGTTAGGCTTATCTTCCTTGTAGTCATGAGACATGTTTAGCTAGACTTACTCTGAGTTGTATATATTCTTTCATTCTGTATCTGAGACCTTGTACTGCTGGATATTGCTGGGATTATCTTAGACTACTTTTCATCTATTTATTTCCTTGAGTTCTATTTCATATCGTGCTATCTCTTTCTTAGTTGTGATTGAGTTTTATTGCTATGTCACCCCCATTCGGAGAGTATAAACTGTTTAGATATATATATATATTGTTAGATGTTGTGACCTAGGACAACGTTCTACCGCCGATACTGCGGCGTAGGCTGGGCGTTGTTACGTTCTCGTACCCTCACAGTGGGTGCGGGTCGTGACAATGATAGTATCAGTATCTTTATCTGGGCTGTGGGATGATCCAAAGTGAGTGGACAGGTTGAATGCTCTTGGGTCGATAGCTTGTTGACAGCTGATGACTTGTTCTTGGCCGATGATGGCCAGGTATTCAGCTAGGATGGATCGGTGTGTTTGGCTTTCTTGTTCCTCTGTTTTCTCTGTGTTGCTTGTGCATGTTGTGTGTTTGTTGTGCTCAAAGCACTCTTCGTTCCACTGTGAGCTGTTGGAGGGGAAGGTATTTTCTTCTTGGTTGGCCTAGTTAGCAATGTCTGTGGGTGTGGGGTTGCTCTCTTTGCCTGTGGTGGCAGTATATGTGTGATCTTCGTCGGTGTGGGAGTTTTCTTCCTTCCCTAGGATGTCGAATCTGTTGTGGGTGTTGGCGGTGGTACTTTTTGGGGTGGAGGAATTACTACTCGTGTTGGCGGTTTTGATTGGTGAGTGAGTCGGTTGTGGGCTAGCTTCGAACCAGATGTGAGAGTTTAGGGGTAAGGGGAGGGAGGGGTAATCTCTTATCCAGAACCTTCTTGTGCTTGTGCGCCTTCGGAACCAAAGTCTGTTTCAATTTCGAATGGGCTCTGTAGAAGTACTTGGTTAGATGCCCTCTCTTATTGCTGTGGTTGCAATAAATAACATTGTTGTCGTATAAGATTGGTTGCGTGTGGATCTTGTTTGCTAGCTCGATGTTGATAGATTTGGGGAGTTCTTTGGAAATGTCAAGTTCCATGCAAATTTTGGCATAGTTGGCTCTGGTATGGTTCTTTGTTTCCTCCGCGATGGCAACCAAAGTACCGAAGGAGTTGACATTCCTTTTCAGTGCTGCTGGGATGAAACATATCAGAGATGGATTGGGTAGAGTGATCCAAGCTGCTACTTTGGGTGAGTCCTCTTTCGGATTGTGTTCCTGAGACCATCTAACAATTGACATGACTTTTGAGTCTATTTTGTTCGAGTCCCGGGTCTGGACTACATTCTGGTCTGTCGACGAGGATAAGTGAAGAAGGATATTTTTGGGGTCTAGAGGAGCTACTCTGTAGTCAGATGTAAGGCCCCATTTGGCAATTTCCTCCTGGACTCGAGCTAGCTTGGGGAAACCTGAGGGGAATCGTAACACAAATGTGGATGAAAATCGCTCATAATGGGACTCCAGGTCCGAGGGGGAGAACGGTATCAATAATGCTTGCCCGTCAGCTGGGGTAGGGTAGACAATGTCGGGGAGAGGGAATCTGGAAGGATTGGTTTCTTCTGGGCAATCCGGTCCGGGCGGACCACATCTGCGAAAGAGGTGTGTCCCACCTGGAGGATCCCTATAGTGTAGGGGGGAGCTCCCCAGGAGGAGGCCAGCTAAGGGAGGATGCTAAAGCGGGCACAACAAATGCTTTAGGAGCAGGGCAATCTGGAGGTACAGGAGGCGGGGGAGGTGATGGCGCATGGGAGGAACAAGTGGGGAGGGCGCATAGAAGGGGTGAATGCGCTTCGGAGGTACTTGGGGGGTAGAGCTATGCGCGGGATGGGGTTGGGGAAGAGGGGGGAGCATGGCGGGTGACGCTGGAGGAGATATGAAGGCGCAAGGGGGAGAAAAATAGAGGGCACATAGGGGTAGACTCGGAAGGGGAAGCTCCGGAAGAGGAAAGAAGTGGCAGGCGCATAGGGGAGCCTGCGCAGATGGAGTGGTGGCTCGGGAGGAGCAGAAGACTGGAGGGGCGCTTAGAGGGAGCAGCATAAGGTGGCAATGGAGGGGACCCATGGTTTATATATATATATATATATATATATATATATATATATATATATATATATATATATAATTCATGCACATCGTTACGGAAGCTTGGGACCGCACGGACTCCCCCGAACCTCTCACTCGGGTGGCCAACAAGCTCAAGGCCATGAGGAAAGCCCTATCGGTCTGGAGCAAGCAGGCATATAGGGACATTTTTCAGGCCATTCATGAGGCTGAGGATGATGTCACTCGTACCGAAGTTAGGTTCATGACCAACAGATCGCCAGCTGCCAGGAACGCTCTTAACCTCACCAAGGCTATCCTCAAATTACGGCTGAAAGTTGAGACAGATTTTTGGAAGCAGAAAGCGAGGCTTAAATGTGACAGCGAGGGGGACAACTCGAGCTATTTCCATGCCTACGTCAATGGTCGCAGACAGAAACTCACTCTCCATCAGATAGCCGACGAAACCGGTAACATCATCAACGATCAAAGGGGCATCCAGGTGGCGGCCGCGAAGTTCTTTTCCCAGCTGTTCTCCAAAGAAACGGTTCTTAGAGACAACACCTTCCAGGATGAGATACCCTACCTTATTAGCGACACCGACAACATCCAGCTAGAACAACCTCCTTCCGAGCAAGAG
>JANAVB010029819.1:30593203-30613203 GCA_029216955.1 Iris pallida
CAATTACTCAACTTCTGGACTCAGCACCCACAATTCTTAGGTATTGTTGCAGAAGCGTGGAATCGTGAGGACTCCCCCAACCCCCTCTATCGGGTTAGCAACAAACTCAAGGCGATGAGGAAAGCTCTGTCCAATTGCAGCCAACAAGCCTATGGGGACATTTTCCAAGCTGTTAGGGAGGCAGAGGACGACGTCACCCGTGCCGAAGCCAAATTTGCCTCGGACCGCTCTTTAGAGGCCAGAAAAGCTCTGAACCTCACCAAAGCTAATCTTAAATTCAGGCTCAAAGTTGAGACGGAATTCTGGAAGCAGAAAGCGACGTTGAAATGGGACAGCGAGGGTGATAAAAACTCCAAATACTTTTATGCATGCATCAACGGCCGCAGACAGAAGCTATCGATTCACCATACGTATGAAGACAACGGTAACATCATGACAGATCATAAGAACATCCAAGAGGCTGCTAAGGACTTCTATTCCAAACTATTCTCCAAAGAGACAATTCACAAGGATACCCCTTTCCTTGATCAAATCCCCCTCCTTATTAATGAAGCCGACAACATCCAACTAGAACGACCCCCCACTGCCCAGGACATGAAAGATGCGGTGTGGGCTCTGAACGAGCACAGTGCCCCAGGCCCGAACGGATTCTCGGGGGTTTTCTTTCGTACATGCTGGGATATTATCAAACAGGACATCACTGATGCGGCTATAGCCTTCTTCGAAGGTGCCATATACCCCAAAGCCATTTCTAGTGCCAACCAGATACTTATCCCGAAAAAGACAACCCAGAATCCTTTCATGACTTTTGCCCTATCAGCCTTTGCACCTTCACCAACAAGATCGTTTCCAAGATTATCGCAACCAGGATGGCAGGCATCCTCTCCAAGGTTATTTCAGAAGAGCAAAACGGGTTCGTCCGTGGAAGAAACATCCTGGACAATATAATGCTAGCCCACGAGTTAATCACTTACATGAAATTCCCAGCCAGAGGGGGCAACATCACCGTAAAAATTGACATAGAGAAAGCTTACGACAAACTGGATTAACAATTCATGATCTGGGTCTTCAGAGCCTTCGGATTCTCGAAAACTTGGAACAACATCGTGTGGAGATCCATTAGCAACTCCTGGTTCTCCACGGTCATCAACGGTCAGGCCGATGGGTTTTTCAAATCCAACCGCGGGGTGAGACAGGGAGACCCACTATCATCAACCGTCTTCATCATTGCGGCAGACGCCCTGAGTAGGAACCACAACAACATGGTTACTACCCCGAACTTCCACCACTATCACACATCAAGTGGTTGCCCTATCATCACCCACCTGGCATTCGTCGACGACTTACTCAACTTTTCCTCCGGGGACGAAGGAGCGGTGGAAGTGGTCCACCACACCCTGCAGAGGTACTCTAGATGCTCCAGCCAAAAGATTAACCCTTCCAAGAGCGTCATCTACGCTCACCACAACATCAAGAGAGAGCACGCGATCAACCTTACCAACTTAACTTCCTTTTCTGTTACTCATCCTCCGTTCAACTACCTCGGCTGCCCTCTTGTGCATGGAAAATCCAACGCTGGCAACTTTGATAACTTGATCACTAGAATCAGGAAGAAACTTGAAGGGTGGCATAACGCTACTTTATCTCCTGGCGACAAGATGATTCTCATCAATCACGTGCTCTCGTCCATCCCTATCCACACTCTGGCCGCTTGTTCTCCGCCCAAGAAGGTTTTTTCCTCGATCGAACTGATCTTCTGTAACTTCTTCTGGGGCCACTGCAACGGGCAAGACAAGCACCATTGGGCTAGCTGGGAATCCATATCCAGCCCTACAGAAGAAGGGGGCCTAGGATTTACTAAACTCACCCACATCGTTAAAGCTTTTTCGATGAAATTGTGGTAGAAAATCCGTACGAGCAACAACTTATGGACCAGGTTTTTGACAGCCAGGTACTTCAAGCACATCCACCCTTCTATGGCCATATCGAACAGCAGATCCTCAACGGCCTGGCATCGTACCCTTACCGGGCAGAAACTTGCCGAGCCTGTGATTAGACTCCACTTTGGTACGGGCGAATCCGATCCATTCTTGGAGAGATGGGTGGGGGATTGCATGATCCCGAGTATCTCGGCGTCCCCGAGAGACAGCAGGATTAGAGACCAGTGGAACCCCATTACTGACGACTGGGATTGGGACAAAATTCGAGAATGGTTCGGCAGCGGTACGGCGGATAGCATCCGTGCGAGCGGTTTACGTATTGGCCACGGGGCCGATGTGCTAAGATGGTCGCTCGAGGCTTCAGGGACATTTTCGGTGCGGTCGACGAGAATTGCCATCTAGGGTACCCGGCAATCTCAACACTACATTAAGCACTACTGGCACTCCTGCATCCCTAAAAAGTGGTCTTTCCTAATGTGGAGAGTCATTAGAAAGAAACTGCCTATAGATGACATCCTCAACACCATTGGTATTAGCTTAGCTTCAGCCTGCTCTTGCTGTTCAGAGCGGTAGATTGAAACTATTGACCATATCTTCTGTCAATGTAGCCTGCCTGACAGGATCTGGAGGACCCTTAACCAGCTATTCAGCATTAAGCCGGGTGGCAGATGCTTCCACGATCACGCGGTCTCCTGGGGTTCAGCCTCCCACGACCACCAGATCGTAGCAGCAGCCGCCATGTGGGCGATTTGGAAGAATCGAAACAAGGCGAGATATGAGGGCCACCAATACTCTGCCGACCTGCTCATTCGAGAAGTCTTCCGCCAATGCCATAAGCGTAGCACCGGGTGCTCCTATTGCTCGAGTGGATTTTGGTCATCGCTCCTACCCTAACTCTTGGGGTGGTGTCATCCCTCCCCCTCTTCTTTACTTTTGTTAGTATACTTGTATAGGCTTTGCCCTTTTGCGTCTTGTATACGTGTTCTGGCTAAGGCCTTTTGAGACTTCTTTAATAATACGAGGGGGGTTTCTTTTAAAATATATATATATATATATATATATATATATATATATATATATATATATATATATATATATATTTATATTTATATTTATATTTATATTTATATTTATATTTATATTTATATACATATATATAAAATATATTTAAAATATATTATATATATATATAAAATATATATTTATATTTATATTTATATATAATATTATATGGTGAATAGGGATTTCTTATGTCACATAATACGGGCAATAGGATTTGCAGAATTATGGGTAGCTCAGATTCGGGAATGTATTACGATGACTACTTTCTTAGTGCTTATTTTCGGTCAGCCACATGGTGTCTTCCTAAGTAATAGAGGGCTACGGCAGGGTGATCCCCTCACCCCATACTTGTTCACATTGATTATGGAGTACCTCACATGCTTGATGGATATTACAACATGCAGACAACATATTATTCTATTAGTTCGACAGGTACAATCGCATATCTCATATCTTATTTATGTTGATGATTTATTGGTGTTTTTAGGCGTTACTCCCAGGGATGGATGAAGTATCCAATGTGATAGAAGAGTTCTTATTAATGTCAAGGCTACTCCTTAATAAAGTCAAGAGTAAAGTCTACTTTAGCAGATTATGTCTGGATAATGAGATATGGGCTGAGAGACTTAGCTTTGCTAGAGGTGATAAACATGTTAAATATTTCATAATTCCAACATTTGTAAATATGTTAGAGATACGGAGTACGGCAGTATCATAGAGTTTACTCAAAGATGATTGGATGGATGGCAGGCACAGACGTCATCATTTGGGGGCAGGATTGAGTTAGTTCGATCAGTTTTTAAGTCGGATGCTAATTTTTGGTTTTAATCAATTATGCTACATATGGAGGCTATCAATTGAATGAAGAATCTATATGCGACCTTTATTTAGAAGGAAGAATATAGAATATTTCATGGAATACCTTATGTCAGTCGTTGGACGAGGGGGGTGTCAATCTTCATCCCCAATAAGGACGATCGATTCATTTGTCATGCCCCGACCCAGGAAATCGTTCTACCTCGCATCCATTTCACCCGAATCGATCTTCCTCGCTGGGGCGTGATGCCACATGAGTCTGGAGCAACAATCGTACAAGAAAAGGTGATAGATTCTCAAAATGATTGTCTCAATTCAATACATAAGCAATAGAAAAAGGTGAAGACACATCAGAGTATACAAAAGAATCACTTTGATTAATTAAGAAGCAGAATACAACGACATTGAATTACATGATTACATATTCCAGGTTGGCTTACAATGCTCATGATCTCTCTAGTGCACAAAGGATTTCTTTGTTTCATATATCATGTCTTCTATAGGACATCCAATGACCCTCGGTCGAATATTTTCATGTTCCATGCTGAGCCCTAATGCGATTGCATGCCTCAAAATGTTGAACTCCATGCCTTAGTGCGTCCAAACGAAGATCCACCACGAGCATACCATCCCCTTCATCCTGTAAGCAATCTAGTAGGGGATCAGTACTAATTCTTTCGCTTACTGATGAGACCCACTCGCCTTAACCAACACTAAGTAATCTTCGGTATCATGCATCTTATTACATGGTATTTCTATTATTGCCTTAGGATTAATTACATTGTAATGAAAGCATTAAATACATGTGAGCAGGTAAATCAAGTTATATTCAATAACATAAAGCAAGTAATAAGTACATCAAGTATGTCGCATCAGAGCGATATTCTTGCCAATGTCGTCGCACCCACCCTTGTGACGAAGCAAGGTGAATGTTATCGTTCTTCCCTGTCATGAGAAAGCAAGCATAGAGACAAGCATACAAATCTGGACCTAACGTTACTAATGTTTCCACCCTTGTGCTCATGCAAGAGTGAATAAGCACCACCTACATATAATACGTAGTTAATCTGCCATCGATATATATGAATACACCCACCTTGTCGCCCCTTACTTTAGTCATTCATTGGTGTGTACCCTGATCTATATGAAGTTCACTGGCATTCTGAGCTATAAAAGACTATATCTCGATACAACGGATCATTTTCTAGCAATAGGTAGCAAGCCCCTCGATGATTTCGCAGCATCATATTACGAAGCACCTAACCAGCCTAAGTCGTAAGCCTCACTGGCGGTCCTGTAATACTGTGCTCAATATGTAACACCAAAATATTCTCCTAGGCTAAACAATCCTGGTGCCTCGGTGAATACACATTCATGGGAAGCAAACACGTGCACGAGCTATCATCATCCATGTCCATGATCATGCAATGGATACACATCTTATAACAAGTAATACGGAAACGCATCTTCCATTCGCAATATTTTGTCTAACCCGTGCCATTATTACTTATCAGATCAGTGGTCATGCCCCGATTTCGTAAATCTTTCGTCCTCGCTTCGACTGTACTGAATCGATCGTCCTCGCTAGGCGTAATGCCGTGCAGGTCTGGCGTTGCACTTATACAAGGCAAGAACGTGCACATTTGTTTCATTATGAAATATTAAAATGCAACCACATTGCAAAAATATTAAATACGCAGTATAGGAAGAAATAACTCAATCTTATTTATAAATAGTAGCAGGTACAAATTTTCTCAGTATTCTTTGAAATATCATTTTTTGCTTAAATTGATTCATGGGAAGAAGCAACTGTTAGGCTGTAATGAAATAACTTTTCATCCATACCTATGTCCCTTTATTACAATGAAATTTAAACAACAAATCTTGAAAAGTCCACAATACTTTGTGTGTCTTTTTCGAAAGTAACTTGAAAAAAAGTAGCAGCAAAAGCCTTATCTCATACGTACACATGTGCCTTCTTCGGTAACTGTGGAGGAGGGGTCAGCACATTATAAAAATATATTGGTGAGTCCCTTTATCCCACCCAGCTAAGCTACCATTTTTGAAGTTAGTGACAAGTATTTTAAATCATCTTTATTAGGGACTAGCAAATCATATTAGTTTATAATGAGGCAATATGATAACTTATGAAAGTAACCATTCACTTTACCATCGGTCGATTCTAGCTTTCATGCATAATATATAGGATAAAAATAATATTTACTGCCCCTACATCAGATTTTTGATTAGCATACATCCTTATAACATGATCACTGGTGTTATTCCACTATTTAGGACCTTTGCCGTATAGGATTTCGTAGGGTATGTGACGTACCATTCAAAATAGGTTACAAGTCTGAATGAGTGTCCCAATACCTTGTGTCACCAAAGTACGCTTACGTTTCCTTCTAGGTCGAATCGATCCTAGTGCCCTATGTACCATTCGAGGGAACTCATTTCTCTACTTGTGCATAAGTTGTCCACAATCATGCAAATGCATGTCGGACTCGATAAGCATAGTGTGCATGATAAATTTTTTGAAAGTAAATAGGCAACATATTCATTCTCATTCATCACATCATCACATAATAGTTGCATGGAAGCACTATTCTCCAAGAGAATCTACTTGGGAGCAAGAAGGTTCCATGCAAAATGTTATCCCCATCTATTTAGCTAACTATTTTATTATATATATTTTTCCATGGTAGTGTTATTTTAATTTCGATTAAGAAATTCGTTAAGGTGGGAAGGTTGTAATCCCCCTATATTTGGATATTATTTTAAAATTTCTTTATTTATTTAATATAGTTATTTATATTTTAACTAGATTTTTTATATCAATATGACTATAGATGTACTATTTCGTAGCTTTGATTTTTGGAGCATGAGACATGTCAATCTTTCAAATGTCCTTCATGATTTTGAAGTAGACAAGTTTACCTTCAATTTGGTGTATCATGTCCCTTCCAAACTTGTTCCCTAACATTCTTTTGACTCTGCACAACTTCGGGTCAATATAGGCTATTTGGACATTTATCGTAATTTTAGACCTAACTTCCAACTTGATTTCGGGACTCGACTTCGATCAAAACCATTTGACCCAATATATAGTATTAACCCATTCTAAGCCTACGACACACAAGCCAAAGGTGTGCCACTCAATCGAGTTCTCATGTGCTATTTATTTGCGAATGGAACATGAGACTCAATGGGCGAATTTCTGATTCGAATTGATTAGAAAATGTGTATGTACCCTAACTTAGTCCACATCGCTTGGTAGTGCCATGTTAGGTTGCCATGAGACAGTAGAATTAATTTGAATTTATTTTATCGGATTGTGTATAGCCAAAATAGGTTAGATACAATTATATATATGGCACGACCCATACCAAGTGTAGGGGCACGAGAAGTGGGTACGTCCAGCCTACGCTGCAGTGTCGGCGGTAGAACGCTGTCCTAGGTCACATACATCTAACAATTATACGGTACATGTACAGTATATACACTCCAATTAGAGGACAATACATAAATGTATATCTCAATCACAACTAAGGTAGAAGTACGGTAAGAAAGATAGATAATAAGAATTATCAAATAAAATACAAACAGGAGAAGAAGTCTAAGTGTCTAAGATAACGTCTCCACAAAAATCCAGAATAACAACAAGATCCCAAATATAACATAAATGTATCCAATAAGACAAGACATCAAAATAAGATAGAAGTCTAAGCTATCTAGCCTAAATTATAGGGGTGACATTCTCTACTGCTGATGGTTCCTGCTGAAGGTCCAAGTCGCAGGTGTCATCTATGGCAGCTCCATAATAGGTAGGGCAAAGGTCCTCGTCATCCTCTGTAATATTTTTAACTGGTCTAGTCAGGACAGGAACGAGCACATAATCTCAACAGTTCATATCAAGACAGGAATATAAAGCATGCAATAGAGTAAAATACATGATATGCTGAAGGAAAGTACATATAGTAAAGAGAAAAAACTGTAATGTAAATAGCTACTATAAGTAGAGAACAATCAGTGACTAGTGATGTAGAGTACAAGATAGACATGTGAACGGCTTGAATTTGCACATGATTACACTAAAGAGTTTATACAATGACTACTTGGAATTGTTCACATGACTGCTTCTACTCTCCCGTACCCCAATCAATACACGAAGATCCAGACAAGTTATGTTATTCTACAATATTTCACATAAGGAGCCCATAAATAGGTGCACATGAAGGTATACATGAGGGCTCTGTGAACATGAGAGTACATGAATCACAACAGTGTACATGAATAATGAAAGCACAAGAGTATATGATGAAAGTGAAACGCACATGACATTATGTACCCGATGCTCTGGAGGGGGATAACACCTCAATGTGAAGATCCATATAGTACTAATCCGTGTTAACAATGTTACAGCATCAAGTAAAGTAATCTAGAGCATGAATATAAATCCTATCAAGTATAAAATGATTAGAGAATGTACTCGTCTGATATCATGAGTATCTGGTAAGTGTAGATGTCCAGACAGAGTAGATGAATCCTATTTAGAGCAACACAGGTTACAACATGTCCATAATGGTAATACTGAAGATTACAATGCATTCTATATGAATTCTAGGTAATTCTAGACTAAAGTCAACTCTTGGTCAAGTCTAGTCAACTACACTAGTCAAACTAGGTCAACTAAGCCATACTAGTTCCAATCCTAGTCTAACAAGTCTCACTAAGCCTAACCAAGCCTAGACTAGCAATCAAGCACAAACACAAGGCCAACTCAAGCATCACACACAAATACAATATATATATATATATATAACACACAAGGTATATATATAATACACATATATGGCTATTGCCTATATTACAAGGCAATGTACAAAATCGCATATGCATAGAAGAGGGGGTGAGTGACACTTGAATGTAAACATGGCATATGGCATAGTGTAATCAGACAAGGGGGTTAATGTGTATGTGGACTGCAAGTTATAGAGAGTGTGTGTGTTACAGTGAGTAATATGTCTGACAGTGAGTGATATGTGTATGTGTATGTTTGTGACTATAAATTAGAGAGTGTGTGTGTGTGTGTTTGTATAGAGTGGACAGCAGGTTAGAGTGTGTGTATGTGTGTACAGTGACAGAGAGTGATCTGGTGAGGGGTGTATGTGTGTGTGTTTCAGTCAATGTGTGTGTATGTGTCAAGTATGTGACAATGAGTGGTGTCTGTGTGAGAGAGAAAATGAGAGAGGGACAGTGAGTGAACTGTACAAGAGGGACAGTGAGAGAGGCAAAATCTGAGATAAATCTCAGTTCATATAAACCTACTCTCAACAGTCAACAGTCCACAATTAACAGCCACCCTCAAAACAATACAACAACAACGAAATATATATATAGTTTTGTTATATACATAACTATATGAAAGAGGGAATGGAAACCTGAGAATACTCAGGTAAACCTGAGATTACATTGTTCACAGCAACAAACCAAACCCAGGTAAACCTGGGATTATTGTGACTGTTTCACAAGTATCAAAACCTGTGAAAACTCAGGTAAAATCCTGAGTATACATTGACAGTTCACAGTGAAATTCGAGAATCATTATCAACTCATATCAACTCTAAAAGTCCTCAAAACTCAATTCACAACAATCAAAATCCAAATATGCAAAACCTGAGAATAACTTCAACTTAATCAAAACCAATTGTTCAACACCAAAATCAACCAAATGTAACTCTGAGAATCAACACCCACAGTTCAAATCTCAGGAATATACCTGATTCTAAATCCCAATCAATAAAAACCCTAAACCTGAGAATACATTTCAAAACAACAAACTAGTAAAATACTGATAAATATGAACATATTATAACATATATACGAAAACCCCAAATAACCAAACAAACTCGAAATAAATAAAGGAAACTAGTGTACAGTGGAGGGACAAGCCCCACGTGTCAAAAAGAGCCGAAACGTGTCCAAGATTTGGACACGAAGTGTCAAAACATCAAATAACATGTGTATCAGTCAACAATTTGAAAACCCAAATTACAGACCCAAATGTATATCTATTGAAACCCAGATATGTAGACTTAATTCTCAGGCATGTACATATGCTAAACATCACAAATTATCATTTAAATCAGTTAATTAACATTTAATCTCAGAAAATGGAAAAAATATGAACATGGTATCAGAACCATAGGGAAAACCCTAAATTGATATTCAAAAATCACATAATACATCAAATTAATGGTTGGTAACATGTCGTACATATGGGTAGGTGTCACACAGGTCGTATCGTGTCTAGATAATAGGACACAACGTATCTGTGCACATGAAAACACACCCAGACACGCACAGATTGTACTGTCTTGTGCGGCTGGTACACAAGCTCGTGGATACGACACGGCTCACATAGAGCCATGTGTTTATGTCCACGTGCAGCCCACATGTAGGGCTACACTTTCGACATAACATAAAGTGTCAACGACGTGTCCTGTGTGGACACGAGACCTGTATCAGAAGCAGATCTTGCGTGCATGTGTTAGTGCAAAACATTGCATACTGGATTTCGTGTTGGATACGAATCCTCATGACACAAGGCTTGGGAGATAACCGGTCAGTTATGGCCCCCACCTCCATGCCAAGTGGCAGCTGCCCACGTGGCCTGTACGAGGAAAAAACCCCTCGAGTTGCAGGGCACAGTGTACTGTGTGCTGCGAGCGTGTTCGTGTCTAATTTGGACACGGGAACGACACGATATCCAGCTCCGTCCAAGGGAAAATAAAAACACACATATAGATCTACATTTTTATAAAATTAGTTTTTGAAAACAGCAATAAAAACATCATTGAGGCATTTCAAAAAACATCTAGACCTAGTGAATGATACAGCTAGGGGACACATAGATGTATGCATCTATGGAAAGAAATCAGGATTTAGAGGTAATTTGAAGGGATTACCAATAGAGAGCCAATCCCAATTAAAATGCCCCAAATTGAGAAGTCCCCTTCCTCAAATAATGTCCAAATGAGCTCTCCTACTTGCAAGCTAGCCTCATACAATCTCTACTCCAGGTTTAGATCCAATTGCAAAAGATTGGGATCAATTTGGTGGTGAAATGGTGAGGAATGATGAAAGGGGGAAGAAATTGTGGTTTCCTAAAGGGGGTGTTCTAAAAGAGGCAAGTGGTCATGTAGAGATATTATATAGGCTGAAATTAGGTCACTCTTGGGATGTTGTGGCTGGCCAAATGAAGAGCTAGGGTTAGGGTTTCATATGAATAGGCTTTGGGCCAGGATTATTAGCTAGCTAGCTCAACCTCTTAGCCAAAAGTCCAATGCACTAAATACCCATTCTCTCCATGAAACTTAGCCACACTCAAGTCAACTAAGACCAACTTAAGTTAGATTAGGGTCCCACACCATGCTAACTAAGTCACCAAATTAAAGTCAAACTCTAGGCTAGTCTCTAGAGTCACAACAACAAAAGTCAAAATCACAACACCAATGCAATAATTAACTCACAAAAATCAAAATGACCAAAATAACCTTAGGCAAAAATGTAGAAATAAATTACCCTAATCACATGGTTAGGTTCCCATGGTCATTGTAAGCCTCTAGGTCAAGTAGTATCTAGGGTTTCACTTGCAAAACACCAAAATCACAAATCACTAATTAAAATAGTTATAAAAGAATTAAAAATTAGCAAAAATCGTAACATAATTTAAATCTCATTATTAAAAGACTAAACTTACAAAAGTTCAAAATTACCCTTATTTAGAAAAGTGGGTGTTATAAGTCTATTCTCCTTAAAAGAATTTCGTGCTCGAAATTAAGATAGTCGTACTCTTTCTAGGTCAAACCCCCAATAAATCAAAGTCTCTAATCATACAATCCTATAATCATATGCGTCTGTCCAAAATCATGAGACTCAGAATCTCATACTAGTAAGTAAGGCTACGATAATCATAGAGTCTCCAACTATGTTAGATACCTCTAGAATCATGGTATTTAAAATTTTCGCATTGCCGTATGCTTCGCCGCAAAAACCTTAAATTCCTATACCCGAGAAATACGTCCAAAATCCGACTATATGTCCTCACTATGCTGGCTACTATGACTGTAGAAAATTCTAAATTCTATAACTAAGGCGACCTAGCCTATACAACTTATATTGGAAATATCAAAATCAAATCAACACAGAATACTAAGAATCAAATTTGTCAACGAACAAGGAGGTAGACAAAACTGTCGGAATTGAATTTTAAGATAGTTATTATAAGGCAAAAGTGGGAATGGAATTGAGAAAAAAAAAACCTGTAAGTATCCATCATACTGCCTGTGCAACCTCAACTCTAATGGAGAAAGCTCGCCCCTGCTAGCCTCCTCTTCTGGCCTACTGCTGATGCTGGACAAACCTCTGCTTGCCCTGTCGGAGCCCTAGCTCATGTTGCTGCCTGAGTCAATGGTGTCTGGTTCTTGGGACACTCCCTACACTGATGCTCTGCTGAACCACAAAGTAAACACCTGCCTAGTCTCTTCCTGCAGTTATTCTATCCATAACCCAGCTTCTTACAGAAAGTACAACTAATAGGCTGTTGCTTAGGTGCCTGTTGGTAAAGTGTATGTCCCTAGCCCTGAAACTGCTGCTGAACAGGCCTCTGCTGCTGCTGCTGAATCTGTACGTGAGGCCCCTTGGCCTGGCCTCCGCTGTTGCTGGCTCCATGAGCGTCTCGTCCCCTCTTGAGCTTCAGCTCAAGATCATCCTCTGCTGCTAGGGCACCCACCAGAATCTTCTTAAAAGTGGCACTCCGGTCACTCTTGGTCAAGGACTTGACCTCTTTGACTAATCCCTTTCGAAACCTCCAAGCCTTCGCTATCTTACTGAGTCCCTCAAAAAATTTGCCTAGACGACAGAACTCCCCAGCTTACTCCGCGATAGTCTGACTGCCCTGAACTAAGCTCTCAAACTGCGACTCCAGGGCACCAAGAGCTGTGTCCGAGAAAACTTCTTCTTGAACAACTTTTTGAAGGCTGCCGAAGTCTGTCCCTCTGTACCGACCCACGGGTCCATCTATTACCAAGTACGAGCTAGGTCCTACATCTGGCTACCTGTCGCCTCAATCTGCAATCGAGCTAGTATCTCCACCAGCTGGAAGATCTCATCGATGTGCTCTATCTAGTCATCCGCATATAGAATCCCCTCTGTGCCGTGGAAGTCCCGTGGATGCATCTTCTGGAACTCCTGGATCTCTGGAGTCTTCGGCTGTTACTACTGTATCTGGCCTACCTGGGGCTACGCAATGACTCTCTCCACCATCGTCAGGGCAAGCTGATGGGCATTCTCTATGCCCTGCTTAAAATGAGCGGACTGCTGCTGCTGGGCCTCCACCATCTTCTGTAAGAAGGCGAACAACTGTACTGCGTCAACCGATCACGAAGGTGGCTGCTACTGCTGCTGGAAGAAATCAAGAATAATGAGGGAAAATCTCGGAACATACGGAGGTGTACCCCCGAATGGGGCAGAAACATCGACATAAGAAGGTACCACGGGAGCTGCCTGAACGGGCTGAACCGGACGAGAGGTGGCAGACCTCTCAGTAATATCTCTTTGGCCGAAGCGATGGGATCGTGTCTGTACCATCCTGGAGACAGATCAAACAAGAAGGCAATTACTGAGAATGAATCGATAACGTCAAAGGAGGACAGTTTATTTCAAAAGAAGACAATAAAGCAACAAGAATTTTAGATGACGGAATCAGATGAGAGTTTCCTAGGTGTGATTGAGTACCTTAAAAACTATATCCTATATCCTACTGCAGGCTGTAGTGATAATTTAGTTCGAATACCACTACATAACTCGACCTTCATGGGCCACAACTAAAACGTGTCACGACCCGCACCCAGTATAGGGGCACGAAAAGTGGGTACGTCCAGCCTACGCTGCAGTGTCGGCGGTAGAACGCTGTCCTAGGTCACATACATCTAACAATTATAAGGTACCTGTATAGTATATATACTCCAAACGGAGGACAATACAGAAATGTACAGCTCAAATCACAACTAAGATAGAAGTACGATAAGATAGATAGATAATGAGAATCATCAAATGAAATACAAACAGGAGAAGAAGTCTAAGTGTCTAAGACAACGTCTCCACAAAAATCCAGAATAACAACAAGATCCCAAATATAACATAAATGTATCCAATAAGACAAGACATCAAAATAACATCGAAGTCTAAGCTATCTAGCCTAAACTATAGGGGTGACATCCTTTACTGCTGATAGACCCTACTGAAGGTCCAAGTCGTAGGTGTCATCTATGGCAGCACTATATTAGGTAGGGCAACGGTCCTCGTCATCCTCTGTAATATTTTCAACGGGTCCAGTCAGGACAGGAACGAGCACATAATCTCAACAGTTCATATCAAGACAGGAATATAGAGCATACAAGAGAGTAAAATACATGAAACGCTGAAAGAAAGTACATATAGTAAAAGAGAGAGAACTGTAATGTAAATAGCTACTATAAGTAGAGAACTATCAATGATTAATGATGTAGAGTATAAGATAGACATGTGAACGGCTTGAATTTGTACATGTTTACACTAAAGAGTTTATACAATGACTACTTGGAATTGTTCACATGACTGCTTCTACTCTCCCGTACCCCAATCAATACACAAGGATCGAGACAAGTTATGTTATTGTACAATATTTCATATGAGGGGCCCATAGATGGGTGCACATGAAGGTATACATGAGGGTTCTGAGAACATGAGAGTACATGAAGCACAAGAGTGTACATGAATAATGAAAGCACAAGAGTACATGATGAAAGTGAAACGCATATGACATGATATACCCGATGCTCCCGAGGGGGATAACATCTCAATGTAAAGATCAATATAGTACAAATCTGTGTTAACAACGTGACAGCATCAAGTAAAGTAATCTAGCGTAAGAATATAAATCCTAACAAGTATGAAATGATCAGAGAATATACTCGCCTGATACCCAGAGTATCTGGTAAGTGTAGATGTCCAGATAGAATAGATGAGTCTTATTTAGAAAAACACATGTCACAATATGTCCAGAATGGTAATACTGAAGATTATAATGCATTCAATATTAATTCTAGGTCATTTTAGACTAAAGTCAACTCTAGTCAACTACACTAAGCCTAACCAAGCCTAGACTAGCAATCAAGCACAAACACAAGGCCAACTCAAGCATCACGCACAAATACAATATATATATATATATAACACAAGGAATATATATGTAATACACATATATGGTTATTGCTTATATTACATGGCAATATACAAAATCACATATGCATAGAAGAGGGGGTGAATGACACATGAATGTGAACATAGCATAGGGCTTAGTGTAATAAGACAAGGGGGTTAATATGTGTGTAGACTGCAAGTTATAGAGTGTGTGTGTACAGTGAGTAATATGTGTGACAATGAGTGATATATTTGTGTATGTGTTTGTGACAGTAGATTAGAGTGTGTGTGTGTTTGTGTAGAGTGGACAGCAAGTTAGAGAGTGTGTGTGTGTGTACAGTGACAGAGAGTGATCAGGTGAGGGGTGTATATGTGTGTGTGTGTGTTTCAGTCAATGTGTGTGTGTTAAGGGTGTGACAGTGAGTGGTGTGTGTGTGTGAGAGAAAATGAGAGATGGACAGTGAGTGAACTGTGGAAGAGGGGCAGTGAGAGAGGCTAAATCTGAGATAAATCTCAGTTCATACCAACCTACTCTCAACATTCAACAGTCCACAATTAAAAACCCTCAAAACAACACAACAACAACCAAATATATATATATTGGTTTGTTATATACATAACTATGTGAAAGAGGGAATGGAAACCTGAGAATACTCAGGTAAACCTGAGATTACATTATTCACAGCAGCAAACCAAACCCAGGTAAACTTGGGATTATTGTGACTATTTCACAAGTATCAAAACCTAAGAAAACTCAGGTAAAATCCTGAGTATACATTGACAGTTCACAGTAAAATCCGAGAATCATTATCAACTCATATCAACTCCACAAGTTCTCAAAACTCAATTCACAACAATCAAAACCCAAATATGCAAAACTTGAGAATAACTTCAACTTAATCAAAACCAACTGTTCAACACCAAAATCAACCAAATGTAACACTAAAAATTAACACCCACAGTTCAAATCTCAGGAATATACATGAATCTAAATCCCAATCAATAAAAACCCCAAACCTGAGAATATATTTCAAAACAACAAACTGGTAAAATACTGATAAATATGAACATATTATAACATATATTCGATAACCCCAAATTATCAAATAAACTTAAAATAAATATCGGAAACTAGTGTACAGTGGTAGGGACAAGCCCTACGTGTCCAAGAGAGCCCAAACGTGTCCAAGATTTAGACACGAAGTGTCAAAACATCAAATACATGTGTATCAGTCAACAATTTGAAAACCCAAATTAGAGACCCAAATGCATATCCTATGAAACGCAGATATATAGGCTTAATTCTCAGGCATGTACATATGCTAAACATCACAAATTATCATTTAAATCAGTTAATTAACATTTAATCTCAGAAAATAGAAAAAATATGAACATGGTATCAGAACCATAGGGAAAACCCTAAATTGATATTCAAAAATCACATAATACATCAAATGAATGGTTGATAACGTGTCGTGCATATGTGTAGGTGTCACACAGGTCGTATCGTGTCTAGATAATAGGAAATGACGTGTCTGTGCACATAAAAACACACCCAGACACGCACAGACTATACTGTCTTGTACGACTGGTACACAAGCTCGTGGACACGACACGGCTCATGTGGAGCCATGTGGTTATGTCCACGTGTAGCCCACATGTAGGGCTACACTTTTGACACAACACGAAGTGTCCACGACGTGTCCTGTGCGGACACGAGACCTGTATCAGAAGTCGATCTCGTACGCGCGTGTCAGTGTAAAAAATTCTATACTAGATTTCGTGTCCGATACGAATCCATATGACACGAGGCTTGGGGACTGACCTGTCAGTTATGGCCTCCACCTTCATGCCAAGTGAGAGCCTCCCACGTGGCCTGTACGAGGTAAAAAACCCCTCGAGTAGCAGGGCAAAGTGTACTGTATGTTGCGAGCGTATTCGTGTCCAATTTGGACACGGACAAAATACAATATCCAGCTCTGTCCAAGGCAAAATGAAAACACATATATAGATCTACATGTTTGTAAAATTAGTTTTTGAAAATAGCAATAAAAACTTTATTGAGGCATTTCAACAAACACCTAGACCTAGTAAATGATACGTGTCCGATACGGACACCAAACCAATTCTAATTCCTACCAAACTTCATCTACATTTAGGGGACACCTAGATGGATGCATCTATGGAAAGAAATCAGGATTTAGAGGTGATTTGATGGGATTACCTATAGAGAGCCAATTCCAATGAAAAAGCCCTAAATTGAGAAGTCCCCTTCCTCAAGCAATGTCCAAATGAGCTCTCCTTCTTGCAAGCTAGCCTCCTACAATCTATACTCTAGGTTTAGATCCAAATGCAAAAGATTAGGATCAATTTGGTGGTGAAATGGTGAGGAATGATGAAAGGGGAAGAAATTAGGGTCTCCTAAAGGGGGTGTTCTAAAAGAGGTAAGTGGTCATGTAGAGATATTATATAGGCTGAAATTAGGTCACTTTTTGGATGTTGTGGCTTGCCAAATGAAGAGCTAGGGTTAGGGTTTCATATGAATGGGCTTTGGGCCAAGATCATTAGCTAGCTAGCTCAACCTCTTAGCCAAAAGTCCAATGCACTAAACACCCAATCTCTCCATGAAACTTAGCCACACTCAAGTCAACTAAGACCAACTTAAGTTTGATTAGGGTCCCACACCATGCTAATTAAGTCACCAAAGTCAAAGTCAAACTCTAGGCTAGTCTCTAAAGTCACAACTAGTAAAGGTCAAAATCACAACACCAATGCAATAATTAATTCACAAAAATTAAAATAACCAAAATACCCTTAGGCAAAAATGTAGAAATAAATCACCCTAATCACATTGATAGGTTCCCATGGTCATGGTTAGCCTCTAGGTCAAGTAGTATCTGGGGTTTCACTACCAAAACACCAAATGCACAAATCAGAAATTAAAATTGTTATAAAAGAATTAAAAATTACCAAAAATAATAACATGATTTAAATCTCATTATTAAAAGACTAAAATTACAAAAGTTCAAAATTACCCTCATTTAGAAAAGTGGGTGTTACAATATATATATATATATTTATTTATTTATTTTTATTTTTATTATTTTTATTTTTTTGTTGGAAACACTACCCTTTTTATTTAAGAAGGCCGAAACAGCCGAAACCTATACAAGTATTCCACTAGGCACAAAATGTCGTGGCGTATACATGTATACTATCAAAATAATTAGAAAAAAGGAAACCAAAATGGCTATGCCAGGGATAGGAGAGAGTTTTAGAAGATCGTCTGGCCGTACGAACAAAGGGAGCTTCACTTGCGGCACTGCAGAATGGTCTCCCTAATAAGCTGGTCTACGGAGTACTGGTGGCCTTCATATCTCGTCTTGTTGTAATTTTTCTAGATAACCCACGTTGCGGCTGCTCCTACGATCTGGTGGCCATGAGATGCGGAAGCCCAGACCGCAACGAGGTCGGAGAAACTGTTGCCCCCTTGAGCCATTCTGCAGTGCTAGAAAAGTACTCTCCAGACCTTGACAGGTAGGTCCCCTTGACAGAAGATGTGGTCGACTATTTTCGATTGACGATAAGAGCAGCATATGCACGCGGACGCAAAGCTGAACCCAATAGTGTTGAGTGTGTCATCAGTGGATAGGATTTTGAGTAGGGCTCTCCAAACGAGGAAGGACCACTTCTTGGGGATACATGTCTGCCTGAAGGATGTAATGGTAGGAGAGGGTGCCGTATTGCCTAGGATCACTCTTCCGGCCGATCTAACCGAGAATGATCCGGTAGCTTCGGTCGACCACCGGAGCTCACCTGCGGCCGACCCAATTATTAATTCGCTGCATCGGATACAGTCTACCGTCTCTGGCCCAGCCCAGACCCGGACCTTGTTCCAATTACAGTTGTTATCAGAGGGGTCCCACAAGTCCTTGATAGTGCTGTTCCTCGGGGCAGCTGAAAGGTTGGGAAGCAAGGTGTCTCCAACCTAATGTTCCAGAAATGGTGAGCAAACGCCGTCGTCCACCTGTAGGCATATGACGCATTCAGCAAAAGACCGTTCGATGAGAAGGCAACACCAAGCCGCTGAGGATCTTCTGTTCGAGATGGCCATCGACGGGTGGATGTGCTTGAAGTATCCGGCCTTCATGAACCTGGTCCATAAGTTCTGACTCGTGCGATGCTTCTACCACAGTTTTATCGAGAAGGCATTAACGATGTAGGAAATTTTGGTGAATCCCAGGCCCCCCTTCCCGGTAGGACGAGCCATGGTATCCCAACTAGCCCAATGATACTTGTCATTGCCGCCGCTGTGCCCCAAGAGGAAGTTGCTAAAGATGCTTTCGATCGAAGAGAGCACTTTCTTGGGGGGAACACGCAGCCAGGGTATAGATGGGAATGGATGTGAGGACATGCTTGATGAGGATCATCTTGCCGCCAGAAGATAGGGTAGCGTTATGCCATCCCTCGAGTTTTTTTCTGATACGATTGATCAGGTCCTCAAAAATGCCGGCGTTAGATTTACCGTACACGAGGGGACATCCTAGGTAGTGGAATGGGGAATGCTTGATGGGGAAAGAGGTGGTGTTGGAGAGGCTAGCCGCGTGCTTTCTCTTTATTTTGTGGTGGGTGTAGATAACACTTTTGTCCGGGTTGACCTTCTGGCCCGAGCACTCGGCGTATCTCTGAAGCGTGTTGTGGACTACATCCACCGACTCGACGTCCCCGGAAGAGAAAATGAGGATATCATCAGCGAAAGCTAGGTGGGTGATGATCGGGCATCCGCTGGCGGTATGATAGTGCTGGAAGTTAGGGGTGCTCGCCATCTTATTAAGGTTTCTACTCAAGGCGTCCGCCGTAATGATGAAGATGGTGGAAGATAGAGGATCTCCTTGCCTGACCCCGTGACTGAATTTGAAGAAGCCGTCGTCCTGA
>JANAVB010029819.1:30618203-30927704 GCA_029216955.1 Iris pallida
CACGAGAGTTGAGTGATTAACTATTGTTCATGTTTTCTCATTGTTATCATGATTGTTATCGTGACCATGTCTACATGATTTTGAGGTATGGATATTAGAGGGGTACAATTACTAGGCACGTGGACAAAGCCCGATTGTTTTGTTGGCAACTCTCCCATTTACGGGGGCGGGCCGTTTATAACCTCATTGTTCATCCAAGTCGTCCATGTGTAGGAATATCGTACTTCTCATGACACGTGTACTCCTAGCTATTACATGAGTCTCTTTACCTTTCGTGCTTGCTACTTTCTTTATTAGTTCCTTCTTTTGCACGATTTCTTGTTCATATTGTTTATATTTCCATTGATCATTGCTTTCCATGTTTAGTGTTATATTGCTTATATTGTACTTCTATCATGTTAGTTTATACTTGTACTTGTTCAAATCCTTACTAGATAACCATTTTTCAGTTGTAGATGATATGATATGTCCATAGGTTTACGGTGAGTATATTAGAAAAACTGACGTCACTAGCGTACCCGATTCTAGTACTGATGCGAATTAGCATATTTGCTTCCATATGGATTTGCATTAGTAAGTAGTTATAAGTATAAAGTTTAGTTTATTTATTTTATTTTTTGCTACCGGGTTTTTACTCGAGACTCTCTGAGTTGTAGATTATTTGATAATTTTAATATTATGACTATTGGATATTATTTTGGTGATTATTGCTAGCTTATTTATGGGTGATATATGTGCTTATTGTGGACCATTGTTATCATAGACAACATACTACCTCTGATGTTGCGGCGTAGGCTGGACTTAGCCACGAATTCGTTTCCTAAAAGTAGGAGCGGGTCGTGACAGATTCCGTGCTACTGTGATCTTATTTTTTTCGGTTATACATGGACTTGTATGTTAGGATTAAATGTGTTAAGAGAGCATCCAAGTGTTACTTGGGTTCCGTCGATGATGCCATCGATGATATATAGTGGTTGTGTGTGACCTAGTGTGGTAGTAGACTTTCTTGTGTTGAAACTATTCTTCAATGATTTCTATGACTTAGACACGACTCATGACACAACATTTAGAGTGAGTGTTTCATTGGTATTAACGCGGACCCTTTACTTGGCCCTTGTAAGGGGTTCGTGTGATGGATCATATATGACTAGTTGTGTTAGTTAGAGGACTTGCATGTGAGATACGAGTCGTGCGGGTGATGGACCTGATCTTGTACTACTCTTGGGCGGGGAAGACTATTAGTAGGCATACAGGATTACCCTATCCTTAGCCTCACTTTTGCCTTGGTATAGGCTATACTAGTAGATATTCCATTATCATCTACGAACTAGTCTCCGGATTGGACGGAAGTATGCTAGTATATTCATGATATTAGTTGATGCTAATATCACTCTGTACCTACTTGTGCGATTCCAAAGTAGTCTTCAAGTGCATTACACTTGTTAGTTATGTTCAGTTCATGTATATTACTTTTATTGTTCATATTGTGGCTAGTTATTGTATTTTGTTACATCCTTCTGAGGACCTAGTGATCTCTCCAGATGTTTGATGGACTTCAGGAGTATAGTTATTGTGGTGTGTTATAGCTGGATTTAGGTATTAGTGGTATTGTTATTTTATTTTATCTTTCCTGTCGTTTATATTCTCTTGCACTTCATATTTCTACCATGATTTATATGCTGTTATAGCCTAGTTTTGCGAGCTTACCCTTTTTCTCTATCTCGATCGAACTACTGTGATATTGGCGGCAGACTCTATTACACTTGTTTATTTCTTGATACTTATACATTAACTTAGATTAAGATATAGTTTAGCTAGCATATGTTAATTTACTTTACAACGTACTACGATTATGATAAGTCTATTAAATTAGGATACTTATTCCAGTCGTACAACTGGCATGCTCAGGCCTTGGATTCCTATATATTTAGGAACTAGGACATGACATATATCCCAGGCCGTCTACATGCATGCAAAAGGTTAGTATTCTAAAACATACAGTACACGTGATTTCTTATTCCTTACTGTTCAATTGTTCTTCTTCTATCAAGTGTACTTTCATATTGTTATCTTATTATATTTATACTTTTCTTATCCTTTTGTATCATGCCTAGTTTATCTTTTCTTTTACTGTTGTTCCTTCATGCTTGTATATTATATTGTTTAATGTAGTGTTATGGTGAACTTGTTCCAATCCTGACTGGATAACAATTTTTCAGCTTTAGACGACGACATACGTCCTGAGGTCTAAGTGTGTATGTTGGTGGCACTGGCGTTACTGACGTACCAGATTCTGGCACTGATGCGAATTAGCATATTTTATTTCTTATGCCTTTCCATTAGTTAGTGGTCATAGTTTATATTCTAGTTTATCAATTGTACTTTTCTGCTACCGGGTTTGTTTATGAGACTATCTAAGTTGTACTGAATTATTTTGACAGTTTCTTTAGTTTATTGTTGAGACTATTGGATATTATCTTTGATGGTTTAGCTATGGATGTTATGTGGATACTGTTTTTGTCATTGACCATGTTATCATAGATGACATAGATGCTGCGGCGGAGACTAGACTTAGCTAGTTACACGTATCCCAAAAGTGGGAGCGGGTCATGACAGTTCCTTCCAAACGTTGAACTCAGGCGGTTACAGTTCTTGAATTCCAAGAACTTAAAGCTTGATTACTTCCGTATTAGTATTTCAGGTCTTTCTACCTTAGCCGCTACGATATCGGTCCCTTTCTCATGTACTGTGGCTACTACAGATACATTGTTATCAGCCATCAGCATAGTGACAATCTGAGTCAAATTATCTACTGGTTTTTGCTAACCAGTTGATCTTGGAACTGGTACTGAAGTTTCTCCTGGGTTAAATTGTCCATTTGTCTTATTTTTGAAAAATAAGAACAAAGAGTGTATTGAGGCATTTCGTCAAACACTTGCATACACACTCCGATACGTGTCCGATACACATATCAAATAGACACCATTTCCTACCAAACTTGGTCTACAGCTATGGGACACCTAAATGAATACAAATATAGAAAGAAATCAAGAATTTGAATGAGTTTGATAGGTTTTACCTATTGAGAGTGAATCTCAATGAAAAGCTTAATGAATGAGGGTCCTTCCTCAATTTACAATGATCCCAAGCCTCCAAATCCTTGCTAGCTACCCACCAATGTTATCCTCTACTGTATGGGAGTCCAATGCCAAATACTAGGTTCAATTTGGAGAAAAAATGAAGAATTAGGAGTGATTTGGAGAAGAACACTAAACTAGGGTTTGTAGGTTTAATGAAAGGAGGCAAGGGGTCTAACATGTTGTTTATATAGGCAAGAGGCTGCACCTTGGCTGCCAAGGATCATTTCTAGGGTTAGGGTTTAGTTTCATAGGGTTTAAAGGTACCTAGTGTAATTTTAGCCTTTCTAGTAAAGGCCTATAGGAAATATCTAACCTTTATCAAATACCCCTTCCAAATTAATATCTAGATATTCCTAACCTTGTCATGTAATGGAAGCTTCTAATCTAATATCTAGCCTATGACTAACATGTAGATTAGGGAAATTCTAGGTTAAGGCCTAATATCTTAATTAGCACATTACCTATTAATCAAAATCTTAAATAATTCAAAAGTCACAAAATGACCAAAATACCCGTATGCTAAAAAGTTGTAATTAGTCATTATAATCACATGGTTAGGTCCCCATGGTCAAGGTTAGTCTCTAGGCTAAGTCGGTCTAAGGTTAAACTAGCAAAACATCAATATCACAAAGCACCAATTTAAATAGTATTAAATTAATTAAAATTCACCAAAAATCATTAACATGAATTAAATCCTATTACTTAATAATCAATTTTACAAAAGTTTAAAATTATCCTCATTTTAGAAAAGTGGTTGTAACATTAATTATTGGGTAAAGTGCAAAAAACCTCTCGTTAAATTCCCACTTTTTGTACTAAAAAAACCCCATGCTCATTTTGCCCCATTTCTGTTAACTGGTGTTAAGTGGGGTATGTTATAACCATTTTACCCCTCTCTTACTCTCCCACCTTCTCTCTCTCACTCTCCGGTGGTGCAGGGAGGAGGAGAAGGGGGCGGGGAGGATGAGGAGGAGGAGGGGGGCTAGCTGGCGGGGAGGAAGAGGGGGCGGGGAGGAGGGGGCGGGGAGGAGTAGGCCGGCGGAGAGAAGGAGGGAGGAGGGCAGGGAGGAGGGGGGTTGGCCTGGGGATGAGGAGGAGGTTGGCGGGGAGGAGGGAGGGGGCTGTGAGGAGGGGGCTGGCCTGCGGTGAGGAGGAGGGGGCGGTGAGGATGAGGCCGACGGGGAGGAGGGGGACGGGCCGGCAGGGAGGAGGGGGGAGGAGGAGGCCATAGGGAAGAAGGAAGGAGGGTGCGGGGAGGTTGGGGCTGGCCTGGGGAGGAGGTGGAGGCTTGCGGGGAGGAGGAGGGAGAGGAAGGTGAGGAAGGGGGTTGGCCTGTAGTGAGGAGGAGGGGGCGGTAAGGAGGAGGCCGACGGGGAGGAGGGGGGCTGCCGGCGGGGAGGAGGAGGGGGGCTGGGAGGCGGAGGGGGGTATGGGGAGGAGAGGGGTTGGGCGAAAGGTAGAGGGGGGCTAGCCGAAGGTAGGGGAGGTTAGAAAAGAGGGGAGGCTGGTGAAGAAGGTGGGTAGTTTAGGTATTTTCTATTTTTTAAAAAATGGACTTAACGGCCATTTCTAAAGATCAACAAACGGTAGGGGCTTTTTGCTCGCGCGATGAATCTAAGGAGGGGCAAAATACTAAAATTTTCTAGTAGGTCTTTCTTCGCAAAAGGCATAGATCTAACGAGGGGTTTTTGCAATTTACCCTTAATTTTAAGATAAAGGCTTACTAAATTGTTTTAGTTATATGAAATATATTTGATCATATGAATTTAATTTATTATTCTAATCAAAATAGATTTGATTAAACAATTATTTTATAATATGAAATATGTGATTAAAATTATTACGATGATCTTTTAGTTTATAAAAATATATATATTCTTATGATTTGATATTATCAAATATTTATAAATTAGTATTGAGTTTAATTAATTAATGGATTATGATTCAAATTAATCTTGATTTAAAGTTTTATTGATTATAGAATAAGTAGTGAAGATTAGTTTCATAACTTCTTAATAAAAACTACTAGAATATTATATAGTTAATTATAATGATTTATAGGAACCGAAAGTAGGTGTCTTTATCTAACCAAACCCTAAGATTTATATATAGGTAAGTCTATACAGGAAGCCTCCACAAAAATCCTTCTCATCTATACTCAACTTCCTCCTTGTACATCCTTCTTCCATCATCTTCAAGCCACCATAGTAGCCGGCACCATCTCCTCCAAATTTTGCAGTGCCGTGCCGCTGTTACCTTCCTTCAAGCCCGGTTCGTCCTCCCCCTCGATAGCCCACCATGTCCACGACCACAAATAACCACCACATTGATCTCGTCTCCCTCCCTGCCTGGCTACCAAGCCCAGCCCCGCCTACCACCGACAGCCACTACCGATAACCAACCCTCCGCCTTTCTTCTCTAACCATCACCCACGCAACAACCTATACAGAATTGCCCATCCACCACCACCATAAGCACGGTCACCGTCGCCAACTAAGGCCAAGCCTACCGCCCTCATCACATACTTCCACAAACACTTACCTCTGCGGCGACCACGTCTCCCGAGCCCTCGCCAACCTCCGCATCTTCCCACAGACGAACCTTTACCGCCGCCATCATGCCGACATCGTTCTCCAGCGCCGCCCTCAATCAATTGTCGCCATGCCTCCGCAGACCCGCCCGCGTAGCCGACCACCGCAATCATTCTGGAGACGAGTCTCTATTTAGCTGCGACCGAGGTCGCCTTCAACCCTTGGCGACCACGGATCTGTGCTGAGCAGCGACCCCGACCGCCGCTGCCTCTACGACACGTCATCGCCCTCCTCTTGTGGCAGCGTCAAGCGCCTCGTGATGAACCGTGGCCTAGATCTGCCCTCGCGATCCTCCGTGGCCGCTCCCTCCAGCCTGCCATGAGCGCCGTCTCCCAAAATCTTGGTGAGCTTTCCTTTCTTTCTCTCTCCATCTCTCTTTTCCCTCTTTTCTATGAGTAACAGCACAATGTTGTGGTCCCCCTCCTCTATTATAAAGAGGACAACAACCTCTTTTACTTCTTTCCATAGAGAAGAGTGTTTGTTTCTTTGGAAACATTAAATGAGGGAGAGGGATAAGTAATACTACTGTATTTGATGTACTTGATTACAGCAACCTAAGGAAACAAAAATGATTTTAATACTTTGATATTGTTACGTACTAGTAATGTATTAGTAAACGCATACATTAGTATATATATGATTCTTGTTATGTTTTATATCATTAGTATTATTTTGGTTATTTTCAAATATAAATATATATTAAATAATATTTTTCTAAAGTTTTAGTAAACAAAATATTGCATTTAAGTATATTGCTATATTATTTTTCAGTATTTTAAAATATTATTTTACCCAATATTATTAATAGTCTTTTATTTCTGGATATAATAGAGATATATATTTTCTAAAAGGAAAGGATTTATATAAAATCTAAATGATATTATATAAGCTTTATTTGACTTTTTTGTAAATTTCATTATAAAGGTATAAATAGTTTATATAAATATTTTCTAAATAATATTTGGGTAAATGTAATTACTAGATTTTATTCTAAATTCCTACATAGCTATAAATATTTTCCTAATATACAAATATATTTTTGATTATGAGATACAATATTAATCCAATTCATTTTATTAAAGATAGTCATTTTGATCGCGACTAATCGTATTCCCTATCTCTTTGCCAAATCGGAACTTCTTTGTGCCTAACCCAGCAAATGGACTGTGCTGAACGCAACAAGATTATCGGTTTCACCAGCTAAGGACCCCACATGCCTACATTTTGTTGTTGGTTTTCGATATTGATTATTACTATATTTTGCTGTTGGTCATTCTTTATGTGATTTTTGTCTCTTTTATGTTTTGTCATATTTTGTCGTGTCGAAAATGAGAAGTACCAAGGATATGTGATCTGACCTTATACAGTGTAGACACCATAGACATTAATTTATTATTGCAAAGTAGACATCGTAGGCAGTGTTATTTTATTACAAATTAGACATCGGAGACATTGTTATTTTATTACAAAGTAGACAACGTAGACATTTTGGTGTAACTGTCCCTAGACCGATCACATATCAAAGGTTCTTCAGTCACCTAGAAAGTATTTTCTTTGTTTATTTCATTTACTGTCCAATTTTCGTCAAGTTTTCTTATGTCTTTTCCTATTTATTTTTTAAAGTCATATATATAATGGCTAACCTCTGCTTTATAGTCGTTTTCATATATTGGAACTGCATTTAATGAATTTTACACGTTCCATCCTGACTGAGTAACCCAACAATTTTCAGGTTAGCCGCGACTACGCTCAGCATTGGAAAGAGAGGTGTACTTGCAGGCCAAACCTAGAGATTAGTTAGGTAGTTGTGTATTTGTTCAGTTGTTCTTTATAAATTGTGAGACATTGTACCTTGTATCAAATATAAATCCTTCAATTTTTTAATTAAATTTAGTTTTTGTGAATGAGCATTATTTGTGATTTTTAGCATTGTGGCTTAACAACGTTCTACTGTTGACACTGCGGCGTAGGATGACTTGGACATGCACTCGTATTCCAAAAAGCGGGTACGGGTCGTGACACCTTGTCTAGAATCTAGCAAGTCAATTCAAACAAAACATATCTATAAACATGAATAATAAATAATCTAGTAAATTACTACATAGTTAATACCCTGAATACTCATATAAACCTCCCATCATGAATGTCTCGGTGTCCTGTAGTCAATCGTGTCAATGAACATGACATAATGCACACAATACCTAATGTCGATAGACACTGTCAATATTTAGACATAGGCTCCCGATTCAAATTCGAACGCCAAATATCGACTAAATCCTACGTCATGATAAACTAAAATAGAAACAACAGTAAAGGAAAGAAATAATCTATAGCCATAGCAAGGTACACTTGCCTGCAACTTCTAATTGAGAAAACGACGATCCGGTTCAAATATCCTCGAAACCACCGTCACGTGCACCTATAATAAATATTCTATAATTAGTAACACATTAATAACTTACCATATACGGTCTTACCATGTATAGACCATAATAATGTCTATATTCCTAAAACTAGTCATAATGACATAAAATACCACTTTTAATTCTGTAAATTATGTATAAATATTCTATAAATAATAATTAATATATTTATTGCGCAATAAAATGTATACAAGTCTTGTATTGATTATACACCAATATGTAGGAATGTTGAGCACCTTTGGAGGGTGGTGAATAGAGTGCGTGTATGCAGTAGAAAGATATCACCAAAAAAATTATATAAGCAGTGTCACAGGTATGAAATATTGGGCAGATGATATCAAACTATAAGAATAGAAATGCGTAAAGTAAAGATCATCAGAAAAGTAAACTCATGACATAACTATGTATACTGGTATCCCTCTGAGAGAACTAGTCCAATCTCAAGTACTCTTGTTCGATGTTAATCCACTATGGCACAAGATCTAACCGAGTGCTTGCAGCTCCTTATAACACGAGTTTGCGTCCGAAGGACTTGTAACTTCAACTGAGACAAACTGTGAAAACCTGAACATTTTTATAAAGCCTTTTTTATAACTCGAACCAAACTCTAGATTGAATTGAAAAGTCACATGGCTTGGATAGGAGTCGTTAAGGCTATATATAAAAATGAATAGCTCTAGAATGCTTTCAAATAGCGAAAGAAGAGAAGAGTGAATGAATGATTTGGAATGAGAAGTTCTCCTCTATTTATAGCATTTTTTGGGGCAGAACTTGGCATGAGTTTGGGTCCACAATTTTCATATTTTGAAAATTGGTTAGAGATATTCAGGAAGACCAAAACAGTCTGGAACTAACCTGACTGAACTCGGGGTGAATTCAGGACGAACTCGGCTTGAGTTCTATCATAAATATATACTTATTTTTGTTGGGCTTTTTGTATTGGTATTGGATATGGAATTGGGTTTAGGCTTTGTATACAATATGGGTTAGATAAGTAGGCTTATTTTAGACAGTGGAGTTCAGTAGAAAGGCAGTTGCCAATCCGATCAACCTCACATTTTTCTAGATTCAATAAAAGGAAAAATACATAATAAAATGTAAAAACAAGTCTTCACCAGCATCTTTAGTTTTTGTACGATAAAGACGATGAGTAGTAGCATGTTGGAAGTATACATTCTGTTTTTGTACCTATAATGTATTATTTGCGTATCGACTAAAGTTTATGTTGGTCATCAAAATCAGGTGTGACTATGACATATGGGCTAACAATCTCTCACATTTTAATTATTGGCAAACTTTTAGTTTATACCAAATAATATCGTAAAAATAACTTGAACATTTTATACCTTCTTGGTTTGGTACTTAGCATTGGCGTTTGTTGATATTTGACACATTTGGTATATACTCTTCTCCCCCATTGTCATTTGGTTAAAATGAATGCTCCCATGCAAGTATTGAGTATGAACAAACAAGAAGATAGCATAATCATACCAAAAAAATAATAAATAATCAAACTACATAAGTATAATATGACAGATATCACCAAACTCACTAGCAATAGCATGCAAGTACAGAAACTAACGAAATAAATATGGTAGTCTGAAAGAGAGTTAACCCATAACTAGTGCAGAAAAGTAGAAACTACAAGATCATCATCATCAGCAGTAGATGTAGTCAAAAAGTATCCAAAGCCCAAAGACGCTCATCAACTCTCATCATCACCAGAGTTAGCAGAACGACTGGGATAAATATAGGCTGTAGAAGGGTCGAAGTAGTGTCGAGCCTAGCAATCCTCGAATCTGTGTCTGATGAAGTCTGGATGATAAAGTATCAAAGTAGGACTGGAGGGATAATGAGTCAGTCTCCACTGAAGATCAGCGATACCGTTCCGCAGAGTTTGGAACTAGTATAAGATGGTAGTCCGTGTCTTGCTGACATATGCGCGCTGCTGATAACACTCGTCGTCAAGAGTGCAACGAGCCTAAAATCGCTCGCTCAAGAGGGTCATCAGCTGGTGCAGGCTGAGGAGCTTGGGTAGCATGTGGAATGCCTCCGGCACCAACTACAGGAGGGATAGGAGGAGGAAACCTACTAGACCTATGAAGTTTAGATGGAGTACCATCAATGGGATACGAATCCAAAGGAATGTTGAATCTATAAAATATAATAGGTACAACCATAGAATAAATGAGGTTTCGACCAGCCTTTCTGCAGTTGTATATAGCCGTCATCATGGTTTTGGGAAGACTAAACGGAATCCTAAAATAAATGTATTACATGGCGGATAGTTCCAAATACGTGATCTTATAGGTAGATCTCGTTTTGTGCAAGATGGATACATAATCACTACAAGAAAACAAAGGCTTTTCTTGACGGTTTTTCTCCATCAAGAAATGGGTATCTTGACGGTTGCGGATCCGTCGAGTAGGCCAGAGTCAAGAAAAGTCCCCACCTTTTCTTGATGGTCGCTGATAGAGCTTTTCGTGACGGTTTTTGGCCGTCATATAAAATAGTTTTCTTAACTGCTTTTAGCCATAAAAAATTCAGTTTTAAAAAACCGTCAATGTAGATGAAAACTTATTTTGACTCTGGCCTAGATGACGGTTAATAACTATCAAGAAATGAATATTTGCAGGAAAGTTAAGATATTTGTGATATTTTATAATCATCAAGACAAGCTAAATTTTGTGTAATATTTTTTAATAATTATATATTATATATCAAACACATACATAATATCAATTATCCAGAACATCGTAAACATCAAAGAGCTATAATACACAATTTTTGTATTAATAATTATGTGCTCGTACAACATAATCTTTAATTCTAACGCATCCAAATAACAAAAGTATTTGCGGCTTTTACAACATCTAAAACATCCAAAACCTATATTTATACAAGTAAACCAAAATACATTTGAATCCGGACCACATCCATCCCATCATAGTATAACCTTTATTTTCTATGTAGTTCCTGAGAGAACAAGAGAAATAGATTTCATCATTATGTGTGTTTGTACAAACTGATATCAAATGTATCAGAGATTTAATTTTTTTAGCATATATTAACTGTATCAAAGAACAAGTTTATAAAAATTTGCATGCATTAATGGGAAATTTATATTATGTGTCAATTATCAGAGTATATATATCAAGTATACTAGTCCTGGTATCAGTGAATTATATCAGAGTATATCAAGTGTACGAATGTCTGGTACCATCCATATATAGCATTTACAATGTACACTTTATAGGTGTTTAGTAGAGTATCAAGTTTGGAAAAAATTTATGTATCAGTGAACCAAGTGTACGTGTGTGTTGTTGGCAGATGTGTACAGCATGAGAAAATTAAACCTTATTGTTGGGCCTTGCTGAGTGCTCTAGTCCTAAATGTTGCCGTGTTAATATAAATAAACCAACATGCTACATCAGTTAAGACAAAGAAAGGCAATTTGATTTATTTTAAATATCGTATATTATATACATCTTCTCTTGAATGATTAAAATAATATTGAACTCCAACTTATTATTAGTATGTAGATAAAAATCTTTAAGATCAAGTTCCTAAGTAAATGCTCAAAACTCAAATATGATGGAAAAATAGAATTAGACAGGCACTAGATAACACTATTACGACACTAAACCAAACTGTTGAATTACAACTAATTAACTTTCCCAAAAGACTATCAACTATTTGTGGTCAACAAATATATCACTCTTCTGATTCTACAATCATGACATAAATTACTAAATACATCAAATATTCAATTAAATTATAATCGACAAATAATTCCCAATACATCAGATATGCAACATCATATAAGTTTATATACCAGAGAAATTAAGTTTGGTTCTGGTTGAATATACATGGAGTTGCTGACCACTTCAATATATATCAAGTTCAAAAGAAGAAGAAGAAGAAGCAAGAAAGAAATTCAAGACTTTACTTGTTACCAGTATGTAGTTTATAATCAAGGAAAAATGAAATATAGATATATGTAGTTAAGGGCTTTCCTATAATTGGTCAAAATTTTACTTTTTATCATTTTCTTTCAAAGACATTTGGGTGAATAAACATCCCAATAAATACAAAGTTAAAGATATTTGACAAACAAGTCATACCTCAGCTCTGATATCAACAAGAACAACATAGAAGCAAATAATTTCTTTTCCTCATCTTCGCTCTCCTCCTTTTCCGCTAACATGCCTTAAGCAAAGGAAAGTCCAGCTTCAGATGTATCATCATAGGAAAAATAAGGATAATGCATAAAGTCTGATTCATATATCACTCGAGTAAGTTCTATCGACCATAGAAAAATATAATTTGGTTAAGAGAGAACAAGAATCAAACCTGACAACAGCTTCCCAAGAAATTAAGAATATACATATTGAACAGAATATGGAAATGAATGTCATTTGTAGTAGTAACAGAGCTCTCCAGTCATGATACGAGTATCATGAAAATAAAAGAATCTAATTTGATACATACTCAGGCAAGGAGGTATTATTTTTATTTGATACTAATATAGTAATTGCAAGAATCTTTACAAAAGGATCATCTAATTGCTGTTTGAAAAACGAGTATCAACTGTAAGGGTTTCCATAAACATTGAAGTACTCTACATACAAGTTCCTTGGAATTGAAAATTAATCATCAGTAGATTTATGTATGTTGTTACGCTTCCTACTTTCATTCACTCATCATCACTCCCAAATACCTGTTGCTGCATCACTGTCTAGCTACTAGCACTCCCATTCACCCCTCTTACTGACACATACTCAAAATTCCTGGACACACACAAGAACATAGCAAAATATAGGCACTAATACATGTTTTTAAATTCCTACACTATGTAATAACTGACACGAAAATCATACCTACAATTCTAGCAATGGCACATTTAGTTTTTACTGTTTGCTAAAGCCTCATGTTTGTCTTTGCCCATATCTAATTTTCAATCTCAAGTGAAATGATGTGACGTAATATAAATTGTTAGTCCCTTCTCTCACAAACTATGTACATGAGGTCCACCACTTAGTTTCTCTAAATTTCTATGAATTAAAGAATGAAAGTTACTATAAATGCTCGTATATAGTTTAGTGCCAAACATTACATCAGGTTTGTGTCTGTCTTTATCCATATCTTACCTATAATTTCAAGCAAAATGATCTGAGTTGTCCCTGTTTCCATAAACTATGTACATGAGCACCACTAAGTATCTTAATTTAACTTGGGATAACAAAAATTGCAAGACAACAGATCTGGCAATAAATTTATCAAAGATATGCACTAGATTAGCATAATGACAAATGTGATTAAGAAAAAAAAGAGAAGCTCGGACCATGAGAGCACCTATTCAAAAAGAGCACAAAGGGCCTCTTGCTCTCTGCAGGTTCAACAGAGTAATCTTCCTCGGTGGCCTGACCACAATTTACTTTTTGCTAACTAATTGTCCTGCAAGAGATCCAAAGCACCTAGTAAAGTTAAAACCTAAATCCTCAGAGTCGTAGCTCAACATTTCCCTCATATTCTTCATCCATATTCAAGTGTCCTCAAGATAACGCATCCCTTGTACCAACTGTAATAAATATGAGCGCGACCAAAATCCAATAAATGATAATCATGCTGCAGAATCAATAGCAGAACCAAGTCATGATCAAAGAAACTTACCATATTTAACAAAACAAAAAGAGAATAACTAAGTGGCTGATGTTGAAATGATCCAACCTACATGAACACAATGAACTGCAATCCAAGTGCAAAAAATACTGCAAAAGTTAACACGTTAAAGTTATTTTATTAACGATGTCCTAGCAATGCCAAAATAATAGGAGAGGCTCAGAGAGTAGATAGTAACATTTTCAAGTACCTTACGCTGTTATTAGCATTTTTTAAAGTAGCTACGCCTTCAAGATAAGTCATGTTTATGTTTCTTAAAAACAATAAAAAAAACCCTCCAAATATTGATAATCTGATAGACTGATACTTCATTTTAAAGGGTATAGTATAATATTGGTCTTTCCCTGATAGAATTTTCTCCGACAACAACTATAGTTTAATATATAAGACGAGTGATCTACAACAAAAAAACACCTGATGAAAATGCACAATATTTGGAAGCTTTAAGTTAAAGAAGATTGAGCACCTGATAATATTACTAAGCGAGTACTCTCAGATAGCAATAACTAAAATAAACTTGCATGACATTAGATCAAGTTCTACCTTAAAGGTGCTTTATATCACATTTAGTAGTTCCAACATTATATATTATCTAATAATTTAACTTTGATAGTGCTCCAAAATAAGTAACCCCTTCTGAAATTCGTATGTGTAAGGAATGTGTATGATTGTATCTCAAATAACAGAGGCTGAGTTTCAACTGACATCTTCTTGCAACATGAATGAATTTTTCCAACTCTGACTACCATTGGAATTATTAGATAGTATATCTTATAAATGACAACTAAACATCAATTGGACAAATAACTAAAGATATAAGCATTTATGCAGTCTTATCTAGTCAAATACTTGAATAGTGAGCAAAGATCAATACCACATCCAACAATTTCTCGCAGTACCTCCAGGCCCTAAATGATGGAACAAGTAACGTTAATTACTAATTATTATGAACATCATGAAAATTCATAGAGAAAAGAAGGAAATATATATAACCTTTCCTGACAAACCCTTAGTAGTAGAATGAGCAATCCTACTTGTGTATAGTAGGAACTAATTGAGGATACTATGGTTGCAAATCCGTACTCGATTCAAATATGAGCTATACTGTGTGCCAATCTCAAGAATTCTCCATGCTATTATTGATTTAAATTTGGAAGAGACGGCAAATAATTTGTGTATAATTACTGTTACGGAAAGGTCTCGATGTAATCAGAGGCCTTGCGAGCCTCTGAAGAAATATCTTGCATACATTCCTTCTCATTCCTAAATAATTTATGGTGCGTACGTTTCTTCTTATTGCACATATCACAACTAAGACATTTCAACGAAGACCATTCCTACTGTGTTAAGTAAAGAGCGAAAGGGAATTCAAGTGTGTACCTGAGCCATGGTCAGCTCGTCGTACTATACCTTGATCCTCTCTATATCGCACTTATGAACGACGAGAATTGGAACATCGAATAATTTTGAATCCAGAATAAGATCGAAATCAAAGAAGAAGATGGGCTGGTCGGAGAGGAAGGGGCCGGAGGGAAGTGGGTAGGGGAGAGGCCGATGGACTCGAGGAGGAAGTCGAACTCGTTGACAGGGTGATAGGAGAGGTGGGTCCGGAGGAGGCGGGGGGTAGGGGTAGAAGGAGAGGGAGGGGATCTGGAAGAGAATGAGGGAGAGGGAGTAGGGGGAGTTGGAGGCGATGTGGTCGAAGAAGGAGAAGGGGAGGGACCACATGGAGTGGTCAGGGCTGATCGAGCCTCTTTTAGGGCACAACTACGATGGCGGTAGCAGATCTTCTTCAGCTTTGGTAGGGACAGAGTGGTGGTGGTAGCGATCGAGGGGAGACAGAAGAGAGGGAGGAGGAGGAGGTGGTGGTGGTGGTAGTGGTGGTGGTGGCTACATCACGCATGGCTTGTTTAGGGTTTTAAGAGGGGGAATGGGATTTAGGGTTTCTTCTTCTTCTTCTTTTCTTCTACTTCTTTTCTTCTTTTCTTTTTTGAGTTTTTCATTCTCGGAGGTAGGTTAAAAGAAGAAGACGAAAAGGATTTTTTGAAATTTGGTTTTTGGATCGAGAGAAAGTTCGTTGGGTTCCTCAATTAAAGAGAACCACAACCGTCAACAATTATAAACGGTTTGAAAAATTACTAAAATGGCAGCTCAAAAATCCTGCCAAAATTTTGGCACATACATTGGTTGAAGTTTATCAGCAAATCGTCAATAAGTAAAATGATGTTTCTTGACGGATCGTTCAAAACCGTCAACTATTGTGGTATAAAATTTCTAAATTAACATAAAAAGTGTCCTTTCTTGACGTAAGGCTAAAACCCTCAAGATAACCTATTTTTTTGACGGTTTTTACGACCATCAAGAAATAAACCGTCAAGAAACGTTATTTTTCTTGTAGTGAATGATGCGATAGAGTTAATAGAAATGCTGGCTCAAGTACCGTAACATGAGCCATCGCGCGGGCCTGGGGTTCAGAGTACATGTCGCGTCCTTGAAAGATTCTAAGTCTCGATACCAAATTGGACTTTTGTCATGTCAACTAGAGCATCTATAGTATTGGGAACCTGAAGCCATTCGATCAAGCCATCATCATCAAATTTTATTTCAGTACGACAAGACTGAGGAATACATCATGCCGTACGAATGTTGTAAATTACAATAAAATATCCTAACGGCGTTGCTGTATATCGGATTTGAGATTTCCAAAAATTTTGTGTAGGTTGATGTTTTGGAATGTTAAACAATATTCCAGGAAAATATTAAAAATGATAGAGTAGCCCGAACATATGGGACGTTTATGAAAGTCATAATACCAAACGATTAAGGTTTCTAAGTCTACATAAATTGTAGCATCGAAATCATCCTCATCTGATAGTGGAGGGCAAAATAGACTTTTGAGTGAAGTATATGATGGGCCCTTTCGGCCAAAATAAACTATTTACACCTGTATGACAGAAGGGCCCTTTCGGCCAAAATAATTCTGACTTAAATAATCATTTGAATATAGTCTAAGAATTTTTCTAAACATAAAGCATTATGTTTTCAAAAATTCAAGGATACCTAACTCGCAAAAAATAAACTTGTATCTGTCTTCAGCCAATGGTTTTGTGAAAATATCTGCCAACTGATAATCTGTGTCAATATATGCAAAACAGATATTCCTGTATTGTTGGTGATCAAGTAGGAAGTGATGACGTATCTCAATGTGTTTAGTACTAGAGTGACATACAGGGTTTTTAGTCAGATTTATTATGCTAGTATTGTCATAATAAATAGGAATCATTGTGTAGTGTCGATTGTAGTCTTCTAAAGTTTGCTTCATTCATAAATTTGTGCACAACAACGACCTGCAGTGATGTACTCGGCTTAAGCCATTGATAATGCAACATAATTTTATTTTTTGTTGAACCAAGAGACTAGAGCTTTATCAAGGAAATGACACGTATTGCTCGTACTTTTATTATCTACTTTGCATCCGGCAAAATCAATATCAGAATACCAAATTAGGTCAAATGATGCAGTTTTGGGATATAATGAGCCGACAGTAGAAGTACCATTAAGGTATCGAAAGTTACGCTTAACTGCACATAACTGTGATTTTTTAGGGTTAGCTTGGTATCTTGCACATATGCAAACGTAAAATATAATATCAGGTTAACTAGTAGTTAAATATAATAAACTACCAATCATAACTTGATACTTATGATGATCAACTAGTTTGCCACTTTTATCAAGCTCAATTTTGGTTGATGTAGCCATTAAAGTCCTGATAGGCTTTGCTTTGTCGAAGTCAAAAATTTTCAGCAAGTCCTTTGTGTACTTAGCTTAGTTGATGAAGGTTTCCTGAGTATTTTGTTTGATTTATAGTCGAAGGAAGTTTTAGAAGCATGAAAAATTTTCAGTAATGAAGCCCCATACGCCCAAGCCAGTGAAGCTCTATGAGCCCAGCCAGTGAAGCTCTATGCGCCAGCCAGTGAAGGTCCATGCGCCCAAGACTAGCTCCCCCAAAAGGAGGGCATATAGCCTAAGAGATGGGTATACGCCCAAGCCTGACTCGGTCAAAGCCATGATCAAAACGTGTACCGCAGCGCACGGTCACGTCAGTCACCACGAGCAGTCGTACACCGAAGCATGTGGCCACGTCAACACCACGACCAATCCACGATCTCGTAGCCTGTATGCGCCTACACACTATGCGCCTAAGACAGGATTATGCGCCCACATGAAAACTAGTATGTTTCTTTTATGTGGGCACATAAAATCATTTCAGCTCAAGAACGACTATAAAAGGGGGGCCTCATCCCTCTTCAAAGGACAGAACGAAGAGTATTTTCAAGAGCCAAATTGCTGCACTTCTTGCTAATGAGCCGAGAGTTAGCAATTTTCTTAGATTTTCTCTCACTTTTGTAATCGGAGTTTCAACGGAGTAAATGAGCAACTGCCGCTCGATCTTCATCGTCCCATTCCCCAGAATTCTTTTTTGTATTCGGAGATCCTCAGCGCAGGATCTCTCAGGCGTACTCGATTTGTGGTGCCTTGCGCCAATAAAGAAAAGACAGCATTTTTTTTCTTTTTTTGTGTGTGTCCATAAAAATGGTGACTCTGCTGGGGACTACCTTCTCCTCTGACGAGAAGGTGGTGACGCAATCCGATACCGACAAAATGGGAAGTACTCAAAAGATGCTGATCGTAATGTTCGATCAGCAGACATTCGAAGAGGTGCTCTCGAGGGATGGCTCTACTCCCTCAAAATCAGCGAAGCCAAACAAGTCTCGCAAGACTTGGCTTCCGAAGGCTCGCTGCACATAACCTGCTAGTGTCATAGCAGATATGCAACTGGAGTACTCTGTCATACGGGCGCATGACTCTGCCACAAAAGTTCCCCAAATGGAGAAGGCTCACACCGTTTCGGGATCTACTAACCCAGTGACTTCCTTCCTGCACAACCAACAACAGGGTGTTCAACACCCGAGACTTGGCAAAGAAAAATACAATGATGCCAAGAATCGGGATGTACGACACTCTGGGCAAACCCGACGAGGCTCACAAAAGAAGGAGGCAAAACTGGGAGAAAATAGCGCTGCTCCACCAAGCATGCGCCCAAGGGAGTATTTGGGCGCATAACCCCAACCAGAATACTTCTGTCTTAAGCAGGCTAGGCATCCAGGGTCATGCGCCCAAGGCTATGTGCCCAGGCTCACTTGATCCATACTATGCGCCCACATCAAGGAGGCTCAGACATGCTGTCAAGGAGCATGCGTCCAAGGCCAGTCTCCAAGTCCTATGCGCCCATAACAAAAAGACAGGCCCCAACGCATATAGAACGGGGCTGTCTTCAAGGATATCATAGAACTTAGGTGTGGGGGTTTCCCCTGCACGTGAACTTAGTCTGGATGCGCCAACTCTCCTTACGAACCCACATGCAAAGCTCGACGATGCATGCAACATGGGTTGTAAGGCAAAACTCCCTTCCACTGACTTGTGTGACATGATAAATCATAAGCGTAAAGCGAGAAACGACATAACAATTCATAGTGCACATCCATGCACTAGTATTGTTATCAACTGTTGTTGCTTCAAAGCAACAAGAGTGCCTCAGAGAAAGTCCGTGTTTTGACGGCTGCACTTCTCTGACGATGAGAAACCACTGTGTGTTTCATCCAACATGGCTTCATGGGGCCTCCCTTACGGAAGCCCTAATCAAAGATGGTGGACTACGAACCCAACTTTCTCTCTCAGTTCTGTGAGAAGAAGAAGAAGAAGTCTACCAACAGATGGCCAGCAGGCTGTCACATCTGAAGAAGTCCATATGGGTACTCGGTCAAAGGCAAGGTTCCGTATGGACGACGAAGAATCCCAAGCTGGTGGTAGTATTCCCTCAGAGTCTGAAGTGGATGACCACCACACTGGAGGTAGCCTTCTAGACGACGATGATCCATCCGAATCCGATGGCGACTATCTACCTCCTCTACCTGAAGATGAAAGACTTGTCCACTCGGAGACACACAGTATCAGCACCAGTGGTACTGTTTTCTTTATTCATCCTCGCATGTTATCTAGATACATAGCGTATGGAGAAAGACCTGAAGAAGTCAGTGATCAGATCAGCAAACGGTTAGAGGGTCTGGAAAAAGCATTCGCCAAGATCACTGATATGCTTACCAGTATCATGGCGGTTCAAGTTGTTGGGGCAGTTCCTTCACCTCAACAGAACGTCTCGGCTCACGCTAGCCCGGCTCATAGCAACAACCTTTCTTCACTACAAAAGAAGTATCATTTCGTTGCGCCTCCCCCAAATCTTATAAATATCGGAGGTGGTCCTTCGCCAATGACGCTACAACCATTCAGCAACCATTTTCCAACACCTGCTCAATCAACAGGATGCAATTGACTTCCTAGTCGCTCGTCTCGACACTATCTCCCACAAAGACGAGCTTCAAAATATGGAGATATCTCAACCATATCCTCCTGAGTGGGAGAACGTTACTTTCCCTCTTAACTACAAGCCACTGATACTAAATTCATTTGACGGGTTGACTTCTCCTCGTCAGCACATGACGTACTTCAACACGCAGACTCTGTACTTGCCCAGAGACGATCCATTCTTGTCGAAGCTATTTATTAGCACCTTGCGGGGGGTAGCTTTCGAATGGTTCTGTAGTCTGCCTGACTGATGTATTAATTCATCCAAAGTCTTGGAGAGGTTGTTCCTCAACAGGTTTTATGAGAGTGGCATGCATGTTAGTATCTCCACCCTCATCGAGACCAAGCAAAGGAGGACTGAGTCTGTCATCACCTTCATCGAACGCTTCAGGCGACTAGCACTGAAGATGCCCTTCGGCATACCAGACTCAGAACTCATGGATACTTGTCGACATAATTTTCTTTCTACAGTGATGTTTTGTCTGGGTATAAATAAGTATGATACATGGCCCGCTTTCATTGGGGCCACTGATGCTACTGAAAATGACGTTCCTAACTTGGAACTACTGGGGTTGAAAATACCCAAACCCGAAGATAAGGGCAAGCATCCTAAAACTATCCCTGTTCGTGGGGGTAAAGGAAACGAAGTCCTGAAGGTCGACACATCTAAAGGAACTTCCAATTCTCAGGGCGCCTCCAACAAGCCTAAGGAGACCGTCTTCTTTGACGAAGACGATGTCATTACCATCTTTCATACATTGACGAAGGGTAATAACCTGACATTTCCTCCACCACGACGTCCTAAGAGGCGATCCAGCTCAACGATCCCAAGTACTGTCTCTATCATCAGTACATATTTCATTCTACCAAGGACTGCATCTTCCTGAAAAAGAAGATACAACAGCTTAACGACAGCCAAGTGATCAACCTCGAAGCTGAAGACAAGGTCGTATCTTCTAATATAATCACTCTTCAGTTTAGTGAATTTTCTCCCATAGAAGTCCCAGACGACGTGGTCACGATTCCCAAGGCAATAATGGAAGTCGTCAACCTACCGTCAGCTCGCAACCCTACCTTGGTGCCACTCACGACTGAACGTGGTGAGATTATGTGGGTCCATCCAGACCTTGTGCAAGAAGTGACGCAGGGGGTAGTACCTCCCAAAGCAAAATAGGACAAGAAATAGAAGTCATGCCATATTGTTTCCTCTCATATCTACGAGGTTCTATCCGGCGAGACGCGATTGAAGAAGACTTATCTTCAGATATACGGCCCCACATAAGATGAAGCGGTACCTTCTTAACCTTCTGCTGCCCCCATAAGCTCAGAAGTCGGCCCGTCTAAGCCTCTAACTACAGACAAAGCCAAGCAGAAGGAGACACGGTTTGACAAATCTCTGAAGGCGCCAGCTCCTGAAGGCATGGATCGGCCCTACAACTTTGACATACTGGCAAAGCTAGACAATACACCTGCCAGGTTGTCTCTGTTCGATCTATTGCGACTCTCCAAGGAAATGCAGAAGGCCTTAAGTAAGGTATTACTACATGCCGACTCTTACCTCGCTGAAGTCAAAGCCCCCGCTGAAGATCATGTCTCTTGTCCCCACTGCCACAGCACTACGGAAGTGGTGCCCAACATCACCTTTTCACAGGAGGAAATACTACTAAAAAATAATTGTCATGATAGACCCCTGTACTATACAGGGTATATCAGGGCGATCAAGGTGGACGGCATGCACATCGATCCAGGATCCTCCCTCAGCATCATTCCTAGAAGTTTGCTTCAAATTCTGGGAATCTCTCTACATAAGCTATCTGTAACCAACACAACTATCATTGCTTTCAATGTTGGTCGAAGCCATCCGCTAGGCAAGATCAGTCTCAAATGCCAGAACGGTGATCTCCGAACGGAGGTTTCCTGCTATGTGATCGATGCTAATGTATCCTACAATATCTTATTAGAAAGTCCATGGATACACGAGAACATGATCGTTCCTTCCATACTTTACCAGTGCTTCAAGTACGTCAACAGCAACGGTATCGTGAAGACGGAGTTTGCCGATGTCGATACTTTTAAGGGCATCGAAGCTTAGTATAGAGATTCGGTACTTTACCAATCTCAGCCCCCGAAGGATGACGGCAACAAAGTTGACAATAAAGCTGAAGCAAGTTCATCCTCCAATGATGGTCCCCTGATCATCCGAGTCAAACGACGTACTACTCTAAAAAGTACTTAGAAGCCTCTCACAATCTGGATGAAAAAGAAGAACCCTGACAAAGTCAAGCCATTGACCATCACTCTCAGCAAGATACCCCGGAAGGAACCTACTAATGCCCGTCCTTCCAATCCTGAAGAATTATCCTACGTGGTGAACTCGGCCAAGACTATGGCTCCTCTTCCAGATGATGATCCTCTTAATAAGTATATAAATACTCATAATAATGTACCTTCAGTGGATGATGTTATCCCTGAAGAAGAACTTACGTATTTCCTTAGTAAAGGCTTATCTTTGAATTACTCCGATGTCTATCAATCTATAAACTACTACATAGATACGATATACGCTCTAGAGAACGACATAGGACCATACCTCTGTATGCCGATCATGATGCCTCACCTACGGGAAAAAGTTTACCCTGATGATATCCTCTACTTCATCGTTCCAGCCAGAAAGAAGAATGAAGAACTAATCATTTTCGGTCGTATAATTGGCGAGAGAAAGTTCGTTCCAGACTCTACTTCTCCCAAGCATAACACATAAGCTAACTATGACTCTGGAAGAAATGTAACTTTTTTGGTATAGTTGGCAGGCCAAGAATATCATCCAGAACATGGGATATGACATCAAAAGCGACAAGGGGCTAAATTACGGCCGAGGATGACGGTTGCCAATACGACACTTTGCTCCTCCCGGTAAACCCGAGAACTACCATCAACGAAGCGGTGTTGGTTTAGGTTATGTCACTCCCCCAACAACTTTCGAAAGATCAAATGATGAAGCAGATCGTTGTTCTCATTCTTCTGATTCCTCCCTCTGGGACTCAGACTCCAGCATTGGCGATATATTCAAAGTAACGCTGTCCGTCAACATGGTTTTTGTTGACCAAATTGCAAACGATATCTAATCAATCGAGCTTGACCAATGGGCTCAGAAGATTAACACTAGGTGGGAGCTGCACTTCAAACAATGTGAACCACCTACTGAAGACGAAGTCATCCAAGTCAATTTAGGAGACGAATAATCTTTCAAACCAATCTTCATCAGCAAAAGTCTATCTGCGATGAACGCCAATCTCTTATACAGCTTATAAAAGAATACATCAACGTCTTCGCATGGAGCTATGAAGATATGCCAGGCTTGGACCCTAAAGTCGCCATACACTGCCTGAATATTTCGTCTAAAGCTGAGCTAGTGAAGCAGCAACAATGACAATTTCGACCAGACGTCATGGAGGCCATCGAGAATGAAGTCAAGAAGCTTATTTCCAGTGGATTCATTCACGAAGAACAACACCCAGACTGGGTTGCCAACATCATTCCAGTCATAAAAAAGAATGGTAAAGTTTGAGTCTACATCGATTACCGTGATTTGAACTCTGCATGCCAGAAGGACGAGTTCTCTTTACCGACCACCGACGTAATGATCGACAATACTTGCGGCTTCGAGCGGATGTCCTTTATGGATGGGTTCTCAGGCTACAACCAGATCAAGATTTTTTCTGACGACGAGAAGCACACATCTTTTCGAATACCGTTCGTGGTATACTGCTACACGGTGATGCCTTTCGGATTGAAAAATATAGGGGTGACATACCAACGAGCAACAAAAATAATTTTTCTCAATCAATTGCACAAAACTGTAGAGTGCTACGTAGACGATATCGTAGTCAAAAGTCGTCTCAAGGGCAACCACCTCCAAGACTTGAGAACGGTGTTCGAACTATTGCGTGCACACCAACTCAAGATGAATCCAACCAAGTCTTTTCTGGGAGTCTCCAGTGGCAAGTTCCTTAGTTTCGTCATCATTTCAAAGGGTATACATCTGGACCCGAAGAAAGTGAAGGCTATCCTCGATATGGATCCTCCAAGAAACCACAAAGAGCTACGCAGACTACAAGGAAGGCTAGCCTACATTAGACGATTCATTTTGAACCTCTCTGGAAGGTGTCAACCATTCACTCAGCTCATGAAGAAAGGCGTATCTTTGGTCTGGATTGAACAATATCAACGCACATTCGACGACATCAAGGCGTATCTTACAAGCCCTCCAGTATTGGTAGCTCCAATAATGGGAAAAACCTTCTTACTATATGTCCGTGCTATAGACCATTCTCATGGTGCCCTATTATCTCAAAAGAACGAAGGCGGCCATGAACAGGCAATCTACTACCTCAGTCGCACAATGGTGGGTGCCGAGCGCAGATACACACCGGTGGAGAAGGAATGCCTTGCACTAGTATTTGCCATCCAGAAGAAACACCACTATGTGTCTGGAGTTCAGTCCATCCAGGAGTTCAGGCAAGTACATGTTGATGCTTTCATATGCATTACTTTATATTGTTATATTTCACTAATGCATGATATTCCCATGTCTTGACTATTTACACACACGAGAGTTGAATGATTAACTATTGTTCATGTTTTCTCATTGTTATCATGATTGTTATCGTGACCATGTCTACATGATTATGAGGTATGGATATTAGAGGGGTACAATTACTAGGCACGTGGATAAAGCCCGATTCTTTTGTTGGCAACTCTCCCATTTACGGGGGCGGGCCGTTTATAACCTCATTGTTCATCCAAGTCGTCCATGTGTAGGAATATTGTACTTCTCATGACACGTACACTCCTAGCTATTACATGAGTCTCTTTACCTTTCGTGCTTGCTACTTTCTTTATTAGTTCCCTCTTTTGCACGATTTTTTTGTTCATATTGTTTATATTTCCATTGATCATTGCTTCCCATGTTTAGTGTTATATTGCTTATATTGTAATTCTATCATGTTAGTTTATACTTGTACTTGTTCAAATCCTTACTAGATAACCATTTTTCAGTTGTAGATGACGTGATATGTCCATAGGTTTACGGTGAGTATATTAGAAAAACTGACGTCACTGGCGTACCCGATTCCAGTACTGATGCGAATTAGCATATTTGCTTCCATATGGATTCGCATTAGTAAGTAGTTATAATTATAAAGTTTAGTTTATTTATTTTATTTTTTGCTACCGGGTTTTTACTCGAGACTCTCTGAGTTGTAGATTATTTGATAATTTTAATATTATGACTATTGGATATTATTTTGGTGATTATTGCTAGCTTATTTGTGGGTGATATATGTGCTTATTGTGCTTATTGTGGACCATTGTTATCATAGACAACATACTACCTCTGATGTTGCGGCGTAGGCTGGACTTAGCCACGAATTCGTTTCCTAAAAGTAGGAGCGGGTCGTGACAGATTCTGTGCCACTGTGATCTTATTTTTTTTCGGTTATACATGGACTTGTATGTTAGGATTAAATGTGTTAAGAGAGCATCCAAGTGTAACTTGGGTTCTGTCGATGATGCCATCGATGATATATAGTGGTTGTGTGTGACCTAGTGTGATAGTAGACTTTCTTGTATTGAAACTATTCTTCAATGATTTCTATGACTTAGACACGACTCATGACACAACATTTAGAGTGAGTGTTTCATTGGTATTAACGCGGACCCTTTACTTGGCCCTTGTAAGGGGTTCGTGTGATGGATCATATATGACTAGTTGTGTTAGTTAGAGGACTTGCATGTGAGATACGAGTCGTGCGGGTGATGGACCTGATCTTGTACTACTCTTGGGCGGGGAAGACTATTAGTAGGCATACAGTATTACCCTATCCTTAGCCTCACTTTTGCCTTGGTATAGGCTATACTAGTAGATTTTCCATTATCATCTACGAACTAGTATCCGGATTGGGCGAAAGTATGCTAGTATATTCATGATATTAGTTGACGTTAATATCACTCCGTACCTACCTGTGCGATTCCAAAGTAGTCTTCAAGTGCATTACACCTGTTAGTTATGTTCAGTTCATGCATATTACTTTTATTGTTTATATTGTGGCTAGTTATTGTATCTTGTTACATCCTTCTGAGGACCTAGTGATCTCTCCAGATGTCTGATGGACTTCAGGAGTATAGTTATTGTGGTGTATTATAGCTGGATTTAGGTATTAATGGTATTGTTATTTTATTATATCTTTCCTGTCGTTTATATTCTCTTGTAGTTTATATTTCTACCATAATTTATATGCTGTTATAGCCTAGTTTTGCGAGCTTACCCTTTTTCTCTATCTCGATCGAACTACTGTGATATTGGCGGCTGACTCTATTACACTTATTTATTTCTTGATACTTATACATTAACGTAGATTAAGATATAGTTTATCTAGCATATATTAATTTACTTTACAACGTACTACGATTATGATAAGTCCATTAAATTAGGATACTTATTCCAGTCGTACAACTGGCATGCTCATGCCTTGGATTCCTATATATTTAGGAACTAGGACATGACATATATCCTAGGCCGTCTATATGCATGCAAAATGTTAGTATTCTAAAACATACAGTACACATGATTTCTTATTCCTTACTGTTCAATTGTTCTTCTTCTATCAAGTGTACTTTCATATTGTTATCTTATTATATTTATACTTTTCTTATCGTATCGTATCATGCCTAGTTTATCTTTTCTTTTACTGTTGTTCCTTCATGCTTGTATATTATATTGTTTAATGTAATGTTATGGTAAACTTGTCCCAATCCTGACTGGATAACAATTTTTCAGCTTTAGACGACGACATACGTCCTGAGGTCTAAGTGTGTATGTTGGTGGCACTGGTGTTACTGACGTACCAGATTCTGGCACTGATACGAATTAGTATATTTTATTTCGTATGCTTTTCCATTAGTTAGTGGTCATAGTTTTAGATTCTAGTTTATCAGTTGTACTTTTCTCCTATCGGGTTTGTTTATGAGACTATCTAAGTTGTACTGAATTATTTTGACAGTTTTTTTAGTTTATTGTTGAGACTATTGGATATTATCTTTGATGGTTTAGCTATAGATGTTATGTGCATATTGTTTTTGTCATTGACCATGTTATCATTGATGACATAGATGCTGCGGCGGAGACTAGACTTAGCTAGTTACACGTATCCCAAAAGTGGGAGCGGGTCATGACAGTTCCTTCCAAGCGTTGAACTCAGGCGGTCACAGTTCTTGAATTCCAAGAACTTAAAGCTTGATTACTTCCGTGTTAGTATTTTAGGTCTTTCTACCTTAGCCGCTACGATATCGGTCCCTTTCTTATATACTGTGGCTACTACAAATACATTGTTGTCAGCCATCAGCATAGTGACAATCTGAGTCAAATTGTCTACTGGTTTTTGCTAACCAGTTGATCTTGGAACTGGCACTGAAGTTTCTCCAGGGTTAAATTGTCCACTTGTCTTAGTTTTGAAAAATAAGAACAAAGAGTTTATTGAGGCATTTCGTCAAACACTTGCATACACACTCCGATACGTGTCCGATACACATATCAAATAGATACCAATTCCTACCAAACTTGGTCTACATCTATGGGACACCTAAATGAATACAAATATAGAAAGAAATCAATAATTTGAATGAGTTTGATAGGTTTTACCTATTGAGAGTGAATCTCAATGAAAAGCTTAATAAATGAGGGTCCTTCCCCAATTTGTAATGATCCCAAGCCTCCAAATCCTTGCTAGCTACCCACCAATGTTATCCTCTACTGCAGGGGAGTCCAATGCAAAATACTAGGTTCAATTTGGAGAAGAAATGAAGAATTAGGAGTGATTTGGGGAAGAACACTAAACTAGGGTTTGTAGGTTTAATGAAAGGTGGCAAGGGGTCTAACATGTTGTTTATATAGGCAAAAGGTTGCACCTTGGCTGCCAAGGATCCTTTCTAGGATTAGGGTTTAGTTTCATAGGGTTTAAAGGTACCTAGTGTAATTTTAGCCTTTCTAGTAAAGGCCTATAGGAAATATCTAACCTTTAACAAATACCCCTTCCAAATTAATATCTAGATATTCCAAACCTTGTCATGTAATGGAAGCTTCTAATCTAATATCTAGCCTATGACTAACATGTAGATTAGGGAAATTCTAGGTTAAGGCCTAATATCTTAATTAGCACATTACCTATTAATCAAAATCTTAAATAATTCAAAAGTCACAAAATGACAAAAATACCCATGTGCTGAAAAGTTGTAATTAGTCATTATAATCACATGGTTAGGTCCCCATGGTCAAGGTTAGTCTCTAGGCTAAGTAGGTTTAAGGTTAAACTAGCAAAACATCAAAATCACAAAGCACCAATTTAAATAGTATTAAATTAATTAAAATTCACCAAAAATTATTAACATGAATTAAATCCTATTACTTAATAATCAAATTTTACAAAAGTTCAAAATTATCCTCATTTTAGAAAAGTGGTTGTTACATTAATTATTGGATAAAGTGCAAAAAACCCCTCGTTAAATTCTCGCTTTTTGTACTAAAAAACCCCATGCTCATTTTGCCCCATTTCTGTTAACTGGTGTTAAGTGGGGTATGTTATAACCATTTTACCCCTCTCTCACTCTCCCACCTTCTTTCTCTCTCTCTCTCTCTCTCTTCGGTGGTGCAGGGAGGAGGAGAAGGGGGCGTGGAGGAGGAGGAGGGGGGCTAGCTGGCGGGGAGGAAGAGGGGGCGGGGAGGAGGAGGGTGGGAAGGAGGAGGCCGGCGGAGAGAAGGAGGGAGCGGGGAGGAGGAGGGCAGGGATGAGGGGGCTGGCCTGGGGATGAGGAGGAGGTTGGTGGGGAGGAGGGAGGGGGCTGTGAGGAGGGGGCTGGCCTGCGGTGAGGAGGAGGGGGCGGTGAGGAGGAGGCCGACGGAAAGGAGGAGGGCTGGCCGGCGGAGAGAAGGAGGGGGGAGGAGGCCATAGGGGAGAAGGAAGGAGGGTGCGGGGAGGATGGGGCTGGCCTGGGGATGATGAGGAGGCTTGCGGGGAGCATGAGGGAGAGGGAGGTGAGGAGGGGGACTGGCCTGCGGTGATGGGGAGGGGGCGGTGAGGAGGAGGCCGACGGGGAGAAGGGGGGCGAGGAGGCGGAGGGGGGTATGGGGTGGAGGGGGGCTGGGCGAAAGGACATAACGGCCATTTCTAAAGATCAACAAACGGTAGGGGCTTTTTGCTCGCGCGAGGAATCTAAGGAGGGGCAAACTGCTAAAATTTTCTAGTAGGTCTTTCTTCGTAAAAGGCGTAGATCTAACGAGGAGTTTTTGCAATTTACCCTTAATTTTAAGATAAAGGCTTACTAAATTGTTTTAGTTATATGAAATATATTTGATCATATGAATTTAAATTATTATTCTAATCAAAATAGATTTGATTAAACAATTATTTTATAATATGAAATATATGATTTAAATTATTACGATGATCTTTTAGTTTATACAAATATATATATTCATATTATTTGATATTATCAAATATTTATAAATTAGTATTGAGTTTAATTAATTAATGGATTATGATTCAAATTAATCTTGATTTAAAGGTTTATTGATTATAGAATAAGTAGTGAAGATTAGTTTCATAACTTTTTAATAAAAACTACTAGAATATTATATAGTTAATTATAATGATTTATAGGAACCGAAAGTAGGTGTCTTTATCTAACCAAACCCTAAGATTTATACATAGGTAAGTCTATACAGGAAGCCTCCACAAAAATCCTTCTCATCTATACTCAACTTTCTCCTTGTACATCCCTCTTCCATCATCTTCAAGCCTTCATAGTAGCCGGCACCATCTCCTCCAAATTTTGCAGTGCCGTGCCGCTGCTACCTTCCTTCAAGCCCGGTTCATCCTCCCCCTCGATAGCCCACCATGTCCACGACCACAAATAACCACCACATCGATCTCGTCTCCCTCCCGATCATTGCCTTCGACACCACCCAATTTGTGTCCGGCTGTGTGTCCATAACCACCCAATCCATGTCCGAACCCGTGTGTCCGTGTCCATCCCATCTTATACTATTAGACCATCTCCAATGGTGATTTCTAAAATTGAGTTCTTATCCTACTTGGTATTGTACTTTAAGGAGATTTCTATCCTAGTTGGAAGAGTTTCTACATAGAAATTGTAGACATACAAAAATGGTCTCCAATGGTTCTCCATTTCTATCCTATGTGTCACATAGTAAAAGGACTAATTTAATGGTGTGGGGTCCAATAATAATTGTCATGAGAGATAGGAGAATTTCTATAAGAGTTTCTACATGTAGAAACTCTCCTAAAAAGTTTCTATCCAACATCATTGCCACCTAGGATAGAAATGGTGATAGAAATCACCATTGGAAGAAATTTTTTCTAAAATGGATTTCTTCCATAGAAATAGGGAAGATAGAAACCTCCATTGGAGATGGTCTTATATTACAAACCCAACTCGTGTTTGACACACCCGACACGAATAGCAAGCATCCAAAACACCACCACTGCCTGGCTACCAAGCCCAGCCCTGCCTACCGCCGACAGCCACTACCGATAACCAACTCACCGCCTTTCTTCCCTAACCATCACCCACGCCACCTCCTATACAGAATTGCCCATCCACCACCACCATAACCACGGTCACCGTCGCCAACTAAGGCCAATCCCACCGCCGTCATCATATACCTCCACCACCACTTACCTCTGCGGCGACCACGTCTCCCGAGCCCTCGCCAACCTCCGCATCTTTCCCAGACGAACCTTTACCGCCGCCATCATGCCGACATCGTTCTCCAGTGCCGCCCTCAATCAATCGTCTCCGTGCCTCCGCAGACCCGCCCGCGTAGTCGACCACTGCGATCGTTCTGGAGACGAGTCTCTATTTAGCTGCGACCGAGGTCGCCTTCAACCCTTGGCGACCACGGATCTGTGCTGAGTAGCGATCCCGACCGCCGCTGCCTCTACGACACGTCATCGCCCTCCTCTTGTGGCAGCGTCAAGCGCCTCGCGATGAACCGCGGCCCAGATCTGCCCGCACGATCCTCCGTTGCCGCTCCCTCCAGCCTGCCGTGAGCGCCGCCTCCCAAAATCTTGGTGAGCTTTCCTTTCTTTCTCTCTCCATGTCTCTTTTCCCTCTTTCCTATGAGTAACAACTCAATGTTGTGGTCCCCCTCCTCTATTATAAAGAGGACAACAGCCTCTTTTACTTCTTTCCATAGAGAAGAGTGTTTGTTTCTTTGGAAACATTAAATGAGGGAGAGGGATAAGTAATACTATTGTATTTGATGTACTTTATTACAACAACCTAAGGAAACAAAAATGATTTTAATACTTTGATATTGTTACGTACTAGTTATGTATTAGTAAACGCATACATTAGTATATATATGATTCTTGTTATGTTTTATATCATTAGTATTATTTTGGTTATTTTCAAATATAAATATATATTAAATAATATTTTTCTAAAGTTTTAGTAAACAAAATATTGCATTTAAGTATATTGCTATATTATTTTTCAGTATTTTAAAATATTATTTTACCCAATATTATTAATAGTCTTTTATTTCTGGATATAATAGAGATATATATTTTCTAAAAGGAAAAGATTTATATAAAATCTAAATGATATTATATAAGCTTTATTAGACTTTTTTGTAAATTTCATTATAAAGGTATAAATAGTTTATATAACTATTTTCTAAATAATATTTGGCTAAATGTAATTACTAGATTTTATTCTAAATTCCTACATAGCTATAAATATTTTCCTAATATACAAATATATTTTTGATTATGAGATACAATATTAATCCAATTCCTTTTATTAAAGATAGTCATTTTGATCGCGACTAATCGTATTCCCTATCTCTTTGCCAAATTCGAACTTCTTCGTGCCTAACCCAGCAAATGGACTGTGCTGAACGCAACGAGATTATCGGTTTCACCAGCTAAGGACCCCACATGCGTACATTTTGTTGTAGTTTTTCGATATTGATTATCACTATATTTCACTGTTGGTCATTCTTTATGTAATTTTTGTCTCTTTTATGTTTTGTCATATTTTGTCGTGTCGGGAATGAGAAGTACCAAGGATATGTGATCTGACCTTATACAGTGTAGACACCATAGACATTAATTTATTATTGCAAAGTAGACATCGTAGGCAGTGTTATTTTATTACAAATTAGACGTCGGAGACATTGTTATTTTATTGCAAAGTAGACATCGTAGATATTTTGGTGTAACTGTCCCTAGACCGATCACATATCAAAGGTTCTTCAGTCACCTAGAAAGTATTTTCTTTGTTTATTTCATTTACTGTCCAATTTTCGTCTAGTTTTCTTATGTCTTTTCCTATTTATTTTTTAAAGTCATATATATAATGGCTAACCTCTGCTTTATAGTCGTTTTCATATATTGGAACTGCATTTAATAAATTTTACACGTTCCATCCTGACTGAGTAACCCAACAATTTTTAGGTTAGCCGCGACTACGCTCAGCATTGGGAAAAGAGGTGTACTTGCTGGCCAAACCTAGAGACTAGTTAGGTAGTTGTGCATTTGTTCAGTTGTTCTTTATAAATTGTGAGATATTGTACCTTGTATCAAATATAAATCCTTCAATATTTTAATTAAATTTAGTTTTTGTGAATGAGCATTATTTATGATTTTTAGCATTGTGGGTTAACAGCGTTCTACTGTTGACACTGCGGCGTAGGCTGACTTGGACACGTACTCGTATTCCGAAAAGCGGGTACGGATCGTGACACCTTGTCTAGAATCTAGCAAGTCAATTCAAACAAAACATATCTATAAACATGAATAATAAATAATCTAGTAAATTACTACATAGTTAATACCCTGAATACTCATATAAACCTTCCATCATGAATGTGTCGGTGTCCTGTAGTCAATCGTGTCAATGAACATGACATAATGCACACAATACCTAATGTCGATAGACACTGTCAATAATAAGACATAGGCTCCCGATTCAAATTCGAACGCCAAATATCGACTAAATCCTACGTCATGATAAACTAAAATAGAAACAACAGTAAAGGAAAGAAATAATCTATAGCGATAGCAAGGTACACTTGTCTGCAACTTCTAACTGAGAAAACGACGATCCGGCTCAAATATCCTCGATACCACCGTCACGTGCACCTATAATAAATATTCTATAATTAGTAACACATTAATAACTTACCATATACGGTCTTACCATGTATAGACCATAATAATGTCTATATTCCTAAAACTAGTCATAATGACATAAAATACCACTTTAATTCTGTAAATTATGTATAAATATTCTATAAATAATATTTAATATATTTATTATGCAATAAAATGTATACAAGTCTTGTATTGATTATACACCAATATGTAGGAATGTTGAGCACCTTTGGAGGGTGGTGAATAGAGTGCGTGTATGCAGTAGAAAGATATCACCAAAAAAAATTATATAAGCAGTGTCACAGGTATGAAATATTGGGCAGATGATATCAAACTATATGAATAGAAATGCGTAAAGTAAAGATCATCAGAAAAGTAAACTCATGACATAACTATGTACACTGGTATCCATCTGAGAGAACTAGTCCAATCTCAAGTACTCTTGTTCGATGTTAATCCACTATGGCACAAGATCTAACCGAGCGCTTGCATCTCCTTATAACACGAGTTTGCGTCCGAATGACTCGCAACTTCAACTGAGACAAACTGTGAAAACCTGAACATTTTTATAAAGCCTTTTTTATAACTCGAACCAAACTCTAGATTGAATTGAAAAGTCACACGTCTTGGATAGGAGTCGTTAAGGCTATATATAAAAATGAATAGCTCTAGAATGCTTTTAAATAGCGAGAGAAGAGAAGAGTGAATGAATGATTTGGAATGAGAAGTTCTCCTCTATTTATAGCATTTTTTGGGGCAGAACGTGGCATGAGTTTGGGTCCACAATTTTCATATTTTGAAAATTGGTTAGAGATATTCAGGAAGACCAAAACAGTCTAGAACTAACCTGAGTGAACTCGGGGTGAATTCAGGCCGAACTCGGCTTGAGTTCTATCATGAATATATACTTATTTTTGTTGGGCTTTTTGTATTGGTATTGGATATGGAATTGGGTTTAGTCTTTGTATACAATATGGGTTAGATAAGTAGGCTTATTTTAGACAGTGGAGTTCAGTAGAAAGGCAGTTGCCAATCCGATCAACCTCACATTTTTCTAGATTCAATAAAAGGAAAAATACATAATAAAATGTAAAAACAAGTCTTCACCAGCATCTTTAGTTTTTGTACGATGAAGACGATGAGTAGTAGCATGTTGGAAGTATACATTCTGTTTCTGTACCTATAATGTATTATTTGCGTATCGACTAAAGTTTATGTTGGTCATCAAAATCAGGTGTGACTATGACATATGGGCTAACAATCTCTCACATTTTAATTATTGGCAAACTTTTAGTTTATACCAAATAATATCCAAAAAATAACTTGAACATTTTATACCTTCTTGGTTTGGTACTTAGAATTGGCGTTTGTTGATATTTGGCACATTTGGTATATACTCTTCTCCCCCATTGTCATTTGGTTAAAATGAATGCTCCCACGCAAGTATTGAGTACGAACAAACAAGAAGATAGCATAATCATACCAAAAAAATAATAAACATGGCCTATAATAATCAAACTACATAAGTATAATATGACAGATATCACCAAACTCACTAGCAATAGCATGCAAGTACAAAAACTAACGAAATAAATATGGTAGTCTGAAAGAGAGTTAACCATGACTAGTGCAGAAAAGTAGAAATTACAAGATCATCATCATCAGCAGTAGATGTAGTCAAAAAGTATCCAAAGCCCAAAGACGCTCATCAACTCTCATCATCACCAGTGTTAGCAGAACGACTGGGATAAATATAGGCTGTAGAAGGGTCAAAGTAGTGTCGAGCCTAGCAATCCTCGAATCTGGGTCTGATGAAGTCTGGATGATAAAGTATCAAAGTGGGACTAGAGGGATAATGAGTCAGTCTCCACTGAAGATCAGCGATACCGTTCCGCAGAGTTTGGAACTAGTATAAAACGGTAGTCCGTGTCTCGCTGACAGATGCGCGCTGCTGATAACACTCATCGTCAAGAGTGCAACGAGCCTAAAATTGCTCGCTCAAGAGTGTCATCAGCTGGTGCAGGCTGAGGAGCTTGGGTAGCATGTGGAATGCCTCCGGCACCAACTACAAGAGGGATAGGAGGAGGAAACCTACTAGACCTATGAAGTTCAGATGGAGTACCATCAATGGGATACGAATCCAAAGGAATGTTGAATCTATAAAATATAATAGGTACAACCATAGAATAAATAAGGTTTCGACCGGCCTTTCTGCAGTTGTATATAGCCGTCATCATGGTTTTGGGAAGACTAAATGGAATCCCAAACTAAATGTATTACATGGCGGATAGTTCCAAATACGTGATCTCATAGGTAGATCTCGTTTTGGGCAAGATGGATACCATAATCACAACAAGAAAAAAGGCTTTTTTTGACAGTTTTTCTCTATCAAGAAATGGGTATCTTGACGGTTGCGAATCCGTCGAGTAGGCCAGAATCAAGAAAAGTCCCCACCTTTTCTTGACGGTCGCTGATATAGCTTTTCGTGACGGTTTTTGGCCGTCATATGAAATAGTTTTCTTGACTGCTTTTAGCCATAAAAAAATAAGTTTTAAAAAACCGTCAATGTAGATGAAAACTTATTTTGACTCTGGCCTAGATGACGGTTAATAACTATCAAGAAATGAATATTTGCAGGAAAGTTAAGATATTTGTGATATTTTATAATCATCAAGACAAGCTAAATTTTGTGTAACATTTTTTAATAATTATATATTATATATCAAACACATACATAATATCAATTATCCAGAACATCGTAAACATCAAAGAGCTATAATACACAATTTTTGTATTAATAATTATGTGCTCGTACACCATAATCTTTAATTCTAACGCATCTAAAAAACAAAAGTATATGCGGCTTTTACAACATCTAAAACATCCAAAACCTATATTTATACAAGTAAACCAAAATACATTTGAATCTGGACCACATCCATCCCATCATAGTATAACCTTCATTTTCTATGTAGCTCCTGAGAGAACAAGAGAAATAGATTTCATCATTATGTGTGTTTGTACAAACTGATATCAAATGTATCAGAGATTTAATTTTTTTAGCATATATTAACTGTATCAAAGAACAAGTTTATAAAAATTTGCATGCATTAATGGGAAATTTATATTATGTGTCAATTATCAGAGTATATATATCAAGTATACTAGTCCTGGTATCAGTGAATTATATCAGAGTATATCAAGTGTACGAATGTCTGGTACCATCCATATATAGCATTTACAATGTACACTTTATAGGTGTTTAGTAGAGTATCAAGTTTGGAAAAAATTTATGTATCAGTGAACCAAGTGTACGTGTGTGTTGTTGGCAGATGTGTACAGCAGGAGAAAATTAAACCTTATTGTTGGGCCTTGCTGAGTGCTCTAGTCCTAAATGTTGCCGTGTTAATATAAATAAACCAACATGCTACATCAGTTAAGACAAAGAAAGGCAATTTGATTTATTTTAAATATCGTATATTATATACATCTTCTCTTGAATGATTAAAATAATATTAAACTCCAACTTATTATTAGTATGTAGATAAAAATCTTTAAGATCAAGTTCCTAAGTAAATGCTCAAAAATCAAATATGATGGAAAAATAGAATTAGACAGGCACTATATAACACTATTGCGACACTAAACCAAACTGTTGAATTACAACTAATTAACTTTCCCAAAAGACTATCAACTATTTGTAGTCAACAAATATATCACTCTTCTGATTCTACAATCTTGACATAAATTACTAAATACATCAAATATGCAATTAAATTATAATCGAAAAATAATTCCCAATACATCAGATATGCAACATCATGTAAGGTTTATATACCAAAGAAATTAAGTTTGGTTCTGGTTCAATATACATGGAGTTGCTAACCACTTCAATATATATCAAGTTCAAAAGAAGAAGAAGAAGAAGCAAGAAAGAAATTCAAGACTTTACTTGTTACCAGTATGTAGTTTATAATCAAGGAAAAATTAAATGTAGATATATGTAGTTAAGGGCTTTCCTATAATTGGTCAAAATTCTACTTTTTACCATTTTCTTTCAAAGACATTTGGGTGAATAAACGTCCCAATAAATACAAAGTTAAAGATATTTGACAAACAAGTCATACCTCAGCTCTGATATCAACAAGAACAACATAGAAGCAAATAATTTCATTTCCTCACCTTCGCTCTCCTCCTTTTTCGTTAACATGCCTTAAGCAAAGGAATGTCCAGCTTCAGATGTATCATCATAGTAAAAATAAGGATAATGCATGAAGTCTGATTCATATATCACTCGAGTAAGGTCTATCGACCATAGAAAAATATAATTTGGTTAAGAGGGAACAAGAATCGAACCTGACAACAGCTTTCCAAGAAATTAAAAATATACATATTGAACAAAATGTGGAAATGAATGTCATTTGTAGTAGTTACAGAGCTCTCCAGTCTTGATACGAGTATCATGAAAATAAAATAATCTAATTTGATACATGCTCAGGCAAGGAGGTATTATTTTTATTTGATACTAATATAGCAATTAAAAGAATCTTTACAAAAGGATCATCTAATTGTTGTTTGAAAAAATAGTATCAACTGTAAGGGTTTCCATAGACATTGAAGTACTCTACATACAAGTTCCTTGGAATTGAAAATTAATCACTAGTAGATTTATGTATGTTGTTATGCTTCCTACTTTCATTCACTCATCATCACTCCCAAATACCTGTTGCTGCATCACTGTCTAGCTACTAGAAATCCCATTCACCCCTCTTACTGACACATACTCAAAATTCCTGGACACACACAAGAACATAGCAAAAAATAGGCACTAATACATGTTTTTAATTCCTACACTATGTAATAATTGACACGAAAATCATACCTACAACTCTAGCAACGGCACATTTAGTTTTTACTGTTTGCTAAAGCCTCATGTTTGTCTTTGCCCATATCTAATTTTCAATCTCAAGTGAAATGATGTGACTTATTATAAATTGTTAGTCCCTTCTCTCACAAACTATGTACATGAGGTCCACCACTTAGTTTCTCCAAATTTCTATGAATTAAAGAATGAAAGTTACTATAAATGCTCGTATATAGTTTAGTGCCAAACATTACATCAGGTTTGTGTCTGTCTTTATCCATATCTTACCTATAATTTCAAGCAAAATGATCTGAGTTGTCCTTGTTTCCATAAACTATGTACATGAGCACCACTAAGTATCTGAATTTAACTTGGGATAACCAAAAATGCAAGACAACAGATCTGGCAATAAATTTATCAAAGATATGCACTAGATTAGCATAATGACAAATATGATTAAGAAAAAAAAAGAAGCTCGGACCATGAGAGCACCAAGTCAAGAAGAGCACAAAGGGCCTCTTGCTCTCTGCAGGTTCAACAGAGTAATCTTCCTCGGTGGCCTGACCACAATTTACTTTTTGCTAACTAATTGTCCTGCAAGAGATCCAAAGCACCTAGTAAAGTTAAAACCTAAATCCTCAGAGTCGTAGCTCAATATTTCCTTCATATTCTTCATACATATTCAAGTGTCCTCAAGACAACGCATCTCTTGTACCAACCGTAATAAATATGAGCGCGACCAAAATCCAATAAATGATAATTATGCTGCAGAATCAATAGCAGAACCAAGTCATGATCAAAGAAACTTACCATATTTAACAAAACAAAAAGAGAATAACTAAGTAGCTGATGTTGAAATGATCCAACCTACATGAACACAATGAACTGCAATCCAAGTGCAAAAAATACTGCAAAAGTTAACACGTTAAAGTTATTTTATTAACGATGTCCTAGCAATGCCAAAATAATAGGAGAGACTCAGAGAGTAGATAGTAACATTTTCAAGTACCCTACGCTGTTATTAGCATTTTTTTAAAGTAGCTACGCCTTCAAGATAAGTCATGTTTTTGTTTCTTAAAAACAATAAAAAAACCCCTCCAAATATTGATAATCTGATAGACTGATACTTCATTTTAAAGGGTATAGTATAATATTGGTCTTTCCCTGATAGAATTTTCTCCAACAACAACTATAGTTTAATATGTAAGACAAGTGATCTACAACAAAGAAAACACCTGATGAAAATGCACAATATTTGGAAGCTTTAAGTTAAAGAAGATTGAGCACCTGATAATATTACTAAGCGAGTACTCTCAGATAGCAATAACTAAAATACACTTGCATGACATTAGTTCAAGTTCTACCTTAAAGGTGCTTTATATCACATTTAGTAGTTCCAATATAATATATTATCTAATAATTTAACTTTGATAGTGCTCCAAAATAAGTAACCCCTTCTGAAATTCGTATGTGTAAGGAAGGTGTATGATTGTATCTCAAATAACAGAAGCTGAGTTTCAACTGACATCTTCTTGCAACATGAATGAATTTTTCCATCTCTGACTACCATTGGAATTATTAGATAGTATATCTTATAAATGAAAACTAAACATCAATTGGACAAATATCTAAAGATATAAGCATTTATGCAGTCTTATCTAGTCAAATACTTGAATAGTGAGCAAAGATCAATACCACATCCAACAATTTCTCGCAGTACCTCCAGGCCCTAAATGATGGAACAAGTAACGTTAATTACTAATTATTATGAACATCATGAAAATTCATAGAGAAAAGAAGGAAATATATATAACCTTTCCTGACAAACCCTTAGTAGTAGAATGAGCAATCCCACTTGTGTATAGTAGGAACTAATTGAGGATACTATGGATGCAAATCCGTACTCGATTCAAATATGAACTATACTGTGTGCCAATCTCAAGAACTCTCCACGCTATTATTGATTTCAATTTTGAAGAACGGCAAATAATTCGTGTATAATTACTGTTACGGAAAGGTCTCGATGTAATCAGAGGCCTTGCGAGCCTCTGAAGAAATATCTTGCGTACGTTCCTTCTCATTCCTAAATAATTTATGGTGCGTACGTTTCTTCTTATTGCACACATCACAACTAAGACATTTCAACGAAGACCATTCCTACTGTGTTGAGTAAAGAGCGAAAGAGAATTCAAGTGTGTACCTGAGCCATGATCGGCTCATCGTACTGTACCTTGATCCTCTCTACATCGTACTTGTGAACGACGAGAATTGGAACATCGAATAATTTTGAATCCAGAATAAGATCGAAATCAAAGAAGAAGATGGGGTGGTCGGAGAGGAAGGGGCCGGGGGAAGGGGGTAGGGGAGAGGCCGATGGACTCGAGAAGGAAGTCAAACTCGTTGACAGAGTGATAGGAGAGGTGCGTCCGGAGGAGGCGGGGGGTAGGGGTAGGAGGAGAGGGAGAGGATCTGGAAGAGAAGGAGGGAGAGGGAGTAGGGGGAGTTGGAAGCGATGTGGTCGAAGAAGGAGAAGGAAAGGGACCGCATGGAGTGGTCAGGGCCGATCGAGCCTCTTTTAGGGCACAACTACGATGGCGGTAGCAGATGTTCTTCAGCTTTGGTAGGGACAGAGTGGTGGTGGTGGCGATCGAGAGGAGACAGAAGAGAGGGAGGAGGAGGTGGTAGTGGTGGTGGTGGTAGTGGTGGTGGTGGTGGCTACATCACGCATGGCTTGTTTAGGGTTTTAAGAGGGGGAATGGGATTTAGGGTTTCTTCTTCTTTTCTTCTACTTCTTTTCTTCTTTTCTTTTTTGAGTTTTTCTTTCTCAGAGGTAGGTTAAAAGAAGAAGATGAAGAGGATTTTTTTGAAATAAGGTTTTTAGATCGAGAGAAAGTTCGTTGGGTTCCTCAATTAAAGAGAACCACAACCGTCAACAATTATAAACGGTTTGAAAAATTACTAAAATGGCAGCTAAAAATCCTGCCAAAATTTTGGCACATACATTGGTTGAAGTTTATCACCAAATCGTCAATAAGTAAAATGATGTTTCTTGACGGATCGTTCAAAACCGTCAACTATTGGGGTATAAATTTTCTAAATTAACATAAAAAGTGTCCTTTCTTGACGTAAGGCTAAAACCCTCAAGATAACCTATTTTCTTACCATATTTAACAAAACAAAAAGAAGCTCGGACCATGAGAGCACCAAGTCAAGAAGAGCACAAAGGGCCTCTTGCTCTCTGCAGGTTCAACAGAGTAATCTTCCTCGGTGGCCTGACCACAATTTACTTTTTGCTAACTAATTGTCCTGTAAGAGATCCAAAGCACCTAGTAAAGTTAAAACCTAAATCCTCAGAGTCGTAGCTCAATATTTCCTTCATATTCTTCATCCATATTCAAGTGTCCTCAAGACAACGCATCTCTTGTACCAACCGTAATAAATATGAGCGCGACCAAAATCCTATAAATGATAATTATGCTGCAGAATCAATAGCAGAACCAAGTCATGATCAAAGAAACTTACCATATTTAACAAAACAAAAAGAGAATAACTAAGTAGCTGATGTTGAAATGATCCAACCTACATGAACACAATGAACTGCAATCCAAGTGCAAAAAATACTGCAAAAGTTAACACGTTAAAGTTATTTTATTAACGATGTCCTAGCAATGCCAAAATAATAGGAGAGACTCAGAGAGTAGATAGTAACATTTTCAAGTACCTTACGCTGTTATTAGCATTTTTTTAAAGTAGCTACGCCTTCAAGATAAGTCATGTTTTTGTTTCTTAAAAACAATAAAAAAACCCCTCCAAATATTGATAATCTGATAGACTGATACTTCATTTTAAAGGGTATAGTATAATATTGGTCTTTCCCTGATAGAATTTTCTCCAACAACAACTATAGTTTAATATGTAAGACAAGTGATCTACAACAAAGAAAACACCTGATGAAAATGCACAATATTTGGAAGCTTTAAGTTAAAGAAGATTGAGCACCTGATAATATTACTAAGCGAGTACTCTCAGATAGCAATAACTAAAATACACTTGCATGACATTAGTTCAAGTTCTACCTTAAAGCTGCTTTATATCACATTTAGTAGTTCCAATATAATATATTATCTAATAATTTAACTTTGATAGTGCTCCAAAATAAGTAACCCCTTCTGAAATTCGTATGTGTAAGGAAGGTGTATGATTATATCTCAAATAACAGAAGCTGAGTTTCAACTGACATCTTCTTGCAACATGAATGAATTTTTCCATCTCTGACTACCATTGGAATTATTAGATAGTATATCTTATAAATGACAACTAAACATCAATTGGACAAATATCTAAAGATATAAGCATTTATGCAGTCTTATCTAGTCAAATACTTGAATAGTGAGCAAAGATCAATACCACATCCAACAATTTCTCGCAGTACCTCCAGGCCCTAAATGATGGAACAAGTAACGTTAATTACTAATTATTATGAACATCATGAAAATTCATAGAGAAAAGAAGGAAATATATATAACCTTTCCTGACAAACCCTTAGTAGTAGAATGAGCAATCCCACTTGTGTATAGTAGGAACTAATTGAGGATACTATGGATGCAAATCCGTACTCGATTCAAATATGAACTATACTGTGTGTCAATCTCAAGAATTCTCCACGCTATTATTGATTTAAATTTTGAAGAGACGGCAAATAATTCGTGTATAATTACTGTTACGGAAAGGTCTCGATGTAATCAGAGGCCTTGCGAGCCTCTGAAGAAATATCTTGCGTACGTTCCTTCTCATTCCTAAATAATTTATGGTGCGTACGTTTCTTCTTATTGCACACATCACAACTAAGACATTTCAACGAAGACCATTCCTACTGTGTTGAGTAAAGAGCGAAAGAGAATTCAAGTGTGTACCTGAGCCATGGTCGGCTCGTCGTACTGTACCTTGATCCTCTCTACATCGTACTTGTGAACGACGAGAATTGGAACATCGAATAATTTTGAATCCAGAATAAGATCGAAATCAAAGAAGAAGATGGGGTGGTCGGAGAGGAAGGGGCCGGGGGGAAGGGGGTAGGGGAGAGGCCGATGGACTCGAGGAGGAAGTCAAACTCGTTGACAGAGTGATAGGAGAGGTGCGTCCGGAGGAGGCGGGGGGTAGGGGTAGGAGGAGAGGGAGAGGATCTGGAAGAGAAGGAGGGAGAGGGAGTAGGGGGAGTTGGAAGCGATGTGGTCGAAGAAGGAGAAGGAAAGGGACCGCATGGACTGGTCAGGGCCGATCGAGCCTCTTTTAGGGCACAACTACGATGGCGGTAGCAGATGTTCTTCAGCTTTGGTAGGGACAGAGTGGTGGTGGTGGCGATCGAGAGGAGACAGAAGAGAGGGAGGAGGAGGTGGTAGTGGTGGTGGTGGTAGTGGTGGTGGTGGTGGCTACATCACGCATGGCTTGTTTAGGGTTTTAAGAGGGGGAATGGGATTTAGGGTTTCTTCTTCTTCTTTTCTTCTACTTCTTTTCTTCTTTTCTTTTTTGAGTTTTTCTTTCTCAGAGGTAGGTTAAAAGAAGAAGATGAAGAGGATTTTTTTGAAATAAGGTTTTTAGATCGAGAGAAAGTTCGTTGGGTTCCTCAATTAAAGAGAACCACAACCGTCAACAATTATAAACGGTTTGAAAAATTACTAAAATGGCAGCTAAAAATCCTGCCAAAATTTTGGCACATACATTGGTTGAAGTTTATCACCAAATCGTCAATAAGTAAAATAATGTTTCTTGACGGATCGTTCAAAACCGTCAACTATTGGGGTATAAATTTTCTAAATTAACATAAAAAGTGTCCTTTCTTGTCGTAAGGCTAAAACCCTCAAGATAACCTATTTTCTTACCATATTTAACAAAACAAAAAGAAGCTCGGACCATGAGAGCACCAAGTCAAGAAGAGCACAAAGGGCCTCTTGCTCTCTGCAGGTTCAACAGAGTAATCTTCCTCGGTGGCCTGACCACAATTTACTTTTTGCTAACTAATTGTCCTGCAAGAGATCCAAAGCACCTAGTAAAGTTAAAACCTAAATCCTCAGAGTCATAGCTCAATATTTCCTTCATATTCTTCATCCATATTCAAGTGTCCTCAAGACAACGCATCTCTTGTACCAACCGTAATAAATATGAGCGCGACCAAAATCCAATAAATGATAATTATGCTGCAGAATCAATAGCAGAACCAAGTCATGATCACAGAAACTTACCATATTTAACAAAACAAAAAGAGAATAACTAAGTAGCTGATGTTGAAATGATCCAACCTACATGAACACAATGAACTGCAATCCAAGTGCAAAAAATACTGCAAAAGTTAACACGTTAAAGTTATTTTATTAACGATGTCCTAGCAATGCCAAAATAATAGGAGAGACTCAGAGAGTAGATAGTAACATTTTCAAGTACCTTACGCTGTTATTAGCATTTTTTAAAGTAGCTACGCCTTCAAGATAAGTCATGTTTTTGTTTCTTAAAAACAATAAAAAAAACCTTCCAAATATTGATAATCTGATAGACTGATACTTCATTTTAAAGGGTATAGTATAATATTGGTCTTTCCCTGATAGAATTTTCTCCAACAACAACTATAGTTTAATATGTAAGACAAGTGATCTACAACAAAGAAAACACCTGATGAAAATGCACAATATTTGGAAGCTTTAAGTTAAAGAAGATTGAGCACCTGATAATATTACTAAGCGAGTACTCTCAGATAGCAATAACTAAAATACACTTGCATGACATTAGTTCAAGTTCTACCTTAAAGGTGCTTTATATCACATTTAGTAGTTCCAATATAATATATTATCTAATAATTTAACTTTGATAGTGCTCCAAAATAAGTAACCCCTTCTGAAATTCGTATGTGTAAGGAAGGTGTATGATTGTATCTCAAATAACAGAAGCTGAGTTTCAACTGACATCTTCTTGCAACATGAATGAATTTTTCCATCTCTGACTACCATTGGAATTATTAGATAGTATATCTTATAAATGACAACTAAACATCAATTGGACAAATATCTAAAGATATAAGCATTTATGCAGTCTTATCTAGTCAAATACTTGAATAGTGAGCAAAGATCAATACCACATCCAACAATTTCTCGCAGTACCTCCAGGCCCTAAATGATGGAACAAGTAACGTTAATTACTAATTATTATGAACATCATGAAAATTCATAGAGAAAAGAAGGAAATATATATAACCTTTCCTGACAAACCCTTAGTAGTAGAATGAGCAATCCCACTTGTGTATAGTAGGAACTAATTGAGGATACTATGGATGCAAATCCGTACTCGATTCAAATATGAACTATACTGTGTGCCAATCTCAAGAATTCTCCACGCTATTATTGATTTAAATTTTGAAGAACGGCAAATAATTCGTGTATAATTACTGTTACGGAAAGGTCTCGATGTAATCAGAGGCCTTGCGAGCCTCTGAAGAAATATCTTGCGTACGTTCCTTCTCATTCCTAAATAATTTATGGTGCGTACGTTTCTTCTTATTGCACACATCACAACTAAGACATTTCAACGAAGACTATTCCTACTGTGTTGAGTAAAGAGCGAAAGAGAATTCAAGTGTGTACCTGAGCCATGGTCGGCTCGTCGTACTGTACCTTGATCCTCTCTACATCGTACTTGTGAACGACGAGAATTGGAACATCGAATAATTTTGAATCCAGAATAAGATCGAAATCAAAGAAGAAGATGGGGTGGTCGGAGAGGAAGGGGCCGGGGGGAAGGGGGTAGGGGAGAGGCCGATGGACTCGAGGAGGAAGTCAAACTCGTTGACAGAGTGATAGGAGAGGTGCATCCAGAGGAGGCGGGGGGTAGGGGTAGGAGGAGAGGGAGAGGATCTGGAAGAGAAGGAGGGAGAGGGAGTAGGGGGAGTTGGAAGCGATGTGGTCGAAGAAGGAGAAGGAAAGGGACCGCATGGAGTGGTCAGGGCCGATCGAGCCTCTTTTAGGGCACAACTACGATGGCGGTAGCAGATGTTCTTCAGCTTTGGTAGGGACAGAGTGGTGGTTGTGGCGATCGAGAGGAGACAGAAGAGAGGGAGGAGGAGGTGGTAGTGGTGGTGGTGGTAGTGGTGGTGGTGGTGGCTACATCACGTATGGCTTGTTTAGGGTTTTAAGAGGGGGAATGGGATTTAGGGTTTCTTCTTCTTCTTTTCTTCTACTTCTTTTCTTTTTTGAGTTTTTCTTTCTCAGAGGTAGGTTAAAAGAAGAAGATGAAGAGGATTTTTTTGAAATAAGGTTTTTAGATCGAGAGAAAGTTCGTTGGGTTCCTCAATTAAAGAGAACCACAACCGTCAACAATTATAAACGGTTTGAAAAATTACTAAAATGGCAGCTAAAAATCCTGCCAAAATTTTGGCACATACATTGGTTGAAGTTTATCACCAAATCGTCAATAAGTAAAATGATGTTTCTTGACGGATCGTTCAAAACCGTCAACTATTGGGGTATAAATTTTCTAAATTAACATAAAAAGTGTCCTTTCTTGACGTAAGGCTAAAACCCTCAAGATAACCTATTTTCTTGACGGTTTTTTACGACCGTCAAGAAATAAACGTCAAGAAACGTTATTTTTCTTGTAGTGAATGATGCGATAGAGTTAATAGAAATGCTGGCTCAAGTACTATAACATGAGCCATCGCGCGGGCCTGGGGTTCAGAGTACACGTCGCGTCCTTAAAAGATTCTAAGTCTTGGTCGATACCAAATTGGACTTTTGTCATGTCAACTAGAGCATCTCAAGTATTGGAAACCTGAAGCCATTCGATCAAGCCATCATCATCAAATTTTATTTCAGTACGACAAGACTGAGGAATACATCATGCCGTACGAATATTGTAAATTACAATAAAATATCCTAACGGCGTTGCTGTATATCGGATTTGAGATTTCCAAAATTTTTGCGTAGGTTGATGTTTTGGAATGTTAAACAATATTCCAGGAAAATATTAAAAATGATAGAGTTGCCCGAACATATGGGACGTTTATGAAAGTCATAATACCAAACGATTAAGGTTTCTAAGTCTACATAAATTGTAGCATCGAAATCATCCTCATCTGATAGTGGAGGGCTAAATAGACTTTTGAGTGAAGTATATGATGGGCCCTTTCGGCCAAAATAAACTATTTACACCTGTATGACAAAAGGGCCCTTTCGGCCAAAATAATTCTGACTTAAATAATCATTTGAATATAGTCTAAGAATTTTTCTAAACATAAAGCATTATGTCTTCAAAAATTCAAGGATGCCTAACTCGTAAGAAATAAACTTGTATCTGTCTTCAACCAATAGTTTTGTGAAAATATCTGCCAACTGATAATCTGTGTCAATATATGCAAAACAGATATCCCTATGTTGTTGGTGATCAAGTAGGAAGTGATGACGTATCTCAATGTGTTTAGTACTAGAGTGACATACAGGGTTTTTAGTCAGATTTATTGTGCTAGTATTGGCATAATAAATAGGAATCTTTGTGTATTGTCGATTGTAGTCTTCTAAAGTTTGCTTCATCCATAAAATTTGTGCACAACAACGACCTGCAGTGATGTACTCGGCTTAAGCCATTGATAATGCAACATAATTTTATTTCTTGTTGAACCAAGAGACTAGAGCTTTATCAAGGAAATGACACGTATTGCTCGTACTTTTATTATCTACTTTGCATCCAGCAAAATCAATATCAGAATACCAAATTAGGTCAAATGATGCAGTTTTGGGATATAATGAGCCGACAGTAGAAGTACCATTAAGGTATCGAAAGATACGCTTAACTGCACATAACTGTGATTTTTTAGGGTTAGCTTGATATCTTGCACGTATGCAAACGTAAAATATAATATCAGGTTAACTAGTAGTTAAATATAATAAACTACTAATCATAACTTTATACTTACGCTGGTCAACTGGTTTGCCACTTTTATCAAGCTCAATTTTGGTTGATGTAGCCATTAAAGCCCTGATAGGCTTTGCTTTGTTGAAGTCAAACTTTTGCAGCAAGTCCTTTGTGTACTTAGCTTAGTTGATGAAGGTTTCCTGAGTATTTTGTTTGATTTATAGTCGGAGGAAGTTGTAGAAGCATGAAAAAATTTCAGCAATGAAGCCCTATGCGCCCAAGCCAGTAAAGCTCTATGAGCCCAGCCAGTGAAGCTCTATGCGCCTAGCCAGTGAAGGTCCATGCGCCCAAGACTAGCACCCCCAAAAGGAGGGCGCATAACCTGAGACATGGGTATACGCCCAAGCCTGACTCGATCAAAGCCATGATCAAAATGTGTACCGAAGCGCACGGTCACGTCAGTCCCCACGAGCAGTCGTGCACCGAATCATGCGGCCACGTCAACACCACGACCAATCCACGATCTCATAGCATGCATGCGCCTACACTCTATGCGCCCAAGGCAGGACTATGCGCCCACATGAAAACCAGTGAGTTTCTTTTATGTGGGCGCATAAAATCATTTCAGCTCAAGAACGACAATAAAAGGGGGGCCTCATCCCTCTTCAAAGGACAGAACGAAGAGCATTTTCAAGAGCCAAATTGCTGTACTTCTTGCCAGTGAGCCGAAAGTTAGCAATTTTCTTAGGTTTTCTCCCACTTTTGTAATCGGAGTGCCACGGAGTAAAGGAACAACTGCCGCTCGATCTCCATTGTCCCACTCCCCAGAATTCTTTTTTGTACTTGGGGATCCTCAGCGCAGGATCTCTCAGGCGTACTCGATTTATGGTGCCTTGCGCCAATAAAGAAAAGACAGCGTTTTCTTCTTCTTTCTTTGTGTGTGTCCATAAAAATGGTAACTCTGCTGGGGACTACCTTCTCTTCTGACGAGAAGGTGGTGACGCAATCCGATACCGACAAAGTGGGGAGTACTCAAAAGATGCTGATCGTAAAGTTCGATCAGCAGGCATTCGAAGAGGTGCTCTCGAGGGATGGCTCTACTCCCTCAAAATCAGCGAAGCCAAACAAGTCTCGCAAGACTTGGCTTTCGAAGGCTCGCTGCATATATCCTGCTAGTGTCATAGCAGATATGCAACTGGAGTACTCTGTCACATGGGCGCATGACTCTGCCACAGAAGTTCTCCAAATGGAGAAGGCTCACACCATTTCGGGATCTACTAGTCCAGTGACTTTCTTCCTGTACAACAAACAACAGGGTGTTCAACACCCGAGACTTGGCAAAGAAAAACACTACGATGCCAAGAATCGGGGTGTGTGACACTCTGGGCAAACCCGACGAGGCTTATAAACGAAGGAGGCAAAACTGGAAGGAAATAGCGCTGCTCCACCAAGCATGCGCCCAAAGCCATGCGCCCAAGGGAGTATTTGGGCGCATAACCCCAACCAGAATACTTCTGTATTAAGCAGGCTGGGCATCCAGGGTCATGCGCCCAAGGCTATACGCCCAGGCTCACTTGATCCATACTATGCGCCCTATCAAGGAGGCTCAAACATGCTGTCAAGGAGCTTGCGCCCAAGGCCAGTCTCCAAGTCCTATGCACCCATAACAAAAAGACAGGCCCTAACGCATATAGAACGGGGCTGTCTTCAAGGATATCATAGAACTTATGTGTGGGGGTTTCCCCTGCACGTGAACTAAGTCTGGATGCGCCAACTCTCCTTACGAACCCACATACAAAGCTCGGCTATGTATGCAACATGTGTAGTAAGGCAAAACTCCCTTCCACTGACTTGTGTGACATGATAAATCATAAGCGTAAAGCGAGGGAGGACATAATAATTCATAGTGCACATCCATGCACTAGTATTGTTATCAACTGTTGTTGCTCCAAAGCAACAGGAGTGCCTCAGAGAAAGTCCGCATTTCGACGGCTGCACTTCTCTGACGAAGAGAAACCACTGTATGTTTCATCCAATATGGCTTCACGGGGCCTTCCTTACGGAAGCCCTAATCAAAGACGGTGGACTACGAACCCAACTTTCTCTCTCAGTTCTGCGAGAAGAAAAAAAAAAGTCTACCAACAGATGGCCAACAGGCTGTCACATCTGAAGAAGTCTACATGGGTACTCGGTCAAAGACAAGGTTCCGTATGGACAACGAAGAATCCTAAGCTGGTGGTAGTATTCCCTCAGAGTCTGAAGTGGATGACCACCACACTGAGGGTAGCCTTCTAGACGACGATGATCCCTCCGAATTCGATGGCGACTATCTACCTCCTCTACCTGAAGATGAAGGACTTGTCCACTCGAAGACACACAGTATCAGCACCAGTGGTACTATTTTCTTTGTTCATCCTCGTATGTTATCTACATATATGGCACACGGAGAAAGACCTGAAGAAGCCAGTGATCAGATCAGCAAACGGTTAGAGGATCTGGAAATAGCATTCGCCAAGATCACTGATATGCTTACCAGTATCATGGCGGTTCAAGTTGCTGGGGCAGTTCCTCCACCTCAACAGAACGTCTTGGCTCACGCTAGCCCGACTCACAGCAACAACCTTTTTTCACTACAAAAAGAGTATCATTTCGTTGCGCCTCTTCCAAATCTTACAAATGTCGGAGGTGGTCCTTCGCCAACGACGCTTGACAACCATTCAGCAACCATTTCCCAACACCTGCTCAATCAACAGGATGTAATTGATTTCCTGGTCGCTCGTCTCGACACCATCTCACACAAAGACGAGCTTCAAAAGATGGAGATATCTCAACCGTATCCTCCTGAGTAGGAAAACGCTGCTTTCCCTCCTAACTACAAGCCACTGATGCTAAATTCATTTGACGGGTTGACTTCTCTTCGTCAGCACATGACGTACTTCAACATGCAGACTCTGTACTTGCCCAGAGACGATCCATTCTTGTCAAAGCTATTTATTAGCACCTTGTAGGGGGTTTCAAATGGTTCTGCAGTCTGCCTGACTGATGTATTAATTCATCCAAAGTCTTGGAGAGGTTGTTCCTCAACAGGTTTTATGAGAGTGGCATGCATGTTAGTATCTCCACCCTCATCGAGACCAAGCAAAGGAGGACTGAGTCTGTCATCGCCTTCATCGAACGCTTCAGGCGGCTAGCACTGAAGATGCCCTTCGGCATACCAGACTCAGAACTTATGGATACTTGTCGACATAATTTTCTTTTTATAGTGATGTTTTGTCTGGGTATACATAAGTATGATACATGGCCTGCTTTCATTGGGGCCACTGATGCTGCTGAAAATGATATTCCTAACTAGGAACTACTGGGGTTGAAAACACCCAAACCCGAAGATAAGGGCAAGCATCCTCAAACTATCCCTGTTCGTGGGGGTAAAGGAAACGAAGTCCTGAAGGTCGACACATCTAAAGGAACTTCCAATTCACAGGGCGCTTCCGACAAGCCTAAGAAGACCTTCTCCTTTGGCGAAGACGATGTCATTACCATCTTTCATATATTGACGAAGGGTAATAACCTGATATTGCCTCCACCACGACGTCCTGCAGAGGCGATCCAGCTCAACGATCCCAAGTACTTCTCTATCATCAGTACATATATCATTCCACCAAGGACTACATCTTCCTGAAAAAGAAGATACAACAGCTTAACGAAAGCCAAGTGATCAACCTCGAACCTGAAGACAAGGTCGTATCTTCTAACATGATCTCTCTTCAGTTTGGTGAATTTTCTCCCATAGAAGTCCCAGACCGCGTGGTCACGATTCCCAAGGCAATAATAGAAGTCGTCAACCTACCGCCAGCTCGCAACCCTACCTTGGTGCCACTCACGACTGAACGTGGTGAGATCATGTGGGTCCATCCGGACCTTGTGTAAGAAGTGATGCAGGGGGTAGTAACTCCCAAAGCAAAAAGGGGCAAGAAGTACAAGTCATGCCATATTGTATCCCCTCACATCTACGAGGTTCTATCTGGCGAAACGCGATCGGAGAAGACTTATCTTCGGATATACGACCCCACATAAGATGATGCGGTACCTTTTTAACCTTCTGCTGCCCCCACAAGCTCAGAAGTCGGCCCGTCTAAGCGTCTAACTACAGACAAAGCCAAAAAGAAGAAGACGCGGTTTGATAAATCTCTGAAGGCGCCAGCTCCCGAAGGCATGGATCGGCCCTACAACTTTGACATACTGGAAAAGCTAGAGAATACATCTGCCAGGTTGTCTCTGTTCGATCTATTGCGACGCTCCAAGGAAACGCGGAAGGCCTTAAGTAAGGCATTACTACATACCGATTCTTATCTCGCTGAAGTCAAAGCCCCAGTTGAAGATCCTGTCTCCTGTCTCCTCTGCCACAGCACTATGGAAGTGGTGCCCAACATTACCTTTTCACAGGAGGAAATGCTACTCAAAAATAATCATCATGATAGACCCCTGTACTATACAGGGTATATCGGGGCTATCAAGGTGGACCGCATGCACATCGATCCAGGATCATCCCTCAGCATCATTCCTAGAAGTTTGCTTCAAATTTTGGGAATCTCTCTGCATAAGCTATCTGCAACCAACACAACTATCATTGCTTTCAATATTGATCAAAGCCATCCGCTAAGTAAGATCAGTCTCAAATGCCAGATCGGTGATCTCCGAACGGAGGTTTCCTGCTATGTGATCGATGCTAATGTATCCTACAACGTCTTGTTGGAAAGTCCATGGATACACGAGAACATGATCGTTCCTTCCACACTTCACCAGTGCTTCAAGTACGTCAACAGCAACGGTATCGTGAAGACGGAGTTTGCCGTTGTCGATCCTTTTAAGGGCATCAAAGCTTACTATGGAGATTCGGTACTTTACCAATCTCAGCCCCCCAATGATGACAGCAACAAAGCTGACAATGAAGCTGAAGCAAGTTCATCCTCCAATGATGGTCCCCTGATCATCCGAGTCAAAGGACGTACTACTCCAAAAAGTACTCTGAAGCCTCTCACAATCTGGGTGAAAAAGAAGAACCCTGACAAAGTCAAGCCATTGACCATCACTCTCAGCAAGATACCCCGGGAGGAACCTACTAATGCCCGTCCTCCCAATCCTGAATAATTACCCTATGTGGTGAACTCGGCCAAGACTATGGCTCCTCTTCCAGAAGATGATCCTCTCAATGAGTATATCAATACTCATAATAATGTACCTTTAGTAGATGATGTTATCCCTGAAGAAGAACTTGCGTATTTTCTTAGTAAAGGTTTATCTTTGAATTACTCCGATGTCTATCAATCTATAAACCACTACATAGATACGATATATACTCTAGAGAACGGCATAGGACCATACCTCTGTATGCCGTTCATGATGCCTCACCTACGGGAAAAAGTTTACCCTGATGATATCCTCTACTTCATCATTCCAGCCAGAAAGAAGAATGAAGAACTAATCATTTTCGGTCGTATAATTGGCGAGAGAAAGTTCGTTCCAGACTCTACTTCTCCCAAGCATAACACATAAGCTAACTACGACTCTGGAAAAAATGCAACTTTTTCGGTATAGTTGGCAGGCCAAGAATATCATCCAGAACATGGGATATGACATCAAAAGCGACAAGGGACTAAATTACGGCCGAGGACGACGGTTGCCAATACGACACTTTGCTCCTCTCGTTAAACCCGAGAACTACTATCAACGAAGCGGTGTTGGTTTGGGTTATGTCACTCCTCCAACAACTTTCGAAAGATCAGATGATGAAGCAGATCGTTGTTCTCATTCTTCTGATTCCTTCCTCTGGGACTCAGACTCCAGCATTGGCGATATATTCAAAGTAACTCTGTCCGTCAACATGGTTTTCGTTGACCAAATTACAGACGATATCTAATCAATCGAGCTTGACCAATGGGCTCAAAAGATTGACACTAGGTGGGAGCTGTGCTTCGAACAACGTGAACCACCTACTGAACACGAAGTCATCCAAGTCAATTTAGGAGACGAATCATCTTTCAAACCAATCTTCATCTGTAAAAGTCTATCTGGCGATGAACGCCAATCTCTTATACAGCTTATAAGAGAATACATCGACATCTTCGCATGGAGCTATGAAGACATGCCAGGCTTGGACCCTAAAGTCGCCATGTACCGCCTGAATATTTCATCTAAAGCTAAGCTAGTGAAGCAGCAACAACAACGATTCCGACCAGACGCCATGGAGGCTATCGAGAATGAAGTCAAGAAGCTCTTTTTCAGTGGATTCATTCACGAAGAACAACACCCAGACTGGGTTGGCAACATCGTTCCAGTCATGAAAAAGAATGGTAAAGTTCGAGTCTACATCGATTATCGTGATTTGAACTCTGCATGCCCGAAGGACGAGTTCCCTTTACCGATCACCGACGTAATGATCAACAATATTTGCGGCTTCGAGCGGATGTCCTTCATGGATGGGTTTTCAGGCTACAACCAGATCAAGATGTTCTCCGACGACGAGAAGCACACATCTTTTCGAACACCGTTCGTGGAATACTGCTATATGGTGATGCCCTTCGGATTGAAAAATGTAGGGGTGACATACCAACGAGCCACAAAAATAATTTTTTTCAATCAATTGCGCAAAACTGTGGAGTGCTACGCAGACGATATCGCAGTCAAAAGTTGTCTCAAGGGCAACCACCTCCAAGACTTGAGAACGGTGTTCAAACTATTACATGCACACCAACTCAAGATGAATCCAACCAAGTCGTTTCTGGGAGTCTCCAGCGGCAAGTTCCTTGGTTTCGTCATCATTTCAAAGGGTATACATCTGGACCCAGAGAAAGTGAAGGCTATCCTCGATATGTATCCTCCAAGAAACCTCAAAGAGCTACGCAGACTACAAGGAAGGCTAGCCTACATCAGACGATTTATTTCGAACCTCTCAGGAAGGTGTCAACCATTCACTCAGCTCATGAAGAAAGGCATATCTTTCGTCTGGATTGAACAATGTCAACGCGTATTCGACGACATCAAGGCGTATCTTACAAGCCCTCCAGTATTGGTAGCTCCAATAATGGGGAAACCCTTCTTACTATATGTCCGTGCTATGGACCATTCTCTTGGTGCCCTATTATCTCAGAAGAATGAAGGCGGCCATGAACAGGCAATCTACTACCTCAGTTGCACAATGGTGGGTGCCGAGCGCAGATACACACCGGTGGAGAAGAAATGCCTTGCACTAGTATTTGCCATCCAGAAGAAATACTACTATGTGTCTGGGCAGACTATCCATATTATATCTAAAGTCAACCCTCTCAGAATAATCATGACTAAGTCGGGCTCTCTCAATTCCCGTTTAGCTACATGGACAATGTTGTTGACTTCATACGATATGCTCTTCGTTCCTCAGAAGGAAGTAAAAGGCCAGGCATTAGCTAATTTTCTAACAGCTCATCCGGTGCCAGAATCGTCAAACTCTACGACAAAATCCTCGACGAAATGGTGGAGTCTAACACTGCAACTGAAAAAATCCCCATTTGGCGAATGTTCTTTGACGGTGCATGAAGAACATGACCTAAAGAAAATATCATAGCCAGAGTAGGTGTCATGCTCATGTCACCTGACCATCTGATTATACATCGTGCATATTCTCCTGTGAAACCATGCACCAACAACATTGCCGAATATAATGCTCTATTAATCGGCCTACAACTGGCGAAGCAACTGGGAGTTGACTATCTAGAAGCTTACGACGATTTTAAGCTAATAGTCAGTTAGGTCCGAGGAGATTATGAAGTTTGCCAGGAAGATCTCATCCACTACTACAGAGCAACAATCGAGTTGGCGTCTACTTTTGCTGGATTCTTTATCGATCACGTGCCTCGACTACAGAATATAGAAGCAGATGCTCTAGCCAGTCTCGCTGCTTCCTTGACCGTTCCTACCAATACTCAACAGTCGATCAGAACTATTCTGTGTGAAATATGCCTTGCATATTCATCATAGTTACGCAACGGAAACAAGCGTCGATGTTAAAGACTGGAGATTGTTTTTCATAGACTACGTCGTCTATGGAATCCTCGCCGAGGACCCGAAGGAAGCAGTGTCTATCCAATGGCGATCCCTCAGATTTTACTACGACACAGCTACCAAGATGATATACCGACACTTTTACGATGGGCTACTGTTATGATGCTTATCAGAAACGAAAGCCAAACACGCACTCCGAGAGGCTCACGATAGAGTTTGTGGTGCACATCAACTAGGACCCAAATTGCAAGATTGTCTCAAACAAATAGGTTATTACTATCCCACAATGATAGCATATGCTGTTGAATATGCAAAAAAGTGTAGAGCTTGTCAGTTCTATACCGATTTCATTCATCAACCTTCAGAGTTTCTACACCCGACGGCAGCATCCTGGACGTTTGAAGCCTGGGGCATGGACGTTATAGGACCAATCAGCCCGCCATCCTCCAAAGGACATCGGTTCATCATAGCCATAACCGATTACTTCTCCAAATGGGCGGAAGCTATACCGCTTACTGAAGTGAAGGTGTCAAACGTGATCAGTTTTATTAAACATCACGTCATCTATCGCTTTGGCCTACCTCACAGGATCATCCATGATAATGGTCCACAGTTCGTAAGCCACGCATTCTATCGGTTCTACGATAGGAATCGAAACCAGAACGTAGCCTATACTGCCTACAATCCAGCGGCTAACGGGCTAGCAGAAGCCTTCAACAAAACCATTATAAAACTTCTCAAGAAGTTCGTGTCTTCAAACAAACGCGATTGGAATAAAAAGCTCGGTAAATGTCTATGGGCCTATCGTGCAACGGTCCTGACTCCAACAGGAAGTACGTGTCACGACCAACACCCGGATATAGGGTTACGAATACGTGGGCCATGCCCAGCCTACGCCGCAGTATCGGCGGTAGAGCGCTGTCAAGTACCCTATACTAACTACCATATCTATAGATCCATAACTAGAAATGTACTCTTGTCACATCACGAAAGCTAAGGAAGATAAGACAAGAAATAATAACAATATCACTAGAACAACTAGAATCTACAATGATCATATGAGACAAGTATAAAACAGCAGAAAACAATGACACAACTAATAACTACCAGACCTAGAACTCCTGAGAGACAACTCACGGTAAAGAATACTGAGAACCACCCCATCTAGCAACATCCTGAAGTCCAATAATGGCATAACAACTCCTAAAATTTTGTCAACATATCCAGTCAGGATGGAACGAGCACAAATCTTAAATAACAGTTCTAATTAAACGATATCAAAAATATAGCAGTAAATAGAGAGAATATACAAGAAATCACTAAATGTACATGTGAGTGTCATGGCAAGGTAAGCTATAAATCTAGAGGTAGAACAAGGCAAGTAAAACTGATCGTGGCATGTACAAGAATCAAGAATCACCTATCTAGGTATGTGAGTACTAGCTACTATACGTGGCCGGCTTGGGAACTTTTATAATAGTAACAGGCCTGGCTAGCCATACGTGGGGTGTATGATCAACACTCACAATCAATAGGTGCACAAGGTGTACACAATAGGCTTTGACCACATATCTATACTAATACTCCCCGTCCCCCGACTAGTATAGTGGATCCAACCATGACACATCATGGCACACGATTCTCTGAGAGGGTAGCTAGCCTTCGCAGGAATCGTGTCTATACAATGCACAAGGAACAAGAAAGACTTGCACAAGATATACCAAGGAAAGCAAGAAATAAAATCTCATGACAGGATCCAGGGAAATACCAATCCGTGTGAATAATGTGTCAAGAGAACAAGGATATCTACACTAAATACAAGAAACATAGACGATATCATAAAACAGAATTATTATCAGAGAATGTACTCGCCTACGACCTGGTGGAATATGTCAAATGAGTCCTAGAACAGTGCCTCGAGGACCTATAGGTAGAATACTGTATCAATATAAGGATTTGGAAGTAAAATCAAGTCATACTGTCAAACTAGGTCAATCTAAGTCAAGGGTTGACTTACAGTTGACTTTTGGTCAACTGGTCAACTTTGGTAAATCCTAGGTCAACTCTAGGTCAAACTTGACTAACGTTGACTAACAGTTGACTTTGGGTCAACTGGTCAACTTTGGTCCAGTTCTAGTCAATCTTAGGCTACGGTTGACTTTCGGTTGACTTTGGTTAAAATAGTCAACTGTGGTCAACCAAGTTCAAAACTAGTCTAACCTAGGTCAATGTTGACTCTACTTTGACGTTCAGTCAAAGCAGTCAACCATGGTCAAACAGGGTCAAGGCTAGTCTCTATAAACATCTACAGGGTCAACACATCAATTTCAGTGATTTTGAAATCACTGGAATCGATGGATCTCAAAATACCACAAAAGAAGAAAGATTATAATAATAGGGTAAAAACCTACAGATGTTGTCGGATGGTGAAACAACCATCACCAACGTGTCCATAATGGTCGAAATAGCTAGAATAACCTGCCCATAAGTCCAATTTGGACACAGGGGCAAAAAGGTAATTTTGAGTCAAAACGGGATCCGTGTTGGACCCACTTTGCACCGAAAAATGTGCAAGAATACTAGTCCACTAAACCTAACAAATTATATGTCCACGAATCCAGAATGACGATACGAACCCAACGGTATTGCCCGAATTGGATTCCGTTAACCCGATCTCAAATTGGTCCATTGACCCGGATATTGGAATCCGATTTGTACGAAAAAGCGTGTCGGAGCCAATGTCCTCAAAACTCAGCAAATTATAGGTCAACGAGTCCAGAATTACGATAAGAACTCAACTATATGTCCGGAATTGGATTCCGATGAGCCGATCTCAAAATGACCCGCTGACCCGGATATTGGTATCCGACTTGTACCGAAATGCGTGCCGGAACCAATGTCCACCAAATCTAATAAACTTTATATGAAAACATGCTAGAACGACACCACGAGTCTACTGGTGGTGTCAGAAATTGAATCTGGAGTCCCGTGTTCAAAAATGGAATTTTATAAGTTGGAAATTACGAATTCGGATGGCCAATTTTGGCGTCGAATTCAACCAATCAAACGTGCTCACAATGAAACGAAACGGGAGGGGTAGTAAGAGGGTTATACCAGCTTCACATAGGAACAGGTAGCACGCCAGACGGAGCTACGATAGAGGAGATACGAACCGACGAAGTTGGCTCCGCAAAACTGTCCAAAAATTACACAATTTAAACAGTCAACTTGGTGGCCGGTTTTGATGTATCAAACGACGAAATTAACAGACGAAAATTGATAGAAGTGAAGAGCTATATACCGAGATTGTAACGGAGCGAGGAAATTGTCGATCCAATGGTCGAATTTTCCAGAAAATCTGCACGAAGTCGCTGTCCTGGGCGCGAATTCTGTGTTCCGTTCCCGCGCGCGTCACGGCGGAAACCCGTGCCAAATGTACGAATCGGCTAGGCTGCGCGTCGGAGAAGTCGAAGCGCGCCCCAGGGTAGTTCGTCGGGGTCGCCCGGCCATGGGTGGCCGGCCACGGCGTCGTGCGGTGGCCACCGACACAGCTGCGGCCGCTGCTATGGCAGCTGCTGCTGCCGCTCATATTGTTGCCACTGCTCCCTGCAACTGCTCCTGTGCGCGGCTGTGGTGCACGCGGCCAGGGTGGCGGCGGTACGACGCGGCGGCGGCCCAGCGGAGCACGGCAGCGGCGAGCGACGCGGTGGTGGGGATAGTGTGGTGATGGTGTAGTTGATGGTGGTGGGGTTGAATAATGGTGATGGTGGTGGTGATAACAATGAAGAAGAAGAAAAAAATGAAGAAGGAGAAGAAAAATAATGATGAAGAAGAAGAGTGAAGAAAATAAAAGAATGGGAGAGGGGGTTGCTCTCGTACATCAGGGGGGTGCTGTGGAGTCGGGTACAGGAAAGAGAGAGAAGGTGATGTATGGGGGTGGGTGAGAGAGATGAGAGAGAAAAAGTTATATAATATATATATATATATATATATATATATATATATATATGTAGGTATATATATGTAAAGAGAGATAGAGAGATATTATGAGAGGAAATAGAGAGAGGGAGGGGTAGTGGTCGGCTGCTAGGGGGGCTTGTGTGTGTTTATGTAGAGTGTGATGTGAGGTGAGAGAGAAAGTGAGATATTATATATATATATATATATATATATATATATATAACAAGGAAGATACATTGAATGCTAGAAACAAGTCACACCCGGGCCGGCCCACTACAGAAACCAAAACAGACAAAGGGCCGGGCCCGCTACAGAATCCAAACAGAGAAATGAAATCAAAAATAAAAAAAGGGGGGGCACGTGGCGCTTCAGCGCGGGCCCCGAGGGGCCAGGGGGCACGTGGGACTGACGCGGGGTCCGGGTCTGAACGCGGGGCCCGAAAGGCCTAGGCCAGGCGCTAGGCCCGGGGGGGGGCCCGGGGGGGCGGCCGAGGGGGCTCGGGACACGGCGTCAGGAGGAGGCGCTGGCCCGCCGAGAGGGCGCAGGAGAGACGGAGCGCGCCGGCGGGATCCGCGGCACGGCGAATGAACAAGGCCAGCGCATCCGAACGGAAGAAAGACCGGATGCGGATCACCGGACCGCCAAGGCGAGGAGGACGGCCAAGGCAGGAGGAAAGCAGAGGGGAAGGGCGGAGACCCAAGGCCGTCGACGCCGGGCAGAGGAAGGGGCGACCCGAGGAGGGCGGGGAGAGGTGGAGCTGCTCGGGTCCGCCGAGAGAGGGACGGTCGAGGGGAGTTGGCGGGCCGCAGGGGGCAGAGGGGCACGTAGACGAGGGAGCCGGAGAGCCTCGACGAGGAGGGGAGGTTGCGCGCGGGGAGCGACACCTGGAAGGGAGGCGCCAGGGAGGAGGAGGTAGGGGTGCGCCGCGGAGGGGCCGGAGGAGCGCTAGGGGTAGCGGCTCGCTCCTAAAGAGAGAAGGGCAGCCTCCGCCTGGGGATGGGCGGGGATCCAGACCAACCCCATGTAGGCCGGGTGTTCCCAGTAAGCGCCGGCCGGGGAAGAGGAAGTCGGAAAAGAGGCGGAGGCGGAGGGGACTGCTGCCAGGACGGGGAGGAGGCTCTCTGTCGCGGCGGAGGGAGGAGTCGGAGGATAAGGAAGAGAAGGAGGCTCCAGGAGGAAGGCGCCTGGCTGGCACAGAGGCAACCTGAGGTGTAAAACTCCTATTTTTTATTGTTTTTTATTATTTGATTAGACTTAAAAATGAATTTATACAATTTATGGTTTTATTTTATTTTTTTGATGACCCGGTTTGGCCAATTCAGCCCGAACAGGGCCTGAACAAAATTTAAGTTCATGTGAGCATGTGGGGTGACAAAGATGGCCATGTAGGAACATTTCATGTGTGTGCAAATATTTTAAATATTTTTGAGACTTGATTGAATATTTATTGGCTTTTGGTACAAAATTTATGTTTTATTAATAAAATAATATTTTATAAGATGGTAGAATTTTTTGGACCCATACATGGGTGAGCGGTATATATACATATATATATATATATATATATGTATATATTTGAAATAGAGAGAGAGAATTAGATATTTGTAGAGAGATATTTAAAAATAGGGAAAAGTGGGAATTTATGTGGGATGTTTGGGTAGTCATGAGAGGACAACATGGAGCATGGTCTCGGGTTCGATCGAGCCGGTCGGGTCAAAATCGGACATGGTGCAATATTTGAATTAAAATAGGTATTTATGATCATGGGAAAATAAGTAGCATATAGGGACTCAAATAAATGGGACACAAGTATCTTGTGGGTAGTAGGCTTCATGTGGGCCATGTCCATATTTGGGGTCGACTAGGTTGGGTCGATGTCGGGTTCCGAAATTAAATTGGAAGTCAGGTCACAAATTATGGTAGATAATTAATTGGCCTAAATTGACCCAAAAGTTGTGCGAAACAAATGAAGCACAAGATGGTGTGTCTGAGTGGGACACGAAGGTCATGGGCGAAGAGCGTCTCGAGTAGATCAGGCATGACAAGTTGGTTTCGAGAAAATGACTAGCCTTGTGCTCCTAAATTAAAAGTCATGGTAACTTGCTTATGAGGATCAAGAAAAAGAGTGGGAAATCAATTAATAATTAAATGGTCTAAATTGACCCGAACTTGTGCGAAGCAAAAAGAGTACAAAAGAATAGGTTCGAGTGGGACATGATATATCAACATAAAGATAATTTCGTCTACTACAAACTTCAAGAAGAAAGTTTCCAGAGACTGGCATCCCTGATGCTCTAGAAATCCAAGTCACGATAAAGAGCATTAAATCAAATAATAATTAAATTAAAATAAATTATCGATAATAATTCATTTTAGAAAATCAAAAATAAATCCCAAAAATTCAGGGGGCTTACATCCTACCCACCTTATAAAAATTTCGTCCTCGAAATTAAAATTATCCAATAGGTCAAGATAAAACACACAACTGCTATGGCTACAATACCCAATCTGCTACCCTTGTGATCATCTATGTTGTTTCTCTCTACAGGTATTTTGGTTCAGGTTCAACAAGCTTCTTCCATAAAAACTATGTCTATTTTACCCCTAAGAATCTTCATATCAATAAGAACCTTTCTATATATTCTAAAATATAGGTCATCCTCGAGATACTATATATCAGCAATACTTGGCCATCAACCAAAATTCTAATCTCAATAGCAATTTGTTTGTTTCCTTATCCCGTCCAAAGTATCTTATCCTATTAATCACAAGCTCCATGAAATTATACATTCAAAACCTATTCTTGGCATTGAGCCTTCTCTCTTTTACTCGAGAACTCCTGAATATAAACCCTCAAATTCAACCTCTTAATTCATTTCCAAATTATTTATTACCTATGTACATATGTCAATGTTTTGTTCCTGCTATCTTCCGATCTTGCACGTAATGTTATCTCCTTCTATTTCATTCCATATATCGATCTATCCTCCAATCATAAGTAAATGGTTTGTAGATAACCAATAATCACTTGGTCATCAAAGTCTTATAATGTTCAACCCTCGAATCTAAGCATAAGATTCTCGTCCTAAATCCGTAGTCACAAAATATAATATTTTATTACTCCTTCTAGATACCTTAAAATCAATTTATACTATCAAACTAATCATTCTTAATGGTTTCTAAATCCACTATAGTCAGTCACTCATATCTATCCTACAAGCTCAACCCAAATAAATCCCCAGAAAATATACTCATCACAATCACACATTAACATATTACAGCTACACTACATAATCTGTTAACAAGGTTTGGCTATCCAATCATCAAAAATAGAAGGTAACAAGGGCCTAAGACTGGGTCTAACAATCCATATCAATATTCAGACAAGGTAAGGGTCAAGCAAGATAGGAAAGATTGTCGAAATATTTTCAAGAATAGTACGAGGCCAACGAGATGCATAGGACGTAGTCAAATTAAAACTCAAGAACCATATACCTCCGTAATTATGTCATATGAAGTTACTATCGTGCTAGTGTACATCTGGCTGCGATTAACTTTCTTGTTCCATAATACAGTGGATGGCTGCAGTGCACAGCTGCCACGCCAGATAATATAGGTTCCTGAACTTAACTTGGCCAAATCCGTAAAATATTTCCAAACAACTTTTGCAAAATAAAGGAGAAGATGTTAGTCAAAATGCTTAGGGAGTGGTGCAAGTAGAATTCGAGAAACGTATTTTACCATGATGCCGTTATCCGAAGTCATGCCTCGCCAGTATTTCTCTGGATGCAAACTCCCGATTCCGTAATACAAGGATAAATTACTTTTCGAACTTTTCTTGAATCAACCCATGAGGTACTTTTAACAATTATCGGGAAGGACAAGAAGAATTACCCAAGAGGCTAGCGAAGAAGAGTTTAGTCAAATCATATGAAAGATGGAACACAAAATAATCCTGTCGAGAAAATCCTAGTTAGGCTGTAGATAGACAGAGTTAACCAAGACGGGGAAGAATGATGATAAAAATTTGTTCTTGCTCATCCGGTCATAACGAAGTGATCCGATTTAAGATACAGTCTGATAACCATACACGTCTTCCTGAAATTATGTTGCCAGAATTTTCGCCATGCCAGTAAGCATAGCTGCAATAAACGATGGGGTCCATAACTTGGGTATACACCCTAAATCATGTCATCTCGAATTCTTACCACGCCAATCGGTATGGCTGCAAGAAAATCCAAATTCTATAACTAGGATAGTATACCCAACATCAGGCTCCATTTCCCTGTCGTGCTAGCTAGTATGATTGCGATAAATTCTAAACTCCATAAATAAAGTTGACATTTATCGTTCTCATCGAATATGTTTATCAGAATATCTTAACTCAATTTATAAAAACTGATTTCAGTAAAATTAAAATCGAAGTCAACAACGAACGAACATCCAGATTCAAAATTCAACGACGTATCAAGGATAAGTAATTGGGAACTAGCAAAAACAGATTTCAACGCAGGGTTTAGGAAAAGTTCTCAGGAGAAGTTCCAAAGGTACTATCTAGGTCAAGATTGAAAGTTCTGGAATATAAACTAAATAATCTCAACCTTGATATGAGATTGGTCAATCATATTCTCTCCTCAACCTAGATGATATATTAGTTCAACTTCTAGTTCCTTCTGGGGTCCACAACTCATCCCAAGAAAGAATAAGATTGATACGGACAAATATTTCAAAAATCAAGACGAATAGAAACAAGTGGGAAAAGATTTGAAAAGCTTTCGAATAAGATTCCTAGGGGTCATCTCTGGAATCTACCAAGAGTTCCTAATATGTGACTGAGTACCAAAATCCTAAAATATTCCATGACTCAACCTTAATCCTAGGGCAGGCTCGTAGTACTATAGATAAGCTCAAGTACTACCACAACTTCGCATTAACTGCAAAGACAGACCTGCATGGGCCACCACAAAAATGTGTCACGACCCGCACCCAGATATACGGGTACGAATACGTGGGTCACGCCCAGCCTACGTCGCAGTATCGGCGGTAGAGCGCTGTCAAGTACCCTATACTAACTACAACATCTATAGATCCATAACTAGAAATGTACTCTTGTCACATCACGAAAACTAAGGAAGATAAGACAAAAAATAATAACAATATCACTAGAACAACTAGAATCTACAATGATCATATGAGACAAGAACATAACAGAGGAAAATAATAACAAAACTAATAACTACTAGACCTAGAACTCCTGAGAGACAACTCACGGTGAAGAATACTGAGAACCACCCCAGCTAGCAACATCCTGAAGTCCAATAATGGCATAACAACTCCTAAAATTTTGTCAACAAATCCAGTCAGGATGGAACAAGCACAAATCTTAAATAACAGTTCTAATTAGACGATATTGAAAATGTAGCAGTAAATAGAGAGAATATACAAGAAATCACTAAATGTACATGTGAGTATCATGGCAAGGTAAGCTGAAAATCTAGAGCTAGAACAAGGCAAGTAAAACTGATCATGGCATGTACAAGAATCAAGAATCACCTAGGGGTGTGAGTACTAGCTACAATACGTGGCCGGCTTGAAAACTTGCACAATAGTAATAGGCCTGGCTAACCATACGTGAGGTGTATGATCAACACTTACAATCAATAGGTGCACAAGGGGTGCACAATAGGCTTTGACCACATATCTACACTAATAATCCCCGTCCCCCCTCCCCCGACTAGTATAGTGGATCCAACCATGACACATCATGACGCACAATTCTCTGAGAGGGTAGCTAGCCTTCACAGGAATCGTGTCTATACAACGCACAAGGAACAAGAAAGACTTGCACAAGATATACCAAGGAAAGAAAAGAATAACATCTTATGACGGGATCCAGGGAAATTCCAATCCGTGTGAACAATATTTCAAGAGAACAAGGATATCTACACTAAATACAAGAAACATAGACGATATCATAAAACAAAATTATTATCAGAGAATGTACTCGCCTGCGATCTGGTGGAATATGTCAACTGAGTCCTAGAACAGTGCCTTGAGAACCTATAGGTGGAATACTGTATCAATATAAGGATTTGGAAGTAAAATCAAGTCATACTAAGTCAAACTAGGTCAATCTAAGTCAAGGGTTGACTTACAGTTGACTTTTGGTCAACTGGTCAACTCTGGTAAATCCTAGGTCAACTCTAGGTCAAACTTGACTAACGTCGACTAACAGTTAACTTTGGGTCAACTGGTCAACTCTGGTCCAGTTCTAGTTAATTTAAGGCTACGGTTGACTTTCGGTTGACTTCGGTCAAAATAGTCAACTGTGGTCAACCAAGGTCAAAACTAGTCTAACCTAGGTCAATGTTGACTCTACTTCGGCGTTCAGTCAAAGCAGTCAACCATGGTCAAACAGGGTCAAGGCTAGTCTCTATAAATATCTACAGGGTCAACACATCAATTTCAGTGATTGTGAAATCACTGGAATCGATGGATCTCAAAATACCACAAACGGAGAAAGATTATAATAATAGGGTAAAAACCTACAGATGTTGTCGGATGGTGAAACAACCATCACCAACGTGTCCAAAATGGTCGAAATAGCTAGAATAACCTGCCAATAAGTCCAATTTGGACACAGGGGCAAAAAGGTAATTTTGAGTCAAAACGGTGTCTGTGTCGGACCCGATTTGCACCAAAAAATGTGCAAAAATACTAGTCCACTGAACCTAAAAAATTATATGTCCACGAATCCAGAATGACGATACGAACCCAACGGTATATCCAGAATTGGATTCCGTTGACCCGATCTCAAATTTGTCCGTTGATCCGGATATTGGAATCTAATTTGCACGAAAAAGCGTGTCAGAGCCAATGTCTTCAAAACTGAGCAAATTATATTTCAACGAGTCCAGAATGATGATACGAACTCAACGGTATGTCGAAATTGGATTTCGATGAGCCGATCTCAAAATGACACGTTGACCCGGATATTGGTATCCGACTTGCACCGAAATACGTGCCAGAACCAATGTCCACCAAATCTAGTAAACTTTATATGAAAATATTCTAGAACGACGCCACGAGTCTACTGGTGGTATCAGAAATTGAATCTGGAGTCCCGTGTTCAAAAATAGAATTTTACAAGTTAGAAATTACGAATTCGGATGGCCAATTTTGGCGTCGAATTCAACCAATCAAACGTGCTCACAATGAAACAAAACTGGAGGGGTAGGAAGAGGGTTATACCAGCTTCGCATAGGAACCGGTAGCAAGCTAGACGGAGCTGTGATGGAGGAGATATGAACCGACGAAGTTGGCTCCGCAAAACTGTCTAAAAATTACATAATTTAAACGGTCAACTTGGTGGCCGGTTTTGTTGTATCAAACGACGAAATTAATGGACGAAAATTGATAGGAGTGAAGAGCTATATACCAAGATTGTAACATAGCAAAGAAATTGCCGATCCAACGGTCGAATTTCCTGGAAAATCTGTACAAAGTTGCTGTCCCGGGCGCGAATTATGTGTTCCATTCCCGCGCGCGTCACGGCGGGAACCCGTGCCAAACGCAAGAATCGGCTAGGCGGCGCGTCGGAGAAGTCGACGTGCGCCACGGGGTAGCTGGCTGGGGTCGCCCGGCCATGGGTGGCTGGCCACGACGTCGTGCGGTGGCCGCCGGCGCAGCGGCGGCCACTGCTATGGCAGCTGCTGCTGCCGCTCATACTGCTGCCACTGCTCGCTGCAACTGATGCTGCTGCATACAGATGCGGTACGCGCAGCCAGGGCGGCGACGGCGCAGCACGGCGGTGGCCCAGCGGAGCACGACAGCGGAGAGCGATGCGGTGGTGGGAATAGTGTGGTGATGGTGTAGTTGATGGTGGTGGGGTTGAATAATGGTGATGGTGATAACAATAAAAAAGAAGAAGAAAATGAAGAAGGAGAAGAAAAATAATGATGAAGAAGAAGAGTGAAGGAAAGAAAAGAATGGGAGAGGGGGTTGCTCTCGTACAGCAGGGGGGTGCTGTGGAGTCGGGTACAGAAGAGAGAGGAGGTGATGTAAGGGGGTGGGTGAGAGAGATGAGAGAGAAAAAGTTATATATAATATATATATGTAGGTATATATATATAAAGAGAGAGAGAGAGATATTATGAGAGGAAATAGAGAGAGAGAGGGGTAGTGGTCGGCTGCTAGGGGGGCTTGTGTGTGTTTATGTAGAGTGTGATGTGAGGTGAGAGAGAAAGTAAGATATTATATATATATATATATATATATATATATATATATATATATATGAAATGGAGAGTGAGAATTAGATATTTGTAGAGAGATATTTAAAAATAGGGAAAAGTAGGAATTTATGTGGGATGTTTGGGTGGTCACGAGAGGACAACATGGAGCTTGGGTTCGGGTTCGGTCGAGCCGGGTCGGGTCAAAATCGGACATGGTGCAATATATGAATTAAAATAGGTATTTATGATCATGGGAAATAAGTAGCATGTGGGGACTCAAATGGGACACAAGTATCATGTGGGTAGTAGGCTTCATGTGGGCCATGTCCATATTTGGGGTCGACTAGGTTAGGTCGATATCGGGTCCCGAAATTAAATTGGAAGTCAGGTCACAAATTACGGTAGATAATTAATTGGCCTAAATTGACCCAAAATAAATCTCGGAAATTCAGGAGGCTTACAGTACGCCATTCTCTCTGGTTTATGGGAGCGAAGCAGTTCTTCCCCTAGAAATCCAGATTCATTCTCTTCGAGTTGCCTTAGCCAGCGAGCTGACTACCGAAGAAAGCTATCGTCTGTGACTCCAGGAGCTCGAAGTGCTAGACAAAAAATGCTTGTTAGCTCAGCAGCGCATTGAACTATATCAAGCACGCATTTCTGGAGCCTTCAATAAAAAAGTGAAGGAAAGGACTTTTCACGTTAGCGATCTGGTCTTAGCAGTGAGAAGACCAATGGTCATGACGCACAAAACAAATAGAAAATTCTGGCCTAAATGGGAAGGTCCCTTCATCATAGAATCAGTGTATTCTAACAGTACGTACCGACTAACCAAGCCTGATGGTGACTTGCTCATGATGCCTATCAACGACAAGTTCCTGAAGAAATACTATGTGTAACCTTTTTGTTCAGTTCAGTCATGTAAATGTATAGTGCGATGTTTATATGATTCGAAAAAACTATCTAACTATTATTCGTATTTCAAGAGTCTTGAATACGCCCTGGATAATAGGTCCTCTAAATATTTCCCCAGTGGAATCATTCCCGTTTTTGACTCTGTCCAAACTCGGTTTGACAAAAAAAGTAACGTCCCTATTTCCTTTGAATTATTTTTCGATAATTATTTCCCTAGTAAAATGATTATATTTTGCCATGTCCATATAACCTCTGAGCAAAGCATTCATCAAGGATAATCACGTCCCTATTACCTCTGAATTATCCACTCCCACCTAACGTTATATATCTTTCTACGTCCATATCACCTTTGGTCAGATATAGAACATCATCTGCTATTACGTCCATATTATATCTACTAGCAGCTTCGTTCAACTTATTATCTATATTCGAATAACTTGAATATAAAACGGATAATAGGTCCACATCAAAATTCCCCAGCAGAATACCCACCAAAAATATCCTTGCTACGTCCACATTACCTCTAGCACCGATATTTCACAAAACCACATTCATTTCTGAAAAGATTCTTTATTTTATACTTGAACGTCTATCAAGAGACGAAAAAAGGGTACAAGAGCCATGACGGCTGAAAAAAAAATTACAAAAATCTAAGGGATACACAGGCGATTGATGTTGTCCCTTAGAGCCGCGATCTTGGCCTCAGACTTCGCGATAGCTCGATGCCGTGCCTCTTCTTGACGAGCAGCTTCATCCTCGAAGAGGATCAGACTCAGATGCTCCTCCTCCAACTTCGCCAGCTGATCTTCTAAATGGGCAGAAGTGGTGACAGTCATGGCAGCCTGAGCCTAGTAATCCTTTTGTTCATATGTCATCGCCCGTAAGTCAGCTTCTAGCTGGGCGATCTCGTTCTTGATCTGCGCAATGTGATTATACTTCTCAGTGATCTGCACAGCCAGCCATTTCTTCGAGGCAGCCCGTGCCTCACTTACAGCATTGAATTGGCCGTACTGGTTAGCCAGCTCACCAATCTCTCGAACGAGGGCATCGGTCCTCGCCTGGAATGTAGCCTTCTCCTCCGCAAGAGCCTTGAGCAGAGCCTCGTCCCCTGTACAGAATAGCAACGTCGGGCTCCGCTGTTTGGTGTCCCAGAACCTGGCCACCTGATCCTTCGGGTCATTCAGAAGTTTCTTCAGAGTATTGGCCCGCTCTTCATAGCCGGTAATGCCCTCGAAGGTTGCTACTTGGCATTCGGCAACAGCTTTCACGGGGCCGAAGGCAGTATTCCGATTCAAGACTCCAGGAAGCTTCACTTTTAGGACAGAGTAGAAAGCTTTGACGACTTCTTGGGCTATCTCGTCATCTTCGGTAGAGGTCATCGGAGAGGAGGCTTGGATAGTTTCTTCCGCTCCAGGAAGGAATACCTGACAAGAAGCTAAACTTGACAAGAAAATCCATTCCACCAAAAGCCACTCCTGATTATCATGTGTCACGTCCACATTACCTCTTCTACCGATAGTCTCCCAACTTGACACCTGTATCCAACCTGGGATAGAAGATACGGTGTCAAGACCACAAAACCTATCACAACCATATTACCTCTGTTGGGTTTTGTTTCAAATCTATTTGCTCGTATTCCCAGATGCACAAATGAGCAATAGGTCCAAACAAAAAAAAGGGAGAGGAGGGTCCCCCAGCGGGATACCCTTTACACAAATGTTGTATTAGGCCCTCTAATATAAGCACCATAGATACCACAAGCAAAAAAATGGAGTGAATGTATTCTATTTCTGGTTTCAAAATCAGTTACATTCACAGGACTACATCTCATGAGCAAACCAAAAAGTTCTTCATCTGGGCAAGAAGTAAAGGATTACATTGATGTCCAAGAGAAGGGAAGATCTACTACTCCTCAGCAACACATAGTTTGGTCAGTTTTACAGCACTACGCCTTCGACAAAAAGCAGTTTTGTGGCCCTCGAAAGAAGTTATATTTTACTGCTGAGAAGCAAACAAAGCTGTTGAACCTTCGAGAAGCTACATGGAGGGGGGTAAATATAGCATGCTAAAAGCATCTACAAATGGTGATCTTCTCTCCTCCATATTGCGGACGTCCTAGGCCCATTCCTCCAAGAGGTCATACCTTCAAACAACTTCTCTAGTGTTGCTTTTGCCTACTTGAAGAACCGTGAAAACAGAACTTTCACGATGACGCCCAACTACCGTCCGACTCTTCGATGTATAAAGGTTATTCCTGCCATCTGAGGAAAACCCTTCCAAAATACGAAGAGTCCAGAGCTCTGTGATGTGTGTGTCAAGTGTTGCATCTTCACCATGCCCAAAATTGTCGATATCGGTCCTGGAGAAATTTGCTAGCCAGATCCCTACAAAATATGAAAAGGGATAGAAATAAAGTCAGACTCAAAAAATACAGGAAAAACTAAGTTCTGAAAGGCTTTTATGCGCCCAAAGGGATATACGCCCAAAATAAACACGTGGGCGCATAACACACGAATAGTATGTGGGCGCATAATATGCCACTATTAGAGGGCCCATAACATGGCAATACGTTGGCGCATAGCACACCACAGTGTTGGTGCATGACTTTTATGGGTGCATAATGATGCTCACAGAAGTATGTTGCCTTAGGCGCAAGCGCCCAGGCAGAATAAAAGTCTGAGCGTCGTAAATTAACGCTCGAGACATTGTTTTTTGAAGCATGTCCTCACCCAGAATCGGGTCCTGGACTGCCGAGGACGCTGCCGCGGGAGGAGAGCCACTCGGCGCAGCCCCCTTGCCCTTCGCAGATCTCTTGGCGACCTTGGGAGACATGGTTCTCAAAGAAAGAAGATGAAGAGTTTCTTAAAAATTCTAAGAGAAGGGAATAATGAACTATCTCTCTCCTTCAGGGCCTATTTATAGGCACAGGCCATTTCCTATGCGCCCACTAGCTTTATGCGCCTATGCGCCCATTGCGAAGTATGCGCCCATAATGGCCTATGCGCCCACGTGATGAACTAGCCCCTTGTACACTATACGACTGCCACTTGTAGACGAGGACAAAGTACGAAGGATGGACCGTTTCAAATTCTACCCTGATGAATCTGTCAGTTCAGATTTTGTGAAAGATCTCAACAGTCGTATCTCTCTGGCAGGCTGGCCAAATACTATGTGCCCAAGGAGAGAGCCGTGCTATGCGCCCATTGCATCACGAGAAGACGATCCTTGCTTCTTTCAAAGTATTTCGAACTCGTTTAAGTATCGAAAACTTTGAAGGGGGTCTTGTAGAAGCATGAAAAAATTTCAACAATGAAGCCCCATGTGCCCAAGCTAGTGAAGCTCTATGCGCCCAGCTAGTGAAGCTCTATGCGCCCAGCCAGTGAAGCTCTATGCGCCCATCCAGTGAAGCTCCATGCGTCCAGCCAGTGAAGCTCTATGTGCCCAGCCAATGAAGGTCCATGTATCCAAGACTAGCTCCCCCAAAAGGAGGGCGCATAGCCCGAGACATGGCTATGTGCCCAAGCATGACTCGGTCAAAGCCATGATCAAAACGTGTACCGAAGCGCACGGCTACGTCAGGCTCCACGAGTAGTCGTACACCGAAGCATGCGGCCACGTCAACACCATGACCAACCCACGATCTCGTAGCCTGCATGCACCTACACTCTATGCGCCCAAGGCAGGACTATACACCCACATGAAAACCAGTATGTTTACTTCATGTGGGCGCATAACATCATTCCAGTTCAAGAACGACTATAAAAGGGGGGCCTCATCCCTCTTCAAAGGACAGAACGGAGAGCATTTTTATGAGCCAAATTTCTGTACTTCTTGCCAGTGAGCCGAGAGTTAACAATGTTCTTAGGTTTTCTCCCACTTTTGTGATCGGAGTGTCAACGGAGTAAAGGAGCAACTGCCGCTCGATCGTCATCGTCCAATTCTCCATAATTCTTTTTTGTACTTGGGGATCCTCAGCACAGGATCTCTCAGGCGTACTCGATTTGTGGTGCCTTGCGCTAATAAAGAAAAGACAGCATTTTTTTCTTCTTTTTTTGTGTGTGTCCACAGAAGTAGTTTAGCACTTCCATCATACTCACCTCAAACTCACTCTGCAAACACTTAGCAGATTCTTGACATAGATGTTCATTAGTAGAACCGAATATAATATCATCCACATAAATTTGCACTAATAAAATATCATCATTTGAAGACTTGATAAACAGAGTTCTATCATCTCTTTCTTTTGTAAAACCATTTTCAAGTAGAAAGGAACGCACGTGATCTTGCCAAGCTCGAGGAGCTTGTTTGAGTCCATATAATGCCTTCAATATTTTAGCGACGGCCATATCCATCGCCAACCCGTCGGTAAATCAGATTACCAACAGTTTGTCGACGGATTTGGGTCAAATACATCCGTCGGGATATGACTCGTCCCTAAAAACAATTCGTCGCCAAGTGACGACTGAGCGACCAATTTTCGGCAGCCATATTCGTACAATTAGCGACGACTGGCCGACGGGTTTCCATCAAATCAAGTATCAGAAAGTTAGTAATACATCGTCTTACTGACGGGGTCAATCTGTCGATAATCCGTCGGCAACTTGTCGGTGAACGCGTATCAGAGAGTTTCTGATACGTAACCTCCGTCGCTATTTTGTCGCGCGTAGTCGCAAACAAGCGATGGATTGATGACGACTTATCCATCGCTAAGGCTTTGTAACTCTTTCATATTTCCATAACCTAATCGACGGATTATCCGTTGCTTTGTTGTCGCCATCCGCCGCTAAATTGAAATCCTCTAGTTATAGACGGATAATCCGTCGCTTGGTTGTCACGAGCCATCACTTTTTAGTCGCTAGTCCGTCGCTAACTGGAAAATTTTTGAATTTTTTCCCCATAAAACAGAGCATTCCAAGTTCACACAACATCCGAAACATCACAACATCACAATATGTATCACACATCACACATCACACAAACCAATATACATCACACACCAAAAAACAAATATCCATCACAAATATGTCACACAAACCAATATACAGTACACACCAATATAAAAATCATATCATATCATATATATATCTACCATGTCTAGATAATAACATCTAAAAACATCGAAGTCTAGATAAAACCATGTTTAGAAAATAAGAAACATGAAGAGTTATAAAACCATACAAGTCGATTGTCAGAATTAATAAGTCTACTGGAAACAAATCCAGTCAAAAAATAAAAAATATATCATATATATATATATATATATATATATATATATATATATATATATATATATACATACACATATATATATATATATATATATATATATATATATATATATACACCTATTGTCGTCTATGCTGGGGCAGATAGAACTCCCTCAGCTAGCGGGCATAAGTAGGATCCACGCCAGCAAGATCAATATCTAGAGGAGATGGATGACTGGAACTCCCGGTGCAACTGCCCTTTGGTGCTACAAAATATATATATATATATATATATATATATATATATATATATATATATATATATATTATCGTCTATGCTGGGGCAGATAGAACTCCCTCAGCTAGCGGGCATAAGTCGGATCCACGCTAGCAAGATCAATATCCAGAGGAGATGGATGACTGGAACTCCCGGTGCAACTGCCCTTTGGTGCTACCTCCTCCTTCACAGCTATCTCGGCTTTAGGAATCACTTCCTCCTTAATAGTAGGAGAAAATTCTTTCTTAATCTCCTCAGTAGTAGGAGGTTCCACTATCTCCTCAGTAGGAGGTACCACTACCTTCTCATCAGCCATCCGTGCCTCTGTCAAGCGAGATCCTCGGGTCTTGGGTGCCATCTGGTAAGACCATTAAATATCAATAAAAGCACGTATATACAAAATTTAACTCAGCTTCGTTTGACGATTTAATTTTACACAGTCTCGAGTATTGAATTATCCAAAAAAATATACTTTAGAAATAGTTCAGATTCGGGAACACAAGAAGAATCTTAATCCAGACCATAAATACAAAATTTTTACCTATCACGTACAAACCTATTTCCAATCACTCTCGTAACTGGCCAATCACTCTCGTAAACGTAGAATACCATTGAAAAAGAGTCACGAGAGAGTAAACAATCTCTTAAATATTGATGTTTACGAGAGTGATTGGCCAGTTAAATCGCCTGTAACTGGCCAATCACTCTCATGAACATCAATAATATTTTTTGGACCCATTTGCTCCTCCCTACTTTCCTTCTTCTCGCTCCTCACTCTCAGCCAACTAAAGCCTAGCCCAGACCAACAGATACTAGAGTCTTCCCTCACTTCGTACTCGTCAGTTTGTTCTCCTCGGGTATTTAGGTCGATCGTCCAGACGCAATACTAGAGAATGAGGAGGTGAATCTGCTACTATCAATACTAAGTACATACGATCAAGGAGGTGGATCCGCTACCGATACCGATTCTGATACAGATACCGATACCAAAATCGATTCTGATATAGATACCTATACCGATACCGATTCTGATACAGATACCGATACCGATACAGATACCGATAGTCCGATACCGATACCGATAGTCCGATACCGATACCGATTCTGATACTCATAGGAATAACCCGATACCGATACCGATACCGATACCGATACTCATAGAAATAATCTAATACCGATATCGATACTCATAGAAATAGTCCGATACCGATACCCATAAACCTATCTATCACTAGTAGCCATACTCCTCTACATGCTCTTCTACACTAGGATACACTAGTAACCATACTCCTCTACATACTCCTCTATACTAGGATACACTAGTAGCCACCAACGATAGAAATCTTTTTACTAAGTTTATATATATATACTACGGGATTCGGTTCGGTTTTAAAAAATTTCTATTTCGGTATGTGTGTGTGTGTGTGTGTGTGTGTAACTACCGTCGACCCCCAACTCCCCACTCCCACCACCGCCGATCCCCACCCCCACCACCGCCAACCCCAACTCCCACCCCCGGCCCCAAACCCCCAACCCCCACCCCCACTACTGCCGACCGCCATCCCCCTCACCACCGGCCACCCCCACTCCGGGCCCCCTTCGCCCCCCCGGCCCCCCTCCGCTGCCCTACATCCCCCACTGACCCCCACCCCCACCACCGCCAACCTCCACCAACCCTACCATCGGCCTTCCTTCGCTGCCATACCCCCCCACCGTCGACCCCCAACACCCCTACCACGAAACCCCCCTCCGCTGCCCTACTCTCCCCCCCGCGACCCCCACCCCCACCACCGTCGACCTCTACCACCCCCACCCCACCACCACCGGCCCTCGCCACCCTGACTACCGAGAGAGAAAGAGAGAGAGAGAGAGAGAAAGGGGATTACTTAGAGAGAGAGAGAGAGCCCTACGTGTGCCGGAAAGTGAGAGACGTAAGAAATTTTTGGGGGAAAGAAAAGTTTCCCCCTCGTCGGTTAAATTTAAGTTAGTGTTGGACATATAGCGATGGACTAGCGACGGATAGATAGCCGACGCTAGTCCGTCGCTATATCCCCTTAGATGGCCGACGAAATATCCGTCGCTATGTGGTCTATACATTTTGCGCCAATTTTTTTCAGTATTTCACTTCAACCTTTGACAACTAAATAACGGCATAGTGATGGCTTCATGATCGGTCGCTATATCTCGGATTACTTAACGACGGATTGGCGACCTTTGCTCGCCCTAAAAAAAATTGTCAGCTTTTCGACGACAATAAGACTGTACTTAGTCGGTAGTCCATCTCTATTAGCGATGGACGTTATCTGTCGCTAATGGTCCGTCACCAAATGGCTATATTTTGGTAGTCGAAATCTTATAGAAGTACTTTCGCATAGTCCTTTTCTCTCTTATCAACTGTGCATTGAGCTTCATGAAGACTTAGCTTGATATTAGTCAATTTTTATGTATTACTTATGGTAAATATCTCCTTTATTTCTTATAATAAACTAGACAATCTAGCTACTTCGGTTGTGTATGCTTTTATTTCTTTTCAAGATTGTTTATACTTGTCTAACACACTTCTGTGTTTGTCAAGTATGTTGCTAAAAGCACAGAGAGTTTATCAAAAGTAAAATTATCATTGATACCTGATCAAATGCCATTAAGAAGACGTTTGCTGAACTGTTGTGTCTTTCTTCCTCTTTTGATTAACTGGCCTCGCTTTCATGCCTGCCTCGAGTCTTGGATGATGCCAATTTTAACATCGGTCGTACAGAGGATCCAAATGTCGTAGCATCCAGTGATGCCAATTGTGAAACCTAACTGCAACTTCATGGCCTTGAGCTTCTTAGGAGGGATTTTAGGTTCAATGATCACCAAAATGTCAATTCTGTGGATTCTATTGAGACTGATTAATCTTCTCAAGGTGGGTTTTTTCACGAGGCCCCTAACATTCCATGAGAGGATGTTAAGCATTGAGGTTGCTGGAAATGGAGGATTTGGTGAGTTTCGTGGCTGACCTAGTGGTCATTGTCGTAGCCGCTTTAGCATTTATTTTTTTTATTTTTTGATTGTGGGAGCAGGATGTCTATCCACCTTGACGATTCTATCTGTCTTCTCGGATGAGTGTATGTAGACCTCTCCAACTATTTCGGCCAAGGATCCGAAGTGCTTGTTCTCGCTGGTGACACCCGCGTCAATGGCATGTTGCATCCTAGCTACTGGTGCTTCCCCAATGTTGCCCAGAGCGTTCGCACATATAGCGGCCATGTTATGTGTAGTAGAGGGAACTACAGTTTGGGGGGTTGAGGATCCTCATTGCCCATAAATTTTGAATTGTTCTCCAGAGTAATGGACCCCACTGTACTGTCTGTCTCCTTATCGACAACCCCTCTGTTCCCTGTATCCTTTTTTGGAATGTGAGCTCATGTGTCTGCTGCTGTATCCTTGGTTATATCTGAGGAAGCTGAGGCGAGGATATCAAATTTGTTGGCGAGGTTGAGGGCTGGGGAATTGTATGGCACGATGGCTCTTCCCTGGGAGGCTTGTTCTTAATTATGGGAGTTTTCGGTGCTGGCTTCGAACCGGGTATGGGAGTTAGGTAACGGCAGTAGAGGTGATTGGGGGGATTTCCTGGTTGATTGATTAGGTGACACCTTTCGGTCACCTTCTTTCTCAGTTCTAGATGTGCCTGAAAGTAGTGCTCGGTAGAATGGCCACGCATATGACAATGTTTACAAAATATGATGTTATTGTCGTATAAGATTTTTTGGGTGTGAATCTTGTTTTACCGAGCAAGATTTGGATGTGATTGGGAGGTCCTTTGATAAGTCAAGTTCCATGCATATTTTAGCATAATTTCTCTTGGTTAGGTTGCGGGTTTCCTCCACCATGGCCACAAACGGGACGAAGGAGTTGGCGATCCTCTTCATTTGTCACAACCTGCACCCGCTTTTCGAGATACGAATGCGTGTCCAAACCAGCCTACGCCGCAGTGTCGACGTTAGAACGCTGTATAGCCACAATGCTCAAAATCACAAATAATGCTCATTCACAAAATTAATTTAATTTACAATATTTACAAGTTTTACATTTGCAAAAAATATAAACTCTACCAAATATTAAAATGATTACAACTCATCTATCTAGCTAATCTCTAGGTTTTCGTCTGCAAGTACACCTGTAACTCCCAATGCTAAGTGAAGCCACAGTTAACCTAAAAAATATTGGTTTCCAGTCAGGAATTAAACGAGTACAATTAACTGAATACAGTTTCAATAAATGAAAATGACTATACAACAGAGGTTAGCCTTTAAAATATATGATTTGAAAATAAACACAGAAAGGCAAAATAAAACTAAACAAGGGGAAAAAGTAAATAAAATAAAAAGATAATACTCACCGACTGACTGAAGTACCTTTGATATGTCATCGGTCTCGGAATAATTACACGACACTGTCTACGATATCTATACTGTATAATTTACACTATCTACACTATATAAAGCAATAATGAAACACTGTCTACATGGTATAAAGCAATAATGAAACACTGTCTACACGGTATAATGCAATAATAAATTACGGTCTACACGGTATACACGGTATAAGGTTAGATCACACATCCTTGGTACTTCACCTCCCCGACACGACAAAATATAACAAACATAAAAGACGGCAATCACATATCTACTGACAAACAATGAGGTATAGTAAAGCTCAATATCGAAAACAAATAATAATCTGTACTCGCTTGTTGTCCTTTGCTGGTAAAACCGATAATCCAAACCACTCAGTGTGCCACAATAGTCAAACTCGTACAACAGTCTCCAGCTGCTCAAATAAACATTACCAACGTTCTTAGAATAGTCAAATTAACTACAATTGCCTATCCTTAGACTAATTCTGGACACAGGGGCAAAACTTTGGGTCAAAACGGTATCCGCCGTTGGACCCGCCTTGAACCGAAAAGTGTACTAGAGTCAATGGTCTATAAAGTCATCAAACTACATGTCTACGAATTCATTTTGATGATACGAGCCCAACCGTATGTCCAAAGTTAGATTCCGGCAGGCCGTGCATAAAATCGCCTGTTGAGTCGGATCGTGGGGCCCGCAAAACGGTGATCCGGTCAATCGTCTCAAAATTGGACCAAACTTAGCATACAGGACCAGAAAAACGATACGGTCCTGTTGGCATAAGTTTCGTCTCGATTTGACGAAAGTGTACAATGTAATTAGAAAATTTGTAAAGAGGCCGATACGGTAAATTTTGACGGATACGTATCAAATTCGTCGCGCACATGTGACCAATTTAAATTCTGTCAATTCCCATACGTCCACGAAGCCGATACAGACCTTTCGATGCTTTCGGTTCATGATCATATCACCCGGATTGGCGGAACGCACGTCGTATCGAAGGAATTTTTTAGATTTTTAATATTTTAAAACAGTTTTTTGCCAATCTTTGGAATCCGATTTATCGGCTCATAGTTGATGAAATCGATTTTCGTAAACTGGGTTTCAGAGCCCTAAAGGTTGGCTGGGACTGTCATCATTTGGTTTCTCAAAACTGTCGATAGATCGACTGGAAGTCGCCTTCGAAATAAGGGTTTGGGACTAGTTCCTGCGTTTCGTCTTTAAATGAAACTCGAAATTATTTCCAAGATTTTTGGTCGATTTAGCAGGCTATTCTCTACGAGTTAAATCTCACTAATTACTAAGGTTTGTAGATGGTAGGGTTGTTATCGAATCCATGAAAACGGTTTATGAATTCGTCTAGAGAAGAGGTAGAAATCGTACCTCAAAAGGAGTGTGGCGGCTGTTGTATGACAGGCTTGGGCAGGCCTGTGCGCGGTTGCAGTCGCTCCGCCGTGGCATGGCGGCGGTCCCAGGTAGCGCGGTGAGGTGGAAGGGAGTCAGGGTGGCGCGCACAGATGTCCATGGCGGCGCTGGGTTGTAAGGTTTAGGGTTTGGTTCATCCTACTTGTTGTGTACATATATACATATTCGTTCGGTTTAGGAACTGAGTAGGGGGAGGTCGCAGGTTCCTTGGGAAGGCTTCTCGCGAGAAATTCAGGGAATTTCTTACGAGAAATTGCTTAAGGATTTTTTTTTTTGTTTTTTTTCTATTTATTAGATAACTATATATTCATATGTACACTTATATAATATTCTCCATAAAATCTAAATAAAACCTCAATATTATATATTCCTAGTGTAGGGCCTACTTATATAAATAAGAATATATATATTATAACATTTATTTGACAAAAATAATACAACCAATAATAATAAAATAATATTATATAATAATAATCTCAATAACATTGATAATAAAAATAATAATAATAATAATAATAATAACAAAATTTAACAAACCAATAATGGTGTATATACTATTTTATACAGTCTATTAATCCCAAAATTGTACAAGGACCTATTTTATACAAATATCATTAAATATCAACTAATAATGATATTTATAATATTTAATTAACGAATACTTAGAAAATATTCATTAGATCATTAAAATGGAATACAACACAATCATACCAAAATACATCAACACGAATGTCCTTGGACGTCCCATATGACTACATGGGCTTGGGCTTGCTTTGGGTCCCATCTGGACTAGTTCGGTACAACCGGGTTTCCTAAAACTCAATAATATAATTAATAAATAAATAAATCTTCGGTAAGGGTTAATTCGCAACTTGGCCTGATTTTCCTAGTTAGGATACACTTATGGCTGCGTCTTCCCTGGTATGTCTAATGCACTAGTCAAGGCACACGACCATGCTATCCGTACCATGATTCCTAGTCGTCTTGTACTTCAAAACTCAACCATGGTTAAAGTCATCTACCGTAATAATTAACTAAGTAATTATTTATAAAAATTCTAAAAATCACCATTTAATTCAAACAAATAAATAAAAAATATATTATCAAAATTTCGAGAAGAAGAGTTACAAATCTATCCACCTTAAAAATAATTTTGTCCTCGAAATTCTAATTCATAACTATTCCTTAAATTCAAAAAGGAAATCTACTATTACCTTAATCTCCTTAAATTTTAATTCCTAAAAATAGTTTATATCCTCCTCCTAGCCATTTTGTAACTACGAAACCCCGAGGACTTCTACCCACCTTTGGTCACACTACTCCCTCAAATGTATGTCCCTAAAACTTTATAACCTTCCATCTAATTGCTAAAAATAGATATCTACTGTATATGGCATCTATAATCTTCTCCTATCTATCAAGCAATCCAAAATTTAACAAGCAATAAATTTACACAAGTAGCTAAGAAATATTGATAAATTCTAATAAGCATGACCATTCGTCACTCTGCAATAGGAAGGACGGGAAGATAAGAAAGAATAATCGAGAGCAATATGAAGTTTCAATAGCGGTAGAGAGTATCCACGGATGCAGATAGAAAGAAAGTTTATGAACCATTGACCTAGTTGCTAGATTGGGCTACTCTAGTCCAATCACTTGCTAAATCGAAGAACCCTTCGTTTCTTAGAGGGGCTTTCAATCTGCGCAATACAGAAGTTCCGTTCTCAAAATTAATCTAAACAAGGTTCAAAAATAGAAGGGAACTTGAGAAATCAAAATTGTTATCTTTCTCGTGGTTATCTAAACATATGAGCAAGGGATATAAATGCAATACAAGATCGTATCGCAACTTTCAGGTAGATGGAATAATAGTTATGAATGACTTCACATTCTAAGAGGGGAGACTACATAATAGGTATAGGACCTATTTCAAATAGTTCGGTTTTATAGTCCAAAAATGGTGGCATGTATGGATGGGTTTTATTGGGTCTTAATGGATTCCCTGATTGGACATCAATCGTTGGTTGGATGAACCTTTGATTTCAATCTATATTAACTGGACAAGATCCCAATAATATAACTATTTCTACTAGGTTAGGGTAACCTAGAATAGGTTTCCACCCACGTGGTTGAGCTAGATGGGCAGTCGGATTGGTTAAATAGGTTCTGTAAGACTTGAAGATGCGCCTTCCGTGACTTTTGTATTTAAGTAGCACGAGAAGACATAATTGAGTGGCACACTAGTGACATGTGCGTAGTGGGCTTAGAGTAAATTACAACCATATATTGGGTCGAAAGAATTGAGTCGAGGTTGAGGCTCTAATAGAAGTCGGGAAGTATACCGGTATTATGGTAAGGGTTATAGCTATTCTTTTTGACTTAAAAGTCGTACCACGAAATAGAGTACGAGAAAAGGCGTTTGAATGGGACATGATATGTCTACATAAAGATGGAGTCGTCTATGTCTTGTAGGTAAAATTTGTTGGAAGGTAACAGCTGGTCTCGTGCTCCAATTATTATTGACGCGGCCGGGGGCACAAAATGATCTAAATGGAAAGTGGGAGTCCATGGGGCACTAATTATCATCCTAATGAGAATTATTCTAATCAATCGGTAATCCTCTTATATCCCAAAATTTTAGAAGTCTTACAGTCTACTCATCTTAGACGCTAGGATATGGTTTTAGGAATAATGAGGTTAGAAGAATTCTAAAGTCCGGGTATCGTACCTCGACTCTTGTTAATAAAGAATATGGCACGGCGTAATGGAATACGGTAGATACAATTCAAGTCAAGGATCGTTCCTCAATAAATGGAAAACGAGTGTGTACAATGACACATGGTCGATAAAATAGAATGATCTTCTCGTGCACAGTATACAAGAGTTGTCGACGGGGGTAACCAACACTAAGGCGTATCATATGAAAAGAATTCTAATAACTGAGACGTAAATTTCTATTTGTATCAAGCCTGCCATACTATTGTCATAAGGGTTATAGTGGTATGGGCTGTAGTGATCATGTATTGCTGTTGATAATTGGTAGATCATATTATGACAGGGTATTTAAGCTATGGTATTGGCTAAGCTAGTGACTGTGGTGTTCCAATTCTAGTTAGGTCTTAATAATAAAATTTACATAACTAGGGTAATATTTGTTGGAAACCAATCTCGAAATGAGTGTCTACCTTAGTCATAGTAATTGATTGTCCTTACCTTTGTCTATTCATCTCATGTCTAAACTGTGGGCTTTGGTCGAGGAAAGGTTGGGTTAAGGCTTAAGGGTTGCTAGTTAAAGTAAGCTTCAAGCAAATAATTAGAGACCCACAATATTTTGTATCTTGAGAATAGATAGTCTCCTAGGTTGGCATTTTGAATAAGGATAAAACCCTAATCATTCTCAAATTCAGATGGCTAGAAGGTCCCAATAGCAGTTTAGGGGGTCGAGAGGAGAACGAGTAACTCAAGGCAAGGTTCTAGTCACATGGCTGGCCGATGGTAACTATACTTGTGTATACAACTATCATAGCCATGGGTATACTCTGTATCTATCTACCAATTACGAGCTTTTGTCTTTCCAAATTAGTGAAAGACAAAAACAATAAAGATTTCAAGAATGATGCCACCAAATACAATTTCGTGCTTCAAAGACGAATGTATAATTCAAGAGAAATTGTCAATACAGTCGCGGATGAGATCCTAGAGACATCTACATCTCAAATCATGTAGATTAATCAGAGGGAGAGCGAACCGAATGCACTAAGGTTGATCAGACCGTAATACATCGATTCTGATTTGACAATATGTTAGTAGGCGTCCCCAATAAACATCTTTCTTGAATCAAGCTTGATAAAAGAGCAAGCTTGTAAAACTAGGCTATAATAGCAGCGTTGGTCAAGATAGTCAAAATATAAGCATGCGAGATTTTTGAAAGGAGGCACAAGTAGTTCGAGTTTTGAGAGAATCAAAACCTTACCTGGTGTTATTGCTTATACAGTCACCCTACAATCTTCTTATCCATAAGACCTTAGTCGACTAATGGGTTATGGACCGCTAAATTATATATTCCTGGTAAACCTATTAGTGTCAGTCAATTACCTTGTTAATAGATCACAAGGACCACGGAATGCTAGAGACATACTACTCGACCTACAGAACTTTCACTAGTATTGGCTTTAGATCTTATGGGACATACAGGGCATTTTTCTATTCTCTATAGTATCCTAAACTTGTAATCACGGTTGAAATTATTTTACCGAGAATTATGCCTCGCCCGTATAATCTGGCTGTGGTAAACCCTTGGTTCGGTGATTCAAATGTGATATGCTATCGGATACTCTACCTTATATTGACACAAGGTCTACAGAGGTCAACGAAGACATAGTTTTAGTAATGTTCCATAACCTACGATTCCTTAAAATAATTTCAACTCTATGGTTCGTGCCTCGCTAGTGCACTGCTGGCTGCAGTGAACCCACACTCTCCATTCTCCAGTAATTGGCGATAGTGCGCTGCTGTCTAGCCATCGAGTCATTAAAACTACTTCGACTATATTCCTAAGAACTTCAAGAGCTGCTAGAGATTCAAACTAGTTGACTATGATAGAAAGCGTAACCATCTGTCTATAAGTCTCAATCCTTAAAGTAAAAGATTGATCGGGAAGAAAATAACTGAAGACAAGGGAAGTAAGAACATCATAATCTTTATTTAACATGTATTTCAAATGTTTGAGGGAAAACTTTGAATCAAATCTACCTAGAGATTCGTATACGAATAACCGAATCAGAAATTATAGACTAATTCCTTCCGGTAAAATAGGATTTTAAATAGGCAATTCTAGCATATGATATAAGGACTATATATATATGGCAAAATAAAATTGAACAATTTATCAAGATTAGAGCCTTAATTCTAGGAAAGCCTAACTTACCGAGTGAATAGTATATTCATATTGGATCATATCGTCATATCAAAAGTAATAGTGTATCAATAGAGATCTGACAAGCTTTCTAAATTTAATAATTTTTTATCTAATTTGCATGGCCTATCTGACAACCATAACCACCCAACGGTCAATTTGAACAACGGACTCCTATTCCCAATCATTCTCTTAAATCAATTCAATCCTAATTGTGAATGAGCATTTTCTAGTCGCAGGCTGACAGTAGTACAACTGACATAGGTACTAGCACGAGTTCGTAATCTGTTGCAAAAACTGACCTGCACGGGCCACCACAAAAACTTGTCATGACCCGCACCCGTTTTTCGAGATACGAATGCGTGTCCAAGCCAGCCTACACCGCAGTATTGGCAGTAGAACGCTGTATAGCCACAATGGTCAAAATCACAAATAATACGCATTCACAAAATTAATTTAATTTACAATATTCACAAGTTTTACATTTGCAGAAAATATAAACTCTTACAAATATTGAAATGATTACAACTCATCTATCTAGCTAATCTCTAGGTTTTTATCTGCAAGTACACCCGTAACTCCCAATTCTAAGTGAAGCCCCAGTTAACCTGAAAAATTTTGGTTTCCAGTAAGGAATGGAACGAGTACAATTCACTGAATGCAGTTTCAATAAATAAAAATGACTATACAACAGAGGTTAGCCTTTAAAATATATGATTTGAAAATAAACACAAAAAGGCAAAATAAAACTAAACAAAAGGAAACAGTAAATAAAATACAAAGACAATACTCACCGACTGACTGAAGTACCTTTGATATGTGATCGGTCTTGGGATAATTACACGACACGGTCTACGATATCTACACTGTATAATATACACTTTCTACACTGTATAAAGCAATAATGAAACACTGTCTACATAGTATAAAGTAATAATAAAATACTGTCTATACGGTATAATGCAATAATAAATCACGGTCTACACGGTATACACGGTATAAGGTCAGATCACACATCCTTGGTACTTCACCTCCCCGACATGACAAAATGTAACAAACATAAAAGGCAAAAATCATAAATTTACTGACTAACAATGAGGTATAGTAAAGCTCAATATCGAAAACAAACAATAAACTGTACTCGCCTGTGGTCCTATGCTGGTAAAACCGATAATCCAAACCACTTAGTATGCCACAACAGTTAAACTCGTACAACAGTCTCCAGATGCTAAAATAGACAATACAAATGTTCTCAGAATAGTCAAATTAGCTAGAATTGCCTGTCCTTAGTCCAATTCTGGATGCAGGGGCACGGTAATTTCGTGTCAAAATGGTATCCACCGTTGGACCCGCTTTGAACTGAAAAGCATACCAGAGTCAATGGTCTTTAAAGTCATCAAACTATATTTCTAAGGATTTGTTTTGATTATACGAACCCAACCGTATGTCCAAAGTTGGATTTCGGTGGGCCGTGCACAAAATCGCCCGTTGAGTGTGATCGTGGGGCCCACAAAACGGTGATCTGGTCAACTGTCTCAGAATCGGATCAAACTTGGCATACAGGACCAGAAAAATGATACGGTCCTGTTGGCATAAGTTTCGTCTCAATCTGACGAACGTGCACAAAAGTAATTAGGAAATTTACAAAGAGGCCGATACGGTGATTTTCGACGGATACGCATCAAATTCGTCGCGCACACGCGACCAATTTGAATTCCATCAAAGCCCATACGTCCACGAAGCCGATACGGACCTTTCGATGATTTCGATTCATGACCACATCGTCCGGATTGGCGGGACGCACGTCGTATCGAAGGAATTTTTTAGATTTTCAATATTTTTAAACAGTTTTTTGCCAATCTTTGGAATCCGATTTCTCGGCACATAGTCGATGAAATCAATTTTTGTAAACTAGATTTCAGAGCCCTATATGTTTGCTTAGACTGTCATCATTTGGTTTCTCAAAACTGTCGATAGATTGACTGGAAGTCGCCTTCGAAATAAGGGTTTGGGACCAGGTCCTGCGTTTCGTCTTTAAACAAAAATTGAAATTATTTCCTAGATTTTTGGTCGATTTAGCAGGCTATTCTCTACGAGTTAAATCTAACTAATTACTAGGGTTTGTAGATGGTAGGGTTGTTATCGAATCCATGAAAATGGTTTACGAATTCGTCGAGAGACGAAGGAGAAATTGTACCTCAAAAAGAGTGTCGCGGCTGTTGCGTGACAGGATTGGGCAGGCCTGTGCACGGCTACAGTCGCTCCACCGTGGCATGGCAGCTTTCCCAGGCAGCACGGAGAGGTGGAAGGGAGTCAGGGTGGCGCACACAGATGTCTATGGCGGCGCTGGGTTGTAAGGTTTAGGGTTTGGTTCATCCTATTTGTTGTGTACATATATACATATTCGTTTGGTTTGGGAACAAAGTAGGGTGAGGTCGCGGGTTCCTTGGGAAGGCTTCTCGCGATAAATTGAGGGAATTTCTCGCAATAAATTTCTTAGGGATTTGTTTTTTTCTTTTTATTTATTAGTTAACTATATATCCTCAATAATAATAAAATAATATTATATAATAATAACCTGAATAACATTGATAATAAAAATAATAATAATAATAATAACGAAATTTAATAAACCAATAATGGTGTATATACCATTATGTACAGTCTATTAATCCCAAAATTGTAGGACCTATTTATACAAATATTATTAAATATCAACTAATAATGATATTTAAAATATTTAATTAACGAATACTTAAAAAATATTCATTAGATCATTAAAACGCAATACAACACAATCATACCAAAATACATCAACATGAATGTCATTGGACGTCCCGTATGACTACATGGGCTTGGGCTTGCTTTGGGTCCCATCTGTACTAGTTCGGTACAATCGAGTTCCCTAAAACTCAATAATATAATTAATAAATAAATAAATCTTCGGTAAGGGTTAAGTCGCAACTTGGCCTGGTTTTCCTAGCTAGGACGCACTTATGGCTGGGTCTTCTCTGGTATGGCTAATGCACTAGTGAAGGCACACGACCATGCTATCCGTGTCATGATTCCTAGTCGTCTTGTACTTCAAAACTCAACCATGGCTAAAGTTATCTACCGTAATAATTAACTAAGTAATTATTTATAAAAATTCTAAAAATCACCATTTAATTCAAATAAATAAATAAATAAATACATTATCAAAATTCTGGAAAGAGGAGTTACATCATTGCTGTGCGGGAAAAACAAATGAGGAAAAGATTCGGAAGGGTGACCCAGGCTGATACGATCGCTGAATCTTCTTCGGTGCTGAAGTCCGGAGACCATTTCATAATTTTCATGTTGTAAGAGTCTATCCTTCCAATGCCTCTGGTCCAGACGTTCTTGTGGTCACTCTCCTAGAAAAGGTGGAGAAACATGCGTTTTGGATCCATGGTCACTACCTTGTACCGCGAAATGAAACCCCAGCTTGCGATCACTCCCTGGACCCGCGACAGCTTCGGGCAGCGAGTGGAAATTTTTATGACAAATGTAAACGGGAACGTAGCAGTTAAAGAAGTTATCTCTGCTGGGGAAATAGGCACCAAAATCTCATGAGTATTCGTTTGATAGTCGCCATATGTAGCATAATTGATTGCAACCAAAAATTTACAACCGACTTAATAACTGATCGAACTAACTCAATCCTACCCTCGAATGATGACAACTGTGCTACCATCCCTCCAATCGACTTTGAGTAAACTCTACGATACTGCCATACCCCGTCTCTCTAACATAGTTTATAATATTGGAATCCCCAAATATCTAACACATAGTTCACCTCTAGCAACACCAAGTCTCTCAGCCCATATCTCCTTATCCAGACATAATCTGCTAAAGTAGACTTTACTCTTGACTTTATTAAGGTGTAACCCACACATTAATATGAATTCTTCTATCATATTGGACACCACATCCATTCCTGAGAGTAATGCCACTAGAAATACCAAAATATCATCAACATAAGTAAGATGTGAAATATGCGGTTGTACCTGTCGAAATAATCACTACTAAAATACAGCAATTTGGCGACGAAAGATTAGCGACGAATAATATCCGTCGGCCCTAGCGATGGCCTCGCAACTACCTTGTGACTTGCTACCGTTAGAAAGTAATGGATATTTTTTTTAGTTTTTTTGTGTCAAAATCAGTCGCACCTCCGTCGCTCACTTGACGAAGCTTTAGCGACGGATTCAAGTCCGTCGCTAATATGTCACATATTGTGGCAACAAAATCTGAAAAAAATGGCACGCTAAATTAGCGTCTATGTGGCGACGGACGTTCCGTCGATAATCTAGTGGGTATTTAGTGACTACCTACCGACGGATATATCCGTCGGTAATCCGTCGATAAATACTGTAACCTAACTTAAATTGAACCGACGGAGGGGAGGGATTTTTCATTCCCCCAAAAAAACTCTCTCTCTTCCCCCTCTCTCTCTCTCTCTCCGGCGAGCTCTCTCCGACGGGTCCCATTTTTCGGCGAAGCTCTCTCCGACGGGATATCGCTCTCTCAGGTATGCTCTCTCTCTCTACCACTCTCTCTTTGTTTAGGGTTTCGGGTTGGTGGAGGGTGGGTCGGCTATCGCTCGGGCCGGCAGGGTGGAGGGGAGGGAGTGGGGGCGGGGGGGAGGTTGTTGACGGCGGGGGGCAGGGTAGGGTTTAGGGTTTCGGGGCAGAGGTAGGGTTTCGGGTGGGAGGATGGGCCGACTGTCGCGTGGAGGGTGTGGGTCGGCTGTCGTGGGGGACGGCGGTGATGGGGGGAGGGAGGGAGGGCAGGGGGTAGATGGTGTTGGGTGCGGGGTGGGGGTCAGGGGTAGGGTTTCGGGTTTGCTGTCGGGTGGTGAGGGTGAGGGGGGTGGGTGTTTGCTGTCGGGGGGGGGAGGTGGTGGGGTGGGGGTTTGCTGTAGGGGGGTGTGGAAAGGGGATGGGGGTTTACAGTCCGGCGGGGTAGGGGAGGGGGTGGGGGGTATCTGTGGTTTCGGATCGGACCATTCCTATGAGTATCAGTGGTTTCGAATCGGAGTATCAGATCGGGGGAGGGGGTATAGGTTGTTCGGATCGGACCAATCCTATGAGTATCGAATCGGGGGAGGGGGGTATCGGAATCGGGGGAGGGGGGTATCGGAATCGGTATCGGTATCGGAATCGGAATCAATATCGGACCGATACTGACCGATACCGGTACAGTTTGGCATGTCCCACTCCGATATTGACCGATACCCGATACTGACCGATACCGATCCGATACTGTTCGATACTGATATAGTTTGGCATGTCCCGGTATCGGTATCGGTATCGGACTATCCCTATGAGTATCGGCATCGGGGGTATCGGTATTATCGGTGGTTTATGATCGATTTATCAGATTTTTTGGTATCAAAAAACAAATAACTATTAATAAAATTGACTGTCCTCCGACATAGTCCCTACAGCCATTTGACTGGCGAGGCAGAAACTATGTAGCCGTATATAAAGTTAACTGTCCTCCGACCATCATCCTTCGACAATGATGATATGACAACCTATCACTATTTCTTATATAGTAGTAGATGATGTCTTATATTATATTATGTTAGTTCATCTTGATTCTGTTAGATTCTTCAGATACTAGATACGATAAGAACATATACTACACCATATGTACAGAACATAGATGATTCACTCTAATGTATACTACAATGAATTTTGGGTTGTGTTCTGAGCCATCCGTTCTCACACTTGCAAAATCGAATATTCTGTCTTTTATCTGCTTTCGAAAATATACTCAAACGACATGATGGTTCCTTTAGTTAGCTTGCTTATGTTACAATTATATTATTTGTGAATATCGATCTTACCAGATGGCACCCATGACCCGAGGAGCGGCACGTCTTTTGAGGAAAATACTGAATGCTGAGGTGGCTCCTCCTACTGTTAAGGAGGAAGTGGCACCGGTAGCTAGTGAGACCGGGAGTTCTATTCATCCAGCACGGGTAGCTAGTGAGACCGAAAGTTCTATTCATGCAGCACTTGCAAGGGACTACATCTCTCCTAACGCCGTCGATCCTACTTATTCGAGGTGGTTGCGTGATCGTATCACTGAGCGTTTGCGTGAGCTGCGTGGCTCTCATTAGCTATTACTGAACTTATTTGTATTGGACTATTTGTATTGGGTTGTTTTTGTATTAGACTATTTGTATTGGACTACATATATAAATTAGTACTGTATCAATCTCTGGATTGTATTGGACTACGACATGGTGATCAGGACATAGTCCCTGCAGCTATTCGACTGGCGAGGCAAAAACAATGTAGTCGTAGATGAAGTTGACTGTCCTCCGACCCTTATCCCTCGGCAATGATGATATGACAACCAACCGAAGAGGATACTCTGAGAGATCCATCTGAGTAGGACGTATACTCTGAGAGATCACCTTTACAAGAATAATATCAGTAGTGGGATTGAGTGTTGGAGGAGATATTATCAGAGTATACGTCCTACTCAGATGGGTTCCTCACCATTACTATTTTTTTCTGACAGTATGGTAGATGTGCTCCGTCAACAGATTCTTGCTCCGAGCCAAAATTTTCCCCGGAGCTCAAGTCTACATCCTTCGTGTAGAGCTCGAGCGAGAGGTTCCTGACAGCAAGGTGGTCTCCTTTGTCAAAGGATTCTTGCTCGTCCCACAATTAGTTGACTCTACACTTGCTCCTCTACACCATCCTAGGAAAATCGCTCGCACCTCCAGCAAAACCTCTGTACTTCCTCCAGGTCATGCCACTGGCTATACTGGTTCCCCCTCTTCCTGCCTACTTCTTCTTCCCCGACTCTACACTTGAGCTAGATATCATACGTGGCTGAGAGAGTCAAATAAGAAGAAGGGAAGTAGGGAGAAGCAGATGGGTCCAGAGCCATGGTGGAGGAGAGGAGAAGGCTCCCAAGACTCCCCGAGGTGGATATCATATGTGGCTGAAAATTTTGATAAATTTCTTATTTTTTTATAATTTGAGTAAATTTCTTTACCCTATATAAAAATTCTGTTGTCAAAGAGATGGCTCCCAAGACTCCCTGAGGTGGTGCTGCTAGCCGAGGAAGGGGCCGAGGCAAGGAACCCTTGGAGGTCGACACTGAGGAAGTCCCTATCGTCAAACAAGAGCCGGTGACTGTTAAGGAGGAGGTGTTACCAAAGGTCGAGGTCAAGGAAGAACCGATGACCATTAGGAAAGAGATTGCTCCCAAGGTTGAAGTTAAGGAGGAGCCACCGTCAGAGAGTAGTAGCATCGGGACCGACCCTCCTGTCCCTACCGAAGACCTCAACCAGATTGAGCCTCCGTATGCAAAGTGGCTGATAGAATGGTACATGCCTCAACGCAACCAGATTGAGCCTTCGTATTTGTATTGGGTTGTTTATGTTTGGATATTTTGCTATGTATGTTGGGATAGTGTGTTGGATATTGTGTTAAATATTTTGTTGGTCATTGTGTAGGATATTTTTTGTGTATGTTGTGATATATTGGATGTTTGGAGATATTATGTTGGCAATATGGATATTTGTTGGATATATCGGATGCGGATATGTTATATTTGTGTATGGTGGATGCAGAATATGTTATATTACAGGGAATAGTCTCTTTCCTGTAATTTTTTTCAAAAATATTTCAGTTAGCGACGGATTACCGACGGGTTGCCGATGGACTATTGCAGGTATCGACGGATTACCGACAGGTTACCGACTGACTTTTGCAGCTAGCGAAGGTTTCCTGACGGATTGTCCATCGGCCTATTTCTGGAAAAATTATACGATGGAAGGGCGACGGACGTTCCGACGCTCATATTCTGGAATGTATAGAAGATTTCCAGAAGGGCGGCGACGTATTATCCGTCGCTCTTCCGCCGCTAATCCATCGAGGTTAGCCACACTTTAAGCGACGGATATTGCATATGAGAAATACTCGGATACACGGTTAGCGACGATTTAGCGATAAATTTTTCATCGCTAATTTTATGAATATATTAAAAATTTAAACTGTCGAAGTTTATGGTAAGCCGTCGGTTAGTTGTCGCTAAAATTTTTTATTTTGCCAACGAAAATCTGTCGCTAATTAGTCGCGAAGTGGCGGACTACCGACGAGCTAGTTTTAGCGACGAGGATATTCCCGACGGATTTTTTTAGCCCGTATCCGTCGAAAATCCGTCGGTAAGATGATTTACCGACAAATTTTCGACGGATATGGCCGTCGCTAAGTCGTTGTATTTTAGTAGTGAATGGAACAATATGTTGTCTGCATACCGCAATATCCATAAAGCATGTGAAGTACTCCACAATAAATGTGAACAAGTAAGGGGTGAGGGGATCACCCTGCCGCAGCCCTCTATTACTTGCGAAGAAACCATGTGGCTGACCCAAAATAAGCACTGAGATAGTAGTCATCGTAATACATTCCCGAATCTGAGCTATCCACACTTCCGTAAATCCCATAGCCCGTATTATGTGACATAAGAAATCCTTATTAACCATATGATATTATATATAAATATATATATTTTTAAGTTTTCATATTATACGTATATATATATATATATATATATATATATATATATATATATATATATATATATATATATATATATATATATATATTTTATATATATAAATATATAATTTTAATATATATATATATATATAAATATATATATATATATATATATATATATATATATATATATATATATATATTTATATATATATATTTATATATTATATATATATATATATATATATATATCTATATATATATATATATATATATATATATATATATATATATATATATATATATATGTATAATATAAAAACATAAATATATATATATATATATATATATATATATATATATATATATATATATATATATATATATATATATATATATATATATATATATATGATATATATAATATATAATATATATAATATATATTCCCTAATAAAAATATATATATATATATACAATACATATTCCCTAATAATACATATACTTAAAAATATATATATAATACATATTCCCTACCCCCCGGTATACCTCCAGTGTGGTGCCATTACTACTCCTTACGCAAGAGCAGAGTCCTTGACGCGCCCATCAGCCTGCGCTCCCTGCTAGCTCTGTCTGGCAAAACCTGTCCTGGTGCCACCTTTTCCCCATCCCCCGGCGTCCATCTGTGTGGCGCCATTACATCTTCCTACTCTAGAGCAGGGGTCGCTGCACGTCACTCAGATGGCGCTTCTACGCTCGCGGCTACTTTGGGCATCGCGTAGCCTTCCTCTGGTACTTCGGGCGCTCTTTTTTTCGGCGCTCCCCGCGTCAGGATGCGCTCCCAACGCTCTAGCCCCAGGTGATTCTATGATCGAGGATCATCCCTCCTTATCCAGGGAGCCACTGTCATGACACGTACCCCCTTTTTGGGTGCCAGCTCGTGAGCAAGCCAGCTACGTATCGAGCGGACTCCAGTCCAACCGAATACGTAAACGCTGTCACGGCTATGGTATACTGCCAAATCATGGCAATGCATCACTATATCTCAATCCATAATAAGAATATAAAATATAAATAAACAATTATGGGTCATAGTATGCAGCCTATTAGCATATTGTTCGATTAGACTCCAAAAATGATATGAGTCTATAAAATAAGCAGAGTATATCATGGTATGGAATATAAATCAAGAGAGGATAATAAAAAAATATCACAAGCAAATACCTGTGTCCCAGCAGGTGTAATCACTACCATCATGAGCCGCTAACTAACTCCATGAAATCAGCTACCTGAAGAGATCATCAGATCCTCAGGGGACATAGCAAGGTACATAAAAACATGCCTATCTAACAGTTTAATCATACAATAATTTAAACAGGGTATAAATAGGAATTAGACATGAGGCTGACATGTGGCTACTGACAGGTAACTATGAACACGGATACAGGATCAACTATGCATAAATAAACTGCTGGAAGAACAAGAGATCAATGGAATACCAAACCCTCGCCTCGAGTATGGACTCGCAGGTTTGAACTAATTATTAACCCTTGTCCCGAGTATGGACTCGCAGGTTAGTTCACGACAAATCACCCTCGCCCCGAGTGTGGACTCGCAGGTGCAAACAGATCAAGAAAAACACCCTCGCCCCGAGTGTGGACTCGCAGGTGCAAACAGATCAAAAAAAACACCCTCGCCCCGATTGTGGACACGCAGGTGCAAACGGTCAACCCTCGCCCCGATTGTGGACTCGCAGGTTGTGGAAACGATACATGAATAACAGTTCAATTACACATACTTGTAGACACGTCTCAGTCAAGATACGTGACGACTTGGTACAACTCAGTCATGACACAGGTAAAGACAACTCTGGCATGAACCATAATATGGACAAGCCTGGTTTACTACGCTATCAAGTCAGGTAATACTGATATACAAATAAGACAATAAGCTAGTAAACATGGTATATAGAAAAGATCTGAATCCATATCAACTAGAGTAACTAAATGATAACATACTAAAAACAGAAGAACTATAAGCATGAAAATGAACTGTAGAGGAAGCCAAGGTATCTTGCCTGAAACTTTATCGCAAATCTGCGCTGATGTTGCGGGTACCAAGGTCTGGCCCAAGGTTACAGGCACCCAACTCGAGTTTTACTCCGAAATAAACCTATTTCAAAGACCTACATAAGATTATGTAAAATGTTATTAAAATTTATATTTTTACTTAGGTACTGGCTTAATATTTTTATCCAATTACTAGTATATCAATGGTTTAAAATTTCATTAGTCATAAGCTAATCTTATTTGCAATAAACTATACTACTTATATGTATATTTTGTTAATCTAACTCTTTATTATATGATATTAATATAGTATTCCAAGACAACAACATATTAAATAACTATAGGAGTATTTTGCAATTATGGGATTAATGAAGGTTCCAAGTGTAAAGACGATTACCAAACACATGGAAAAAATCACTTTTACTTACTTTCTTCTACACGTGAACAAGTATTCCTATTCCTTTGGTAGTAGTTTCTATTCCCATGCAGGCAAAATATTATTAATCTTCTTCCTTCATTGTTCATTAATTATGTTTCTTTTAAAAGTGCCCACCCAAATTCCGTTTGTGAGAACCATTGTTCTCTCATCTATTTCATTAATGTAAACAGTAACTACATAAGTTGTTCCTCTAACCATTTCTTCTACTATTATTTCTCATGAATAGTGTATTACTATATTCTGCTATTAAATCTTCTTCTATACCTCTTCTTATCTTAGGAAGAAAATGGCTGGAATAAACTTGGATAACCGAACTTATCCTGGTAAGAAGAAGCTCGACCCAACATCGGAACGGGGTAGTTGTGCATTCTTCAGCCTACTAGTTATTTTTAGATTGACTCTCGGCTCTGTTAGGCTTCGCACGACGGTCCTAGGAAGTGGATGCGGAGGTGGCAGATGCTAACTTCTGGCAAGACTCTACGAGTTCGGTTCGGCTTGGTTGATGGGTCGGCATCCCCAGATCTTGCCGGATTGGACCGAACAGGATAGGGGGTCTGAAAGTAGAGGGTCGGCAGAGTTTTGCCAACAACGAGGTGGCACTCGGCGGTTGTGAGCGTCATGCGCACCCTAGCTTGGACGGGTGATACATCCTGGTGTTGGCCATTGATTGTAAAAGTACAGAACAATTTTATAGGAGGACTGAACTTATACTCACAATACAAACTCGATCGTGCAAAGAAAGCCTAGGAATGAAAACCTAGGTACATCAATCTAAGTACGATTATTTATTTTTTATTCTGGAGGTGACGATAGAGGCTCGAAAAAGCGACGGCAGCTCTGCCTTACTCCTTGGACGATCGGACGTAGCCTTGGCTCAGATGAAGAAATGCTCTCGGGATGTGTGGGAAGAATCCTCTGTGCGTGCCTTTGTCTTTCTGTGTGTCCAGCCGGGTGGAGAGAGTCTCTTTCTCTCTAGAATGCTCCTTCTCTATTTTCTCCAGAATTTTCCAGGGTTAGCTAGTGAATGGCACCTTGCTATTTATAGAAGTGGGGGTGTGATCATTAGGGTTTACAATGATTCCCCCTTGAAAAGTCGGCGGCCAATCATCTGGACCATTAATCTTGATTGCATCACATCTGGGCAGTTAAATCTTGATTGCGCCAAATCTGCATGGGTAATTAATGCTGATTGCAATGAATCTTCATAATTCGTCATGACAAGCTCGGATCTCCTGCCACGTGTTCAATATGCTTAATTACAACAAATCTGATTTGATCTGGGTAATTATGATGATTATAACAAATCTGGGTTGTTATAATTTGCTAGCAGCCGTAACTCCGAGGGGATAAGACTGCCATGTGTCTCAACAGTCATGAGGATCGCCACGTGTCTCAACTATCATGAGGACTGCCACGTGTCTCAACTGTCGTGAGTGGGACGTCCTGACAGAGTCGCATGAATACGGTCTCTAAATGAACCGCATATGGGTGGCCCCCACACTCCTAGCCGAATGAAGGTAGCAGCCACATGAGGGTGGCGGCCGCATGAGAATGGCAGCCGCATGAAGGGGACAGTCGCATGAAGGGGCAACCGTATGAAGGAAGCAACCGCATAGGGGTGACAGCCGCATAGGGAGCTTTGGAGTTGGCGGATCATGCCAGCTGTAAAAGATTTTCTCCTTTTCCCTAGGAGCACGCCATCATGTCAGAGCTATCTTTTCAGCTTTATGTCAAAGCTATCACTCCGCCTTTCTGTCAGAGCTGCCGTCAGGGTATTTAATGAAGCAGTTGCTTTATGGCCAGCTGTAAAGGCGAACTGCTTTGGGCCACGTGGCTCCTTTTTGATCCGCATAGAGCTATCCAAGCCGCATGAGGCTTTAAAGGATTTTTTAGCTGCATGAATGTCTAACGGATTCCTGAGACGCATGAGACGCTTTCTATCCGAGCCGTATGGGCTTTTCTTGTTATTTTCCATGCTTCTACAAGACCCCCTTCAAAGTTTTCAATTTGCAAAATTGAAATACTTTGAATAAGAAGCATGGATATGTAAATTCTTCTGGCCGCATAGGATGTCCTAGCCGCATGGGCTTCTTAGCCGCATGGACCTCCTAGCCGCATGGCCAGTCTGGCCGCATAGACTCCATGCCTCATGTGCGTCTCCTGCCACGTGTGCGTCTCATTAATTGCGTTTGATTCATTTTGGATTTAAAGCCGTCTTTTGGGGGAGGATCCCAAGGGTCGGTTTTAAATATCCGGATTTTCCTCGATGACCAAAGAGTCGGTTTTATTTTTATGCAGCACGCGGATCGAAGCGTACCCCCTCTTTCTGCCTATAAATAGGAACATTTTTGGTCAGAGAGACTTCTTTACTTTCTTCTGTCTTCAACTCTTCTTGCCCTAAGTTGCTGCCTTCGTCTTCCTTTTCTGCTCATCAATCAACAATGGCCCCCAAGTCTTCCAAAGCCACGGCGAAGGGTAATGGAGTGGCTTTTTCGTCAGCCACGGCGCCTGAAGTTCACCCCGACGTTCACCCCACCATTGCTGGTAAGGGTTTGGGCGGATCGTATACTTCGAAACCCTAACAAAGACGGCTCTGTTGCATACTTTATGCACAAGACTTTAATGCGTTCTTGTCTTTATTGAACTATTCAAATTGTATAGACTGCATGTATGTCCCACGTCCGAGCCACGTGGGGGTATATCCCATGTTCGAGCCGCATGGGAGTTTGTTTAGTAGCCGTATTGACACTTCACAATCTGAACAGCATAATGACCCGTCGAACAGAGCCGCATAAGTCTCTCTGAATCGATCCGCATGAAGCCTCCTCAAACAGGACCGCATAAGCTCATCTGGACTGGGCCGCATAAGGCTCTGGCCATCTTCTAACTTTATTTCTTTCTATCTTTGATTCTTGCAGCATCCCTGCCGAAGGCTGAGATCATTGTGAAGGAAGAGCTATTGTCTCCTTTCAATCAAGAGTCATCGCTCGTTAAGGAGGAGGTAATACCAAAAACGGAGGAACAGAAAGGAGGGCTGGCTCCTATTGAAGTTGCTGTGAAGGAGGAGCCCCAGTCTGACGGCGGTAGTTTCGGAAGTTCTGACCCTCCTGCTCCGGACGAGGATATTGCTCAAGTAAATCCTTCATATAAAAAATGGTTGAGGGATTGGTATATGCACCCCCGCAACTAGGATTCGTAGGCCCTCATAAATGTCCGTCTTTTGTCTTGATATTTCTGTCTGTCTTTAGCTGCAGTTTATGTTTTGCTTCTTTTGGACATCAATGTAATCTTCTTCCTTCTTGTCTGAATGAAATGATAGAGAACTTTTCTGGCTATGACACACCCAATTTTCTAAATGAGAGTAATTTTGAAATTTTATGATTTTAATTATTAAATTATGATATTAAATAATAATATGATTTTGGTGATTTTTAATCATTTTAAAACTATTTAAAAATCATGACTTGTAATTTTGATGTGCAGCTAGTGAAACCGTAGAGACTGTCTGTCCTAGAGCCTAACCATTAGATTTTGAATATCTAATTATCATTTTTAGTCTAAGGGTAATTTGGTCATTTTGACTTATTAGAATATTTATTTATTTATTGGATTGACGATTGTTGATTTTGACTTTTACTAGTTGTGACTTAAGAGGCTAACCTAGATGTTGACTCTAGTTAAGGTGGCTTGATTAGCATGGTGTGACCCTAGTCTAACTTAAGTCAATCTAAGTTAGTCATGTAGGAATCAAGACTTGAATAAAAGGCTTAGTGATTTGGTCCATAGGCTTGAGACTTAGAATTGGTTCCATGACCTATGAAACTTAGCCCATGGCCCATAACTAGGAGCCCTAACCCTAACTAAACCCTAAGTGACCAGCCACTAGGTCATTTCCAACCCTATAAAATCTCTCTTTCTATTGTTCTTACCTCTTTTATATAATTTCTCCATTTGACAAAAACCAAGGTTTTTTTCCTTCTTCAAAATTCTTATTTTATTCATTTACCCTCCTTTTTCATCCTAGTCTTTTGCATTGGGTTCTAATTGATGTTTATGGACTGTTAGTGGAGAGCCATTTCAGTTTGGGATCAATTTGGAGCACTTGGCCATTAAGAAGAACACCCCCCATTTGAGGCTTTTTCTTGCAAATTGCACCTATAGATAAAACCCTTTAAATTGTATTTTAATTCCGATTTCTTTGTATATTAGGCTAGCCCTAAGTGTCCCCAAGCTGTCCCTAGAATTTGGGCAAATTTCGTGTCTGTTTCGTGTCCGTATCGGACACGTATCATGATGTGTGTGTAGGTGTTTGTTAAAATATCACAAAGGATTTTATTTTTGATTTTTGAAAAACTAATTACAAGGGATTATAGATCTATGTGTGTATAATATATTTCGTGAAGACTAAAATTATTTTGGTGTCATTTTTGTGTCGCAATTGGTGTCGGACACGCTGCATGGGGCATCGGCTAGGTGTCCTGTATATCGGGCCCTAGTACTCACTGTATAGGACACGTCGGGACACGAAATTTTGTGGAAATGTTGGGACAATCACTGACACTATGCTCCCAAAATTTGGGAGCATATGGTTCACTACACGAGGAGAAATCGCACGCGAACGGGACACGTACTGCTGCACACGCGCAGAAAATTGTGCCTGATACGCACCTTTAGTTCGGACACGACACGGTCTAGACCCGATTCAGGGTGTCTATTCCCTAGCACTAGACACACTCTATCACTAGACACGGACACGATCCTCCTCGTATTGTGTGTCGAGTCCTTCACTAGATACGGACACGATCCTCCTCGTATTGTGTGTCGAGTCCTATTGGACTCGACATGGCTGCACGAGGCAGTCCCCACTGCCAGTTTCAGTTGACTGTTCCATTTCGAATTGGGACACTTCATGTCCAGTTTCCTGGACACGAATGGACCCCCTAGACACGTATACATGTAGGGAACATTCATGTACACCTGTTTTGGAACTTTTGATTTAATTTTTTATTGATTTTGGATTTGAAATGGGATTCCTGATACATGGTACTGTTTCGAGTTTTCTGAATTTAATGTGTTTCAAAACCAATTCCCCTGTTTAATTACCTTGATAAACTCATTACATATGTATTAGAATACTCAAATGTTGGTTTAAGAGTTGTGTTGAGGATTGGGATATCGAAATTGGTTTGGGGTTACACTATTTCCCTGTCAAAGTCTGAGTTGAGTTCAAAAAACTGGGATATTGGTTTTGGTTTTTGGATATATGAATTGTCCATAGGATATATATAGGATCACTGTTGGTTGGTTGTAAAATTGAATTACTGAATGTTAACAATTGATATCAACCTGGAATGTATATGACTGTTATGTATACACTGCCACATATGCACAATTTTTTTTCTGGAAATCCCCAACTGACATGTGTTTTACTGAAAATTGATTGATTAGATTCAATGTGTGTACACCTATAAATAACTTAAATGATTGATTATTGATTGGTGTTAGATTTTAGGTTTCAAATCAGATTGTGAATGCTGAACTGCTATATAGAGCACTGTCACTTAATACCTGAGAACCATTCATGAAAATTCATGTTCACTGATTTAATATCCTGCTTGAACACACTGTTTGTGAATCCTGAGCACTGTTATGAATGTACACTGCTAGCCTAGAAATATTTCCCACCTTTGAAATGTTAAATTGCTATGGTGTTCCTGAAATGGTGGGTTAAGTTACAATGTTATTTCCTATATCAACTGAAAACTGGAACCTAGATTGAACATTGAAACACACATTGCACTATTTTGATTTAAAACTGAATCTGAGATTTCCTTCTTTTTTGAAAACCGAAAACCCATTTAAATTTCTCACACACACATTCACAGGACACACACATGTCACTAAGTAGAAACTAAACCCTGTGACACATTTGCAAATAACTGAGATGATGAACCTATGAACTGAGTTTAAGAACTTTAAAACATGTGTATTGATTTGGTTTTACTCTCATTGAAGATTATTTTATGTGTAGTTACCTAAGACTATAAGAACTGAGTCCAGACCACCCCCTCTCACTCACTCTTTACACACACCCACATGCACACACAACTGAAAACAGGGACTGGAAACAGGGAACACACTGTTTTCCTGAACCCTGGACACACCACTACACACCCATACAATCTAAACCCCTCTAAACTGAGACCCCTTTTACACTGAAATCTGGAAATTAGTATCACTGTTGTGTACATTAGTATAGGGCAGGTGGTTGTGTCTAACATTGGGTTTTCAATTGTTTAGGACTGTCTAATCTGGGATTTAGGTTCTGCCACACATTTTCACATTGTTCTCACATCACATGTACACACACATGTTTCCCTCTCATATCTTCCCCCTTACGTACCTATATACATATACAAAATTAGGTCCTATTATGCATGTTGATCCTATATTGGTTGTATAGTGGTTATGGATAGATATATATGTATAAATGTAATGATATAAATGAATGAATGCAAATGATTATGAAATGTAAGCATGAATGAGAATATGTAGGTAAGCATGCATGTTGCATGACTTGTATATATGCAAGGTAGGCAGGAATGATATGTAATATAGGTAATACAATATAGGCATGAATAATATGGTATATAAATATATAAAAAAGTTTGATGCTTGTATGTGAAATATATATATGTAAATTGTAGGTTTGATAGCTTGTATAGCATTGTGATAGTATGTGAGTGCTAGCCTAGGCTTGGTTAGGCCTAGTGAGACTAGTTAGACTTGTTCGGCTAGGACTTGACCTAGTTGACCTAGCCTTGACTAGTATAGTTGACTAGAGTTGACCAAGTGTTGACTTTAGCCTAGTTTGACCTAGACAGCATGTAGATGCATTGTAGATTATAATTATCATCCCCTGTATACATCTTGACTTGTGTTGCTCTAACTAGGAGTCAGGTACCTCATCTCGGACAGTATATTTACTACAGCTATTCAGATACCAGGCGAGTACATTCTCTGATCATTTTATAACTTGCTTAGAATTATATTCCTGCTCTAGTTTACCTTATCTGATGCTGTCACGATATTATCACGGATTGGTACTATATGGATCCCTACATTGAGATGTTATCCCCCTCGGGAGCATCGGATACATCGTGTCGTGTGTTTCATGTACATCGTGTATTCTTCGCTCTCATGTTATTCATGTTTATCATGTGCTTCATGCTCGTTCGTGCTCGCTCGTGTACTCTCATGTGCTATCATGTTCGGTCATGTTTCTCATGTATTCATGGATAACCTATACTTCATATGCACCCTTCATGGGCCTTCATGTGGAATTTATGTGCACTCAGTTTCTGAGCCCTCATGTATTCTTCATGTACACCCATCTATGGGCTTCATGTAAAAATCATATACGTAACATAACTTGTCTAGATCCTTGTGTATTGATTGGGGTATGGGGGAGTATAAATAGTCATGTGAACAATTCCAAAGTAGTATAGCCATGTATGCCTCTTTAGTATAGACATGTGCAAATCAAGCCGTTCACATGTCGACTTTGTACTTTAAATCACTAGTCACTGGTATCTCTCTACTTATAGTAGATATTTCTATTACAGTTCACTCTCTGTTTACATCATGTACTTTCTTTCAGTTTCATGTATCGTACTCTCTTGCATGTTTATATTCTCTAACCTGTTATGATCTGCGTGAGATATATTGTACTCGCTCCCGTCCTGACTGGACCTGTTAAAAATTTTACAGAGGATGATGAGGAACCCTGCACCCCTTACTTTGGAGCTTGCCTAGATGACACTCGCGACCTGGACCCCGGGGGAGGTTCAGGTAGCTGGTGGGGATGATACCCATGTTTAGCATTGATAGTCTAGGCTGTTCTTCTTTTTATGATTAGTTGTTGTCCTTGATTTCAGAGTTGTATATTCTAGAGATGTTGATACTGGTAGTTATTAACTTATGTTATTTCATTTCTGTTGTACCTCAGTTGAGGATTTTCTTATCTATTTTATCGTACCATATTCTATCTCTAGTTGTGACTGAGTGGTACCTTCTGTGATTAGCCTCCAGTTGGAGATTATTCTATATTGTGTTAGTTATAGTTCATGACCTAGAACAGCGTTCTGCCGCCGACACTACGGCATAGGCTGGGCGCTGTTACGTACTCGTACCCTCACAGTGGGTGCGGGTCATGACACATTTTTAGTGGTGGCCCATGCAGGTCGAGTTTATGTAGTGGTATTCGAACTAGAGTATCACTACAGACTGCAGTAGGATTAGGATATATTTTTGAAGGTACTCAATCACAGTTATGATTCCTTGAGAGATTCCTGGGACGACCCTTGAGAATCTTATTTGAACTTCAATTTGAAATCCTTTTCCTTGTTTTGTTTGCTCTTACTCCTTGATTATTGAATTTGATTTTGATGGATCGTTGTTGATTTTGATTTTCCTATCGAGATGAATTTTATGGCCTGAGTTACGATATTTTCTGATAACATATGTTGACGGGAATAACAGGGATGGTAAAATTTCTACTTAATTATGGAACCTGTAGTTTATCGCAGTCATATTAGCTGGCGTGGCGGAAACATAGAGACCTGACTTCGGATGTACGTATCCTGGTTATAAGATTTAGAATTTCTCGCAGCTATACTAGTCGACATAGCGAGAATTCCAGATGACATAATTATAGAGGTGCATGCCCCAGTTATGGAATCTATCATTTATCGCAGCCTTGCTTACTGGCATGGCGAGGACTCTGAGTAACATGATTTTGGACAGACGTATATGATTATCAGACTGTATCCTGAGAAGGTTTTTAAACATATCATCTCTATCGTACCCTTCTGTTGCTATAATTGTATTCCATCATCAAATAATTTAGGAGTAGGGATATTTTAGTTTTGTATAGCTTATTCATATGTAGTTTTTTCATAGTGTAATGACATGATGACTTGTAGAGTGTCTGTACCCTAAAGATGATAGTTAGCATTGGTATTAGAATAGTAACACATTGTAGATGATTCCCTGTTATTTATAATACCTATCAATTTTCATAGAGGATGTTAGTCTGCTATGCAGTCTTGATGATTTATTATTATTTTTTCCTTGTCCTTTCCAGTAAGGCACCCATGACCAGAGCCTTTCCTTGAGTATAGTTGTAGTTCACCTAAGACTGAGAGGTCCATATATATAGATAGATTGCAGATGGTATTGGCATATGGGATATGGGTTGGTTGGTATCTATAGGCCATTGTTGTGTAGGACTATAGACATATTGTTTAGCCTATATTTGGTTCAGTATTCTATTTTAGTTAAGTTCTCCTTGAGATGAGTTTAGGCATGATAGATCAACCTTTATAGGCAGTGTGCAGACCCTTCATTAGATGTCCTGACCTTTGTTTATAAATTCAGTCTCCTTAGCATCATTTCCTTTTGCCTACATTGATGTTTCAGACCATTCATCCTTAGCCTAAATTCTGAGCATTTGTTCAGTTCCTTATAAGTTTAGTCTACTTTAAACCTTGATGAACAGTTATATATGTATGGATATATAGATGATATACTTAGGATATATATAATGGGTTGTTGTTCTTGAGCTTATGTATATATGGTATTGGGATTTGTGTGCTTAGATTATGGGTATTTAGTTATGGGTGACTTGATAAGTTGGGAAGTTAAGAGTTAGCCTATTATAGAGTTTTTCTTTTTGCTAATCTCTATTTGCCAACACCTAGATAGCTAGCATAGGTAAAATCCTAAGACGTTGACCAGTTGATGACCAAGTACTTGGATGTTGACAAATTAACTAGTGGTTGACCCTTGACTATGTTTGACCTAGAAGTAGTACTACCATCTTAAATTTCGAGGACGAAATTTTTCTAAGGTGGGTAGACTTGTAACACCCAGTTTTCTAAATGAGGGTAATTTTAAAATTTTATGATTTTAATTATTAAATTATGATATTAAATAATAATATAATTTTGGTGATTTTTAATTATTTTAAAACTATTTAAAAAACATGACTTGTAATTTTGATGTGCAGCTAATGAAACCATAGAGACTGTTTGTCCTAGAGCCTAACTATTGGATTTTGAATATCTAATTATCATTTTTAGTCTAAGGGTAATTTGTTCATTTTGACTTATTAGAATATTTATTTATTTATTGGATTGACGATTGTTGATTTTGACTTTTACTAGTTGTGACTTAAGAGGCTAACCTAGATGTTGACTCTAGTTAAGGTGGCTTGATTAGCATGGTGAGACCCTAGTCTAACTTAAGTCAATCTAAGTTAGTCATGTAGGAATCAAGACTTGAATAGAAGGCTTAGTGATTTTGTCCATAGGCTTGAGACTTAGAATTGGTTCCATGACTTATGAAACTTAGTCCATGGCCCATAACTAGGAGCCCTAACCCTAACTAAACCCTAAGTGACCAGCCACTAGGTCATTCCCAACCCTATAAAATCTCTCTTTCTATTGTTCTTGCCTCTTTTATATCATTTCTCCATTTGACAAAAACCAAGGTTTGTTCCCTTCTTCAAAATTCCTATTTTATTCATTTAACCTCCTTTTTCATCCTAGTCTTTTGCATTGGGTTCTAATTGATGTTTATGGACTATTGGTGGAGAGCCATTTCAGTTTGGGATCAATTTGGAGCACTTGGCCATCAAGAAGAACACCCCCCATTTAAGGCTTTTTCTTGCAAATTGCACCTATAGGTAAAACCCTTTAAATTATATTTTAATTCTGATTTCTTTGCATATTAGGCTAGCCCTAAGTGTCCCCTAGCTGTCCGCAGAATTTGGGTGGATTTTGTGTCCGTTTGGTGTCCATATCGGACATGTATCATGATGTGTGTGTAGGTGTTTGTTAAAATGTCACAAAGGATTTTATTTTCGATTTTTGAAAAACTAATTATATAGAATTATAGATCGATGTGTGTATAATATATTTCGTGAAGACTGAAATTATTTTGGTGTCATTTTTGTGTCACAATTGGTATCGGACACGCTGCACGGGGCATTCGCTAGGTGTCCTGCATATCGGGCCCTAGTACTCACTGTATAGGACACGTCTGGACACAATTTTGTGGGAATGTTGGGGCAATCACTGACACTATGCTCCCAAAATTTGGGAGCATATGGTTCACTACACGAGGAGAAATCGCACGCGCACGGGACACGCACTGCTGCACACGCACGAAAAATTGCGTCTGATACGCACGTTTAGTTCGGACACGACACGGTCTAGACCCGATTCAGGGTGTCTATTCCCTAGCACTAGACACACTCTATCACTAGGCACGGACAAGACCCTTCTCGTATTGTGTGTCGAGTCCTATTGGACTCGATATGGCTGCACGAGGCTGTCCCCACTGCCAGTTTCAGTTGACTGTTCTATTTCGAATTGGGACACTTCGTGTCCAGTTTCCTGGACACGAATAGACCCCCTAGACACGTATACATATAGAGAACATTCGTGTACACCTGTTTTGGAACTTTTGATTTGATTTTTTATTGATTTTGGATTTGAAACGGGATTCCTGATACATGGTACTGTTTCGAGTTTCCTGAATTTAATGTGTTTTAAAACCAATTCCCCTGTTTAATGACCTAGATAAATTTATTACATATGTAGTAGAATACTCAAATGTTGGTTTAAGAGTTGTGTTGAGGATTGGGATATCGAAATTGGTTTGGGGTTACACTATTTCCCTGTCAAAGTCTGAGTTGAGTTCAAAAAACTGGGATATTGGTTTTGGTTTTTGGATATATGAATTGTCCATAGGATATATATAGGATCACTGTTGGTTGGTTGTGAAATTGAATTACTGAATATTAACAATTGATATCAACCTGGAATGTATATGACTGTTATGTATACACTGCCACAATTGTACTATTTTTTTTCTGGAAATCCCCAACTGACATGTGTTTTACTGAAAATTGGTTGATTAGATGCAATGTGGGTACACCTATAAATAACTGAAATGATTGATTATTGATTGGTGTTAGATTTTAGGTTTCAAATCAGATTGTGAATGCTGAGCTGCTATATAGAGCACTGTCACTTAATACCTGAGAACCATTCATGAAAATTCATGTTCACTGATTTAATATCCTTCTTGAACACACTGTTTGTGAATCCTGAGCACTGTTATGAATGTACACTGCTAGCCTAGGAATATTTCCCACCTTTGAAATGTTAATTTGCTATGGTGTTCCTGAAATGGTGGGTTAAGTTACAATATTATTTCCTATATCAACTGAAAACTGGAACCTAGATTGAACATTGAGACACACATTGTACTGTTTTGATTTAGAACTGAATCTGAGATTTCCTTCTTTTCTGAAAACCGAAAACCCATATTGAATTTCTCACACACACATTCACAGGACACACACATGTCACTAAGTAGAAACTAAACCCTGTGACACGTTTGCAAATAACTGAGATGATGAACCTGTGAACTAAGTTTAAGAACTTTAAAACATGTGTATTGATTTGGTTTTACTCTCATTGAAGATTATTTCATGTGTAGTTACCTAGGACTATAAGAACTGAGTCCAGACCACCCCCTCGTACTCACTCTTTACACACACCCACATGCGCACACAACTGAAAACAGGGACTGAAAACAGGGAACACACTGTTTTCCTGAACCCTGGACACACCACTACACACCCATACAATCTAAACCCCTCTAAACTGAGACTCCTTTTACACTGAAACCTGGGAATTAGTATCACTGTTGTGTACATTAGTATAGGGCAGGTGGTTGTGTCTAACATTGGGTTTTTAATTGTTTAGGACTGTCTAATCTGGGATTTAGGTTCTACCACACATTTTCATACTGTTATCAAATCACATGTACACACACATATTCTCCTCTCATATCTTCCTCCTTACATACCTATATACATATACAAAATTAGCTCGTATTATGCATGTTGATCCTATATTGGTTGTATAGTGGTTATGGATAGATATGTATGTATACATGTAATGATATAAATGAATGAATGCAAATGATAATAAAATGTAAGCATAAATGAGAATATGTAGGTAAGTATGCATGTTGCATGACTTGTATGTATGCAAGGTAGGCAGGAATGATATGTAATATAGGTAATACATTATAGGCATGAATAATGTGGTATATAAATATATAGATAAGTTTGATGCTTGTATGTGAAATATATGTGTAAATTGTAGGTTTGATAGCTTGGATAGCATTATGATGGTATGTGAGTGCTAGCCTAGGCTTGGTTAGGCCTAGTGAGACTGGTTAGACTTGTTGGGTTAGGACTTGACCTAGTTGACCTAGCCTTGACTAGTATAGTTGACTAGAGTTGACCAAGTGTTGACTTTAGCCTAGATTAACCTAGACAGCATGCAAATGCATTGTAGATTACAATTATCATCCCCTGTATACATCTTGACTTGTGTTGCTCTAACTAGGAGTTAGGTACCTCATCTCGGACAATATATTTACTATAGCTATTCAGATACCAGGCGAGAACATTCTCTGATCATTTTATAACTTGCTTAGAATTACATTCCTGCTCTAGTTTACTTTATCTGATGCTGTCACGATATTATCACGGATTGGTACTATATGGATCCCAACATTGAGATATTATCCCCCTCGGAAGCATCGGATACATCGTGTCGTGTGTTTCATGTACATCGTATATTCCTCGCTCTCATGTTATTCATGTTTATCATGTGCTTCGTGCTCGCTCGTGTACTCTCATGTTCTATCATGTTCGTTCATGTTTCTCGTGTATTCATGGATAACCTATACTTCATGTGCACCCTTCATGGGCCTTCATGTGCACTCAGTTTCTGAGCCCTCATGTATTCTTCATGTACACCCATCTATGGACATCATGTGAGAACCATGTACGTAACATAACTGGTCTGGATCCTTGTGTATTGATTGGGGTATAGGGGTGTATAAATAGTCATATGAACAATTCCAAACTAGTATAGCCATGTATGCCTCTTTAGTATAGCCATGTGCAAATCAAGCCGTTCACATGTCGACTTTGTACTCTAAATCACTAGTCACTGGTAGCTTTCTACTTATAGTAGATATTTCTATTATAGTTCTCTCTCTGTTTACATCATGTAGTTTCTTTCAGTTTCATGTATCGTACTCTCTTGCATGTTTATATTCTCTAACCTGTTATGATCTGCGTGAGATGTATTGTACTCGCTCTCGTCCTGACTGGACCTGTTAAAATTTTTACAGAGTATGATGAGGAACCCTGCACCCCTTACTTTGGAGCTTTCCTAGATGACACTCGCGACCTGGACCCCTGGGGAGGTTCAGGAAGCTGCTGGGGATGATACCCATGTTTAGCATAGATAGTCTAGGCTGTTCTTCTTTTTATGATTAGTTGTTGTCCTTGATTTCAGAGTTGTATGTTCTAGAGATGTTGAGACTGGTAGTTATTAACTTATGTTATTTCATTTCTGTTGTACCTCAGTTGAGGATTTTCTTATCTATTTTATTGTGCCATATTCTATCTCTAGTTGTGATTGAGTTGTACCTTCTGTGATTAGCCTACAGTTGGAGATTATTCTATATTGTGTTAGTTATAGTTCATGACCTAGAACAGCGTTCTACCGCCGACACTGCGGCGTAGGCTGGGCGCTGTTACGTACTTGTACCCTCACGGTGGGTGCGGGTCGTGACAGGCTTGCTCATGAGATGTAGTCATGTGAATGTAACTGATTTTGAATGAACAGAATACATTCGCTCTATTCTTTGCTTTTAGTAGTTGTCCCAATAGGAGACTTTTTGTGGACCTATTATCCTTGGCGTACCCTGGTTCTGGATACGGATAATAAGTTGGAAGAGAACCAACATACTTACTCAGAGGTAATGAGGACATGGTAAACATGAGGGTTTCTTCGATGGAGCCTTCCCACTCAGAGGTAATGAGGACATGGCAGGAGTGGGCTCCATGAAGGGTGCATAGAACAACTCAGAGGTAATGAGGACGTGGAAGTTCTATATGAGGGGCGGTTTGTTTTTGATGAAAGGGAAACAACTCAGAGGTAACATCGACGTAGTTGTCTCGGAAAATCTGTGGATCTGTTACCCTTTTTGTGCACTGAAAGTATGAGTATTGGATCATAAGGAGGGAGCTCTTTTAGGAGGAAAGTTCAGAGGTATGATCATACATGACTTACTACCTAAAAAGATGCGATATAGATTTATCTGTAATGACCAGGATGTGAGTTCAGCGATACTTGCGGGTATATAACTCAACAATCTGGGAGATTTGGAGTCAGAATGTGAGTTCAGCGGTACTAGAGGGTACGTAACTCGTCATTCTGGGGAATTTGTTGTCGGAATGTGAGTTCAGCGGTACCACAGGGTACATAACTCATCATTTTGGAAGATTTAAAGTCGAAATGTGAGTTCAGCGGTACCACAGGATACGTAACTCATCATCAGGGATATTTGGATTTGGAATGTGAATTCAGCGGTACCAGAGGGTACGTAACTCGTCATTCTGGAAGATCTGAAGTCAGAATGTGAGTTCAGCGGTACCACAGGGTACATAACTCAACATCCTGGAGGATGTCGTTTTAGACGTAATACTTCTTTAAGAACTTGCCGTTGATGGGCAACATGAGCAAATCTCTATTTTGTTTTGCGAGGCGGTAAGCTCCATTGGAGAATACAGCATCGATGATGAACGGGCCTTCCCACTTTGGCTAGAACTTGCCGGCGGTTTTGTGAGTCATAACCATCGGCCTTCGAACAGCTAGAACAAGATTTCCCACTTCGAATGTTCTGATTTTAACCTTCTTGTTGAAGGTTCCGTAGATACGGGCTTGGTACAGCTCGATTTGTTGTTGAGCTAACAGGCACTTTTCATCTAGGGCTTCCAACTCTTGCAGTCGGCGATGGTGATTAACTGTTGTCAGTCATTAGGCGAGAGCGACGCGGAGTGAGGGGATTTGAGTCTCCAATGGAAGAACCGCCTCACTTCCATATACAAGAGAGAATGGCGTGTTCCCAGGGGCCGTCCGTACTGTAGTACGGTACGCCCATAAGCATTCGTCGAGCTTTTCATTTCAGTCGCGTTTGTTTGATGACACAAATTTCTTGAGAAGCTTGATGATTGTTTTGTTGAATGTTTCAGCCAGACCATTAGCCGCTGGGTTGTATGGTGTTGAAACAATATTCTGGATTCGGTGTTTGTCGTAAAACCGATAGAAAGTGGGGCTTGCGAACTGCGGACCATTATCGTGGATGATCCTTCGTGGCAGTCCAAATCGGTAGATGATGTGATGCTTGAGGAAGCTGATCACATTTGAAGTCTTGACTTCTGCCAGCGGAATAGCCTTCGCCCATTTAGAGAAGTAATCTGTGATTGCGAGTATAAAGTGGTGTCCTCGGGACGAAGGCGGGGTGATCGGACCAATGATGTCCATTCCCCATGCTTCGAATGGCCAGGATGCCACCGTCGGATATAGAAATTTTGATGGCTGGTGGATGAAATCTACGTGGACTTGACAGGCTTTGTATTTTTTGCATAGTCTATCACATCGGCAACCATCGTGGGCCAGTAGTAGCCCATTCGGCAAAGGCGGTCTTGTAGTTTCGGATCAGGCTGATGGGCCCCACAGATGCCATCATGAGCTTCACGCATGGCTTCTTTGGCTTCTGTATTTGACAAACATCGAAGTAGTAATCCATCGTAGGATCGTCGATATAGCATTTTTGTCTCTGTATCGTAGAAGAATCTGAGGGAACGTCTTTTAATAGAAGTGGCTTCCTTCGGATTCTCTGGCAGGATGTCGTAGACAATAAAGTCGATGAATGGTTGTCTCCATTCTGGTGCTTCGTCGAATGTCAGCGCGGAGTAACTCTCAATACATTGAACATTATTCTTGGGACAGACCAACTCACGGCCTATGATGTCAACCAGATGATGAGCATGATTCGGAACTGCTAAGGAAGCGGCAAGGCCTGCTAGGGCATCGGCTTCAATGTTCTGGAGCCTGGGAACGTGTTCTATGAAGAACCCTCCCAAGAATGAGATAATGTCAATCGCTATTTGGTGATAGGGGATCATGTCTTCGTGACGCACTTCGTATGAGCCCCGGATCTGGTTAACGATTAGCTGCGAATCGCCGTATGCTTCAAGGTACTCTACCCCGAGCTCCTTGGCAAGTCGGAGGCCAATGACCAAAGCATTGTACTCGGCCACATTGTTTGAGTAGGGCTTCGTGAAGGAATAAGCCCGATTATTTACTAGCCCGGTGGGAGAAATCAACACCACTCCGACCCCAGCGGTGATGTTGCCCTTGGGCCCAGTTTTAGAAGCACCATCGAAGAACATTCGCCATACAGTATCGTGGGAGGCCACATTTGAATCGGCAACCTCATCTGGAATCTTCTCGTCTATTCTGGTTGACTTCGAACCTGGATGAGCTGCTAAAAAGTCTGCCAAAGCTTGACCTTTAACGGCCTTCTGTGGGACGAAGATCATGTGGTAGGGAGACAATAATATCGCCCAGGTAGCGAGATGGGAGCTGAGTGCACCTGGCATGGTCATGAGGACCCTGAGGGGGTTAACTCTTGAAACGACGTGAATGGCTTGTCCCGTGACATAGTGTCGCATCTTCTGAATGGCGAAGACCAGAGCAAGGCACTCCTTTTCTATGGCAGTATATCGGTGTTTCGGTTCCATCATCATTTGGCTGAGGTAATATATAGCCTGCTCGTGGCCTGCATCATTGTTTTACGCAAGCAGAGCATCGAAAGAATGTTCCATCGCTCTTTCATAGAGCAAGAATAGCCTTCCAGCAACCGGGCTACCAGGACTGGAGGGTTCATTAGATATTCTTTGATACTGTCGAAGGTGCACTGGTATTCTTTATCCCATACGAATGAAATACCCTTCTTCATGAGATGGGTGAATGATTGACATCGTCCGGAGAGATTAGAGATAAACCTCCTGATGTAAGCTAGTCTACCTTGAAGTCCTCTGAGTTCACGGAGATTTCTTGGAGGACCCATTTCCATGATTGCCTTCGTTTTCTCAGGATATATGTGGATACCTTGGAAAGTAATGATGAAACCCAAGAACTTCCCGTTGGATACGCCCAAGAAGGATTTTGTGGGATTCATCTTCAAATTGTGCACTCGAATCAGGTCGAACACTGTCCTCAGATCATGCAAATGATCTTCCTTAGAGCGGCTTTTGACGGCGATGTCATCGACGTAGTATTCTACTGTCTTACGCAAGTGGTCTCTAAAGATGACACTCATATCTCTTTGATAGGTGGCGTCGACATTCTTTAAACCGAAAGGCATGACTGTTAGCAGTATGTGCCAATTGGTGTTCGGAATGATGTATGCTTTTCGTCATCAGGGAACATCTTGATTTGGTTGTACCCCGAGAAACCATCCATGAATGACATACGCTCAAAGCTGCAGGTGTTGTCAATCATAATGTCTGTGATAGGGAGGGGGAACTCATCCTTAGGACATGCCTCATTCAGATTGCGAAAGTCGATGCAGATTCGAATCTTTATGTTCTTCTTGAGGACTGGTACTATGTTAGCGACCCAGTCTGGATGCTGTTCCTTACGGATGAAGCCGCTGGCTATCAGTTTGTTGACCTCAGCTTCAATAGCATTCATGACATCGAGGCGGATCCGTCGTTTCTGTTGCTTGACCAGTTTTGCGTCCGGGCAGATATTGAGTTTGTGAAGTGCAACTTCAGGGTTCAGTCCTGGCATGTCTTCGTAGCTCCAGGCGAACACGTCGATGTATTCTCTGACGAGTTGTAGTAGCGATTATCGCTCTTCGTCTGTCAGATTCTTGCTAACGAATATGGGCTTTGGAGAGGACTCATCACCGAGATCAACTTGCACAACCTCATCTTCAGTGGGAGGCTCTCTTTGTTCGAACCGCTTCTCCCATTGCGCATCTAGTTATTGTGTCCACGGCTCTAACTCAAGAAGTTCAGGAATGTCTTCGTCTTCTTCATAGGCGTCGACAAATGCCATATTGACGGACAAGACTTGCCTGAATACGTCCCCGATGCTGATGTCCGAATCGGAATTTGGTGATCCGGTTGAGTGTGAATGCCAGTCGCATTCCTCATCTGAGCTCTCTGGGGTCGTTGCCGGTGTAACATAACCTAGCCCACATTTGGTTTTGTTGTAATAGTCTCGTGGTTTTCCAGCCGGGACCGGCGATTGTAAAGGTAACCGCCGTCCAGTGCCGTAGTTTAAGCCTGGTGTAGTTTCCAGATAATACCCTTATTTTTGCATGAGGTACTTAGATTGGGAACTATACAGGTAAAGGAGCAGTCTTCCGGTGTCGGGTTCGAGCTCAACTTCTTCTATCCTGAAGGGTTGTGGATCATTCTTCCGGCCAAAGATGATTGGATGATCCTCTCCTTCGACTATGTGGTAAGCGTCTTCTACTAGAGTAAGTTGGTTTGCGGTGTAGACATTTGTCACCTGTGTGTGCCTATACCGTGTTCCATAGCATACATTGTGCAAAGCTTATTAAGCTCGAGATAATTCAAAGATAACCCTTTATTGATGAAGTAAGGTATCTTTTCCAGTGGGATTACATCATCTGCGGATGGAACATCAGTGTAAGCAGCCACATACTTGGTAAGCTCTGGCTCTTCTTCAACTACCCCCTGTGTCAATGAAGACTGGGAGGATGACTTTGGCAGCTTAATCGTCAGGGGCTCCAATGGTGGAGCAGAACGTGGAGTCGTTGCATACCAGCCACCCCAGCTTGGTGCTTGTTGCTGGCGGGGATTTGTTGGCTGGCTAGCAGTCCCTGGCTTAGCGCTTGGCTGCTGATTCATTCTGGGAAGACTAATCATCATCGGCTTGATAGAGGGGTTGAGCTCCTCTATTTGTTGCTGTCTAGCTTTAGGCAGCCTGATTGTTAGTGTCTCTGTCGTGGGTCTTGGCGCTTGGCCAGACCTTGGCAGTCGGATTATCATCTGCTCCTCCTGTGCGGAGAGACTGATTGCGTCCTTACGCAGAGTGGCTGTAAGGGGCGCAGTTCTGCCAGGTTTGTGGGCTTGAAGGTGGATTGTCAGATGTTCTTCCGATCCAATTGCCGCCTCAGTTTGAGCTTGAGTATCTCCTTCGGCAAGGTGCTTGTTCGACTTCTCGTACAAGCATGAATCTGAGTAGTAGGATTCGACCCCTTTGAAGGGATCAATGTCGGCAAATTCTGTCCTGACGAAGCTGTGCTTGTCGACGTACCTGAAGCACTGGTGCAGTGTGGAGGGCACGATCATGTAATCGTGTATCCAAGGACGTCCTAGGAGAATGTTGTAAGAAGTGTCCGCATCTATGACATAACAGGTCACTTCTGACTGAAGGTCGCCGATTTGGCACCTCAAGTGAATATTTCCAATCGGATAGCTTCTGCCTGAATTGAAACCGCTGATGGCGGTGCTTGTCGGCGTCAGACGATGTATTGGGATGCGCAGATGGTGTAATAGGCTCTTCGGGATGATGCTTATGGAAGAACCGGGATCAATATGCATCCGGTCCACCTTGATATCGCCAATGTACCCAGTACAATATAGAGGGCGATCGTGCAGGTTGGTCTTGATAAGCATATTCTGCGGAGTGAAGACAATGTTCGACATTGAACACGTGCAAGCACTGTCCTGGAGATCTGTAGGCGAGCTTTCCCCAGTGAGATTCGACTGAGCCAGATATGCATCGGCATTCTGGAGTGCCTCGCTTAATACGACACAAACATCCTTGGAGAGCCTCAGGAGCTCGTATAGCGATAATTTGGCCGGTGTGTTAGCCAATTATGCCAAGATGTCGAAGTTGTAGGGCCTCTTCAGCCCATAAGGCGTCTCTTTTCGGAGCAGTTTGTCGAAGCGAGTCTCCTTCGGCCTAGGCTTGTCGGTCGTCGAAGGCTGCGAAGGTCCTGGAGCATCAGCAGTTGTCGGCTGATGGTCTTCAGCTGAGTTACCCGGTAGAGGTTGGATTTGTGCGCCGGAACGGGTAACAACGGCAGTAGCTTCTTCGACCTCTGCCGAGATTGTGCGGCATGATTTGACTTTTCCATTCTTCTTCTTGCTGGTGGAGGGAGGTACGGACTGAGTCATTTCAGGTACCAGATCCGGATGGACCCACATGACCTTCCCTCGTGATGTGGTAAGGGGCACTAGGCCAGCATCCTAGTTTCGGGGAGGTGGAAGGTTAGCGATCTCCATCCTTGCTCTAGTGACGGGTACTACTCCATCTTGAGTATTCATCGGAAGGAAGCTGCCAAATTGTACCGACACCATGTTGGCTGCTACGGTCACCTCTTCAAAATTGATGGCCAAGGCCTTAGAATCGATAAGATGCTGGATGTATCGCTTCAGTTGATAGCAGTCATGTGTGGCATGGTGGACATAGCAATGGTAGTGGCAGTACTTTGGGCTCTCCATTTCCGCAGGACGAGGTTCACGCCTCGGAAGAGGGAGCTAAATTTGACCTCCTTGTATGAGCATGTCCAAGATAGACTTGACATGGCCATCCTCGAAGGAATAGGTCATCTGAGGCCACTGCTACTCTGCTGGCTTCGGTTCAGGGTTTGGGGTTGTGTCGGCCACCATAGCCTATTTGCCCTTGTTGTCTCGATTATTGGAGGGGTTACCACCATTGTTGCTGTTGGTGCTAGGGCGTTTGCCCTTGTCCTCTCCTTCTGAGATGTGCAATCCCAATTGGCAAACTTTCTTTAATTTGTCTTTTGTGCTAGTGGCGCTGATAATGAAATTCTTCCAGTCCTTAAACTGACTTTCGCCCATCCAGAGGCTGATCGTGGGAAGCAGCCTCTTTTGGCAAATTTCAATTAAGGAGGAATCAGGGTTACCGGAAGGCAACTTCATCGCGGTCTGGCAAAACCGCTCGATATAGTTTCTTGTCAACTCCTTTTCTCACTGAACAACGTCCATGAGGGTGGACATTGTCACGTCTTGTTCTACTTCGTAGAAACTCTCCAGGAACATACGTTTGAAGCCGGCGAAGGAATGCATGCAGTTGTCCCGCACGTTGCGGTACCAGTCGAAGGCGACCCCCTCTAGTGCTCCGATGAACAACCGTGTAAGGATGGCGTCGTCATGAGGCAGATGGTCGGTTATGACTTTGAAGTAGGTGATGTACCTGCTTGCAGATGTCTTCCCATCATATGGATTGATGTTAAATGGTTTATATCTTGGTGGGAAGGGAACATCTCTCCACGCAGCAGGATTCGATTGTCGTATCCTAGGTCTTGGCAGTTTTCTCGGGCATAGAACATGGCCCAGAGCTCCTGGACTTCTCTTCTTGCCTCAATGGCCTCGTCTGCACCGGTGGGAGCCGATATTTCAGGAGGATTATCACCCGGGTTTGGTGCAGCTGAGTTCGAGTCCACATTGACCGTGGGACTTAAACTTGTTTGGCCAGGCGTCCTTTCTTGCAAAGTTGGAAGGGCCGCTTTGATCTCGTCCAAGGACTTGACTAAGGCATGCAGTATGGCCTCCAGAGTGTCGATGCGTTGGCGATTACTGGAACCATCTTGGTTGCTATCCGTCATGAACACCGTCCTCACTTGAGGAGAGATGGAAGGAACGGTGGAGGATGTGCCCTCTGAGTCATATCCTTGTACAGAGAAATCGTCAGGGTACGTGGGAATGTTCTCCTCTGGTTCGGACTCAGAAGGAGTGGTATCCCCAGCTTCAGAGCTCGCCTCATCTTGAGATTTGTGGACGTCCTGGGGGACGTTGGGATCTGCTGCATCTGTTGGGTGAATCATTTCCTCTGGATTATCTTCTTGGAACACCGGATTGTCGTGGATATTTGGGGGAGTGCTACCCCCGGCTCCAGTGCCTCCCAGAGATGTGGACGACGAATCTCCAAGTGTGGCAGATTTTGTCTTTGAGCGGGTACCTTGATAAACTCCTTCTATAACGGTGGTAGACAACCGCTTAGAAGAGAGTTTCTTGGTAACGCCGGTAGAGATTTTTGGACTGGAGACATTTGTTTTCTTCCCTCTACCGCTACCAGGAATCTTCAGAGCAGAATTGTAGGAGGCGACGAGAAGCGCTTCGCCTTCTGAGCTTGGGTGTTGCAGTCGTTGGAAGACGGACTGCCGGTCTTCTTGTACTGTCTCCTTATTGCAGCAGCAATTGACAATGACTTGGGTGCAGTGATGTCCCCGAAAGGACTCTCTGCACACCGAGTCTTCGTCTCTTTCCTTGTGTTTGTGAAGAATTATGTTGCGCAAGTCACCCGTTTTGTGGTCCCGGGAGTTCTGAGCACATGAGTGTGTTGGCATCCCGCCTGCTCCCTGATGTGGGGGTAGTAGGAGTACTTGCCCCTGATCATTGTTAGGAGACTCTTGATAACTATCCCGTTCATTGGCCGCCGGCGGCTGGACACCGATAGTTTTATACAACTTTCCATCAGGGGCCTGCGTAATAGTCAGTGGGATGCCCTGATAGTCAGAAGTTGGGATAGTTGTCTGAGCTCGACGAGCCCGCGCTGCCCGAGACTTCTTTCTTCTAGCACCTGAGAGTGCATAGTAGGAAGAGTCCACAGAGATTGGCACATGAGAGCATCTGGGGTCAGGATCGCCTGAGAGGCGGTCGAAGACTAACCGTGAGCCGCATGGAGCAGATGGCATGCGGCTGGGTTTGGTAGCCGTGTAGGATGTCTGCATGCGGCTGGTGTTGGCCCATTGGTCATCGTGAAACCTGATTTTAATAATTGATCAAACTCTGTCTCGATATACATACAAGCCAACTCAGCTGTTTACCTACGATGTTTTGGACACTGCTCAACAATGGTTATCAACAATGTTCAAGACTGAAGTCGTTTGCCATTCAGAATGTACTTCCTGTTAAGCAATGTAATTTTTTATTTTATTGAGTCTAGGAATACATTGTACACCGAGTTGTACTGGCAAATAGGCTATCCAAAAACGTTTTTCAAAACCATCCTATTCTTTTACAAATGACCTACGTTTTTGAAAAACATTCTTTTTTCAAAAAGCTTCTGAAGGATTGTTCAAAAAGCCAAAATTTATTTTCTCCAAAAATGAACTGGCAGAACCCCAGGAGAACTCGGGCTGAGTTCGCCCAGAGTTCGGCCATTTGGAACGTTAGTGAACGTTGGGTTTTTGAACTTGGTCATCCTTCAGTTATGGTTTGTTACAAAGAGTTCTGTCCGAATTCTGCCCGAATTCTGTCAGAGTTCTGTCTTTGGAAAAGCTATAAATAGAGAAGCATTTCGATCATTTAAAAACACCAATTCACTATCAATCTCATATCTTCTTAAGCTTACATTCTTCCAAAGAGTTTTTTAAAAGCTTTTATTTTCAAATCCCAAGCCAGTTACAATCCTCTAGTCGATTTGCCAGTACGGTACGGTCTAGAAGTTTCAAGAGCGATTGTAATCAGAGGCTTGATAGAAGATTCAACTCTTCACAATTGAAGTTGGACGAGTTCTTCGTATCAAAGCTCGTGTCTGTAGAAGTTGCAAGGACTTCGTATAAAAACTTTCGAGATTTTCCAATAGTGGATTCAACTGGAAGCTAGAGTTCTTCCGACTGGACTAGTCCTCACAAGAGGGAAACCAGTATAAATCTCAATGTTTGCGTTTGCCTTCTGATCACTTTTAAATTCTGTCATTTACTTTTGTGATTATTATTTTATCTGTGATCTGACGGCTAACAAGTTTTTAATTAGCAATATTCCGCTGCCTACTCTATTCACCCCCCTCTAGAGTATTCTGCTTTACGATTTCGTTCCTACAATTGGTATCAGAGCGGGTTATACAGGTAAAGCAAGGTAAAACAACAGTTATATTCAATTTTATATAGATTACAGCTTTACACATGGCAACTGTAAAATTCACAAGTGAAGGCCAAGCCACAAACAGACCTCCACTGTTTGACGGCACAAACTACACTTATTGAAAAACACGTATGAGTTTCTTTCTGAAATCTCTTGATTTTGACTTATGGTCTGTAGTTATTGATGGCTATAAAAAACCACCTCGTATAAATGTCGATGGAGTTTTAGCTGAAAAACCCCATGACAAATATATAGAGGAAGAAAAGAAAAAGGCCAGTATTGACGCACGTGCTATTAACGCTTTATTTTGTGCTTTAGACAGAGCTGAATTTAACAGGGTATCTATCTGCACAACTGCAAATGAAGTGTGGAAACTTCTTGAAGTCACACATGAGGGCACAACTCAAGTCAAAGAATCAAAGGTCAGCAGACTTACTCAAGAGTATGAGGCGTTCAAAATGAAGCCCAACGAAACAGTTACTCAGATGTTCGAGTGATTCTTAGATATTTTAAATCCTTTGTCCTCCCTAGGCAAAGATTACAGTAACCATGAAAAGATTCACAAACTCCAGCGAGCACTTACAAAGAACTGGATTCCGAAGGCTACTGCAATCATTGAAGGAAACGACCTCACTACCATGACACTTGAAGTACTCATGGGTAAGCTACTCACTCATGAACTAGAGCTACAAGTCTTTGAAGAGCCTGCACCAAAGGAGAAGACGATCGCTTTCACAGCTCAGCACAAAAGATCTGCTGAAGATAATTCAGACAACAGTGAATCTGATGCTGAAAATCAAGCACTCCTTGCAAAAAAATTCAAAAGATTCTTCAGATATGAGAAGAAGACAAAAGAGAACAATGGCGGCAACAGCTGGTATCAAGATGACGCTGTCTGCTACGGCTGCAAGAAGAAAGGACACATGAAGAAGGACTGTCCTACAAACTCATCAACAAGCAAGAAGAGCAACAGATACGAGAAAGGGAACCTGAAGAGATCAACATCTCGGAAGTATGCCAACACCAGCATATGGCATAAAAGTGAAGCCAGCGACTCAGAAGATGAACAATCAGAAGACGCTGCAAATGTATGCTTTATGGCATCCGATCAGGTACTCTCTGAACCTATAGTTGATACATATGATGACTTCACCTTTGAGCAATTAGGAGAAGCCTTCAGTGAACTGTTAAGTGATTACAGGAAACTGCGTAGCAAATATCAGAACTCTAAGAAGGTACTCATGGAGTACAAAGGCGAAATAGGAAGACTTACCGACCTACTAGCAGAGGTTAAAGATAATGTTAGTGAGTCTGGTGAGCTTTCTTCTATTAAGATCTTATTACACGAGACTACCAAGTCATCCGAAGAAAAAGACAAGGTGATTGACCAACTGAAAGAAGAACTTTCTAAAGAGAAGAAAAGTCTTCAAAGTGCACAAGTCAGAATGAAAGCAATCACTTCTGACTATACTAAGTTATATGACACTTCCAAAAGATTAAAAATTATGTTAGGAAAACAGCATGAGACTGCTGCTTCCTACCCTAACACGTGTCATTTACCGAAAAATCGGAACATTCCCAAACCTAACACTGTCAGACCTAACCCAATCAAATCTTTGCCTAAAAAGGTTATGCCCAAACAGGATAATAGGTATGCTTTCTTCTATACTAGAAAACCTAAACCTACCAACCATGCACACCACTCATCTTTCAACACTCAATATGCTAAATGTCATTATTGTGGCCTCATTGGTCATATATCTTCTGCATATAGAATCAGAAAGTTAGTAGATTTAAATATTTATGCATGGATACCGAAAACTAACCAGTCAGGACCCTACAAGAAATGGGTACCAAGAGTTTCATCTATAAATTATTTTGTAGATGGGACGCCCTTCACATGCTAGAAGCAAATGGATCCTCGACAGCGATTGCTCATGGCACATGACCGGTGATGCTTCATTATTCACAATACTGTCGAAGAGGAATAAAGAAGGATACGTCTCCTTCGGCAACAATTTAAAAGGGTATATAATCGGTATTGGTGATATTGGTAAAGCTTCCTATCCAGTGATTAAAGATGTTTGTCTTGTTACTGAGTTAAAACATAATCTGCTCAGCATAAGCCATTTAGCTGATCACGATTATGGTATTAACTTCGTAAAAGACAAATGTACTATTATTGATAGTTCAACTGGTAGTACTATATTTGAAGGTATTAGAGAAGACAATATATATGTTTTCTATTTGTTGGAAGATACTAACATTTCAGGTAGATGTTTAATGGCTAAAAGCGATGAGAGTCATCTGTGGCATATGAGACTCGGTCATGCAAATATGGATACTATTTCCAGAGTATCCACGAAGAAGCTAGTACGCGGTTTACCGGACATTACATTCAAGAAGGATTCGGTATGCAGTCAATGTGAAAAGAACAAAGCTACTCGATCCACTTTCAAGTCAGTAAACGTTGTATGTACTACTAGACCTCTACAATTGCTACATATGGACTTATTTGGTCCTAGCAGAGTTGCTAGCCTCGGAGGTAAGCTATATGCTTTTGTAATTGTAGATGATTATTCTAAATACACGTGGGTATATTTTCTGACAAGCAAAAATGATACATTATCAAAATTTGTCGCCTTTTCCAAGAAAGTACAGAATGAAAAAGGTTACATGATCACTCGTATTAGAAGCGATCATGGAGGCAAATTCGAGAATGCGGAGTTTGAGCAATTTTGTGACACACACAGTTTTGTGCACGAATTCTCCTGCCCTAGGACTCCATAACAAAATGGAGTTGTGGAACGTAAGAACAAAACTCTATCCGAAATGGCCAGAGTAATGTTAAACCAGTTTAGTCTACCCAAGTATTTTTGGGCTGACGCTGTCAATACAGCTTGTTTTGTTCTCAATCGAGTTCTAATTCGACCCAAGTAAAAGAAGACTCCATTTGAGTTATGGTTTGATAGAATTCCATCAGTTTTATATTTTAGAATATTTGGTTGTAAATGCTTTATTCTTAATACAAACGATAATTTGGGAAAGTTTGATGAAAATGCCGATGAAGGTATATTTTTAGGTTATGCGGGCAAAAGTAAAGGATACAGAGTCTTCAACAAAAGAACCATGATCATCGAAGAGTCAATCAATGTCACCTTTGATGAACTAAATCAAACGACAATCGATGATAATGACGAAGATCTCAATGTACCCAGCAAAGCACCAGCTGATCCTCCTAGAGAAGATCCAGGAACCAGCTACCTTCGGAGTCTGCCAAAAAGATTGAAGTTCACGGCTGATCATCCAAAGGACTTGGTAATTGGTGAGATTACCAAGGGTGTAAGTACTCGCTCCTCTAATAAAGATATAGCTTCTTGTGTTGCTTTTGTCTCGCAGTTTGAACCCAAAAATATTGATGAAGCTTGTAGTGATAATTTTTGGTTAGATGCTATACAAGAGGAATTAAACCAATTCGAACGAAATCAAGTTTGGGAACTTGTTCCCAAGCCTATTGATCATCCAGTCATTGGCACCCGATGGGTATTCCGAAATAAACTGAACGAGAATGGTTTAGTGACTCGTAATAAGGCTCGATTCGTAGCTCAAGGATACAATCAGGAAGAAGGTATCAACTACGATAAGACTTATGCCCCAGTTGCGAGATTAGAATCCATTGGCATGTTATGTGCATTTGTATGTTTTCATAATTTTAAGTTATTTCAAATGGATGTCAAAAGCGCATTTTTAAATGGTTTTATAAAAGAAGAGGTTTATGTAGCTCAACCACCCGGTTTTACTGATTTCAAATTTCCTGAATATGTTTTCATGTTGAAGAAAGCTTTATACGGTTTGAAACAAGCCCCTCGTGCTTGGTACGATCGTCTAAGCTCTTTTCTACTTGATAACGGTTTTTCAAAGGGAAAGGTTGATACTACTTTGTTTATAAAGTCTTTGAATAATAATATTCTTTTGATTCAAGTCTATGTAGATGATATTATCTTTGGATCTACTGATGAATCTTTTTGTCAAAAAATTTCAAAGTGTATGCATAATGAGTTTGAGATGAGCATGATGGGAGAGCTGAAGTTCTTTCTCGGGCTGCAAATCAAACAAACCAACAATGGAACGTTCATAAATCAAGCTAAGTACACAAAGGATCTACTAAAGAAGTTCGACATGGAAGCAGCAAAGTCACTTAGCACTCCAATGACGACTTCAACCAAGCTTGATATTGATTAACAAGGCAAAACTGTCGACATACGTAAGTATCGAGATATGATCGGTAGCTTACTTTATTTAACTGCCAGTCGACCAGACATTATGTTTAGTATTTGCTTATGTGCACGTTTTCAAGCTAATCCTAAGGAATCACATTTGTGCACAGTTAAGCGTATCTTCCGATACCTTAAAGGTACTTCTTTCGTCGGCTTATGGTATCCCAAAACTACGTTGTTTGACCTAACCGATTATTCCGATGCTGATTTTATCGGATGCAAAGTAGATAGAAAAAGCACTAACGACACATGTCATTTCTTAGGAAAAGCTCTAGTCTCTTGGTTTAGTAAAAAGCAAAATTCTGTTGCATTATCAACAACCGAGGCTGAGTATATCACCGCAGGACGTTGTTGTGCACAAATTTTGTGGATGAAACAAACCTTAGAAGACTATGGATTGTATTTTTTGCACATACCCATTTTCTGTGATAACACTAGTTCTATTAATTTGACTAAGAATCCTGTATGTCATTCTCGTACTAAACATATCGAGATTCGACATCATTTTCTTAGAGATCATCAACAAAATGGAGATATAGACCTTGCATACGTAGACACACAGAATCAATTAGCTGACATACTCACAAAACCTTTAGCGGAAGATCGTTTCAACTATTTACGTCGAAAATTAGCAATTTTGGATATCAATAATATTAATTTATTTTATTTTATTAATTATTTATTCGATACTCATAAACTGTTTTCGAGACAAGCCTCAAAAAAGTATGTCTGTCACCACGACTACGGTCGAAACGAAGTGGTATTTAAGAGTTCCCCGGTGAACCTCCGTTAGCTGGGATAGTACTCCTACAGCTAATCTGAGACAGATGCTGAGTAAAGAATATTAATTTGTAAAATAATATTAATTATATTATTTTGAGATTTAAAATTACTAAACTTTGAATTAAGCATTTGAAACGAATTAATGAAAAAGAATGTGGCCTCATTTGAATTATATATATATATATATATATATATATATATATATATGTATATATATATATATATATGTATATATATATATATGTATATATATATATATATATATAGCCAGGCAACCCTTGGCGAATTCGGCCCGAGTTCGGTCCGAATTCGGCCAGAGTTTGGCTAGGTATTTATATATACCAGCACCAACCCGAGGCTTCCTTCTTCTTCATTCTTCCCCACATCCTCATAACAGCAGCTCCGCCCCTCCGAAACCCTAGTTCTTCTCCATCATTGTTCTTCCAATCCTTGTGGAGTTTCTCGTCAAAACTTTGGATTCGTGCGGAGATCGTCATCCTCTACAACATATTCAATTCTTGGAAGGTATAATCCCTTCTTTCCTCCACTTTTCAATACTTATGGTTTCTAGAATTTTTAGGAAAGAATGCCTAAGTTCAATCCCTTCAAGAGGAAGAAGACCAATGCCAGTGAAGAGGCATCATCTTCAGATCCGCATACGGATTGCCTCTTTTCTCCAGTCCAATCGGACGATGGTGCTTCCGATGAGTTTTACTTTAAAACTTCTGATCAAGCTTTATTGTGGTACGCCGATTTTGTTATGTGTACTATTTGCACCGGGTCACCGATTAAGTGGACTGTCTTTCCGGATCACCGCCCTTATTTTGAGGCATTAGGTTGCAACATTTTGTCATCTTACAATTCCCTATTGCCACTAATGCCATTAGATTATTCTATTGTAATTTCGTGTTAGACACTTTTACAGCGAGGACACGTGTCGGAGGAATTGATATCGACTTCACTGATGAAACGTTAGCAGAAATCCTTAGTATCCCAAACGAAGGTGCCCCGCTCGATGACATCACTGATTTTGATTTTTCCGATGGCACGACACTCGTTAGTTTCAAGAATGAACTTTGTGCGCCCGCACGCGTTCTTCCTGGAAAGTTCAAGGCTAATAACTTGAACTTGTTTAACTAAGAATTACATCCCATCATCTATTCCACCTTAGTTTCAAAATCCACTTCTAAAGATGATGTCACTGCACTTGAGCTTTCTACTCTTTATCATATTCTTAAGGGAATTCCTTTTGCTGCCCCTAAGACTATCATTCAGATGATGGGTAGATGTCGCGGGAGAGACCGCAACCTATCTTATGCGATGCTTATTCCTCGCATTTTTCAGAGATTTGATATTGATTTATCTACTTGTGTTGTCGACCCCGAGCCCAAGTTTCTCAAACTCTCTCGTCGCAGCATTGCATCTGTTCCTCCACCTACTACACCTACTCCTCCTGCACCTACTCCCACTGCTCCCACAGCACCTGTTCCTCCTCATTCTTATCCTATGTCATTTGAGGGTATCCATCAGAACTTATCAGATCTGTAGTCTTTTTATGTTGAGACCTCTAGGGAACACGAGTTCCGTGATGTGACTCGGTTCCAGGCGATTGCCAACTCCTTTGCCGATCTAAGGTTTGCGCAGACGGGTTATTCTGCTAGCTCTCTGCTTCGAGACCCTTCTGTTTTTGGCTACCGCATTGACGACGAGGCGGTTCACTCTCTGTTCCAGCCAGGGAACGCATATGATTGGTATCGTACCGATCATGCCCCTCCTCGAGACTATATCGGTGAGTTTTACGCTGGCACCATACCTCGCACTTCTGGCGCTGGTCCTTCTAGAGCTGGTCCTTCTGAACATGCTGGAGCTGCAGCTGATGTTGATGATGATGATTATGAGTTTTGAGATGTTAGATTATTGAGACTGTTACTTTTGTCTCATGTTTACTAGGAAATGCTCCGACATTCCAAGATTTTATCAGTACTTTTTAGTTTTTATCAGTACTTTTTCTATTATGTGACTATTTATGGACATGGTTTTTTATTATGCCTCAGTTTTGGCATTTTAGTCTATTATTCAGCACTGTATATGTTTCAGTATTATGGTAGCACTATCTATCTTTTGCTGCTTCATACTTTCTCAAATACTGCATGTGACAAATACATGCCTGTGTTGTGTTCTCTAGACTATCTATTTTCTCTTACTGTTTATACCATGCCTGTATAGATTATTCTAATATTTTTTTATTGTGTTTTTTCACTGTTTGTTACTTATGCATTGATTGTGGGGGAGCTTTCTCTTTTGCAATTATTTTGCTAAGTGACAACGGGAGAGAAATAATGATCTAACATTTTTGTGAATACAGGTTATGAACAATTTCTTTTTTAGTTACTATTTTGAATTGATTCCAAGCTTAGATGTTATATCGGCAAGGTTTGTCAATTATCAAAATGGGGGAGATTGTTGGCCCATTGGTCATGGTCAAACCTGATTTTAATAATTGATCAAACTTTATCTCGATATACATACAAGTCAACTCAGATGTTTACCTACGATATTTTGGACACTGCTCAACAATGGTTATCAATAATGTTCAAGACTGAAGCCGTTTGCCATTCAGAATGTACTTCCTGTTAAGTAATATAATTTTTTTATTTTATTGAGTCTAGGAATACATTGTATACCGAGTCGTACTGGCAAATAGGCTATCATAAAACATTTTTCAAAACCATCCTATTCTTTTACAAATGACCTACGTTTTTGAAAAACATTCTTTTTACAAAAAGCTTCTGAAGGATTGTTCAAAAAACCAAGATTTATTTTCTCCAAAAATGAACTGGCAGAACCCCAGGAGTACTCGGGCCGAGTTCGGCCAGAGTTCGGCCATTTGGAACGTTAGTGAACGTTGGGTTTTTGAACTTGGTCATCCTTCAGTTACGGTTTGTTACAAAGAGTTCTGTCCGAATTCTGTCAGAGTTCTGTCTTTTTGAAAAGCTATAATTAGAGAAGCATTTCGATCATTTAAAAACACCAATTCACTTTCAATCTCTTCTCTTCTTAAGCTTACATTCTTCCAAAGAGTTTTTTAAAAGCTTTTATTTTTAAATCCCAAGCCAGTTACAATTCTCTAGTCGATTTGCCAGTGCGGTACGGTCTAGAAGTTTCAAGAGCGATTGTAATCAGAGGCTTGATAGAAGATTCAACTCTTCACAATTGAAGTTGGACGAGTTCTTCGTATCAAAGCTCGCGTCTGCAGAAGTTGCAAGGACTTCGTATGAAAACTTGCGAGATTTTCCAATAGTAGATTCAACTGAAAGCTAGAGTTCTTCCGACTGGACTAGTCCTCACAAAAGGGAAACCAGTATAAATCTCGATGTTTGCGTTTGCCTTCTGATCGCTTTTAAATTCTGTCATTTACTTTTCTGATTATTATTTTATCTGTGATCTAACTAAAATAAGTTTTTAATTAGCAATATTCCGCTGCCTACTCTATTCACCTCCCTTAGAGTATTCCACTTTACGATTTCGTTCCTACAGCTGGCATGTGTGGCCGCATGACCCTTCTGTATGCGGCTGGGAGCGGTGGCCGCATGAACCTTCGGGATGCGGCTGGGAGTCGTAACCGTGCAGGCTGCCTGCATGCGGCTGACTTCTGTGGTCGCATGAGTCTTCTCTATGCGGCTGGCGGTTGCGACCGCATGAGCCCTCTTCATGCGGCTGGCACCCTTATGCGGCTTGGTCCGCATAGAGTTCCTCTTTGTCCCTGCAAGTCCAGCATCATAGTATTTTCTTTTGCCGGACTTGGGGACAGCAGAGTCCTCTATGGCTTGAAGCAGGGCCGTATGAGAGTTTTTTCTGCCGTCTTGAGCAACAGAGAGTACTTCTTCGATAGTTTGGGGATGAGCGAATGATTTGGGCCTCTACTCCCTGCGGGCCTTCTTCGTGCGAGCTTACCGCTGGACCGGGCCAGCGCTCCCATCGGAGAGCATTTCTTCAAATGCCTGTTGGTCGAACCGGGCGACCAGCATTTATTGAGTGGAGCCAAGTTTAGCTGCGTCCGATTGCGTCACCAACTTCTCAGCCGTGGAGAAGTCAGTCCCCAGCAGAGTCGCCATCGTATTTGCCATTGATTGTAAAAGTACAGAACAATTTTATAGGAGGACTGAACTTAGACTCACAATACAAACTCGCTCGTGTAAAGAAAGCCTAGGAATGAAAACCTAGGTACAGCAATCTAAGTACGATTGTTTATTTTTGATTCTGGGGGGTGACGATAGAGGCTCGAAAAAACGACGACAGCTCTGCCTTACTCCTTGGACTATCGGACGTAGCCTTGGCTCTGATGAAGAAATGCTCTCGGAATGTGTGAAAAGAATCCTCTATGCATGCCTTTGTCTCTCTGTGTGTCCAGCCGGGTGGAGAGAGCCTCTTTCTCTCTGGAATTCTCCTCTTCTTTTTTCCCCAGAATTCTCCAGGGTTTGCAAGGGAATGGCACCTTGCTATTTATAGAAGTGGGGGTGTGATCATTAGGGTTTGCAATGATTCTCCCTTGAAAAGTCGGCGGCCAATCATCTGGACCATTAATCTTGATTGCATCACATCTGGGCAGTTAATTCTTGATTGCGCCAAATTCGTATGGGTAATTAATGTTGATTGCAATGAATCTTCATAATTCGTCATGACAAGCTCGGATCTCACGCCATGTGTTCAATTTGCTTAATTACAACAAATCTGATTTGATCTGGGTAATTATGATAATTATAACAAATCTGGGTTGTTATAATTTGCTAGCAGCCGTAACTCCGAGGGGATAAGACAGCCACGTGTCTCAACTGTGATGAGGATGGCCACGTGTCTCAACTGTCATGAGGACTACCACGTGTCTCAACTGTCATGAGTGGGACGTCCTGACAGAGCCGCATGAACGCGGTCTCTAAATGAACCGCATATGGGTGGCCCCCATACTCCTAGCTGCATGAAGGTAGCAGCCGCATGAGGGTGGCGGCCTCATGAGAATGGTAGCCGCATGAAGGAGACAGCCGCATTAAGGAAGCAACCGCATAGGGGTGACAGCCGCATCGGAGCGGCAGCCGCATAGGGAGCTTTGGACTTGCGAATCATGACAGCTGTAAAAAATTTTCTCATTTTTCCTAGGAGCACGCCATCATGTCAGATTTATCTTTTCAGCTTTATGTCAAAACTGTCACTCCGTCTTTCTGTCAGAGCTGCCGTCAGGACATTTAATGAAGCAGTTGCTTTATGGCCAGCTGTAAAGGCGAACTGCTTTGGGCCACGTGGCTCCTTCTTGAGCCGCATGGAGCTATCCGAGCCGCATGAGGCTTTAAAGGATTTTTGAGCCGCATGAATGTCTAACGGATTCCTGAGCCGCATGAGACTCTTTCTATCCGAGCCGCATGAGACTTTTTCCCTTTTCTTATGTTTTCTTTTCTTTATAAAACTCTCTCTCTCTCTCTCTCTCTCTATATATATATATATATATATATATATATATATATATATATATATATATAGAGAGAGAGAGAGAGAGAGAGAATAAGGGAGGTAGGGTGCCACCTCACGGGAGGGTGTCTACTTGTCACCCCCCCATGCTATCATCATGCACATGGGTGCATGTTGATAGCATGTGGGTGGTGACAAGTAGACACCCTCCATAGGGTGGCACCTCACCTCCCTCATTCTATATATATATATATATATATATATATATATATATATATATATATATATATATATATATATATATACATATACATATATATTCTTTATATATAACAATCTCCATAAACACTAAATAAAATGTCAATATTATCTTTTCTAGTGCAGATCTATTTATAGACATATGTACATATATATAATTTCATTTAACAAGAAATAAAATGACCAATTATAATATATAATTTTATTTAATAATAACAACAACATTAATAATAATAATACTCTTAATAACAACAAAAATTTAAATAAACCAATAGTAGTTTTGGTGAACATATCATATACACCCCCTTTATTTGGCTCCCGAAAAATCATACCAATATTTCTAAAAATCACCATTTAATTCAAATAATAAAAAATAAAAAATATTTTAAAAACTTTCGGGAAGGGGAGCTACAAATCTACCCACTTTAAAAATAATTTCGTCCTCGAAATTCTAATTCATAACTATTTCTTAAATTCAAAAAATAAATCTACTATTACCTTAATCTCCTTAAATTTTAACTTCCTCGAAAATAGTTTATATCCTCCTTCTAGCCATTTCATAACTCCGAATACTTGAGGACTTCTACCCACCTTTGGTTACACTACTCCTCAAAACACGGTCACTAAAATCTTATAGTCATGTAACTAGTTGTTAACATTCTACCAACAAATATCTAGGGCGTATGGCATCTATAATCCCTCATATCTGTAAACAACTAAATATTCAATAGTCAAGCAATATTATACTATAACTTAAGAACTTCTGATAAATCCTAGACAGTACGATCGTTCGTCACCTCGAAATAAAAAGGGACGAGAATCAATGGTACAAGAAGGCCAGGGAGAATAATCAAGAACGAATACGAAGTTTCAAAGACGGTAGAGAAATTTCTAAGAGAATTTTCAAGGCAGAGTGGATAGAGATTTCTAATAGTTTAGTCATATTCGTAGGCTCGTATTAGTACAGTTACGTAACCGATAGGATATGCTCTGACCTGCATGGGCCACCACAAAAACTTGTCACGACCCGCACCCGCTTTTCGGGCGCGAACTCGTGAGCAAGCCAGCTACGTATCGAACGGACTCCAGCCCAACCCGAATACGTAAACACTGTCACGGCTATGGTATACTGCCAATTCATGGCAAGGCATCACTATATTTCAATCCACAATAAGAATATAAAATATGAATGAACAATTATGGGTCATGGTCTGCAGTCCATTAGCATATTGTTCGATTAGACTCCAAGAATGATATGAGTCTATAAAATAAGAAGTGTATATCATGGTATAGAATATAAAGCACGAGAGGATAATAAAGAAATATCACAAAAAAATACCTGTGTCCTTGTAGGTATAATCACTACCATCATGAGCCGCTAACTAACTCCATGCAATCCGCTACCTGAAGAGATCATCAGGTCCTCAGGGGACATAGCAAGATACATAAAAATATGCCTATCTAACAGTTTAATCATGCAATAATATAAACAGGGTATAAACAGAAACTAGACATGAGGCTGACATATGGCTACTGACAGGTAACTATGAACAAGGATATAGGATCAACTATGCATAAATGAACTGCTGGAAGAACAAGAGATCAATGGAATACCAAACCCTCACCCCGAGTGTGGACTCGCAGGTTTGAACTAATCACTAACCCTCGCCCCGAGTGTGGACTCGCAGGTTAGTTCACGACAAATCACCCTCGCCCCGAGTGTGGACTCGCAGGTGCAAACAGAGCAAGAAAAACACCCTCGCCCCGATTGTGGACTTGCAGGTGTAAACGGTCAACCCTCGTCCCGAGTGTGGACTCGCAGGTTAGTTCACGACAAATCACCCTCGCCCCGAGTGTGGACTCGCAGGTGCAAACAGATCAAGAAAAACACCCTCATCCCGATTGTGGACTTGCAGGTGTAAACGGTCAACCCTCGCCCCGATTGTGGACTCGCAGGTTGTGCAAACAATACAGGAATAGCAGTTCAATTACACATACTTGTAGACACGACTCAGTCAAGATACATGTAACGACACGATAAAACTCAGTCATGACACATGTAAGGACAACTCTAGCATGAACCATAATGTGGACAAGCCTACTGTACTACGCTATCAAGTCAGGTAATACTGATATACAAGCAAGACAATAAGCTAGTAAACATGGTATGTAGAAAATATCTGAATCCATATCAACTAGAGTAACTAAATGATAACATACTAAAAAGAGAAGAACTATAAGCATGAAAATGAACTGTAGAGGGAGGCAAGGTATCTTGCCTGAAAGTTTGCCACAAATCTGCGCTGAGGTTGCGGGTACCAAGGTCTGGCCCAAGGTTACAGACACCAACTCGAGTTTTACTCTAAAATAAACCTATTTCAAAGACCTACATAAGATTATGTAAAATGTTATTAAAATTTATATTTTTACTTAGGTCCTGGCTTAATATTTTTATCCAATTACTAGTATTTCTTTGGTTTAAAATTTCATTAGTCATAAGCTAATCTTATTTGCAATAAACTATACTACTTATATGTATATTTTGTTAATCTAACTCTTTATTATATGCTATTAATATAGTATTCCAAGACAACAACATATTAAACATCTATAGGAGTATTTTGTAATTATGGGATTAATGAAGGTTCCAAGTGTAAAGATGATTACCAAACACATAGAAAAAATCACTTTTACTTACTTTCTTCTACACGTGAACAAGTGTTCCTATTCCTTTGCTAGTGGTTTCTATTCCCATGCAGGTAAAATATTATTAACCTTCTTCCTCCATTGTTCATTAATTATGTTTCTTTTAAAAGTGCCCACGCAAATTCTGTTTGTGAGAACCATTGTTCTCTCCTCTATTTCTTTCACGTAAACAGTAACTACATAAGCTGTTCCTCTAACCATTTCTTCTACTATTATTTTTCGTGAATAGTGCATTGCTATATTCTGCTATTAAATCTTCTTCTATACCTTTTCTTATCTCAGGAAGAAAATGGCAGAAACAAACTTGGATAACCGAACTTACCCTGGTAAGAAGAAGCTCGACCCAACATCGGAACGGGGTAGTTGTGCGTTCTTCAGCCAACTAGTTATTTTCTGGTTGACTCTCGGCTCTTTTAGGCATCGCACGAAGGTCCTAGGAAGTGGATGCGGAGGTGGCATATGCTAACTTCCGGCAGGACTCTACGAGTTCGGCTCGGCTTGGTTGATGGGTCGGCATCTCCAGATCTTGCCGGATAGGACCGAACAGGACAGGGGGTCAGGAAGTAGAGGGTCGACAGTGTTTTGCCAACAACGAGGTGGCACTCTGACGGTTGCGAGCGTCAGTCTCACCCTAGCTTGGACGGGTGATATATCCTGGTAGGTCATACGGAGGTAGGCTAGCATGCGGCTTGTGCGGTGTGTGCCGATTGCACATGCCAGGAACTCAGCGCTGGCATGGGGAGAGGTATGTATAATATGGAGGGATCACCCGAGCTGGATGGGGAGATAGGGTTAGGGTTTTCCCTGTCATTATCTATATATAGCATGCGGCTTGCCAGGGAGTTGTGATTGGGTTACTGGGCTCTGGGTTTGGTTTGGGCTTGCTCGCGGGTTGTGGGGGTTTCAACAGCATGCTCCAATTCCAGGAGGAAGTCAGAATCCTCCGCTATCAAGAAGAAATTCAATTGCAACAGAGAGCCAAGTGTCTTTGGCTTAAAGAGGGAGATAGGTGTTCAAAATTTTTCCACTCCACGATTAGGGCTCGACAGAACAGAAACAATATTGGGTCTCTCATTGATGCTACTGGCAACATTATTACCGAAGATTCCCAATTGGGTGAAGAAGCAGTCTCCTACTTCACGTCTCTATACAACCAATCTGAGTATACTACTGTCTTCCCTGAACAAATAAGCAAAAGAATTGTTACTGAGGATGGGAATGCAATATTAAGCAAGGAAATTACGATGGCGGAAATAGAGAGTATAGTTCGCAATGCGGATGACAACAAAGCCCCGGGCCCAGACGGATTTAATGCTAGATTCTTCAAGCAACATTGGGACCTGCTTAAGTATCACATATTACATATGGTCCGAGATTTCTTCCAAACTGGTCGACTTCTTAAGGAGATTAACCATACATTTCTTACTCTGATACCGAAGAAAGAAGGGGCGGCAGCGCTAAGCGATTTTCGACCTATTGCATGTTGCAATTTCCTTTATAAAATTATTGCTAACATCATGGTTTCTCGTATGCAATGTCTAATGCAGGAACTCATCTCTATGAATCAATCTGCATTTATAAAAGGAAGATCAATTGCTGAAAACTGTTTGCTGGCACACGAACTGGTCCGCGAGTTCAACAAACCAGGTGGGAGAAAAGGGTGTATTAAACTGGATCTTCAAAAAGCCTATGACATGGTAAATCGGGAATTCGTGTGTGAAGTCCTACTTAGCATGGGATTTACTAGCTGGTGGGTTGACAGGATCAGAGAGTGTATCACGACGCCAACCTTCTCAGTGCTTATTAAGGGGCAACCTGCAGGATATTTTGGCAGCAATCGTGGACTCCGGCAGGGAGACCCACTCTCCCCTTATTTGTTTACCACGGTGATGGAGCAGTTCACGTGCAGGATGGACTTGGCAGTGGTGCAGGGGCGTATTCGGCCTTTATACCACCGAATATTGCCTAGCGTCTCACATCTTATATATGCAGACGATCTATTGGTCTTTATGGAGCCTTCTGAAAGAGGGATTGCCGCACTCCTCTCTATATTGGCGGACTTCAATCAGGTATTAGGGCTACATCTTAACAGGGATAAGAGCCGGCTATATGTTAATAAGGGTTGTACTCAAAAGGAGAGATGGTCGGAGCTGCTCCATATTGAGTTGGATGAACTCCCAGTAAAATATCTTGGTCTTCCACTTTCTATAACTTATGTGAAGGATGCGGATTGTAATGGCCTGGTTCAATATGTCAACACTCGGCTCGAAGGGTGGCAATCTCAAGTGTTATCATTCGGAGGCAGAATAGAACTAGTACGGTCAGTGATACTAGCTATCACTACGTATTGGTTACAAGCACTATACATCCCTACCGGCACTATAAAACGGATAGAAACCTTATGTGCCAACTTTATATGGAGAGGAGGACTACATGTTATTTCATGGGAAGACCTTTGCTTGCCGAAGGATGAAGGAGGAGTTGGTCTCCGATCTATCAGTGTTCTCCGAGAAGTATCGATGTTGAAACTAGCATGGAAGCTCATTGAAGGGAAAACTATTTGGGCGCAATGGACTGTGAACAGATACCTTCGTTCGAACAATTTCTGGACCCAAGGTATTGATAATAATTTCTCGGTGACATTTAAAAATATTTTACGACTCCGTGGTAAATTGAAAAATTACATTCAACGAGTCATACATGATGGAAGACGCACATGTTTATGGTTCGATCCTTGGCTGAGGCATGAGAGCCTTATTGATAAACTGGGGTGGCCAACCTTTGCAATAATGGGTAGCACCGAGTCGGTTAATGTCATCATCGAGAATGGATGTTGGAAGGCAGAACTGCGGCAAGCAAGCAGATGGTTCAAAGATGAAATTACAGCCATTACTTTGGACATGGAGGGGACGAGCGATAGGTGGGTGTGGAAAGATTCACCGAATGGTGACTTCGTGAGCAGCCGGGTTTATGAGAAGGAGCGGGACCATCGGACGAAGAACGAGTGGACCGACATCATTTGGGCGAAGGGAACGGCAATGAAGATGCAATATTGCATCTACAAGGCCACTCGAGACAGACTCCTCACCATGGAGAGGCTGCTCAGGTTTGGCTTAACCTTGCCAAATTCGAACTGTGTCCTCTGTAATGGCGAGATCGAGACTCGAGATCACCTGTTTTTCAAGTGCCATACAACAGGTTACATTTGGCAATACTACAGAACGCAACTCGGCATTGGAAGCATTCAAAGGGAGGGTCTGATAAATACTATAGAAGAAGTTCGGGCGCTGAAAAATAAAGGAATGGATGCATTCGAGAAGGGAAGGATCAAATTACTATCTGCAGTTTGGCACGTGTGGCGTGAGAGGAATTTAAGAATATTCGAAGGCAGGAGTACTTCTATAGCAGGCATTATCAATAATATAGACTGTGATATTAGATACTTGGGTTGTAACTAACATGGCAAGGACCACATGCAGTCCTTAGCAGAGTTTGTAATTTGTCACATTTTGATTTCTATGAAGATCACCCTTTCTTCAAAATATATATATATATATATATATATATATATATATATATATATATATATATATATATATATATATATATATATATATATATATATCCGTATGTACATATATTCTTTATATATAACAATCTCCATAAAGACTAAATAAAATTTCAATATTATCTTTTCTAGTGCAGAGATCTATTTATAGACATATGTACATATATATAATTTCATTTAACAAGAAATAAAATGACCAATAATAATATATAATTTTATTTAATAATAACAACAACATTAATAATAATAATACTCTTAATAACAACAAAAATTTAAATAAACCAATAGTAGTTTTGGTGAACATATCATACATACCCCTTTTATTTGGCTCCCGAAAAATCGTACCAATATTTCTAAAAGTCACCATTTAATTCAAATAATAAATAATCAAAAATATTTCAAAAATTTTTGGGAAGGAGAGCTACAGCCACAGTCTCATAACCCCCCCCCCCCCCCCCCCCCCCCCTCTCCCCGTACCTACTTACGCTAACAAGCTCAGGCCAGACCGCACCTCCAAGCAATTTAAGCCTATCGTCGAGGTAGCGCTGTAAGAAATTAAATTCACGGATTCTTTTGATACTTATGAGATTCTGGTGGCTTTCTTCCCAACGGAGATCCTCAGCAGAAATTTGAACAAGATGGGGGATATCCCTAGGTATGGTCACTTTCACACTGCCAACAGATGTTCGAACATTACTCATTTGGGGTACGCCGATGACATCCTTCTCTTCACCGCTGGTGATGTCGGATCGGTGGAGGTGGTTATGTCTATATTGCAGTGCTACACTAGGGCATCTGGCCAGCGTATCAATGCTAATGAAAGCTCGGTATATGTCCATCACACTACGGACATGGAGAAAAAAAGAATATAATCGTATGACAGGTTTTGGCATTAAGGGGCCACCTTTCGTTTACTTAGGCTGTCTGATGGGTTACGGCAGAAGGAACGCTACCATGTTCGAACCTCTCTTGGGTAAGAAAAGAAACAAAGTCGAGAGATGGCACAATAAAATTCTATCTCCGGGTGGCAAGCTTGTTCTTCTTAAACACGTGCTTTGCTCCATTCCTATTTACACTGTCGCAGCGAGTAATCCTCCAAAGAAGGTCATCCAGGACATCGAGAATATTTGCAACAGATTTTTTTGGAACGGTACAAAGAAAAGAACTTGGGTCAGTTGGAACAACATGCCAATTTCTACCTCGGAGGGAGGCTTCGGACTGAGAAAAATGAAAGGCATCATTAATGCATTCTCCGTCAAACTTTGGTGGAAAGTATGCACTTCTACTTCTCTGTGGAGCAGATTTCTTAAGGCCATGTATTTTTGTAACATTCATCATTCTCTTACTATTGCAAATTGCAGAGCCTCCAGCTCTTGGCGCCGTAGTCTCTATGGGTGATTTTTAGGAGAACAATACATTAACATTATGATGGGATGTGGAGATTCTAGCCTCATCCATGATAATTGTACCGACCGTGGTCGTCTCACCCCTATCAGCCCTATCCCTGCAGACAGTCCTATCAAGCTTTTGTTGACGCCGAAGGGGGAGGGAGAGAAGAAATTGTTTGTTTGGCTCTCGGCATTGGGGTATACTGTACAGTTGCCTACTTTTTGGCCTTATTTATAAAGTTTCCCTTCCTTTTTTTTTTTTTTTTTTGAGCAAAACAGGTGAACTTCATTCATTTAAAACAACAGAGGTACAAGCATTACTCTCACGAATAACCAGAGTATATATACAATCAGGAATCAGATCATGAAATTGCAAGAGATTCAAATATATATATATATATATATATATATATATATATATATATATATATATTTTATATATATATATATATATATATATATATATATATATAAATATATATATATATATATATATATATATATATATATATATATATATATATATTGGGTTAGACACCATTTTAATTTTTGTCCAGGGTATCCATAAAATCTAGATCACGGGTTAGACACCATTTTAATTTTTGTCCAGGGTATCCATAAAATCTAGATCAACCTTCGAATATGGTCCTGTGGAGATATGTCAAACGTATATAAATAATGACATCAAATACTCTTACAACTGATGGGAATAAAGTTTAGTTTAGACGTGTCTGAGACAAGTGGATATCATATGCTGTAATGGCGACTCATGCTTACAAGTAGGGGAATGATATCCCGTTCAGATGAGTGATAAGTGTTACAATTTATGAAAATAAATAGACAACAACTATCGATAATAGAAACAAAAATAAAGCAACCATGCAAGTAGCCCTAGTAACTTTACAAATTTTTGAAAACAAAAGAAAGAGGGAAAACACATAATATAAATAGATGAGGATAAGACCTCCTTTATGAGCAAGATTGTTCTTACCTTGGGGTGATGCATTTCCTAGGTTGAGAGCTTTCTACTCGTCCACCTTGTTGCCCAAGATGAAACAAGCTAGCTTTGGGACCTCCTAGCTTGAAGCTCTATAAAGAGGCAAGGGGAAAATAAATGTTGAAACCATAAGCTATATGTTATATTTATAGAGAAGCAATGAACGTTAGGGTTGATTAAAATGGATTAAATCATAGCCATTGATTTTAATAGAATTAAGATTCTAGAAGATTTAATTATATCTTGAACTATCTCATTTTCCGCTTTAACTACAATTTCAAAGCTCATAACGACACAATTTCAAAAAAAATAATTCTATTTAAATTGCAGGCTTAGTTATTATCTTTTTTAAAATATGGTCTTAATCTTAATTATGAGTTGAAACTTAGGAGATATGCTACTTTTACTACAAATGTACTAAGTCCAAACTTCGTCATATTTAATTTTCTTGCATTAACTATATAATTTAAACTATCCTAATTTCTAGCAACTTGTATTTCCATATAGATAACCATTCATATGAATTATTATTTTAACAAAATCCAACTCATGTAAGAAATTCTAATAAAATTATGATCAAAAACTAAAATTGAATCAATATTAATCATATCTTACTAAATCAATAACCATAGTGTCACACCCCAGTCCTAAAATACGTGGGACCGAATTACGTGACAATGGCCAGCTACGTAGTCAAGCGGACTTTAGTCCAACTCAAAAACGTATAAGCTGTCTAAATGAACTCTGGTCTAAAATTTTACAGGTGTATATAACACATGGCTGATATCTTGATCTCACCCACAAGAACAGTATATAAAAATTAATTAGTAAAACTGAAATAAATGTTGAAGAGTAATGATAATGTTGAATGCCCAACAAGAAATAATAACAAGTCGACTGGAGACGAATCCACTGCCGCTAGACCGAAAAGAAAGTACGTAAAGATAAAGAGATCGAGTCAAGCGCACAGAAAACTCTGCGAGATCAATCTCCTAGTCCTATGTTGATGCCACCCCTGCGCTCGATCTTGATCTGAACTGGTGTAGTATGCCAGCAAGGGAACAAAGTCCTCAGAGGGACATAGCAAGATACTATGGATACCTAGATAACAGTATAATCATGCAGAAAATAAGAACATAAAATATAAGGTGCGCTACTACTAGCCATTTTATGTGTACATGCAAATCATGGGCAACTCTAGCACGCTTGGGCTGACATGACTCAAGTACCCGGGTAGCGCTCATCAGAGTCACTAGCAAAGTCTCACCGGGTAGTGCTCACCACGAGTCGCTAGTAAATACACAAGTACACGGGTAGATCGACACGAGGCACTAGCGATACAGACACAGACATAGCCCAAACACCTAATGACTAGTCCTCCCCACCCATTACAACAACGAAAAATTGGGTATAATCATAGGACTACCAACTAACCATGAGACAAGTGATACAACCGAAATCATAATGATAACAAGTATGTATAGGGGACACTAAGCTACTATGCGTGAAGAATCTTGTGTCAGAGTTGGTGTCATCAGGACAGAATAGATATACTGCTAACAAACAGATATGGTGATAAAAGTAGGAAACCAAAATAATTGAATACACATAAGAAAAATGTAAGCATGAAATACTGTAAGTGATGGCAAGGCATACTTGCCTGCGAAAGAGTCCAGCCCCTGTTGGAGTCCAGGTATGAATTTTGACTCCAATCCTCTAATTATTTCGAAGAACCTTATAAATATATCTATTTATGTAAAAATCTTATTAAAATAATCATATAATTCCATATAAATGTGAAATACATAAATATACTAATTGGACCTATGATCTTTATTTACAAATATTTGCATGATTAGGGAGGTATAGTTAAATGCAATTAGAGTTGTCTAAATAGCATGTTCTATGTGCGCAGTAGAACAATACACCATAATTAATCAATGATATATTTTTATACCCTTTTATAGTAGCTATTAATTCCATCATGGCTATGCTAATCATAGCTAAGGTTGCAAATATCAATTAAGTGGGGTTATAACTACAAGTTGCCAACTCTTGCATTGTGAATATAAAGAATGGGATAGAGTGACATGAGTGGTCTGGTAGCTATATAGGCTTGAATAGTTTTATATAGATAAATAGGTTAGCTAATTAATCAAAATCACATCTCAAAAAAGAAAATCAAAATCAATGTTTATAACAAGTAATCAATTACTATTGAAATTAACTCAATCCTAACCACCTACACCTGTCCTTTTTTTTACTACCTACTATAAATATCCCTACGTGAACAATATGCATGCTACCGCTACGACTGCATATTCCATCCATTGCTGCTTCTTCACTATGAATAAATATTTATTGTTCTTTTCCTCTATATCTTGTTTTATTAACTACTAGTAGCACATCTCTCCTACTATGAGTTGTTTACAAGTTTGTGGATAAACATAACCAAAGGCTCACCTATGTGAAGATGGCCCTGTATAACCTTGGGCTCGAGCGGGAGAAGAAATTTGACAGGGCTAACGAACGGGGCTTCCTCTTCGGCTGTGCGATGGTGGTGCCAACTCTGTTGGTCGGCAGTACAGGCATGGGGACTGGGTTGCCTAGTTCAGGTCTGCGCCGTTGGTGCATGCATGGGTGCTCGGTCGACTGCTACATAGGGGCTCCGGTCACGTTGCTCGGTCGAGATCCTCTCCATCGAGAGGGGCGTAACCCTGTGGTTGTACGGACATGCAGAGGGAACGATTGAATGCATAAGGCTTCTGTCGGAGGTGTCGGGAGCGATCCTTGGCGTCGGTACACGATAAAGTGCAATACAAGAAAAATGTGTCTTTACGGCATGCAAATGTAGAGGCTAAAAATCAAGTTGTGCCAAATCATTACATTGTGCCAAACCATCAGGTTGCGCCGACATCTGGTTGGGCAGGAGTCAGGTTGCATGAACGACACGTGGCACACTTTCTCGAGAAGCTGTAACGGCATCATCATTTTCCTGATAGCTGACAGCACGGAGATCAAGGAAAATCAGTTCGAATCCCGCGAACGTGGCGTTCGAGAAGATTTTGTCAGCATGTAATTAATGCTGACAGCAGGTTCACGCAAGTCATTGTGTGGCGTGAGAATTAATCAACACAACACAGGTGACCTAGTCAAAGGTGCCAGTTATTGATTTTTGCCCATACGTAGCCTGGCTAGTTGGTGCCATTTGATCAACTTTTTATTTTAAAATAGGTGACGTGGCGCGCAAGCCACCAACATTCGCAGAGCGTTCCCACTACACTGCCCACGACCATGCATATCTCAATCAAACGATGCCACACATCCACAACAGTTGGTGCAACCGCTCGTGCATGTTGCTACATTGTACTACGCGCAACCTGATGAAGCTCGTGCAAGGTGATCAAACAGTATTCAGAACAAAGTGACGTGGCGCACAAGCCACTAACTTCGCAGAACGTATCCACTACACTCCCCACGATCATGCGTATTTCAATCAAACGATGCCACACGTCCACAATAGTTAGTGCAACCGTTCGTACAAGTGAACAGGAGGCGCACAATCTAAAATGCGCGCAACCCAGAATAACTGCTAAACAGTTATTTCGAGCACTCTATAAATGGAGTTTCAAATCAGTCTCAAAAGATAAAAAAAAGAATGATCATAATCTCCTACTAAAGTGCTGTTGCATTCTACAGAGGCTTATGTCTTCGATATCACATCGTCCAAGGGATAAAGTGATCGTCTTCTGATCAGATTCTTATTGTTGTACTTTTCCAGAAATCAATTGTACTCTTTTACTCTTTTCTAAGATTGTAATAAAGAAGCATATTTTTGCTCTTTGCAAACAAAATGACGACTCTGCTGGGGACGACTTTCTCCTCCGACGAGAAAGTGACAACTCAATGTGATACCGAGTCAATCGGCAAGACGCAGAAGACCCTGGTCCTTCAAGTTGACCAGACAGCCTACGAGGCCATGATCAATGCTGGGGGTGCCAAACGCACTGCTGCCGATGTTAAGAGCGAGACGCACTCTGTCTGAACTCCTAAGTTCTCGATGGCACATTCTCCTGCCTCTGCGCAACTTGCGCCCATCACTGCCTTGGCGCAATCTAAGGGAAACAGTCTTTTGGCTAATCCCTCCACTTCTCCGATTCTGAAATCGAAGGAGACTGTCACGACACACTGCTGTCCAAAACAAGGGAAAGTGCCCTTTGGCATTTACTTCCTTGGCGCATCATGCACCTGTTCTTGCTTCTGCGCAACTTGCGTCCCATCACTGCCTTGGCGTAACCTAAGGAAAACAGCCTTTTGGCTAACCCCTCTACTTCTTCAACTCTGAAATTGAAATAGACTTCGTCTCAACAAACTGCTGGACAAAACAAAGGAAAGCGCCCTTTGGCCTTTTTTTCCTCTGGCAGCAACCTGCGTATGTTCATGCTCCGGTACAACCTGCGCATGTTCCTGCTCTAGCACAACTTGCACATACTTCTGCACAAGCACAACATAAAAAACAATGTTTAGTGATTCCCTCTTTTCCATATCAAACCAGAAGTTTAGTAACAAGTCACTAAATAATGGAAAATGCTCTTTAGCTTTTCCTCATTCTGCTCGAGTCATTGACTGGGTGGAAAGTACTGCTAATTCAGATAGGAATTCTATTCACCTTAACAGAGCAACCAAATCTCTGTCGTGAAGATGGGTTCTATTCAAAATAAACTTTCCACGCAAAAGGGATATTATGCCTACTCCAAAGAGGTCAGGGCAGGATCTACCAATCCTATGTATTTTAAGATTCCCGACAAGGCAAACTGCTAGTATCTCAAGTAGATGCACTAAGTAGCTCCCCTATCAGACTTGCGCACCTATATCAACAGGTGCCAATTAGGGTCAACCTCGGGAAATCACAAGATGTATCAAGCGCAACCTGCACCAGTTGCTAACTTGCACCATATAAAGAATTTTGAGGTGAAAGATCCTATGACTTATGCTAACCAGCTTAGCACGTCCTTGTACACTCATGGTACGGGACACCTCAAGAACAGGAACCATGTCCCGAATATCGTCAAGGACTACATTCTTGCCACTTCTTTTTGTCCTATTAGTGACCTCCGTGAACTCTTAATACAGAAGCGAAAGGTTGCAAATCTATCCCATCCAACAGTAGACCAACAACATTAATGCAATCACCACCATGAAGTTATCATCAAATGCTGCTCCCAGTCAACCAAGAGGTCCGTCTTTTACCGTTTGAATTATGTTCAGACTCCTGAACCAATCCTAGTAGATGAAGATGAATTACTCTATGCTCATGTCAACATGGCATCTCGAAGCACTGTGGGTGACCTCCTGCCACTTCTTCTCGTCCTGTTAGTGGCCTCCGTGAACTCTTAATACAGAAGCGAAAGGTGGCAAATCCATCCCGTCCAGCGGTGGATCAACAGCAAGGACATCATTGCAATCACCACCATGAAGTTATCATCAAATATTGTTGTCAGTCAGCCAAGCGGTTCGTCTTTGACCGTTTGAATTATGTTCAGACTCCTGAACCAATCGTAGTGGACGAAGATGAATTACTTAGAGTGGAAAACGTCCAAGACGTAATGCATCCCGCAATTCCAGTCAACAGTACTTCGATCGGATTCATGAATCCAGTACAGGAGTTTGTCAGTATACTAGATCAAAAAGCCGAGAAATAATCGATCAAAGAAATCTTCCTGATTCTAACCAAGAGTCCTTCAGTCAAAAGGACACACCTATCACTTATTTTGGGGGTGGTTCTTTATATGACTTTGATGTTGACAGTGAAAGTTTTGAAAAGGACCATCCTTTCCACTAGCTCGTCTTCAAAGGCTAGAGAAGTGACTGCTTATACTGTCACAGAAGATCAAGATACTTCCAGTTCTAGAAGTCAAGAGCAGAGAATTGCTGCTTTGGAGGCTAGTTTGAAGAATATGGCTGAGATGATGACAGGCAAGCATGTTGTTATCATGGCACAACATACAGTTCCATCGGTCGCGAATCTGATTCCGACTCAGGAACATGTAACAACATCAGTTCCCATTAATATTGATCTGGGGGTACAGTCTCCTCACACCGCTTCCTTTCCTACGCAGGCTATTATATGTCAATCTGGTGCTGGGGGTGGTACTTATCATGCGGTACCCCCTTCTAACATATCAAATCAATCTACTCATCCACAATCAACATGAGATACCAATGAGGCCGTAAAACTTATACGTACTCAATTTGAAGCTTTCAAACAGAAGTATGGCATGCAGAATCTTGGGATCAAATAACCCTATCCTATAGAATAGAAAGAGGTCCAATTTCCTCCTAAATACAAACCCCCTACTATTATGTTGTTTGATGGCAGTACGTCTCCAAGTCAATATCTCAATCACTTTGAAGTAATGACTGATCAACTTCAACCAAATGATGCTCCTCTTAATAGAGTATTTGTCGGCTGTTTAGCTGGTACAGCATATGACTGGTATCGTAGTTTACCAGATGGTTCTATAACCTTTTTCGCTGGCTTCAAACAAATGTTCTTGGAACGATTTTATGAGGGAACCAATAACACGACTATGTTTGCTCTCATCAAAATCAAACAACGACATAATGAAACTACTGAACATTTTATTGAACGGTTCTGCCGTGAAGCACTCAAAATACCTCTCGGAATCCCAGATGCTCTGACTATAGACACTTGCAAATCAAATCTGTTGCCTATAATCAACATGTGGACAGGATCAACACAATTCCATTATTGACCTTCCTTCATAGTGAACGCCAAAGCAGCAGAAAAGAGCGCTGACAAGTTCAAGCAATTAGGTATTCAAATGCCTAATCTAGACAAAGATGAACACGCTACACCAAATAATAGTGGCCGTCAGAAAAATCGCAAGAGCAAGAAGACTTTGACAATTAATCTCAAAGGTTTATTGGACATCCAAAACGGTCAGATGAAGTTGATAAGACTGACCATCCAAAATATTCTGTTTACCACAGGTTTATTGGACATCCAACTCGAGCGTGGTATGTGCTCAAGGGTAAAATTCAGGAGATGTTCAATTCTGGTGAAATCAATCTCCAATAAGACGAGAAAACTATAACGGCTAATGTCATCTCTTTACAGTTTGGAGATTTTTTAGCTCAAATTGTGCAGGACGGCGTCATCCCCATCCCGAGAACTACTCTAGAGATTGTTAATCTTCCATCTACACGAACTGATGGTCTTGTTCCTCTGTCTACATATAAAGAGAAAATTATATGGATCCATCCAGATTTAGTGGCGGACTTCGAAATACCATCTTTTTCTACCAAGTCTAAGAAGGCCACTAAAAATAAATCATGTTATATGATTTCATTTGGTGAATATTGTCTTCGACCTCTAACTGCTACCTTCATATCGGCAGCAAATAATCCTTCTTCTTCTTTCCTTGCTGAGACAATATTGTCAAAATCAGAAGCCAAATACCAACCAGCTTTCCATCTGTATAGTCCACAATCTCGTAAACTCATGACAAAAATGGGATATAATCTACAAAAGGCCTCTAGTTTGAATCATAGAAAAGGATCGCCTGTACCTCTTTCCCTATGTCTTTCTCACAACCAATCTCCGGTTGGTTTGGGTTACTGGACAAATTCTCCATCGTGCCAAAATAAACCTATAAGAAACAAGATCCAGGCAAATAGTTTCAATATATCTTTTGAGCCAGTATTCGAAGAAGAAGTCTTAACTGGTACCAGGTCTGGGAAACCTTACCTAGGAGACTATTCTAAAGGTCAAAAAAACCATTCTCCAGCTCTGGAGGCTCCTCAAGCACCACCTTCTCCTGCTATCAATGATCCATCAGCTTCATCACCTCCAATAGAGCCAACTCTTCCCAAACCGACGACAGCCGACAAAGTAAAATAGCTTTTCCGTTTTGATAAAGTATTAAAGAAGACTTCAACTTTGGGACTTGAGAAGCCATATAACATTGATATACTGGCTCAGCTGGCTAATACCCCGACAAGATTGTCAATTTTTGAGCTACTCCATCTTTCGAAGGAAACTCGAGAAACGTTGAGTGAAGCTTTGACGCAATCTGATAATTATCTAGCACTTCTCAAGAAACCAGAGGAATGAGCCTATAACATGCCTTCATTGTCATAGTGTGATGGAACTGATGCCAAACATCACCTGTACACAAGATGATATGCTGTTGGAAGATAATCGTCATGATCGACCCCTTTACTTCATGGGATATGTCGATACCATGAAGGTTGATCATATTTTGATCGATGCTGGGTCTGCACTTAGCATCATGACAAAGACTCTACTAGATGTATTGAAGATTCCTGTACACAATCTTTCAACAACCATCACGATAATCTTGGGATTCAATTCTGGAAGAAGTGAACCTTTGGGAAATATTCGCCTGAAAGTTCAAATTGGCAATCCTCATACAAAGGTTACTTTCTATGTGATCGATAATCATGGCTCTTACAATGCTTTGTTAGGAAGACCTATTTCTGTATGAGCATAACATTATAGCATCCACTTTACATCAATGTTTCAGATATGTGGACGTCAATGGAGAAGTCCAAAAGGAAGTAGCCGACTTAAATCCTTTCAGGGACATTGAAGCATATTTATGGACTCTCGGATGTACAAGGAGGAGTTCATAAAAGTTATATTGGCAATGGATAGTGAGGAAGATCAAAAACAGACTTCAAAAGATGTTCTCATGATCCCCATCAAAGGACGTGCTACTCGTCTCTCTTCTTCTTAGACGTTGACTATACATCTTTTCTTTCATAACAAACAGCCTCCTGCTGTAGAAAGGGAACAAACGGAGCTCACCTCCTCTGAGCCTCTTGTTATCGACCTTCGTCGTAACAAGCCTTCACCTTCCCCTTCTCCTTCTCCTCCTCTGGTCATCAACCTTACTAAGCCTTCTGTTAAGGCTAAGAATTATGTTGTAAATGATGATGTACATGTCAATAAAGTAGCATCTCCTTTACAGTATACTGATGTCCTTTATTATACTCGATATTATTTAAAATGTTAGATAACTTCGAACCACTTACCATAGGAGCAATTGAAGCTTCCCAAAATGATATATTGCTTGAGCCAATGCAGGACTCCTTCTTCCTAGTTCCTTCTAGGAAGAAAGATGAACTTTTTATACTTTTTAGTAAAGGAACGGAACAGAAGATCAAGCCCGATAGTGAAGAAGAAAATTACGATAACGGAAGACTTCAAATACGTCGTTATAGTCAGCAATCAAAAGATATCATTCAAAAGATAGGCTATAACTTTAAAGCTGGTCTCAATGGCGGCAAAGGAAGGCGAACTCCTATTCGTATTCCTACTCCGAAAGGAACATCACAACAATACTACAGCAAAAAGAAGCGGGGATTAGGTTATATTTTACTAATTTTGACTCCACAAGCCTCCGAATCATATAAAGAAGAACAATCTAACTCTTCTGATTCTGTCTCATGGAATTCAGACACCAGTGTAGGGCACGTCTATCGAGTGACTCTATCTTCCTAATATGGTAACTGCTGAGTTCTTGAAAGATGACAGAGACTTTTCTGAAGTCTTTGAATCTGATTCTTGGGCACAAAGAATGGATACTCAATGGGAGCTTCGCTTTGAACAACGTGAGCCACCTACTGAAGATCAGTTGGTTCAAGTCAATGTTGGAGATGAACTTCCCCAAAACCAATATTTATCAACAAAAGCCTCCCTGAAACAGATAAAGAAAAACTGATCCAGCTCATTAGGGAATACATTAATGTATTTGCTTGGAGCTATGAAGACATTCCAGGATTGGATCCTCAGATCGCTACCCACAATGGTCAACATTCTGCCAAATGCGAAGCCTGTCAAATAGCAACAACATCGATTTCGACCCGACATGATGGATGCCATAGAAGCTGAAGTCAAGAAACTCATCGCCGGCGGTTTCGTCAGAGAAGAACAACATCCGGACTAGGTGGCTAATGTTGTCCCAGTTTTGAAGAAAACAGGGAATGTCCGGGTCTACATCGACTTCAGAGACCTTGATGTATCTTGTCCCAAAGACGAATTTTCTCTTCCAATCACTGATGTCATGATCGACAACACTTACGGATTTGAACGTATGTCCTTTATGGATGGATTCTCAGGATATAATCAAATCAAAATTCATCCAAAAGATGAGAAATATACATCTTTTCGCACTCCCCTTGGGGTTTATTGCTATACCGTCATGCCATTTGGTCTTAAGAAAGTCGGTGCAACTTATCAGCGGGCCATGAGTACCATATTTTGTGATCATTTACGAAACATTGTTGAATATTATGTTGACAATATTGCTGTCAAAAGTCGTCCAAAAGAATATCACATTCAAGACTTGAGAACTATTTCTGATCTAATGCACCAGCATCAACTCAAGATGAATCCTATCAAGTCATTCATGGGAGTCTCTAGTGACAAATTTCTTGGCTTCGTTATTACCTCTAAAGGTATACATGTTGACCCTGAAAAAATCAAAGTCATTCAAGAGATGCATACTCCACGCAACCTAAAAGAGATACGAGGATTCCAGGGATGGCTTGCGTATATTAGGAGATTCATCTCAAATCTCTGTGGACGCTGTAGACCATTCACTTGACTCATGAAAAAGGTGTCTTTTATTGACAGAAGAATATCAACAAGCATTTGAAGACATAAAGCGGAACTTGATGAACCCTCCAGTTCTAGTGCCTCTGTGACGCCCCTGAACCAGAATACTGGAGAGCAGGGAGCGTACATAGCCAGCTACGTATATTGAAATGGAATCCACCTCGCTATACGGTCACGGCTGTCTAGATATATGAGGGTTTAACTACAAGCCAACAGTCTCCTATGGTCATGAACAAGCCTATTGTCTCAATCTCAAGCAAAGCAATACTAGTTACAAGATGTCAGAGCACCAAATATATAATAGCAAGGCGTCCCATACATTACATATTGGATGATCATGAAGCTAGTCGTACAAAATGTCAAGACTAGCAAGAGTTCAGTCATACATGATCAACCCTAGGATTTGTTAATCATGTTACAGCCCGTAGGCAGACAGTAAGTAAATATGCATCGAGCTAACAGGTGCTCGTCGGCTAAACGTCTCAAAAGAATAATTTTACAGTGTAGTGAGCGAAACAAAATAGAAAACCCACTCGTAGCCCGGGTTCCTTCTAGTCGCCACCATCGGGCTGGAGGTTCGGTAGATCTTCGGAAGCTGCTCCGAAATCTGGCCACACAAAACCAGCTGGGTCAAACCCCAGAAAGAGCAAGTGCCACAAGGGAGGCCACGAAATAAGAACAAAGCCAGCATATCAGAACATAAGAAAATGGAAGAAAAGTACAAGTAATAAAGAGTACAACAAGACATAAACGACTAGGGACTGTGGAACCATTCCGGGAGCCAGGTTACAACCCGTAAACCAATCAAGGACCAGGGTTGTAACCCTTCCCCTGAATAGCACTTTGTCTCTACCCATTTATTGTTAAAGATAAGTAAAACAATCATGATCAGGGGTACCAGGTACAGGGACTAGGACGAGACTTAGACAAGGCTGGACTGCCATCCATTCACAAACGGCCAAGCAATTACTACGGCTTACTACTTAACTAACTAGGGTTATCACAAGCCTAATTACTAGCAAGATGCAAATGAGAAATACCCAGTCCCAAGCCCTGCAGACTATCCAGTTATCCTTCCGCGGGTTGAGAGTATGGTTGGGTACATCACCCAGGAGACAATGTACCCTTAGGTGACTCAGAGGGTGCAACACATGACAGTGTGCTGAAAATGTGCCCTACTCGTCGGCAGGCTACAAGTTCCGTTTAAAGCGCCCAGATAACAAGATCGCCTGTGACTGAAATTCTCCATGAACTATAGTTTGATCTAGTAATTAGCCTAATCCATATTCAGTGCGAATCCCTGACCGTGGTAACCAGGGAGTCACGTCCTAGACATGATGCAAGACAAGACAAGTGGATTGCATAAAGCAGCAAGAATGAACACCCACGACGTCAGAGTTGATTATATGAGTCAAGTTAGCCATCGCAACAGCATCAAGTCAAGTCAAGTTACAAGTTACAGGTTACAAGTTGCAAGTCAGGAGTGCGCCGCCACGGGCCACTATCAAGTTATCCAGTTGCAAAGATAAATCATGGATCACAGGTCACAAGTTAAAAGCGCACCCTATCGGGTCACTACTAAGGAAATCAGAAAGTACTAAAATCATAAATCACCGAAATCATGAAAAATCGTACTAGTCATAAGCAAAACACCCAAAACCGTGCCAAGCCGTGTTAGGTCAAGACAGTCGTGTTGTGTGGAATAAGATCTCAAAGTTCAAATCCACAAAAGAGTAGCCAAGTCCAAGAAATAAAACCAAATCATCATGGGCAAGTAGGTTGCGTACGGGATCAGATTGCGCAGGGAGAATGGACTGCGCAGGTGAATGAACTGCGTAGGGGATGGATTGCGCAGGGGGAATGGATTACGCTGGGTCAAGCTGCGCTAGGTCGGGTTAAGCTGGAAGTGGATTGCGCTGGGTCAAGATGCGCTGGGTCGGGTTGCGCTGGAGCCGAGCCGAGCTGAGAGCGAACTGCGCAGTAATTAAGTACGCTGGGGTCGGCTTGCGCAGCGGTCAAGTGCGCTAGGGGATGGAAAGCGCTGGAGCTAAGAAGCGCCAGCTCAAGTCAGCTCAGCGCAAAGCACTGGCCGAGGGGTTGCACAGTCCGGCCTTGCGCTAAAGAGCGCAGGCCGAGGATCATCTTCTCCATCAGGCCGAGAGATGAACCCCAAGAACACCAAATTTTTAATCTTCACATCTTGACCAAAACAAAACCAAATTCGGATTTTCAAAGTTCTAACTTGTGTAAAATTGAATTCTCTTCCACATGGAAGCCTCAAAACAAGGAAAAATCTAAGTTTAATAGATCAAAACCAAGGAATTCCAAAAATGGGTAAAACCTAGATCTAGAAAAATGGAAGTTCCAAATCATAAAATGCCAAGTTCTAATGTTGTTCACCATGGCCTAATCTAGCTAATGGAAAAATAAAATTGGATCCTTATGTGGTGGCAAGGTGCACTTGCCTATGGTGTTGGGTGTTGTGTGGAGGAAGGAAGAAGAAGATGAAGAAATTAATAGAAGTTATGAGGAGAGAGAAAGTTAGGTGGGATTTTAATGAGGGATGATATGTTATGTTGAGGGTGGAGGTTAGCTAAGTGTGGTCCAATGCATACTAAACCAAACCAAACCAATTCCTTCTCCATAAAATAAAACCAAGCCAGGTCCAGAAACTCATTTTACATGAAAACCAAAATCCGTAAGTTAAACCAAAACACAATTACAGGCCAGAATCTGAGAAAATAAAATACAGGTCCGAAATACATATACTTCTAATTGAAATACGTATTCCGAAATACGGGCATTACAACTCTACCCACCTTAAAAGAATTCCGTCCTCGGAATTTAAATCAAGATGCTTAGAGATGTAAGAGCCAGCTATACTATCCACAAATAAGCTAGACTAAGCAAACAATCAAACAATCATACATGCAAGCAAGGGATAGAAAGCATAAGGCATAAGGAAGACATTATACCTTACGAGTCAAACAAGTCGGGATATCGCGATCGGATGTCGTCCTCACGCTCCCACATTGACTCACCTAGAGAGTGATGACCCTAAGCAACACGGACTAAGCTAATAGTCTTGTTCTTGAGTATCTTTTTTCTCCGGTCCAATATAGACACGGGCCTCTCCTCATACGAAAGGTTGGTACCAACAACCAGTTCCGAATGGTCTAGGATATGGCTCGAGTCCGGAATGTACAGTCGTAATTGGGACACATGGAATACATCATGCACCTCACTTAGCGACGGCGGAAGAGCGAGACGATAGGATACATCTCCTACTCGCTCCAGGATATCGAACGGCCCTATATACCTAGGACTAAGCTTTCCCCGTACGCCAAAGCGAATGACGCCACGGTTAGGCGAGATCCTAAGGAATACATGGTCGCCGATAGCAAACTCTAAGGGACGCCGATGAGCATCGGCCCAATGTCGCTGGCGATCTTGGGCCACTCGAAGATGATCTCTGATCCCTCTGACCACTTCAACTGTCTGGGCAATCATTTTGGACCGAGCATCTGCCTCTCTCCGATGTCGTCCCATGCTAGCGGGGATCTACACTTCCTACCATACAGTGCCTCGAACGGGGCCATCTGAATACTGGCCTGGAAACTATTATTGTACGAGAATTCTACCAGGTGCAGGTGATCCTCCATGAACCACCGAAGTCAAGGGTACAAGATCTCAACATATCTTCAAGAGTCTGGATTGTGCGTTCTGACTGGCCATCTGTCTGCGGGTGATAAGCTGAGCTAAACTGAAGGTGAGTTCCTAAACTCTCTTGCAGGCTGTGCCAAAAGTGTGATGTGAATCTCGAATCCCTGTCTGAGGTGATACTGACGGGCACACCGTGAAGCCTGACAATCTGCCTGAGGTACATCTCTGCTAGCTGAGCCGTAGACTGCCCAACTCTGAATGGGAGAAAATGAGCCACCTTCATGAGCCTGTCAACTATAACCCAAATGGCATCTTGACCGGCTGGAGATCTAGGCAATCCAGTCACAAAATCCATGGTCACATGCTCCCACTTCCATTCTGGAATCGGCAAGGGATGAAGAAGTCCAGCGGGCCTCTGATGTTCAGCTTTAACCTACTAGCAAACCAAACACCGAGAGACAAACCGGGCTATCTCCCTCTTCATGCCATTCCACCAGAAATGCTGACGAATATTACGGTACATCTTCGTGCCACCGGCACTACAACAAATATGGCCTATAATAGCAGTTTTTCTATAGCGTTCAAGTGTCCCCGCTATAGAATGTTATTAACAATAACGTTTTTTCTGCAGTGCTATAAAAATATCTATGTATAGCATTTCCTGAATGCTGTAGAATCGATAACATTCATCTATTACTATGTTTCACTACAAGAAATATCACATGCATCAACGAATTTTTTAGCAACAAAAGAATTTTTGTTGCTAAAATTAATATTTTGCAACAAATTTTAGCTTCGTTGCTAAATACACCTTTTCGCAACAAAGTTTTTTTGCATTACCAAATCTCTATTGCCTAAATATAGGGATTAATAAACAACGATAAATTCGTTCTAAAATATATTTTTTAACAACACAAAAATATTTTGTTGCTAAATATTTAACCGGCTACACTTTGAACATAGTACATTGATATTACAACAACAAGTAACGTAGCTAAATATATTCATCCTTGTAGCAACGCAATTCCAGTTGTTTGTTAAAGGTCTTGAAAATCTTAAAAAATCTTTGGAAATTTTTGACTTTAATCCCACTTATTAATATGAATTTGTACTTACATTCTACTTTTTAATTTTATTGGACTTACATTCTACTTTTTGTCTCGAAAAATATTGATTTTGTCACAAAAAATATCTTTAGTGACAAAAAGTGGAATGTAAGTCCAAAAAAATTAAAAATGGGATGTAAGTACAAGTTTATATTAATAAGTGGGATGAAAGTCAAGAAATCCCAAAATCTTTGTATATTTAGGGTCGTATTTTCGGGGCTAAATGAATTTGTTGAATGGGCGGCAAATGAAAATTTCAAGGGGTTATGTGGGCGCTCAACAAAACCTTTTCTCTAAATCCAGACATCAACCATGAGTAAGAAGAAGGCTGCTTGCCCTAGCTCCCTTGGTGATCAACGATTCCGTCGAGGCATCGAGAAGACGTCGGCGAGAGCGGCTCCATGCACATGTTCTCCATCGAACACGGCCTCCTCGGCGACTTAATGCATCGGGGAATGGATCCCCATCGCCGGACTCCTCGCCGGAGGAACCAGAGATCGTCGCCCATGTGGTTGGCCTCAAGCCCATCGGCTTCAACACCACTCGATTCATGTAATTAATCAAAAGCCCCTTCTTTTCGTTTTATTTGCCCTATTTTCTAGTAGTTTATATTTTGTGGATCCATGAATATGTTCACCCTAGCAGTAAAAGAATGGGGGTTCTAATTTTTTTATTTGATGTGATTACTGTTTGTTATTGAGCAAACCAACTTTTTGTTAAAATTCTTATATAGATTACTATTGTTCTTGGATACATAAGGCTCTGATCCATACAGATACTACACGAGCTGGACCTTGACTTGTTCCCAATGCAAAGCTTAAACATAACTATGATAATTATGAGGTTTTACTATGTTTTCATATAGATTCTAGTGAACTAAAAGTTCAATCACTGTGTCGGACACTTATTGGTTGCATCCTGGCCACTCCAAAATATACTAGGATGAAACAAAATGTGAAGTTGTTTCTCCTAAACTCGAGTCAGAGATCAAGAGTGAAGTTGTTTCTAATGCATAGTGTCTAAAGAAACTCGCCCCTCTCTTTCGAAGTTCTGTAATACTGAAGAAAATCAGGTTGTAGAACCAGAAAAGATTTAGATCGAGGCAATCGGGTTGTAGAATCCGTTCTGTTATATCTCATTTAATATCAATAATCTGTACATATGGGGTTCATTGACCTTAACTTCTTGGAAAGCAATTTGAGGATTTATTAATGTGTATATATGATACATGTTGTTGCTTGGGGTACCTTTTGAATAATAAAGTTACTATATATTTGGATAATAATGGTGTTTATATTTCTCCAACCCATCAAACTCTGAATATTTATGTTTATATTTGTCCAACCCAGCCCATGTCCAATCGAGGGTTGAGAATTAAATTGCTTACCAATAACCCAATTTTGGTTTAAAGGCTATAAGCAGCAATGTAGAGCATTTTTTGTCACTGGTGAGATCACTTAAACATACATAATTAATATACATCCTTGTGTACTCTTAACTAGTCTCACTTATGTTCATGTATTAGTGTGTAGAGGAGGGATTACACGGATTTTTAAGTTCTCTGATTAGGATATCAAAGCAAGTAACCCATAGTTCATATATTTGTGTGTGAGCGTGTGTGCCTGTATGTCATCTTTCTTGTTCTTACTATGTTCTAAATGTTTAAAGATGGTCGATATTGAAAAGGCAAGACACCGATTTGTCATAACTTCAGGTGTTGGACACTAAATTTTTGCAATGAAGTAAGTTTCTTCCAGTTCCTTATTAATTTTGATGAAGCTGACTATGTGGTATGAATCTAATGTGTCACATGCATTTAATGGGGATATGAATTAGATACATCTTGAAGGTGAATGTTTGCTAGAAATACTAATGTGTTGGGTTTTGTCTTACATCTGAGTAAGCAATATAATAGAGTGATTCGAGCTCGATGGCAAGCCACTACAGTTTTTTTGTCCTATTGGACTTGTGTATGGATATACATTGCTATAAATTTATGGTTTCAAGCATGGTATAGAAACTTGGTTTTTTTTTTCTGTCCCACCCTCAAGAGTTTCCATTCCCTTAAGGGAATTTGAAACTGGAAATTTGTTCTCTTTATCAATATTTACAAAAGATTGAACTATGAATTTGAAAGATTGCTTTCGCAGTTGCTAAGGTATATGCACTTAGGTGTGTAGTTTCATATAGAAAGTATAATATTACATGTAAAATCTGTGTCATATCTGTGTCGTTTCGTTATAATTTGTTAATTTGGTCAGGCTTGTCCGAACTGTAGACAAGTTCTCGCATTACTTGATAGGCATGTCTTTCAATTTGTCATATTTACTTACGTGTTGCTTGCACATTTATGGTTTACTATATAACATGCATCAACTATTTACTCGAAGTAGAGTTGTCAAACACATAATTTGAAGTTTTTTTGAAGATTTAAAGTATGCATCAATATCTTTCTTGTGGCATCATGACTTTCCTTTTCAAATTAGAAAATGTCAACAATATTGTGCTTTTTCTGAACAGTAAAATGCATGCTTATTCTAGCATAAGCAAACTAATTTATGTTTTCAAGCTATGGCAGCCTCAGCACGATTTGTACTCTTTCTTAACGTCTTCTAATTATTTTTTCCATAGCCAGCAACAGGAATGTAGCAGAACATGTCATTCAAACAATTTTTCAGGTACATATATTCAACATTCACTCCATTGTAGAGAAAATAGAGACCGACAATAATTCTGGTGAATTCAGTATTCCAAACTGAAAAAACCTAATCTGACACAATGACACAATCTTGTTAGTACAAAATTAGCTTGAATTTTGGTCCTTATTGATAAAAAAATCTAGTCGGCACAGAAAATTGATCTTTAAACTTTCTGATGTATTTTATTTCCTTTCTTTTATCGTCCAAGTGATAATAATTTTAAATTCAATGATAAGTTTTCATACTTCTTGAGTCTTCATATATCTTGGGACTACTTTGGGACAAGGATTCCATTTATTTATGACTGCTTGTTTGGAACCGTGTTTTTCCTTTTCTTTTTTCTTTATTTTTTTGCTGACTTTTGTTGTTTAAATGTGATACATTGAAGTGTCTCCATTATTGAGATACAAGTACTGTGGGTTTACGTACTGTAGGTGCCCGGGGGAGAAGAACTGCGATGGCCTTATGCTTTTTGCAAGAAACACGATGTTTGTGTCGTATCTAAGAATGGTAATGCTCATTTTTCTTCTTGTTCTTGTTCTTCTTCTTTACTGTGTTTTATTACACCATTATGTTTGATACAAGAGACACCATTTTTCTTCTTGTAATGTCATAATTATGGATGCTCGTGAAATTCTATATACTCACCTTTCCTTCTACTCTTTTTTTTACAATAGTGAATATTAATGCAATTTTCTTGACTATATTTGAAAAAAATTGGGGGAGACGGCATGCTTCCAACATTGTTTAAATTTATTCATACGTTGTAGCAGATATTCTGTCTCCATCTGCTTTTAGCTTAGGTTCAAGTGCTGAATTTGTGGTAGTAAACCTTCAAACCCACAACAAGCACTTGTGATCTTTCCTTATATTGTACTAGCTGTTGTGTCTGTCTTTATACAAAAGTCTAGTTCTGACCATTGACCGTGTCCGATTGCTCCAATTTAAAGGGAGTACCTCCATGTAAATTTGATGTTACCCACTGCTTGAGATTGTCTATATGCCTTATTGAAGAGGTTGGCTATTTGTTAATTTTGCCTTGTTTTGACCAAATTTTGTACCATTTTTGCCAAATTTTAGCATGTCAGCATATTTCAGCCAAATTTTAGTTGGTACTCGAATAGTTAAAGCCAAATCTGGTGTGTTTTGGCCACATTTGGCTTGTATCAACAAGATATTGCTTATTTTGTATTGACATGTTTTGGGTTTCATTAGCCTATTCTAGTCCAAAATAACCCCTAAATTGACAGATGTGCTTGAATTTGGCTAAATATTGTATATTATCTGCTGATACCATTGCTTTTAGGTTGGTTCAGTTGTGTATGCTCATACCCAACTCTATAGGGCAAATATGTGTCAGCAAATATTTTCTTTTGCTCTTTATAAAATAGTTATTACTGTCTACATTCGTTTGTGTCATCTCATAGCCAACTCTGTAGGAAATATATGTATCAACAAATATTTTCTTTTGCTCTCTATTGTAATCTGTGTATGCATTCTATCAAATCCCTAATTGTTCGAAGTTAATTCATATAATATGTCTGTTGTATAATTAGGTAGCTACATTATCAACTATTGCGTTTAGTACTTAACCATTTCTTCTAATTTTAGTAATATTATGGTATATGATACACTGTTGGTCAACTTGGAAAATAAGATCCTTCCATCAGAACGTGGTATTATGGTTAGAGCTTTGGGAGATCATTCTTGTTGATGCTTCGTTTCAACTTTTAAAGAAACGCTCAATTTTTCTAACTTTGTTTTAATTAGAAGATATTATAAGCTGTCCTCTTCTTCTTCTTCACTGGTTGTCGAAATTCTTTCAAAAATAAAACAAAGCAATAATGTACAATGAGGGACCGAGAAATATTGTGTGAACTGATCTTGTGTGAACTTATTTTTTATATAATTAATGCTAATGTGTTTTCTTCTCAATTTTGTGTAGGTTGGCGTGTAAATTTTTGATGGTTGTGGATATAAGCTAGAAGGAAAGAGTCGATCGAGCTGCATTTTGGCCTACAGATATTTTGTATGGAAATAGAATAGTTTAGTTGTTGGACTAGCGTTAGGTTACAAACATTTTGTACATCTTGGATTCTCTTTACATGAAAAAATTATTTTGGACTACTAGTTCGATCACTTTAGGCATATAACAACTTTTTGTGCATCTTGAATATTTTAATAAAAAATGTATGAATTTATTTATTTTGGCAAACCTTTTCTATATCTTGATTGATCGAAATGAAAGTTGCGATTAAAATTGTTGAAATCAAAATTGTGATTCAGCATTAATTTTTTTGATGCACAGGTTAATTGTATGTGACACAGATAAAATTATTCATATATGAAATTGTGTAGCAGATTTATGGCACCCAAAATGCTATAAAAAATCAACAGCATTCAGCAATGCTATAATAAATCAACAGCATTAAAGAATGCTATGCGACATCTACAGCATTTATGAACGTTATTATTCATCAGTAACATTCAAGAACGCTATAGACCATCCACAATATTCATGAACGCTATAATCAATCTACAACATTCATGAACGCTATAAACCATCCGCAGCATTCATGAACGCTATAATCCATTTATAGCATTCAAGAACGCTATAATGTTATAGCGTTCACATGCCTTGACATACTATAGCGTGGGCAATTATAGCGGACAGAATACGCTATAGAAGGCTTTCTATAGCATTCCGTGCATGCTATTGTAGGCCATATTTGTTGTAGTGCGGGATGAATAGAATACTATGAACTGTGAGCTTCTGCCATGACCTCCTGTCTGATATCTCCACTGGGTACACAAAGACGAGTGCCGTGCCGAAGTGTACCATCTTCATGAATGCACAACTCTGGCCTTCTTCCTGTCTCACACTCTGTTCTGAGTCGCTGAAGCTTGGAATCTGCTGACTGCGCTCTCTGGATCCTCTCAACTATGCTGGACTGAACCTGTAGACTGGCCATCAACGCCACGTTGGTAGGAAGAACCACTTCAATTTCCATCTTCTGAAGATCTGCCAATAACTCTGGTTGCGCCGTTAGGAAGTAAACTCCGGCTCTCCGGCTCAACGCATCTGCTACAACGTTGGCCTTCCCTGGGTGATACTGCAAGTCCACATCATAGTCTACCAGTAGCTCGAGCCATCTTCTCTGCCGCATGTTAAGGTCCTTCTGGGTGAAAATATACTTCAGGTTCTTGTGATCAGTAAATATCTCCACTCTATCTCCGTACAAGTAGTACCGCCAAAGCTTAAGCGCAAACACTACTGCTGCCAGTTCCAAGTCGTGGGTCGGGTAATTCTTCTCATGATCACGAAGTTGACATGATGCATAAGATATTACCTTCCCATGCTGCATCAAGACACACCCCAATCCTCTGCCTGAAGCATCACAACAAACTGTGAATCCTCCGGTCCCATCTGGAAGTGTGAGAATGGGAGCCGTTACCAAACCTCACTTCAACTTCTCAAATGATTCCTGACACTCTGCTGTCCAAGCAAACTGCACATCCTTGCGGGTCAACTGGGTCATCGGCGCTGAAATCCTCGCAAAATCTGAAATGAATCGCCGGTAGTAGTCGGCTAATCCAAAAAAGCTGCGAACCTCTGCCATTGATCTAGGTACTGGCCATGTCTCGATAGCCACAATCTTCTGGGGATCTACTTCCACTCCTCCTCGGGTAATGATGTGACCCAAGTACGAAATGCGATCGAGCCAGAACTCGTATTTACTGAACTTGGCGCACAACTGGTGCTCTCTAAGCGTCTGAACGACGATTCTGAGATGCTGCTCATGCTCTGCTTCGTTCTTTCTGTAGACCAGGATATCAACTAGGAATACGATCACGAACTGTTCCAAGTAAGGCATGAAAATGCGATTCATGAGGTCCATGAATACGGCTGGCGCATTGGTTGCTCCGAAGGGCATAACAAGGAACTCCCAATGCCCATACCTCGATCTAAACGCTGTCTTCGGGATGTCCTACTCTATGACTCTGATCTGGTGGTATCCTGACCGCAAGTCTATCTTCGAGAATACTGAAGCCCCTTTGAGTTGATCAAACAAGTCATCAATCCTCGGGAGAGGGTATCTGTTCTTGATTGTCAATGAGTTCAAGGTACGATAATCTACACATGGCCTGGACGTACCATCCTTCTTTTTCACAAGAAGCATCTGGGCTCCCAAGGCGATCCACTTGCACGAATGAATCCCTTGGTCCTCAGTTCTTCAATCATCTTGTACAAAATCTTCCAACTCTGAAGGCGCCATCCTGTAGATTTGCTCTGATACTGGTACTATCCCGGGGATCAAGTCTATAGTGAACTCGATCTCCCTCTCTGGCGGCATCCCTGAAAGTTCTTCTAGAAAGACATCTGGAAACTCTTCAACTATCCTGGGTAACTGTACTACTGCTACTACCATCCACAATACTGGGGAAGATGGCTCTACTGCGCCTCTGGAAAATGAGAACTCTGGCTCGCCTGGAATGCTGAAAACAACCCTGCCAATGTGGCAGTCTATCCTAGCATACTGGTTCCTTAATCAATCCATGTCTAAGACTACATCATAGTCTGCCATAGGGAACTCTATAAATCTAGCGGGGAACTCTTTACCGCTAACTACGATCCGATACGAGGAAAACACTCGATCTACTCCCACAAGACCATTACCAGTAAGTATATTGAGCCTTACTGATAATGACTCAGGCTCCAATCCTATTCGTGTCGCGAATCGTGCAGACATGAATGAATGTGATGCACCAGAATCAAATAATACCGATGCTGGAGAGGAGTTGACGAGAATAGTACCGGCTACTACCTCACCTGGTGCAACTTCTTCTTCCCTAGCCATCATCATCGCCTGACCTTGTCCTCTGGCTGCGGGTCCCCTCTGCTGGAAACCTCTCTGCCTGCTCTGTACTTGAGTCTGGGTGTACTGCTGCTGGTTCTGCTGATGAAACGCCTGGGCCTGGGGCAACAATGGCCTCGGGTACTGATGCTGCACAGGTGCCGGTTCCCTAACTGATGGACTGGTTAGGTTGGAAGAGGACGAACTACCCCTATTCGGGTAGGCTCCTATCTTGTGATCTGCCGCTCCATAAGCCAGGCACAATCCCTGCGTCCTGCGACAATCTGCCACCACGTGCCCTGGCTTCCCGCAATGAGAACATCCCATCGCGGAAGTCTGCTTCTGCTTCTTTTGTTGCGGGTACGTCGGGGTTGAATGTTGAACCGACGTCACTGAAGGCCGCCCGCCTCGGAGTTCCAATGGTCAAACCCCTAGCTGCCGGGGCTGGAGCTGATGATTGGTGCATCTGATTGTGGGACCGCTTTCTACCTCCAGTCCTATCCACGATCCTCTGGAAGGTGTACTCGTGCCTCCTAGATGCCCTCAATACTGTATCGAACGTCTGGTGCTCGAACTGCTCAACTGCCAACAAGATCTCCAAATGCAGCCCCTGCTGGAACCGTTGGGCCCTATCAAACTCGGTCGCCACCAAGGTGGGGGCAAACCTACTGAGTCTAGAAAACTCAGATGCATAACCGTCGACCGATCTGCCTTCTTGCTTCAAGTTGGTAAATCTCGTCTGTAGGTCGTACCGAGCTACAGCATCAAAATACTTTATCTGGAATCTTTCTCTAAACACCGCCCAAGTAACCGGCGCCGCTAATCCCACGGCCTGTTTTGCCCACCAACTGTGATCTAAGTCCAGCAACTGTAGGCGTACCACCGCCACCTTCTCATTCTCAGGTGTCCTAGCTGCTTCCAGAACCACCTCGATATCCTGAAGCCAAGCGTCCGTGGCAATCGCATCTTCGCTGCCGTCGAAGAATGGAGGGTTCAAGCGCTTGAAGCTGTTGGCCGCGCTGTTCCCTGGATGATCGCCTCTGGTCAAAACATCTGCCACTACCTGGTGCAAGGCGTCTCCGTGACGATCCTGGAAAGCTATCAAGGTCCTGATGAGACCTACCAAGGTGCCATCATCAGGCTCGGCAGGTCGAACGGGCTGAACTGGTGGCTCTTCTCTAGTAGGTACAACTCTGGAGGCTACTCCGGAATGCTGGGCTTGATCTCCGGGTTGCTGGTCCACAGGAGTTGCTCCGCCTTGCTGATCGGCGGGGTCAGGTACAGTGCCGCTGAAGAAGACGACATAGGGAAAACAATAAGGAAGGACCAGGATAGATCAACGATACAAGCACATGATCATGGCAAGAATCCAGAGATTCAGAGGATATGAACGAAGATCAAAGACGAGTACTGATTGAGACATCTATCCGGTAAACCCTCACATATCTTGAATGCCAAGACCTGCATGGGCCTACCACTTAAACCATGTGACGCCCCAGAATCCAGAATACTGGAGAGCGGGGGCGTACATAGCCAGCTACGTATATTGAAATGAATCTACCTCGCTATACGGTCACGGCTGTCTAGATATATGAGGTTTAACTACAAGCCAACAGTCTCCTATGGTCATGAACAAGCCTATTGTCTCAATCTCAAGCAAGCAATAATAGTTACAAGGTGTCACAGCACCAAATATATAATAGCAAGGTGTCCTATAAATTACATATTGGATGATCATGAAGCTAGTCGTACAAAATGTCAAGACTAGCAAGAGTTCAGTCATACATGATCAACCCTAGGATTTGTTAATCATGTTACAGCCCGTAGGCAGACAGTAAGTAAATATGCATCGAGCTAACAGGTGCTCGTCGGCTAACCGTCTCAAAAGAATAATTTTACAGTGTAGTGAGCGAAACTAAAATAGGAAAACCCACTCGTAGCCCGGGTACCTTCTAGTCGCCACCATCAGGCCTGGAGGTTCGGTAGATCTTCGGAGCTGCTCCAAAATTTGGCCACACAAAACCAGCTGGGTCAAACCCCAGAAAGAGCAAGTGCCACAAGGGAGGCCACGAAATAAGAACAAAGCCAGCATATCAGAACATAAGAAATAGAGAAAAGTACAAGTAATAAAGAGTACAACAAGACATAAACGACTAGGGACGTGGAACCATTCCGGAAGCCAGGTTACAACCCGTAAACCAAACAAGGACCGTGGTTGTAATCCTTCCCCTGAATAGCACTTTGTCTCTACCCATTTATTGTTAAAGATAAGTAAAATAATCATGATCAGGGGTACTAGGTACAGGGACTAGACGAGACTTAGACAAGGCTGGACGCCATCCATTCACAAACGGCCAAGCAATTACTACGGCTTACTACTTAACTAACTAGGGTAATCACAAGCCTAGTTACTAGCAAGATGCAAATGAGAAATACCCAGTCCCAAGCCCTGCAGACTATCCAGTTATCCTTTCGCGGGTTGAGAGTATGGTTGGGTACATCGCCCAGGAGACAATTGTCACGACCCGGTCCCCAAATACTTGGGTCGAATCGGATCATGCCCAGCCTGCACCGTTGATGAGACGGCGGCAGTAAGCTGTAATCCATATTGCAGGTAAATCAACAACAAGTTTGAATTTAAAAGTTGCCACAACATTTATTCGATAATAAACTTGTCCAGTACAAAAGTTTAAAAGATCCAAAAAAACTGAAATAAGACTAGCTAACACCAACAGCATCTAAGGAGACGCCGATCCATCGTCGTCAGGTAGTACCGCCGGGTACCGAACAGGATTGTTGAACATTAGCTCTGTGCCACCAGATACTCTAGAAAGATCAACCTCAGAGTAACCTAAAATGTTGGTCTCCAGTCAGGAGTGAGCAAAGTACAGTTCATGCAAATTTTAACAATTAAAATGACAATTTATAACATGCATTTTTAAACAGTTTGAAAATGAACAATTTTGAAATAGTACAGTACAGTGATATGAATAGGTAAAGAATATGACCGGTTTGGGTACATTTGTATCCTAGCGATACGGTATGGCTTGTCCCCGTGTGAAGAGGGGAAAGCTAACACATTCATTATCCTAAGTTTGGATTTGGTCATATCCAGTACACTATTCCCCCAGTCCCCAACAATACGATCAATGCTCCCGAAGGAGTTCGTGTAAACAGTGGTTTAAACTTGCAATGAAACAATTGTGAAAATAATTGTAAAATCTACATAAAATGTACTTGCCTTGAATCTCGACTGGATTGAAAGATGATTCGTCAAGATGTAAACTCAGGTTCTTCCTCAAAATCCTACATTTCGAGAAATTGTCTCAGACTCCAAGTTACCATACTAACTACACTAGTTGCAACCTTTATCTTTTGTCCTAATTAATTTTTTTACTTGTTCATAACAACACAATCACATATGTACCTAGGTGAGTTTCTATATTATAAATAAAAATCCAATTTAACCATTTATTTGGAAAACTTCGTTTTTACCAATTTTCATTCGAAAAAAACTTTGTATTTATACATAAAGTTATTATTTATTTAATAAGTGAAAATAATGAATTAATCAACTAATTCCTAACATTTATGTGAATATAAATATATAGTCTACTATTTATATTACACTACAACATCCAGAAAAGAAATAAAATGAATCCTAATTATTACATTTTTCCAGCACAAATAAGTAATTGGCTTATGCCCTTACAACTCGATTTACATAAATTAAATAAGACGAAAATGTTGTTAGTCTCAAAATTTAATAACTACAATTTTAACTAAACTAATAAATTCCAAAATAATATTAAAAGAGAATTATAAGTCTCAGACTCTGGTCCAAAATTTCATTTTTAACTACTCTGCCTCAACGTCCGGTCGAACCGGTGCGTTTGCATTTCGTTGGGGCCCAGTAACCAATTATGGTTGTCGCCCAAAATATTATAAGAATAATATTTAATTCAAAAATCATTTTGAAAATCATTTAATAAATTTCCCGAAAATTTCGGCAGCATTCCCTCTATTTTTGGTCAACCCAAAAACTGGGAAATGCTCCGTAAACCTGCAGAATAACTCCCGAAACCCGAAATTCATATACATATTTTCCAAAGCCAAACACAACAGAACACAAACCCCACCAAATATCAAACCATGGAAAATCAGCAGAACTTTCCCGAAAATCCGAATACGGGTAATTTCCAAATTTCCTTCGGAAACTCCGAGAATTAGCCTACGAATAGGAAAACCCAGAGAAATAATCATTCTCCAGAGTTCCTTTTCGAAAAGGTTCTCAGACACCCGATTCTCCGAAAATTCCGAAAAACAGAAATTGCAACGTAGAATTTACGTTGTCGAAAAAACCGAAATCCTGCTGGATTCAGGGACCAGAAAATTCATCACCGACTAAAAGAAAAGTGGAGTTCCAGAATTATACCCAAACCGAAGTCGAACAGAAACCCGAATCGGGTCTCGGAACCAAACGACACCCCTGGATACGGTGAAGGCGAGCGGTGACGGGCGGCTGGGCCGGGGCGCCGGGGTACAGCGGGAACGGCGCGGGTGAACACGGGGATGGGCCTCGGGAGGTGCTCGGCCCAGAGGGGTCGACCGGGGCGGATGGGGTGCGCCGAATCGGTGGGGGCGGCGAAACTTCAGGAACGGGGGCGGGCGCCGGGTCAGGGGCGGTCCGGATCTGGCCGAGGGAGCTCGGATCTCGCCGAAAAATTCGCCGGAAAATGGTGGGTTTGGGAGAAATTTGGGGAAAAAGATGGTGTGGAGAAGGGACTGATGGTGAGGGTTTAAATAGGGGATGAAAGAGGGGAGTTACCGGAATAGGGAGGCCAACAGTCGGCCGTTGATGGCGAGAACTCCGGCGGTCGGTCGCTCGGAAGTTGGGGGTCGACCATGAAGAAGAAACTAAAACCGAAGTTTCCTTCGGTTGAAGAATTCCAACCAACAGAGAGTTGGATAACTCTCTCTAAACTAAAGAAAAACATAACATATAAAGTGAATGGGTTAGATCCAAAAGCCTAACAGAAAGTTACAATAGTCTCAACTCAATGGATTAAATTCAAAAGCCGAAAGATGATAAATAGTGGGTTTGGGCCTAAATATTGAGCTAAGGTTTAATAGGCTTAAAATTTAATTGGTAAAATAGAGCTTTGGACCTAAAATATAATTAATATTTTGTAACTTTGAAAATTATAAAAAAAATACTTTGTACTTCAATTTGGGTCCAGACTGGGCTGACAAACAAAATCCAAGTCCAATTATTTTTGGAAAATAATTTTACACTTAAATATTTATTATCAATTTTAATTAATTTTTCTAACACTATTCAAAAAAATTATTTAACAATTAAAGATAATAAAATATGCAAACTTAAAAAAAACTATGGGTTTTACAACCTTCCCTCCTTAGAAAATTTTGTCCTCGAAATTTAAAGAATTAGGTATGACAGGATTTCCACAATTCAAGCAGGCACGCGTATGGTGCTCATAACTCAGGTTCAAACAATAAGAATTTCCAAAGTAGTCGTGAATGAGACAATTTAGGGACAAATTTATGATATGCAGAAAGATACATAAGCGAACCAAAGTACACGAGGTTGATCAGACCATCATGCACCGGCTCTGATTAGACAATATATTAGTGGGTGCACCCAATAAAATACTGTCGTGATCAAGCTTGAAAAAGAAATAGTTTGCAAAACTAGGCTAACTAGCAGCGTATGTCAAGTGCAAAATGAAAAGATAAAGATTTGAAGAAAATAGGAATTAAGATGGCTCAAATTTTCTGATCTTCTTCTCACCTCTGACTGCGCTTGCTACTGGTTTCTCTGGCACTGTAAGGCTTGATCTACTCTCCAGCTCTGAATTGTCCAAAATATTACTTCAGATTCAAGATGCGATTTCTGAACTGTGGATGACGTTGTGCACACCCTCAATGATTAGCTGGTAAAGCTAACCGGTATACTACTTCTCCAACTTGTCTCAAAACTTCAAATGGCCCGATGTACCTGACTTAACTTTCCTGCTCTGCCAAAATTGATCGTTCCTCTGGTAGGAGAAATCTTCACAAAGATGCTATCTCCTTCTTCAAACTCCAGTAGTCGACGATGCTAACTTGATAGTTGTTGTAAGGAAACTCCAATTGTAAATGGTCTTCTCCAAAGCTCTACAAATTCCAAGACGCAAGATCCTCGGCATGTCTTCAAGCGTCTGGATTGACCTCACTGATTGTCCGTCGGTTTGTATTCCATAATTCCAGCAAGTGTGCCTCTCGTACCATGCTGCCAACTTCTCAGTGAATAAACCATACTTAAAAATGAGTTGATCCACAATAATCCAATTGGTATCCTTCCCTCCTTGGGAACAAAGTAATCCTGACACAAAGTCCATCGTTATGCTCCTACTTCCTTAGTCGACTTGTCCAGCAGCTGGTAATGTCCTTCTCCATTCAATTACACCAATTAATGGTACGCATATCCCGATACATGAAATATTGCGACTGGTGCACTTCTTTCATCAGCTCGTTCCTCCATTAGCTAGATAGTACGCAGAGCCTCGTACCATTCTTCAGAGCTCCATCGCTGGTGACTGAGAAACCCTCAAGTGTTCCCACCAACACTTGATCCTTCAGTTTGCAAAGTACCTCGTCTTGAAACTGAGTCTCCTCGACTTTGTCCATCGGAGTCGAACTCACTTGCAACTTCGTCAGTACTGAATCAGCATCCAGCTCCATCCTTCTATCTCCAGGCAGTATGATCTCCAGTCCAAGCTTTTTGATGTCTTGGTGCCGCTTCTTGGTCAAACCATCGATATCAGCTTCAATCGTCTTCGTTTACCCAATATTCCGCTCTTTCTGAGTAGAAATATATTTCAGACTTTTATAGTCCGTATATAATTTTACTCCCTTTCCATAATAATTCCATAGCCTTAAAGCAAGGATACTTACAACAAGTTCTGAATTATGTGTGGGATAGTTCTTCTCATGAGTCCGTAATTGCCTAGATATGTAGACAATTATTTTCCCATGTTGTTGAAGAATACAACCCAGTCTTTTTCCTGAGACATCTCTGTAGATGGTGAAACCACCGGATCCTGCGGGTAGCGCAAGGATTGGTAAGCTTCTTCTACAGCTTCTTAAATGCGTCCAGACAAACTCTTCATTCTTTCGAGTCAGCTTCATCATCGACTCAGCAATCTTGGCGAATTCCTACACAGATTCCAGTAGTATTCCATCAAGTCCAAGAAACCATTGAACTTAGATATACGACTTCTCCACAGCGGCTATCTATCTAGAGTCTATCAAATTTTCTTCTCTTGTGACATTATGGCAAAAACCACATTGTCTAAGAAAATTCATGTCTTGATAGCTTACCAAAAACTTCTTCAAAGTTCCTAGAAATTTCTCAGATGCTCTTCATGTTCTTCTTCAGTCCTTGAGTATATCAGATTTTTGTTATCTAAAGAAAAGACAACAAACTGATTCAATTACTCATAAAAAGACTCTGTTCATGAGATTCATGAACACAACATGAGTATTCATCATTCCAAGAGACATGATCCAAAAATTCAACTACCAGTATTTGGTGTTGAATGTCGTCTTGAGAATGTACTCCTTCATGATCTTAATCTGATGGTAGTCAGTTCTTAAGTTAATCTCCGAAAACCCTTAAGTTCACTCAACTTGGATAGATCATCAGTCAAAAAAAAAAATAATAATTCTTCAGTGCCCTGATAGTCTACTCTCATCCATATTGTTTTATCCTTCTTGGATACAAACAAGACTGATGCTTCTTAGAGTGAAGCTCCGTCTTATATGAAACCCAACACCTTTAGTCCATTGATCTAATCCTTCATTTCCTTGGCTTCCTTCAGGTCAATTCTATAGTATCACTTAGTCATAGGGAAGGAGCTAGGTACTAGGTTAATGGAATATTTCTATGCATAGGGTAATCCAGAAACTATTAGGGAAAAACTTCTATCATGAAGATGTAACTAAGATTTTTATTCATATAAGAGAATTACAACAAAACTCTCATAATTGATCTAGGGACATCTTGTTACAGCTTCTTAGATAATACTACTCAGCAGTCCTAAGTACTATTCTTCATGGTTCTGGTTCTTGCTTGGGCATCTCCATTTTCTTCCTCTTCTAAGATCCTTGATTCTGCTTCATCCCTTCCTACGGTCTGTTGGATAGAGTCCTGAGGTTGTGGCATAATAGACGCTCCGATACGATGATAAGATAAGAGGCAGTCCTTAACTTGATGTTCAGCAGATCCACACACCAAACATTGCCTTAATCTCTTGCGACAAATGTTGGCTTGGTGACCAGGTCTCTTACAGTAGGCACAAGCCAAAAGCTTCTTGCAATATGGTTGTCGGACAGGGCCCAAATATCTTCTATTCTCATGGGTATCCCTCGTAGGACGAGGTTCCGCTCCAACTTGGTTTAAAATGACTAAGGTTGCGTCGTTGATATTCTTCATGACTTCTCTCGAGATATCCATCTGTTCAGCTTGAATCTTCTGATACTCTAGGATTTCTTGAAATAGAGCAACCATCTGAGAGGTGTTCTCTGGTACTGGTGAAGCAACATGAGTGGGTACTTCCTCAAAGAAAAGTAACCCAGTTAAAGGAGAGGTAGGATTTGCCAGTGTGGGGAAAACTTCACTGGATGATTGGTGAGGATGATCAATCAGCTGGTTGGGTGAAAAGCTCTGACTTGACTGAAGAGGCGGGGTTCGATCCGGAGATGATACCACATCGCCAGCAGAGTTGGTTTTGTCAGTGGTCATTCTCTGGAAGGTTTAGGATGCAAGCATAAGCAAGGTAACCTACCAGTCTATAATAAAAATATTTATCATATATAAATCGGTCCTATGTTGTGGAAATTTTGATGTTCTAGTGTTCCTAATTGTTTCTAGTTTTCCTAAATTGTTGATTTAGTTGGACCTGCATGGGCCACCACTAAAAATATGTCACGACCCGGTCCCCAAATACTTGGGTCGAATCGGATCATGCCCAGCCTGCACCGTTGATGAGACGGCGACAGTAAGCTGTAATCCATATTGCAGGTAAATCAACAACAAGTTTGAATTTAAAAGTTGCCACAACATTTATTCGATAATAAACTTGTCCAGTACAAAAGTTTAAAAGATCCAAAAAAACTGAAATAAGACTAGCTAACACCAACAGCATCTAAGGAGACGCCGATCCATCGTCGTCAGGTAGTACCGCCGGGTACCGAACAGGATTGTTGAACATTAGCTCTGTGCCACCAGATACTCTAGAAAGATCAACCTCAGAGTAACCTAAAATGTTGGTCTCCAGTCAGGAGTGAGCAAAGTACAGTTCATGCAAATTTTAACAATTAAAATGACAATTTATAACATGCATTTTTAAACAGTTTGAAAATGAACAATTTTGAAATAGTACAGTACAGTGATATGAATAGGTAAAGAATATGACCGGTTTGGGTACATTTGTATCCTAGCGATACGGTATGGCTTGTCCCCATGTGAAGAGGGGAAAGCTAACACATTCATTATCCTAAGTTTGGATTTGGTCATATCCAGTACACTATTCCCCCAGTCCCCAACAATACGATCAATGCTCCCGAAGGAGTTCGTGTAAACAGTGGTTTAAACTTGCAATGAAACAATTGTGAAAATAATTGTAAAATCTACATAAAATGTACTTGCCTTGAATCTCGACTGGATTGAAAGATGATTCGTCAAGATGTAAACTCAGGTTCTTCCTCAAAATCCTACATTTCGAGAAATTGTCTCAGACTCCAAGTTACCATACTAACTACACTAGTTGCAACCTTTATCTTTTGTCCTAATTAATTTTTTTACTTGTTCATAACAACACAATCACATATGTACCTAGGTGAGTTTCTATATTATAAATAAAAATCCAATTTAACCATTTATTTGGAAAACTTCGTTTTTACCAATTTTCATTCGAAAAAAACTTTGTATTTATACATAAAGTTATTATTTATTTAATAAGTGAAAATAATGAATTAATCAACTAATTCCTAACATTTATGTGAATATAAATATATAGTCTACTATTTATATTACACTACAACATCCAGAAAAGAAATAAAATGAATCCTAATTATTACATTTTTCCAGCACAAATAAGTAATTGGCTTATGCCCTTACAACTCGATTTACATAAATTAAATAAGACGAAAATGTTGTTAGTCTCAAAATTTAATAACTACAATTTTAACTAAACTAATAAATTCCAAAATAATATTAAAAGAGAATTATAAGTCTCAGACTCTGGTCCAAAATTTTATTTTTAACTACTCTGCCTCAACGTCCGGTCGAACCGGTGCGTTTGCATTTCGTTGGGGCCCAGTAACCAATTATGGTTGTCGCCCAAAATATTATAAAAATAATATTTAATTCAAAAATCATTTTGAAAATTATTTAATAAATTTCCCGAAAATTTTGGCAGCATTCCCTCTATTTTTGGTCAACCCAAAAACTGGGAAATGCTCCGTAAACCTGCAGAATAACTCCCGAAACCCGAAATTCATATACATATTTTCCAAAGCCAAACACAACAGAACACAAACCCCACCAAATATCAAACCATGGAAAATCAGCAGAACTTTCCCGAAAATCCGAATACGGGTAATTTCCAAATTTCCTTCGGAAACTCCGAGAATTAGCCTACGAATAGGAAAACCCAGAGAAATAATCATTCTCCAGAGTTCCTTTTCGAAAAGGTTCTCAGACACCCGATTCTCCGAAAATTCCGAAAAACAGAAATTGCAACGTAGAATTTACGTTGTCGAAAAACCGAAATCCTGCTGGATTCAGGGACCAGAAAATTCATCACCGACTAAAAGAAAAGTGGAGTTCCAGAATTATACCCAAACCGAAGTCGAACAGAAACCCGAATCGGGTCTCGGAACCAAACGACACCCCTGGATACGGTGAAGGCGAGCGGTGACGGGCGGCTGGGCCGGGGCGCCGGGGTACAGCGGGAACGGCGCGGGTGAACACGGGGACGGGCCTCGGGAGGTGCTCGGCCCAGAGGGGTCGACCGGGGCGGATGGGGTGCGCCGAATCGGTGGGGGCGGCGAAACTTCAGGAACGGGGGCGGGCGCCGGGTCAGGGGCGGTCCGGATCTGGCCGAGGGAGCTCGGATCTCGCCGGAAAATTCGCCGAAAAATGGTGGGTTTGGGAGAAATTTGGGGAAAAAGATGGTGTGGAGAAGGGACTGATGGTGAGGGTTTAAATAGGGGATGAAAGAGGGGAGTTACCGGAATAGGGAGGCCAACAGTCGGCCGTTGATGGCGAGAACTCCGGCGGTCGGTTGCTCGGAAGTTGGGGGTCGACCATGAAGAAGAAACTAAAACCGAAGTTTCCTTCGGTTGAAGAATTCCAACCAACAGAGAGTTGGATAACTCTCTCTAAACTAAAGAAAAACATAACATATAAAGTGAATGGGTTAGATCCAAAAGCCTAACAGAAAGTTACAATAGTCTCAACTCAATGGATTAAATTCAAAAGCCTAAAGATGATAAATAGTGGGTTTGGGCCTAAATATTGAGCTAAGGTTTAATAGGCTTAAAATTTAATTGGTAAAATAGAGCTTTGGACCTAAAATATAATTAATATTTTGTAACTTTGAAAATTATAAAAAAAATACTTTGTACTTCAATTTGGGTCCAGACTGGGCTGACAAACAAAATCCAAGTCCAATTATTTTTGGAAAATAATTTTACACTAAAATATTTATTATCAATTTTAATTAATTTTTCTAACACTATTCAAAAAAATTATTTAACAATTAAAGATAATAAAATATGCAAACTTAAAAAAAACTATGGGTTTTACAACCTTCCCTCCTTAGAAAATTTCGTCCTCGAAATTTAAAGAATTAGGTATGACAGGATTTCCACAATTCAAGCAGGCACGCGTATGGTGCTCATAACTCAGGTTCAAACAATAAGAATTTCCAAAGTAGTCGTGAATGAGACAATTTAGGGACAAATTTATGATATGCAGAAAGATACATAAGCGAACCAAAGTACACGAGGTTGATCAGACCATCATGCACCGGCTCTGATTAGACAATATATTAGTGGGTGCACCCAATAAAATACTGTCGTGATCAAGCTTGAAAAAGAAATAGTTTGCAAAACTAGGCTAACTAGCAGCGTATGTCAAGTGCAAAATGAAAAGATAAAGATTTGAAGAAAATAGGAATTAAGATGGCTCAAATTTTCTGATCTTCTTCTCACCTCTGACTGCGCTTGCTACTGGTTTCTCTGGCACTGTAAGGCTTGATCTACTCTCCAGCTCTGAATTGTCCAAAATATTACTTCAGATTCAAGATGCGATTTCTGAACTGTGGATGACGTTGTGCACACCCTCAATGATTAGCTGGTAAAGCTAACCGGTATACTACTTCTCCAACTTGTCTCAAAACTTCAAATGGCCCGATGTACCTGACTTAACTTTCCTGCTCTGCCAAAATTGATCGTTCCTCTGGTAGGAGAAATCTTCACAAAGATGCTATCTCCTTCTTCAAACTCCAGTAGTCGACGATGCTAACTTGATAGTTGTTGTAAGGAAACTCCAATTGTAAATGGTCTTCTCCAAAGCTCTACAAATTCCAAGACGCAAGATCCTCGGCATGTCTTCAAGCGTCTGGATTGACCTCACTGATTGTCCGTCGGTTTGTATTCCATAATTCCAGCAAGTGTGCCTCTCGTACCATGCTGCCAACTTCTCAGTGAATAAACCATACTTAAAAATGAGTTGATCCACAATAATCCAATTGGTATCCTTCCCTCCTTGGGAACAAAGTAATCCTGACACAAAGTCCATCGTTATGCTCCTACTTCCTTAGTCGACTTGTCCAGCAGCTGGTAATGTCCTTCTCCATTCAATTACACCAATTAATGGTACGCATATCCCGATACATGAAATATTGCGACTGGTGCACTTCTTTCATCAGCTCGTTCCTCCATTAGCTAGATAGTACGCAGAGCCTCGTACCATTCTTCAGAGCTCCATCGCTGGTGACTGAGAAACCCTCAAGTGTTCCCACCAACACTTGATCCTTCAGTTTGCAAAGTACCTCGTCTTGAAACTGAGTCTCCTCGACTTTGTCCATCGGAGTCGAACTCACTTGCAACTTCGTCAGTACTGAATCAGCATCCAGCTCCATCCTTCTATCTCCAGGCAGTATGATCTCCAGTCCAAGCTTTTTGATGTCTTGGTGCCGCTTCTTGGTCAAACCATCGATATCAGCTTCAATCGTCTTCGTTTACCCAATATTCCGCTCTTTCTGAGTAGAAATATATTTCAGACTTTTATAGTCCGTATATACTTTTACTCCCTTTCCATAATAATTCCATAGCCTTAAAGCAAGGATACTTACAACAAGTTCTGAATTATGTGTGGGATAGTTCTTCTCATGAGTCCGTAATTGCCTAGATATGTAGACAATTATTTTCCCATGTTGTTGAAGAATACAACCCAGTCTTTTTCCTGAGACATCTCTGTAGATGGTGAAACCACCGGATCCTGCGGGTAGCGCAAGGATTGGTAAGCTTCTTCTACAGCTTCTTAAATGCGTCCAGACAAACTCTTCATTCTTTCGAGTCAGCTTCATCATCGACTCAGCAATCTTGGCGAATTCCTACACAGATTCCAGTAGTATTCCATCAAGTCCAAGAAACCATTGAACTTAGATATACGACTTCTCCACAGCGGCTATCTATCTAGAGTCTATCAAATTTTCTTCTCTTGTGACATTATGGCAAAAACCACATTGTCTAAGAAAATTCATGTCTTGATAGCTTACCAAAAACTTCTTCAAAGTTCCTAGAAATTTCTCAGATGCTCTTCATGTTCTTCTTCAGTCCTTGAGTATATCAGATTTTTGTTATCTAAAGAAAAGACAACAAACTGATTCAATTACTCATAAAAAGACTCTGTTCATGAGATTCATGAACACAACATGAGTATTCATCATTCCAAGAGACATGATCCAAAAATTCAACTACCAGTATTTGGTGTTGAATGTCGTCTTGAGAATGTACTCCTTCATGATCTTAATCTGATGGTAGTCAGTTCTTAAGTTAATCTCCGAAAACCCTTAAGTTCACTCAACTTGGATAGATCATCAGTCAAAAAAAAAAATAATAATTCTTCAGTGCCCTGATAGTCTACTCTCATCCATATTGTTTTATCCTTCTTGGATACAAACAAGACTGATGCTTCTTAGAGTGAAGCTCCGTCTTATATGAAACCCAACACCTTTAGTCCATTGATCTAATCCTTCATTTCCTTGGCTTCCTTCAGGTCAATTCTATAGTATCACTTAGTCATAGGGAAGGAGCTAGGTACTAGGTTAATAGAATATTTCTATGCATAGGGTAATCCAGAAACTATTAGGGAAAAACTTCTATCATGAAGATGTAACTAAGATTTTTATTCATATAAGAGAATTACAACAAAACTCTCATAATTGATCTAGGGACATCTTGTTACAGCTTCTTAGATAATACTACTCAGCAGTCCTAAGTACTATTCTTCATGGTTCTGGTTCTTGCTTGGGCATCTCCATTTTCTTCCTCTTCTAAGATCCTTGATTCTGCTTCATCCCTTCCTACGGTCTGTTGGATAGAGTCCTGAGGTTGTGGCATAATAGACGCTCCGATACGATGATAAGATAAGAGGCAGTCCTTAACTTGATGTTCAGCAGATCCACACACCAAACATTGCCTTAATCTCTTGCGACAAATGTTGGCTTGGTGACCAGGTCTCTTACAGTAGGCACAAGCCAAAAGCTTCTTGCAATATGGTTGTCGGACAGGGCCCAAATATCTTCTATTCTCATGGGTATCCCTCGTAGGACGAGGTTCCGCTCCAACTTGGTTTAAAATGACTAAGGTTGCGTCGTTGATATTCTTCATGACTTCTCTCGAGATATCCATCTGTTCAGCTTGAATCTTCTGATACTCTAGGATTTCTTGAAATAGAGCAACCATCTGAGAGGTGTTCTCTGGTACTGGTGAAGCAACATGAGTGGGTACTTCCTCAAAGAAAAGTAACCCAGTTAAAGGAGAGGTAGGATTTGCCAGTGTGGGGAAAACTTCACTGGATGATTGGTGAGGATGATCAATCAGCTGGTTGGGTGAAAAGCTCTGACTTGACTGAAGAGGCGGGGTTCGATCCGGAGATGATACCACATCGCCAGCAGAGTTGGTTTTGTCAGTGGTCATTCTCTGGAAGGTTTAGGATGCAAGCATAAGCAAGGTAACCTACCAGTCTATAATAAAAATATTTATCATATATAAATCGGTCCTATGTTGTAGAAATTTTGATGTTCTAGTGTTCCTAATTGTTTCTAGTTTTCCTAAATTGTTGATTTAGTTGGACCTGCATGGGCCACCACTAAAAATATGTCACGACCCGGTCCCCAAATACTTGGGTCGAATCGGATCATGCCCAGCCTGCACCGTTGATGAGACGGCGGCAGTAAGCTGTAATCCATATTGCAGGTAAATCAACAACAAGTTTGAATTTAAAAGTTGCCACAACATTTATTCGATAATAAACTTGTCCAGTACAAAAGTTTAAAAGATCCAAAAAAATTGAAATAAGACTAGCTAACACCAACAGCATCTAAGGAGACGCCGATCCATCGTCGTCAGGTAGTACCGCCGGGTACCGAACAGGATTGTTGAACATTAGCTCTGTGCCACCAGATACTCTAGAAAGATCAACCTCAGAGTAACCTAAAATGTTGGTCTCCAGTCAGGAGTGAGCAAAGTACAGTTCATGCAAATTTTAACAATTAAAATGACAATTTATAACATGCATTTTTAAACAGTTTGAAAATGAACAATTTTGAAATAGTACAGTACAGTGATATGAATAGGTAAAGAATATGACCGGTTTGGGTACATTTGTATCCTAGCGATACGGTATGGCTTGTCCCCGTGTGAAGAGGGGAAAGCTAACACATTCATTATCCTAAGTTTGGATTTGGTCATATCCAGTACACTATTCCCCCAGTCCCCAACAATACGATCAATGCTCCCGAAGGAGTTCGTGTAAACAGTGGTTTAAACTTGCAATGAAACAATTGTGAAAATAATTGTAAAATCTACATAAAATGTACTTGCCTTGAATCTCGACTGGATTGAAAGATGATTCGTCAAGATGTAAACTCAGGTTCTTCCTCAAAATCCTACATTTCGAGAAATTGTCTCAGACTCCAAGTTACCATACTAACTACACTAGTTGCAACCTTTATCTTTTGTCATAATTAATTTTTTTACTTGTTCATAACAACACAATCACATATGTACCTAGGTGAGTTTCTATATTATAAATAAAAATCCAATTTAACCATTTATTTGGAAAACTTCGTTTTTACCAATTTTCATTCGAAAAAAACTTTGTATTTATACATAAAGTTATTATTTATTTAATAAGTGAAAATAATGAATTAATCAACTAATTCCTAACATTTATGTGAATATAAATATATAGTCTACTATTTATATTACACTACAACATCCAGAAAAGAAATAAAATGAATCCTAATTATTACATTTTTCCAGCACAAATAAGTAATTGGCTTATGCCCTTACAACTCGATTTACATAAATTAAATAAGACGGAAATGTTGTTAGTCTCAAAATTTAATAACTACAATTTTAACTAAACTAATAAATTCCAAAATAATATTAAAAGAGAATTATAAGTCTCAGACTCTGGTCCAAAATTTCATTTTTAACTACTCTGCCTCAACGTCCGGTCGAACCGGTGCGTTTGCATTTCGTTGGGGCCCAGTAACCAATTATGGTTGTCGCCCAAAATATTATAAAAATAATATTTAATTCAAAAATCATTTTGAAAATCATTTAATAAATTTCCCGAAAATTTCGGCAGCATTCCCTCTATTTTGGTCAACCCAAAAACTGGGAAATGCTCCGTAAACCTGCAGAATAACTCCCGAAACCCGAAATTCATATACATATTTTCCAAAGCCAAACACAACAGAACACAAACCCCACCAAATATCAAACCATGGAAAATCAGCAGAACTTTCCCGAAAATCCGAATACGGGTAATTTCCAAATTTCCTTCGGAAACTCCGAGAATTAGCCTACGAATAGGAAAACCCAGAGAAATAATCATTCTCCAGAGTTCCTTTTCGAAAAGGTTCTCAGACACCCGATTCTCCGAAAATTCCGAAAAACAGAAATTGCAACGTAGAATTTACGTTGTCGAAAAACCGAAATCCTGCTGGATTCAGGGACCAGAAAATTCATCACCGACTAAAAGAAAAGTGGAGTTCCAGAATTATACCCAAACCGAAGTCGAACAGAAACCCGAATCGGGTCTCGGAACCAAACGACACCCCTGGATACGGTGAAGGCGAGCGGTGACGGGCGGCTGGGCCGGGGCGCCGGGGTACAGCGGGAACGGTGCGGGTGAACACGGGGACGGGCCTCGGGAGGTGCTCGGCCCAGAGGGGTCGACCGGGGCGGATGAGGTGCGCCGAATCGGTGGGGGCGGCAAAACTTCAGGAACGGGGGCGGGCGCCGGGTCAGGGGCGGTCCGGATCTGGCCGAGGGAGCTCGGATCTCGCCGGAAAATTCGCCGGAAAATGGTGGGTTTGGGAGAAATTTGGGGAAAAAGATGGTGTGGAGAAGGGACTGATGGTGAGGGTTTAAATAGGGGATGAAAGAGGGGAGTTACCGGAATAGGGAGGCCAACAGTCGGCCGTTGATGGCGAGAACTCCGGCGGTCGGTCGCTCGGAAGTTGGGGGTCGACCATGAAGAAGAAACTAAAACCGAAGTTTCCTTCGGTTGAAGAATTCCAACCAACAGAGAGTTGGATAACTCTCTCTAAACTAAAGAAAAACATAACATATAAAGTGAATGGGTTAGATCCAAAAGCCTAACAGAAAGTTACAATAGTCTCAACTCAATGGATTAAATTCAAAAGCCTAAAGATGATAAATAGTGGGTTTGGGCCTAAATATTGAGCTAAGGTTTAATAGGCTTAAAATTTAATTGGTAAAATAGAGCTTTGGACCTAAAATATAATTAATATTTTGTAACTTTGAAAATTATAAAAAAAATACTTTGTACTTCAATTTGGGTCCAGACTGGGCTGACAAACAAAATCCAAGTCCAATTATTTTTGGAAAATAATTTTACACTTAAATATTTATTATCAATTTTAATTAATTTTTCTAACACTATTCAAAAAAATTATTTAACAATTAAAGATAATAAAATATGCAAACTTAAAAAAAACTATGGGTTTTACAACAATGTACCCTTAGGTGACTTAGAGGGTGCAACACATGACAGTGTGCTGGAAATGTGCCCTACTCGTCGGCAGGCTACAAGTCCGTTTAAAGCGCCCAGATAACAAGATCGCCTGTGACTGGAAATTCTCCATGAACTATAGTTTGATCTAGTAATTAGCCTAATCCATATTCAGTACGAATCCCTGACCGTGGTAACCAGGGAGTCACGTCCAAGATATGATGCAAGACAAGACAAGTGGATTGCACAAAGCAGCAAGAATGAACACCCACGACGTCAGAGTTGATTATATGAGTCAAGTTAGCCATCGCAACAGCATCAAGTCAAGTCAAGTTACAAGTTACAGGTTACAAGTTGCAAGTCAGGAGTGCGCCGCCACGGGCCACTATCAAGTTATCCAGTTGCAAAGATAAATCATGGATCACATGTCACAAGTTAAAAGTGCACCCTATCGGGTCACTACTAAGGAAATCAGAAAGTACTAAAATCATAAATCACCGAAATAATGAAAAACCGTACTAGTCATAAGCAAAACACCGAAAACCGTTCCAAGCCATGTTAGGTCAAGACAGTCGTGTTGTGTTGAACAAGATCTCAAAACTCAAATCCACAAAAGAGTAGCCAAGTCCAAGAAATAAAACCAAATCATCATGGACAAGTAGGTTGCGCAGGGGATCAGATTACGTAGGGGGAATGGACTGCGCAGGTGAATGAACTGCGCAGGGGATGGATTGCACAGGGGGAATGGATTGCGCTGGGTCAAGCTGCGCTGGGTCGGGTTGCGCTGGAAGCGGATTGCGCTGGGTCAAGCTGTACTGGGTCGGGTTGCGCTGGAGCCGAGCCAAGCTCAGAGCGAACTGCGTAGCAATTAAGTGCGCTGGGGTCGGCTTGCGCAGCGGTCAAGTGCGCTAGGGGATGGAAGGCGCTGGAGCTAAGAAGCGCAAAGCGCTGGCCGAGGGGTTGCGCAGTCCGGCCTTGCGCTAAAGAGCGCAGGCCGAGGATCATCTTCTCTATCAGGCCGAGAGATGAACCCCAAGAACTCCAAATTTCCAATCTTCACATCTTGACCAAAAAAAAAACCAAATTTGGATTTTCAAAGTTCTAACTTGAGTAAAATTGAATTCTCTTCCACATGGAAGCCTCAAAACAAAGAAAAATCTAAGTTTAATAGATCAAAACCAAGGAATTCCGAAAATGGGTAAAACCTAGATCTAGAAAAATGGAAGCTCCAAATCACAAAATGCCAAGTTCTAATGTTGTTCACCATGGCCTAATCTAGCTAATGGACAAATAAAATTGGGTCCTTATGTGGTGGCAAGGTGCACTTGCCTATGGTGTTAGGTGTTGTGTGGAGGAAGGAAGAAGAAGATGAAAAAATTAATGAAAGTTATGAGGAGAGAGAAAGTTAGGTGGGGTTTTAATGAGGGATGATATGTTATGTTGAGGGTGGAGGTTAGCTAAGTGTGGTCCAATGCATACTAAACCAAACCAAACCAATTCCTTCTCCATAAAATAAAACCAAGCCAGGTCCAAAAACCTATTTTACAAGAAAACCAAAATCCGCAAGTTAAACCAAAACACAATTACAGGCCAAAATCTGAGAAAATAAAATACAGGTCCAAAATACATATACGCCTAATTAAAATACGTATTCCGAAATACGGGCATTACAGCCTCCAGTGTCAAGAATACCCTTCCTGATGTATGTTCGAGCAATGGACCATTCCCTAGGTGCTTTATTAGCTCAGAAGAATAAAGAAGGTCATAAACAGGCTATCTATTACCTTAGCCGTACAATGATTAGAGCTAAGCATCGATACACTCCAGTAGAAAAAGAATGTCTAGATTTGATGTTTGCTATTCAAAAGATGAGACATTATATCACTAGGCAAACTATTCATGTTATTTCTAGAGTTAACCCTCTCCGGGTCCTGATGAAAAAGCCCAGTACAATCAATTCCAGGCTTGTAACATGGGCCATACTATTAGCACAATATGATATGCTTTATGTTCCTCAAAAGTTTGTTAAAGGTCAAGCCCTTGCTGACTTTCTGGCAGCTCATCCAATTCTCGAAACGTCTAAACTCTACGACGAGATTCCATATAAAACTTTGGAGTCCATCATGATTTCAGAAGAAATTCTTACATGGCGTTTATGTTAGGGTTATATACTAAAGCATCACTTTTGTAGTAACCTTATTTCCTTAAATTTTGAATGAGGATCATATGGGCAAATGTTTGCATATTGTATTTATTACAAGTGTTAATACAAATGTCTGATATTCTATATTGTAGATAATATGGTGTGTGGTGTCACACAGAAGATCATATTATCAGTTCCCTATGGAGTATATAAATAGTTCACAACCTAGATGGACTTGGACAATCAATTGGAAAGGTTGTAGTGTAATCTGGTATTAGTCTATCTTGACTATAAGTTTACACTAGTACACTTTGTGTGTATTGAACAGGACCACTTGAGGTTGTTCTCTTTGTACTAACTACATAAGAGAACAAACACCTCCGTTATTATGGATGCTTGTGCTCTTAATCCTGAATATAATAAAAGACATGTATATGCAGTGTGCATTACTTTGACTCATGAAAGAGTGAGATTCATTATGGATCAACAACCTCTATGAATTGGGTAATAATATTGTATGTATGATGGGCTGTTGATTATAAATGGAATACATGTCCCGATACATCGGGTTGATGATGTCCCCTTAAGGAGATCATAAGGATTGTCATGTAAATCCTGCAGGTAGATTATATCCGACATGTCAAATAAAATTGAGCGGTACTACTTAAGGATAAAAGATGTCGAATCAATATAGTTGTCAGTAACTTAATTTGATCGACGGACATACGATATCTTAACATGGGGAGCCAAACGAGCATATAATAAAAGGAGCCAACAAACATAATTTGGGATTAGGGAGGTAGTGCAACAATAGCTCATTAGTGGACCGAGCTATTGTTAATGGGCCTGGATTGTGTGTTCGGGCTGAACACGGGATATCCATATCCGTTAGGAGGCCTAACCCTAATTTTATCTCATGGTCCCTACCGTAGCCTATATATATCCTCTATTCTCTGGCCGCCAAATTACTGATCAGAAATCTGAAGCTTTCTCTAAATTCGTGATTCACGTAAGGAGAGAAAGAGAGGACTGCCAAGAAGAAAAAACGGTTGGGCGATCGTCGCCCATACGACGTCCAAATCGAGGAAGGAATACGTGCAAAAGATCTTGGGGTCGTCCGCTTGATATTGCCAGGAATTACTTGTCTTCTTTTCGCCGCAAGTATAATTCGTGAACCCTAGTTTTCGTTTATGAAGGGTTAGAACACGTATTAAATCTGTTTAACTTTCTATCGATCAATACGCACACCAAAGTAGGGGTCCTGGGAATCCCCAGTTCTATCAGTTTACTCTTTGATGGTGCATCCAGAATTGGACCAAAAGGTGCTATTGTTGCTGGAGTTGGAATCGTCCTTATCTCACCAGAAGGGTTAGCTATTCAAAGAGCTTATTCTTTAGATGAGTCGTGTTCCAATAATGTGGTTGAATACAATGCTCTGCTTATTGGTCTCCAATTGGCTAAACAATTAGATATTGAGTATCTTAAAGTTTACGAAGACTCCAAACTGATTGTCAATCATGATAGAGGCACATACGAAGATCGACATCAAGATCTAGTTCCATATCATGATGCAGCGACCAGGATGGCTACTTTATTCAAAGGCTTGTTCATCGAGCATGTATGTCGAGCGTGTAACCCGGAAGCTGATGCACTCGCTAATCTTGTAGTAGTATTAGCAATTCCCGTAAGAAGGCAACAAATGATCGTTATCACTAATAGAGAGTTATTTTGTGTCGAGAATAACTTAAATACTGAAGTTAGCAATCCAAATAGGGAATTCAACAATTCAGTTGAAATTTGTGCTATCAATAAAGACTGGAAGACTCCTTTTATAGACTTTGTGGTCCATGATATCTTACCCGAAGATCCTATGGAGGCTACAATAATTTGACGGCGGTCACTCAGATTTTATTATAATTATACTACAAAGACACTCTACCGACGAACGTTTGACGGTTTACTCCTACGATGTCTTGTGGGAGAAAAAGTAAAACAAATACTTCGTGAAGCTCATGACGGTGTTTGTGGTACACATCAACCTGGTCCTAAATTACAGGATCGTATTCGCCGTATGGGCTACTATTGGCCCTCGATGATATCTGATGCAATTGCGTATGCAAGGAAGTGCCGAGCATGCCAAATCCATGCTGACTTCATCTATCAACCATCAGAATTTCTTCACCCGACGGCAGCATCTTTGCCCTTTGAAGCTTGGGGGTATGGATGTCATCGGTCCTATCAACCCTCCCTCGTCTCGAGGACATCGTTTTATATTAGCCATAACTGATTATTTCTCAAGTGGGCTGAAGCTATACCTCTAATTGAGGTCAAGACAAGCAGTGCTATTAATTTTATTAAGCATCATGTGATCTACAGATTCGGTGTTCTTCGACGAATTATTCATGACAATGGGCCACAATTCATCAGTCAGGATTCTGCGATGACAACAGGATCAATAATATTGCTTATACAGCTAACGGGTTGGCAGAAGCATTTTACAAGACCATCATCAAACTCCTCAAGAAGTTTATTTCTACCAACAAACATAATTACAGTGAGAAGCTTGGAGAATGTCTGTGGGCTTACCGTACTGCTATATGTACTCCTACAGGCTGCACACCGTTCTCTTTGGTATATGGATGCGAGGCCGTCTTACCATTGGAAATCTAGATCCCTTTCCTAAGGATTGCTATTGCCAATGAACTCACAACCGAAAACAATGATCATATGAGGCTTCAGTAGCTTGAAGCGCTTGACGAGAAATGTCTTCTAGCTCAACAACATATTGAGTTATACCAAGCTCGTCTATCAAAAGCCTTCAACCGTAAAGTCAAAGTTCGAACATTTCAAAAGGAGAACTAGTTCTAACCGTCAGACGTCCTATGACTATGACGATATAAGCAAAGGTTCGAAGCGGATTGGAAGGACCCTACATTGTAAACAAAGTTTTCTCCAACGGAGCTTATCAATTGACTGGTATGGATGGTCGAGTCACCATGATGCCTATCAATGGCAAGTTTCTCAAAAAATATTATATTTAAAGACAAAGAGATGTCAACATAGAGACTCAGAATGTAAATAAAATTCTTTTTACTGCATATTTCAGAAGAAAGAAATACATAAAATTAACAAGGACCAGAGCCCTCCTGATCAAAGATAAATTTTGCAAGGAGCTCGAATACACTATTGTTAGACGACACCAACAATTCACATGCAGTTTTCCTCATAGCTTCTTTCTCGGCAGTGCTTCCAGGCTCTACCTGTTTGGCGAAAATGTCCTGCTTTTGTGCAGGGACAGCCGAGCTTTCTCTAACTTCTGACTGAGTAGGCGGCAGAGGCTCATCGGAAGGAGTATCGAGGGCGGCTTTGATCTTCAAAATGACTTCCATCTCCTTAGGCAAATCTTCTGAAGACATTTGCAAATAAGAGAAAAGGAGTGAATGATGCTCTCAGAAAAGTTCCACACTATTTATAGACGAAAAATCCAAACATTCTGTTTCGAGAACCAAAGCGACCTTTCCTTGAAAAGGCATGCTTATTCATCAGTCTTTTCATCTCTACTTCATTGCGGGAATGGGCCTACATTTATTATCATTTATTTACTTTTTCATAAATAAAGCTATAGATAATAAAAACTCAAAATCCCCGTAGAGTCTATCCAAATCATCAATTCCGTCTTTTGAAACCCAGCTATTTTAAAAGATGTCTTTTCTTTATGGTAAATCCAGATATTATCTTTTTAGACATGATCTTTTGTCTTTAAGTCCCATCGGACTTGAAGATCATTTATATAAAAATGAGTTCACGTCTACATTACCTCTGGATTCTATTTTCTATATCATCACATCAAATCAAATCATAAAGAAGAGAAAATTATTCTTTATTCCTTCTTTTAAAACATAGATACATCTTAATAGAAATCTATTACATCTCGGATTTTCATTCTAAATTTAACAACTGAAGGTCTATTACATCTTTGGATCTTCTTGTTAGTGCCAGTTCCTAATCGTCTCGACCTGAAGCAGCGAGCAAGCTAACGAAATCAACTCTGGTATTCTCTCTTAGAAAGACGATAGGAGAACAACAGAGTACAGCAGCTCGAATAAAATTTGATGTCAAAACAACTGGTGGAGAAGAGACGACCCTATATGAGAAATAGGAATGAGATCACCCTTATGATACAATTCCTAATTCTGTGACTCCACCGTCCAACTCTCCAGGTATAAAGGCCCTTCCTACCATTTCGAGGAAGCCCTTTTAAGCATGAAGAGTTCTGAGCTCTCTGATGTGTGTGTCAAAGCGATTCAACTTCATAGCATCGAAGATCACTGATGCTAATTCTGGAGAGTTTTTTTAGTTGGTCCCCTGCAAACATTAGAAAGAAGAATAGAAAATAGTAAAAGTTCTCTTCTTATCGCAACTATTCATAAGCAATGGAAGCTGAAACATTATGCACGTCCATAGGCGTATATTTCGGGAAGAATAAAGCACGAAAGTACGAGAAACGCCACATGTCGTTCAGAAGTTTATGTTATCAGAACCGAGAAAAGTTTAAAAAAATGTGTGGGACGTGTCAAGACAGTTACACAACAAAGCTCAAATGTGCCAGGATTTAATAAAGTCCAATTTTTCATTTCATAAAGGAAAAGTGGACAAACACTACAGTCATAGGCACTATGGCCATTATGCAAAATGATGCTCTCGTATCATGTCACTTCTTCTTCCTGTCATCAGTCTGACTTAAGGCAGCGCTCAATTCCTCCATGTTATGGATTCCCGAACGATGCATCAAACAGAGGAATCCTTCCCTATGTTCTAAAGCACCACGCTCTTCGGAAGAAGATGATGGCCCACCTCTGGAATGAGCGAAGACTGTTGGTGTCAGGCCAAAACAGTCGAGAAAGTTCTTCGCCCTCAGGGACGGGTCAGCTTCCAACAAATACTCCGCAGGCGCAGAGTGTAACTTCTTCTCAGAAGCTTCGCCGTTGTCATGGTAGTTTGTCCCCTTCTTTATGTTAGGTGCCACGAGAGTGAATGAAGATGAAGGTTGAACTTCTGCTCATATATATACAGCAGAGATCGGCCCCCGCCAATACTTTGTATTCGCCATAAATGGGCGCGTATCACTTAACGAGGTAGAAAGGAAAAAGATGTTTCAGAAAAGAACGCCCCATAAATAGGTTCATCGTTGGGAATGAACCGAGTATTTAATGCTCTATTTTTTTAGGTTGCACGACACATTGTGTCGCAAACAGCATGCGCAACCATCAGGATTGTGCCGTATCTTGCTGCACAACGCATCAAAATTGTGCCCAAAAGACATTACAACTTTTCGAAATATTGTACAATGCGTGTTGACAGCAACCAAACCCTAATAAGGGAGGCACCAGTTATGGAGTATGCCCAACTCTAAAAAGAGCGGGCGTACATTGTCAGAATCAAGCAAAACCCTAAATAGGGAGGCCGATGATCAGTAGGGTGGTCGACAATCGGGTCTATAGTCGAATGCTTACCCTCCATGGCCGGGTTGGCCGTCTCTCGATGTGACAAAGGAGGAACTTGCGTGGATGACTCGGCCACAGTCTTACCATTCTCAACAGTAGAGCCCTTGGGTGCCATTGCTGTCGATCGAAGTTCTCAAAGATCGAAAAAAAGGAGAAGAAGATAGGGTTTGTCTCGAGTTATCTTAAAACGATGGTGAAGAATGAAAAATCCAAAGAGTACGGTTATTATAGCTTTTTAAATGAAGTTGAACCGCGCAACTTATGCTGAAGAAGCGGGCTCGAGTTGACTGGCGCAATCCAAACAAAACTAGCATTGTAGGATGTGGAAAATTATGATACGCTGTCATTTTCATCCATACGCTTAAAGACAGATGTCAGTTGAAGCCATACGCTCAAACAGAAGTCATACGCTCAAGGCTATACGCTCAGTTAAAGAGCCATATGTTCAGTTCAGAGTTGTACGCTCATTTCAAAAGCCATACGCTCAGTAAATATTTTATTATTTACTGAAGTGACAGCACAGCATATGTTTAAATGAGGAATGAATCTGACACTTCATCTTTCGTGCAAAGACAGCTGTCACGAGAAAAGTAACCGTCGTATAGGTTTTCAAAGAGTCGGTTTTGTCTTTTACGAGGACAACTCAGCAGCCTTCATAAATATAAAAGCCATCATTACTGTCAGTTTTGACAGTCTGTCAGCCGTCAAATCCGCAGTCACGACGCTCGAGAAGATTTTGTCAGTTATGGGAAGATATGGTGTACCAAAGAAGATTGATGATAGCCATGTGGCCACTTCTCCAGTGAGCGTATCGACCTCACATGACTCCTTCTTCACCCAGCTAAGTGAGCGTATGGACCTCACATGATTGCTTGCTAACCAAGCGAGCGTATGATCTCCATACGACTCCTTGCCCATAAAGTGAGCGTATGGATTTCCTATGGCACTACGCTGTCCAAGTCAGCGTATAACTCTTCTTCAACGAGGCAGCGTATTACAGTAATCATATCCAGGATTACAGTCAACACACGTTCTCACGTATCCTGTACCAGTTATCCACTTCTCTAGAAGTTATGCAACGTGGCATCCAGGCCATCAATTTCTCCTGAACATGCTCCACTACTTTCAACCGCACGCTAATATGTCTCCATCAGAATTCGCCACACGTCCCTGCAGTTATGCATACGTCAAGTAACTACCTGAGCGTATGCTTAAGGACAGTTATCCTGAACTCTATAAAAAAGAGTTTCTTCATCTTCATCAGACACTACAGGTCATTTTTCAGAGAGAACAGAGAGATTGCCCAGTTGCTGTCCGAGTTCTTCGAAGTTCGAGTTTTCTTCATCGCATCGTCCAAGGGATAAAGTAATCGTCTTCTAGATTAGATTCCTACAGTTGTAATTTTCTCAGATACAAAATAAATAGAGTGAATTTATTTATGGAAAACAAATTGGCGACTCTGCTGGGGAAAGCTGTCTCTTTCAACGAGATAGCAACAACTCAATGCGATACTTCGTCGATCGGCTCGACGAAGAAGACGATGGTCGTACAATTCGACCAATCTGCTTACGAAGAAATGCTCAAGGCGAAGGAGGGCCGAACTGTTTCCTCCGCTCTTCCTGCTGCCAAGAAGACGGGACGTTCTGTCTATGTCCCCAAGTCTTCTTCGACAGCCCGAGATGTTCCTGTCACTTCTCACGTTGACAAGAACACATCTTCAACTTCAACAAAGCACACTTCTGCTTCCCTGAACACAGCAACAATGGTTTCCCCTAGTCACGCTGACAAAATTGGTTCTTTAACCAAGTCAGTGTGTCCAAGGAAAACCATCTCTGGACATGTCAAAGTCCCTTCTCCTTCTGCTCTTACGACAGCAGTCGGCTCTTTAGCCATTGATGACTCTGTGCGTACAGCAGTCAGAGGGCAGCATGCGGTAAAGTTAGCGTACACTGAGCAAAGACCAGCGTATGCCAACAAAAAGGCAGCGTACGCTAAGCAAAAGCCAGCATATGCTAACAAGAAGTCGGCGTATGCTGACAGATACAGTCCTTTGACTGATTCTCAAAATCAGACTGGGGGTTCTCTTTCACAGAACCTACAAATGATTCCCCCACAACTTGCGCATCTTGTGCCAACCAAGGAGAAAGGCTCTTTAGTCGATTCCTCTACTTCTGAGGTCTTTACCTCTGGAGTTAATTTGACTAGTACTTTTACTAGCTCAAACAAAGGAAAATGCCTTTTGGCTAATTCCTCTAAAGATGGATTATTACCGACTCCTAGTCGGAATAATACTCATCTTCCTTCTCTCAAAATTTCTCGATCTGAGAAAGGCAAGTTACAAGTATCCAAGACTGATACCAAAGTCATATCTCCCACGGATCTTCGTAACAAGCTTAATCAAAATCACCACAGTTATGCTTCTGGTATTAAAAAGTCTTATCAAATTGAGACAAGTGTACTAGACCCTGATGTTGAATATGCCAGGAACTATGTGGCTCAAATTAATCGGTCTCTATACACTCAAGAACCAAGAAGACAGAAGAACAAAAGACAAGTTTCTACACAGAAACTATCTTCCAGTACTTCCCAATCTATCCCTACAGATCTCCGGGAATATTTACAAAACAAATGGAGAATCGACACTCCATCTGGCTATGACATTGCCCATATTCGCCATGAAAAGCATGGTTGTGACTTCCAACCTCGGGTTGTCATCCAATGTTGTTGTTCACCGAAAAGACGGTCTGTTTTCGAACGGATCCAATATGAACCAACATCAGATGAAGATGAACCTCTTTATGCTTTTGTCAATATGACCTCCAGAAATATTGGGGGTAGAATCCGGTCTGACGCTATATCAGATTCTGAAGATGGTGTTTATCTTGGCACTCGATCCAGGACCGGAGCCTTGGCCAGAATCTCTTCTTCTTTTCATCCAAGTAATAATCCGGAGATCATGGAAGATTTCCTTGGAGAGTCCAACTTTCCGGCATTAACTCCTGTAAACAGTCCCGGGAAAGATACTGATTCTTACAGCGATGATTCAGAGCAAACTGTTTCATCGTCTATCCCTCGAATGATTACCACTTACATGGCAGAAGGTGATCATGAACCTTCGACTAGCAATGAGGCTCATGAACAGAGGATTTCTTCTTTAGAACAACAATTGCGAGCTATGGCAGATACATTGAGTGTTATGCACACTTTAATGCAGGCTCAACAACAGACAGCACCACCAGTGGTATTGAATACCCCTGTTATTCCAAACCCCGAACCCTCTACTATTTCGGGGGTACAATCTAATGTTCCTGTACAAACCACCCCAAGTCACTCTGGAGCTGGGGGTGGTACATATGCTGCAGTCCCTCCTCCCAATTACACTCAACAAGTCATAACTCCACAATCCTTTGGAATTGTTACAGAAGAGTTAAAGAATCTCAAAACTCAGTTTGAGGCATTCAAACAGAAGGATGGTTTACAAAGGTTAGGTATTAAGTAACCTTACCCGATAGAGTGGAAGCAAGTATCATATCCTCCTAAATACAAGCCTCTGACTATCTCCTTCTTTGATGGGACTACTTCCCTAAGTCAGTTCATTAATCACTTTGAAGTAATGACTGATCAATTGCAACCAAGCGATGCCCTCCTTACTCGTGTGTTTGTTGGATGTCTCAAAGGAACGACTTATGAATGGTATAGAAGTCTCCCTGATGGGTGTATTACTTCATTTGCCGGTTTCAAACAAATGTTCCTTGAACGATTCTACGAAGGGCTCAATGATATGACCATGTCGGCCCTCATAAGAATCAAACAGAAGAATAATAAGACCACTGAGGAATTCATTGAGAGATTCAGAAGAGAAGCCCTCAAAATGCCTCTTGGAACTCCCGATGCTGTTACGATCGACACTTGCAAGTCGAACCTTTTACCAATTATCAGCATGTGGACTGGGTCCACTCAGTTCCAAGATTGGCCTTCATTCATCGTCAGTGCCAAAGCTGCCGAAGTCAGTGCTGAGACCTTCAAAGGTCTGGGGGTACAAATGGCTCCCAAAGAATCAAATCAGAGTGCTAGCAATAGTACTCGACCCAACAATCGCAAAGGGAAAGAAGCTCTTGAAGTTAATCTCCAAAGCAGTATTCAAGAAGTAAAAACTACCCAAGCTACTTCAGCTCCAACAAATCAACAACAGAGATCTCCTCGGCCGAAAGAAGAATATTCTTTCGATGATGACGATATTCAGGGTATCTTTGAATGTTTGCTCAAAGGTAATAAAATATAATTGCCAGAAATTAAAAAGCCTGATGAAGCCAATAAGACAGATCATCCAAAATACTGTCCATATCATAGAATGCTGGGTCATACAATCCGGTCTTGCTATGTATTAAAAGGGAAGATTCAAGAGATGATTAAATCAGGAGCTGTGACATTAACACCCAAAGACAAAACAGTCACAACAAATGTAATTTCAATGCAGTTCGGTGACTTCCCTCCCTTAATGGTGGAAAGTGGGATTGTTCCTATCCCCAAAGCAACTCTCGAAGTTATAAACATCCCACCAGCACAGAATGACGGACTTGTTCCTGTCACAACTAAGAAGGGAGAGATTATGTGGATTCACCCGGATTTAATGACGGAGTTTGAAACGTCTTCCTCTTCTCCTCAGAAGACTTCCTCGTCTAAAAAGAAGCTCGGGAAGACTAAGTCATGCAATGTGACTTCTAGTTTCAAACCCAATTTTTATCTAACCTCTACTTTCATCTCAGCAGGAAATTCACTCCCTACGGAAATAAAATCTGTATCTCAATTTGAAGATAGGTACAAGCCTGCTTTTCATCTATACAGTTCACAATCTCGTGAATTGATGGTGAAGATGGGTTATGATCTAGCCACTGCTCCTGGTTTGAATTCAGGCAAGGGACTCCGAGCACCTTTGGCCATTACCATGAGACATAATCAATCTCGTGTTGGCCTTGGTTTCTGGAATGAAGCTCTCATCAAACATAAAAGAACCAAGAGCAAAATAAAGAATTGCAGCATGGTTTCCATAGACCTTGAACCAGAATCTGAAGTTGAAGTTCATGCTGGAACTCGGTCAGGAAAAGTATATCTGAAAGATTATGCTGAAGTTCTTGAAGAAACTTCTGAAGTTCCTCCGGTTACAGCTTCAACTCCAGTCTCTACTGAAGAGCCTTTAAATGTTCCTGTTGAGACAGTTCCTTCTAGACCAACAACAGCTGACAAGGGCAAACAACAAGTCCGCTTCGACAAACCATTGAAGAAATCATCCCCTACAGGACTTGAAAAGCCTTATAATTTTGATATATTGGCTCAACTAGCCAATACACCAACTAAATTGTCAATCTTCGAACTCTTACGTCTCTCTAAAGAGACTCGAGAAACTTTGAGTGAAGCACTGCTGCAAGCAGAAACCTGCTTAACTCTCCTCAAGAAGTTGGAAACAGAACCTGTCTCTCACTGCCATAATGTATTGGAATTTATTCCAAACATTATCTTTACGCAGGACGATATGCTGCTAGAGGATAATCGACATGAACGTCCTTTATATCATACAGGATATATTGATTCTATGAAGGTTGATCGTTTACTGATTGATCCAGGATCCGCTCTCAGTATTATGCCAAAGGCTATGTTAGATGCATTGAAGATACCTGTGCATAGTCTTTCCAGCACTATCACTACCATCTTGGGATTCAATCAAGGAAAAAGTGAGCCTTTAGGCAAGATTCACCTTAAATTTCAAATAGGCGATCTTCGTACTAAGGTTACTTTTTACATCATCGACAATCATGGTTGCTCGTACAATGCTCTATTGGGGAGACCTTTCTTACATGAACATAATATTGTTCCTTCAACTCTTCATCAGTGCTTCAAATATGTTGATGATAATGGAGAGGTTCAAAAAGAAGTGGCAGATCTTTACCCATTCAAAGGAGTCGAAGCTTACTTCAATGACGCTCGCATGTACAAAGATGAATACTCGAAAGTCTTGCAAGCTATGGATAATGAAGATGAGACATCCAAAGTTGACACCTTTATTATTCCTGTAAAAGGGCGTATTACTCCTCCACAGTCTGTTAAAACATCTGAAGAAGGCTCACTGATAATTCCGGTCAGTGGACGTACTACTTCATCATCCGCCCAAGGCTCACTGATAATTCCTGTCAGTGGACGCACTACTGTACCATCTTCCCAAGCTTCACAAAGTTCGCTGATCATTCCTGTCAGTGGACGCATTACTCTCCCTCCATCTTCTCAGGCTAGATCAGATACTCTAGTCATTCCAGTCAGTGGACGCATTACTTATCCACGGTCTTCTTCAAGGGAGCTCACCTCTTCTGAGCCTTTTGTTATCGATCTTAATCGAAACAAAAATTCTAACTGTTCTTCTTCTTCCCCCTTTGTCATTAATCTGACTAAGTCTGATAAGGCTCAGCCTTTTGTTGTAAATACAGCATCTAGTATTAATGAAGCATCTCCTTTGCAGTATATTGATGTTTGTAGTTATGTACAAAGTTATTTACAATTGCTAGATAGCTTAGAGCCACTAACTATAGGGGTTGTTCAAGCTCTTCATACAGACGTATCATTAGACTCTATATTGAAATCATACTTTGTGGTCCCCAGTCGAAAGAGGGGAGAAAATCCAATATTTTTCTATAAAGGACCTCAGAATCCTCATAATCTGGAGGAGGATGATATAAATGACGATACTGGAAGATTACAGCTACGTCGCTACAGTCAGCAATCCAAAAATATCATCAAGAATATGGGTTATGATTTCAGAACAAGTCTTAATGGAAAAGGAAGAAGAATGCCTGTTCGAATTCCTCCATTAAAATACGGAAGGACAAAATGTGGTTTAGGTTACATTGCTCCCACCCCTTTTATCAACATAGTTCATGAAGAGTCAAAATTCAATAAAGACGAACAATCTGAAGATGAACGATCTGAGTCTTCTGATTCCCTTTCTTGGGATTCTGATACGAGTGTTGGCGATCTTTATCGCTCTATTCTATCCATCAATATGGTCTCTGTTGATGGCCCACAAGAAAATGGTGAAGATGAGGATGATTTTGAAATATCACCTGAATCAGAACAATGGGCTCAAAGATTAGATAATCAATGGGAATTCAGGTTCGAACAGAGGGAACCTCCTACTGAAGATAAACTGATCCAAATTGATGTTGGTGAAGAAGGTTCCCCTAAACCAATATTCATCAGTGAGAGTCTTTCAGAAACAGATAAGCAAGATATGATCAAGCTTATTCGTGATTACATCGATGTCTTCGCCTGGAGCTACGAGGATATGCCAGGACTAGATCCGAAGATCGCAATGCACAAGCTTAATATTATGCCAAATGCTAAACCGGTCAAACAGCAACAGCGACGATTTCGTCCAGACATTATGGATGCAATTGAAGCTGAAGTCAACAAGCTTATGGCTTCCGGATTTATCAGAGAGGAACAACATCCTGAATGGGTGGCTAACATTGTTCCTGTCCTCAAGAAGACCGGCAAGATCCGAGTCTGTATAGACTTTCGTGATCTCAATGCTGCTTGTCCTAAAGACGAGTTTCCTCTTCCAATTACAGATGTAATGATTGATAACACATGTGGTTTCGAACGAATGTCATTCATGGATGGGTATTCGGGATATAATTAAATCAAGATGTTTCCAGATGACGAGAGACATACTTCTTTCAGAACACCGATCGGTACATATTGTTATACAGTGATGCCGTTTGGTCTCAAGAATGCATGAGCAACATATCAGCGAGCAATGAGCACTATATTTCGCGAACATCTCCGAAAAATAGTCGAATGCTATGTTGATGATATTGCAGTCAAAAGTCGACGAAAGGAGGATCATATCCAAGATTTGAAGACTATATTTGATTTAATGCGTCAGCATCAACTTAAAATGAACCCTACTAAGTCCTTCCTGGGCGTCTCTAGTGGTAAATTTCTTGGCTTCGTCATTACCGCTAAAGGTATACACGTGGATCCCGAGAAGATCAAAGCCATCCAAGAGATGCGTCCTCCACGTACCTTAAAAGAGCTACGAGGATTTCAAGGAAGAATCGCTTATATCAGGAGATTCATTTCTAACTTATCAGGACGCTGCAGACCATTCCACAAACTTCTGAAGAAAGGTGTATCTTTCATCTGGAACGAAGAATGTCAAAAAGCATTTGACGACATCAAACAGTACCTCATGAACCCTCCAGTTTTGGTACCTCCCGTCTCGGGAATACCATTTCTCCTATATGTTCGAGCTATGGATCATTCTCTTGGTGCATTACTCGTCCAGAAAAATAAAGATGGTCATGAACAGGCCATTTATTATCTCAGTCGCACAATGACAGGCGCTGAACCGCGTTATTCTCCAATCGAGAAAGAATGCCTAGCATTAATATTTGCTGTTTAGAAAACGTGACATTATATTATCGGTCAAACGATTCATGTCATTTCCAGAGTGAATCCCATCAGGATTATGATGAAGAAACCTGGTATTCTCAACTCCAGACTAGCTAATTGGGGAATCTTGTTAGCCCAATACGACATGCATTATATTCCTCAGAAGTCGGTTAAAGGACAGGCTCTTGCTGATTTTCTAGCAGCTCATGCAGTCCCAGAAGATTCTAAATTATATGATGAGCTTCCCGATGAAGTTCTGGATTCAAATATGGTTTCTGAAGAAGTTCCTACCTGGCGTCTATTCTTTGATGGAGCATCTAGAATAGGTCCTAACGGCGATATTGTCGCCGGAGTTAGAATTGTTCTTGTATCCCCAGAGGGATTAACTATTCAGAGGGCTTATTCTCTGGATCAATCATGTTCAAATAATGTTGTAGAATACAATGCGTTGCTCATTGGTCTTCAACTCGCTAAACATCTGGATGTTCAATATTTAGAAGTTTATGGAGACTCTAAGCTTATCATCAATCAGATCAGAGGAACGTATGAAGTTCGTCATCAAGATTTGATACCTTATCATCGAACAACACTCTCTATGGCCTCCTCCTTTGAAGGTTTCTTTATTGAACATGTTCGACGAGCCTATAATGCAGAAGCTGATGCTTTGGCTAATCTTGCTGCTGTATTAGCCATACCAATCAGACGTCAGCAAGTGATAGTGGTTTATAACCGAGAACTATTCTGCGTTGAAAATAACCTGGCTTTGGCTTTTCCCTATAATCCAGACGAAGATTCTCTCAACTCTGATGCTGAATTAAAGTTTGACAAAGTGTCCTTGTCTTCTTCCGATTCTACTATGGAATATGTCTTTTCTAACAAAATAGACACCGTAACTGAAGACTAGAGACGTCCGTTTCTAGACTTTGTGTTGTATGACATACTTCCTGATAACCCGAGTGAAGCAGCATCTATCCGGCGCCGGTCTCTCAGATTCTATTATAAATCATATTACGAAGACACTATATCGTCGAGCCTATGATGGTCTTCTCCTTCGATGCATCGCTGGTGAAGAAGCACAACAGATAATCCGTGAAGCACATGATGGCGTCTGCGGAGCTCTCCAGCCAGGTCCAAAACTTCAAGATCGTATTCGACGTATGGGTTATTATTGGCCCACGATGGTAGCTGATACCATTCAATATGCTCGGAAATGTAAAGCCTGTCAAATTCATGCAGACTTTATCCATCAACCATCGGAGTTCTTACACCCAACAGCGGCATCATGGCCCTTTGAAGCTTGGGGTATGGACGTCATCGGTCCTATCAATCCACCATCATCAAAAGGACATCGGTTTATTCTAGCAATAACTGATTACTTTTCTAAATGGGCTGAAGCAATCCCGTTATCTGAAGTCAAGACTTCTAATGTTATCAACTTTGTCAAACATCATGTCATCTATCGATTTGGTGTTCCTCGGCGTATTATCCATGATAATGGACCACAGTTCGTCAGTCAGAAATTTACTCGATTCTGTGATGATCATCGGATTAATAATCTGGCCTCTACAGCATATAATCCAGCAGCCAATGGACTAGCAGAAGCTTTCAACAAAACAATCATCAAACTCTTGAAAAAGTTCGTTTCTTCCAATAAACGTAACTGGAGTGAGAAGCTTGGTGAATGTTTATGGGCTTATCGTACCACAGTTCGCAATGCGACCGGATGTACACCTTTCTCTTTGGTATATGGGTGTGAAGCTGTTCTTCCCCTCGAGATACAAATTCCTTCTTTGAGAGTTGCAATCTCCAATGAATTTACAACAGAGAATAATGATCGACTTCGACTTCAAGAGCTGGAAGTTTTAGATGAAAAGCGATTGTATGCGCAACAAAATATCGAGCTATATCAAGCCCGAATCTCAAAAGCTTTTAATCGGAAAGTCAAAGTCAGAACATATCAGAAGGAAGAATTGGTCCTTACTGTCAGACGTCCGATGACCATGACACATATGAGCAAAGGCAAATTTGACGCAAAATGGGAAGGCCCATTCGTAGTAAACAAAGTCTTCTCTAATGGAGCATATCAGCTTGCCTCTATGGACGGGAAAGTCACGATGATGCCTATCAATGGCAAATTTTTAAAGAAATATTATGTATAAATAATATTTTCATTACTCCCCAGCAAGTGTAAAATCAAAAATTTATTCTTCTCTACAAAAGCTATTTCGATGTCGTTATCCCCAGCGGAAACTGATATTCTACCATGTATCATTTTTCCAGAGAATTTGATATTTTGTCTTATTAGATTCCCAGTGGATTTAATAAAGATCTTGTATAGAAAATCATGTCCATATCACCTCTGAATTTTCTATCTCAGTATATACCATATTCTATGAGAATGATATCTCGTCCTTTTGATTTCTGAGTCTAAAGATCAGTGAATAAAGGCAAAATAATATAAAGCAGGAAGGATACATCATAAACAAAGTTTCCTTAAACAGAGTTTATTTGAGACAAATTCTTCAAGAAATACATCATCATGGAAGATCACTGGTATCCCTTTCGTACTTGGGATGAGGACCACATACATAATTAGCAAAAGAATTGAATACATCCTTTTCTGACCGCACCAAGAACTGACAGGCAGCCAGCCTCATTGCTTCTTCTTCTTCAGTTTCTCCTTGTTCGACCAGGAAATCCAAGATATCTTTCGGCAGCTTGGGAGCAGACAAGCTTTCGTCCGTCTCCTTCTTTCGTGGAGTCGAATGCTCTTTAGCATTTTCATCGACTTTGGAGACGACTTCGGTTTTCTTCGTGTTCTCTTCGGAAGACATTTTGAATAAAAGAGAATAATGTGTGATCCTTCTACTCAAAGAGAAGCTCTATTTATAGGCATATATTTGCCAGAATTAAAGGAACGTGTCTTTTCCCGATATTCATTCATTAATACTTGACGGTTCATCCGTGCATTTATTATATTCATCCGATGGTTCGTCTGTTCATAATCTTCTATCGATTGGAATTCGTTATCTTTCACATTTTCATAACCTTTGACCTCTGTATAAATACAAATCTGACTTTCTTTTTTGAGTCTTTACATCCTATCACGTCCATATTACCTCTGATGGTATTGTACACTCTAAAAAAAAGAAATCAAGATTTCTATTTATCATGTTCTTTTTACATCCAGAGAGATACAAAATCACTTCAGATAAAGAAGATTTATCATTTCCATTATCATATTTTCATAAAAAGTCTATTACATTTCTTAGACTTTCCTACAAATCATAATGGAAATCTATTACAAATCTTGGATTTTCATTCTATGTACAACTGAGATCTATTTCTTCTTGGATCTTCTCTGGCAATCTCGTTGTTTGTGGCAATTCCTGGGTGTCCAGCAGGAATCAAACTCTGGTCTTATCTCTCAGACGAGAGGAGAACCACAGAGTATGGCAACACGATGGCATGTTGCTGCCAATACAGCGCGTGGAGGAACGGCGGCACCTCAAGCAGATAGGAATGTATCTAAACCTTGGGATACAATTCCTAGTTCTGCCGTGAAAGGAACTCTACTACCCGATTTCTCGGGGTAGAGTTGACTCCACCATCCAACTCTCGTGTATAAAGGCTCTTCCTACCATCTGAGGAAGACCCTTCTATCCCACGAAGAGTTCTGAGTTGTCTGATGTACGCGTCAAAAGCGTATGAGCTCCCTGATGTAGATGTCAGAAGAACATTGTCCACAACATTCATATCACCAATGCCAGTTCTGAAGAAGGTTTTCAGCCAAAATTCTGTAAGAAACAGTAAAGAAAAATCAGTCAACAGAAACTGGCCAAGCAAAGACAGATGCATTCTGTTCATTTCGGGAAGATGAATTTGTCCTTAGCAAACAAAAAAATTCGATGCGTGTATATTGAACTTACCGCTGAGTTTGCTGCTAAGGATTGACAGATCCATGACTGGTAGCGTGCACAGAGATTTGACATCAGACAACATGGCTTTCCTATTTCCTTCTCATAGAAAATTCATTCTCAGAAGATAGGAAGAAGAATGGAAAGATGAGTTTGCGTGGAGTTCATCCATCTATTTAAAGTATGGAGCATGAACCTATTCTTGGAAAGGATCCGCATGAATAGCGCTCGTAAACGTGGAATGAATGACACGTGTACTTTGGAAACCAGCACAGCCTTGGAAATATTCAAAGAGTGCTTTCCACAACGTTGGAAGATAGCGTAACTTACGGGCTATTTATTGGTGCACGCTATTCATTGGCGTACGTTATTTAGCGTAATTCACAACGTTAAAGGACAGCGTAATTTATAGCGTAACATACGCTGACATACGCTATTCAGCGGAATTCACAAAACATTGGAAAATAGCGTAATATACGCTATTTCATTGGCATACGCTATCTAGCGTAACTTACAACTTGGAAGACGGCGTATTCTACAGTTATTCATCGGTGCACGTTGGTTTTCAACACAGATTTGGACTAAACAGAGGATTCTTGAATATTCATTTTTTCATTAAGGCATTGATGGCCTTACAAAAAAAAAGAGAGGGGGAGGAAAAGGAAAGGAGTGCAATAAAGTCACGCTCTATTTTCCAGAGCGACTAAGCTTGACACCTAACTCTTCTATGCTTTGGACCCCCATGCGGCGTAACAGAGCAACGAACATTTTACGCTTCTCTGCGAGGCTCTGCCCATCAGAAGAAGAGGAGCCGTCCAGATCAAAGTAGCCCAAGAAATTCTTGGCTAAATGCGTAGGGTCGTCCTTGAGCTCGATGACGACAGGTTCGGGTTCTTGGCCCCCAAAAGTGGGGTCACCATGGGAACAGAATTCCAACTTACGTGCTTCTTCTTCAGCGGCTTCCTTTGGAGTCATGGTTTCAAAAGATGAAAGTCAAAAATTGAATTCTCTCGGTTTATATAATAGAGCTTGCTGGCTGTTCATATTCTTCCATCAGATTCAATCAATCTCGAAAAATGAAGAGTCATCATGACATTTAATGAACTTAATGCCAGCGTGTCAGGACTCATTCCCACTTTCTGTTCAAAGTAATTTCGAACTTTTGAAACTCATAAAGTTCGAAAACTTTGAAGGGGGTCTTGTAGGATGTGGAAAATTATGACACGCTGTCATTTTCATCCATACGCTTAAAGACAGATGTCAGTTGAAGCCATACGCTCAAACAGAAGTCATACGCTCAAGGCTATACGCTCAATTAAAGAGCCATATGTTCAGTTCAGAGTTGTACGCTCATTTCAAAAACCATACGCTCAGTAAATATTTTATTATTTACTGAAGTGACAGCACAGCATATGTTTAAATGAGGAATGAATCTGACACTTCATCTTTCGTGCAAAGACAGCTGTCACGAGAAAAGTAACCATCGTATAGATTTTCGAAGAGTCGGTTTTGTCTTTTACGAGGACAACTCAGCAGCCTTCATAAATACAAAAGCCATCATTACTGTCAGTTTTGACAGTCTGTCAGCTGTCAAATCCGCAGTCACGACGCTCGAGAAGATTTTGTCAGTTATGGGAAGATATGGTGTACCAAAGAAGATTGATGATAGCCACGTGGCCACTTCTCCAGTGAGCGTATCGACCTCATATGACTCCTTCACCCAGCTAAGTGAGCGTATGGACCTCACATGATTCCTTGCTAACCAAGCGAGCGTATGATCTCCATACGACTCCTTGCCCATAAAGTGAGCGTATGGATTTCCTATGGCACTACGCTGTCCAAGTCAGCGTATAACTCTTCTTCAACGAGGCAGCGTATTACAGCAATCATATCCAGGATTACAGTCAACACACGTTCTCACGTGTCCTGTACCAGTTATCCACTTCTCTAGAAGTTATGCAACGTGGCATCCAGGCCATCAATCTCTCCTGAACATGCTCTACTACTTTCAACCGCACGCTAATGTGTCTCTATCAGAATTCGCCACGCGTCCCTGCAGTTATGCACACGTCAAGTAACTACCTGAGCGTATGCTTAAGGACAGTTATCCTGAACTCTATAAAAAAGAGTTTCTTCATCTTCATCAGACACTACAGGTCATTTTTCATAGAGAACAGAGAGATTGCCCAGTTGCTGTCCAAGTTCTTCGAAGTTCGAGTTTTCTTCATCGCATCGTCCAAGGGATAAAGTAATCGTCTTCTAGATTAGATTCCTACAGTTGTAATTTTCTCAGATACAAAATAAATAAAGTGAATTTATTTATGGAAAACAAGCATAATTCAAAGTATTTCAAAACTTTGAAGTATTTTCAAGTTTCGAAAACATTGAAGGGGGTCTTGTAGAGGCTAAAAATCAAGCTGTGCCAAATTATTACATTGCTCCAAACCATCAGGTTGTGCCGACATTTGGTTGCACAGGAGTCAGGTTGTGCATGAGTCAGGTTACGCGAATGGTACGTGGCACACTTCCTTGAGAAGCTGTAACAGCATCATCATTTTTCTGACAGCTAACAGCACGGAGATCAAGGAAAATCCATTCGAATCCCGTGCAATGCGGCGCTCGAGAAGATTTTGTCAACATGTAATTAATGCTGACAGCTGGTTCACGCAAGTCATTGTGTGGGACGAGAATTAATCAGCACAACACGGGAGACCTAGTCAAAGGTGCCAGTTGTTGAGTTGCGCCCATGCGTAGCCTGGCTAGTTGGCGCCATTTGATCAACTTTTTATTTTAAAATAGGGTGACATGGCGCGCAAGCCACCAACTTCGCAGAGCGTGCCCACTATACTGTCCACGACCACGCACATCTCAATCAAATGATTCCACGCATCTACAGCAGTTGGTACAATCGCTCACGCAAGTTGCTATATTGTGCCACGTGCAACCTGATGAAGCTCGGGCAAGGTGATCAAACAGTGTTCAGAACAGAGTGACATGGCACGCAAGGCACTAACTTCGCAGAACGTGCCTACTACACTGTCCACGACCACGTACATCTAAATCAAAAGATGCCACGCATCCATAACAGTTAGTACAACCGGTCGCACAAGTGAACAGGAGGCACGCAACCTAACATGCGTGCAACCCAGAATAACAGCTAAACAGTTATTTCGAGAACTATATAAATAGAGTTTCAAATCAGTCTCAAAAGATAAAAAAAGAATGATCATAATCTCCTGCTAAAGTGCTGTTGCATCCTTCCGCGGCTCGTGTCTTCGATATCACATCGTCCAAAGGATAAAGTGATCATCTTCTTATCAGATTCCTATAGTTGTACTTCCCAGAAATAAATTGTACTCTTGTACTCTTTTCTAAGTTTGTAATAAAGAAGCAAATTTTTGTTCTTTGCAAACAACAATATGTGCCGTAAAACACTTTAGACGGCGTACATGCGAACGCCATATTAACCCATGCCGTAAAAAGATGGTAGTTTAGATGGCATAATCTGCCTGCCGTTTAAAGTCAATTTATGCGTCGTCTATACGTATTCACGACATTTATTGCGTGACGTTAAAAGGCAATTATGGCGTGCAGAAGTCCGCCATTAGTACACATTCATGACATACATTTACACACCGTTATTAAATTATTACGACATTCTTCAACATGTCGTTAATACATAATCACGACATTCTAATGCAAGTCATTAATAATATTTTATGACATTTCTTTGCATGTCTTTATTTGTCAATTATGACATTTATTGTGTGTCGTAAAAAGTATCATTTACACCTCAATTAGGACATACTATGAATGCCTTAAATTCTCTTCAATTTTTTTTAAAAAATATGCATTTTGTACATTCAATTTTACCTTTGTCATTCAACCACAAAACATATAATATACGCAATAATTAAAAAAATAATAACCTTTATTAAAATGATAATGTTAAATCATCCAAATCCACAATCACTTGATAGTGAACACAACAAGTTTTATAAGTTCTAACTTTCATTAAAACTATAATAATGTCAAATAATGCAAATCCCAAATCACCAACTAAAATATCACAAAAATGTGGCCAAGTTCACAATAATCGTTATAAGCACCAACTAAAATATCACAACAATCACCAATAAGAATATCCCTAGCTAAATCAGTAAATCACCAACTAAAAAGTCTCCAATTGATCTCAAGTTTCATCAGCAGTCATTCCAAATAATTGAGGCCTTCACCTTCCCTAGCTACCTCCACCCCAAAGGAGACCGTGAAGAAGCTTCGACATCAACTTTTACAGCCCTAGTCAGCATAAACCTAGATGGCCATAAATTTAGTGTCAGAGAACTGTAATAATAAAGATATATCCATATTTACTTTATATGCAATCAAAAACCATATTTTTCATGCAATCCGAAACATAGGGAACAAACAATCAGACTATACCCAATTATTCAAACTAGAAAGAGGTACATATTAGACCAACTATACCCAATTATGTACAACTTTCCAAGTAGAAAGAGGTGTCATGGTTGCTTTGTCTCTTGTAGTGCACAGGGACTGGAACACACCTGCACAGTTCTGATGAAAGATATACACTGGTTCACTGATACAGCTATGCACACCAATCACCCACAAATGCACATAGATCACTCCTCAATGATCACTATACGTTTGACACAAATTCATGTTAGCACATTTGTACACTTTGGCATATTACCTGTACTAATTTTGGCATATTACCTGTACACATTTGTAATATCAAATTCATGTTACCATATTACCTGTACATGTTAGCACATTTTTAGTATAAAAAGATTGTAAGTGCATATTTGTAGACATTTGTAGTCTCCCGACATTTTTAGTATCACCGGCATCTGTTTGTACAGCTAGTGCACACCAATCACCCACAAATGCACATAGAGCACTCAATGCTCACTATAGGTTTGACACAAATTTCTGCACTCAAATCTCTCCCCTCTGATACTCTCATATTCACATGATTCTTATTAATCTCCATGTATGCTTCATAAATTAATATTCCCAAATAATTTGGACTTCACTAATTTACCACTGATACATTGATATGCTATAGTTCATATATATATGCTATGATCACCACATCAATATATACGAATTAATTACTATTTATTGGCATCTACTAGTTATATATCTATTTCATCATGTATACATCTATATGGAACACCCATTGAGCATAAATGTTATGTACTAAAAGTTGTAAATAAACATTTTCATGCTGCTTAACCCCTACTTCTCCAACAGTTGATTTGGGTATTTATGTATATGAACATATAACATACATCATTTTCATGCTGCTTGATCCCCAAGGACAAAAACAACAGAACTAAAATATGGCAATCATGAATGAAAGAAGCGGCTCAGATTTGACTCAGATTCGGATACCAAGGGGAACTAAATGGCGATCATGATGAATAGTTTGTTACATGATGAGTAGTTAATTACACCAGTTAGCATATTTCTAAATGAATGAAAGAAGAGGATCAGATTCGATTCATTACACCAGTAAACATCATGAAGAGTTGTCTTATAAATGAAACTATATTTTATTAAGACGAAACTAAATGAATGAAAGAAGAGGCTCAGATTCGGCTTCGATCCGTCACCAATCATAATGAATGAAAAAGAGGCTTAAATAGTGCTTTGACTCATCATCATAATGTTTAGATGGAACCCTCATTCTCTTTCTCCTCCTCCAATAAATGGCTACAGCAGAGCTGCCTCGCCATAGAAAGGAGGAACGGACAGAGAAGAAATTTGTGTGTGTGTGGTGGTGGTAGCAGCGGTGCGTTGGGGTGGGGGTGTTAGGGTTTATTCATCATCATTGTCTCTTCCTATAATATATCCGAAGGGAGAGATGGAGAGGATCATCGGCCAGGGAAAAAAAAGGGATGCCAACTCGCATTCCCAGTTTCTCAGTATCCAAAGGCCATCCTTTCATAGTAAAGTAATGAGTACCATCATCAACATCATCATAGCATCAAAGCAATAGTGAGTAAGAAGAAGAGAAACGACAGCAGCACATCACATTTGACTCTAATAATCTATCACGACAATGAGAGACCATCTTTCCTCTGTTCCACTCTCTTCCCCTTTGCAAAAAGAATAGCTACAGTGTCTGCCTCACCATTTGTAGAGGAAGAGAAGGCAGAGGAAGAAATTAGTAAGGTATGGCTACCCTCATCATCTAAAGCAGCAAATGGAGATAGGGAGTCTTGTTCCGGAGGAAGAAATTAGAGTAAGGTATGGCTACTCGCTCTTTATCTTCTTTCTCGCATCGAATGGAAGCAAAGGAGCTGCCTCGCCATTGGTAAAGGGGAGAATAATATACGAAGGAGAAGAAGTTCAGGTTTATTAGAACTGTGAAACCCAACTGGGCTAGTTGCTAGCCATTCCAGAAGAACAGAATCTGGTATCAGGCCCGTTGCTAGCCATTCCAGGAGAAGAAGTTCAGGATTATTAGAACTGTAAAACCCAACTGGAATAGTAGCTAGCCATTCCAGAAGAACTGTGAAACCCAACTGGGCTAGTAGCTAGCATTCTTGGAACTTAAATCCCTAACACAAGTTAATTCTTTACTACAAGTAAGCTCAGTATAATAGAAATAGATCTTGAAATATTTGCTTTAAGGAAATAGATTGAAAGATCGGTATAATGGAAACAGATTGAAAGGCACCAATCTAAAGCTCAGTATAATGAATATTTGCAGAAACAGATTTAAAGGCACCAATCTAAATATTTGCAGAAACTTTGTGCTTATTCAAAGTGAAGTCTAGTTATTATAGTGAGTGCAGGTGATCTTGAAATATTTGTCCTGAACACAAATCTAAAGCTCAGTATAACGAAAACAGATTGAAAGGATCTTGAAATTTGAGGTGTGACAACGACGAATATAGCCATTAGCAAGAGGTGCGACAACCGACAAATACAGCAATTAGGAATAGCTTACATATAACCTATAATATGGTCAAATAAAGAGTAGTCATATTACCTTACCTCATAAGTGTTACCACTACAAATTTGATATACTTGATAGGCCACACGATCGTACTTGATAAAGCCTTATGTAGAAGAAAAAACTCACGGGTCGGCCGATACAAAGTCACCTCATAATCAATTACTTCATGAACCCAAAGTTTACAGCACTCTTGTTCTATAGCCACATGATGGACCAAATCTTTGGGATTTGTAGATTCAATCTCTCCAATTGCCACAACTTCTGAACCCGTCTCCCAATTCAATAATTTGCATTTTTTGCCAATGTTAGGAGAACTTGGAATTTCTGCATTTACTTTTTCCCGCCTTGTTTTGGCTATCTCACAGTTGGTAGAACTTTGAGCACCATTGTTTGAGTTATCTTTTTCACCGTGTTTGAGTTTTCAATTGGCTACATGAATGAAAACACACATTAACTATTGAACATGTTGGTTTGTAATAAAGAATAAAGATACTATTCGAAGTATAAAACTTACAGTGCTATTATTCCCAATAACCTTTTCAGCGATGCTTTTAACAAAATTTTTCAATTCATTCAACTCACTTTCTAATCTATCGAATTTATCGCGATGATATTTTTGTACTTCTACTTTTTAAGGAGTCGCTCCAAAGCCAAGTCCTCTTACTTTTCCTCGTCGTTTAGGGCCGATTACTTTTGAAACCACATCATCTTGAAGAGAATTTTCTTTTGATGGTGTCGCTCACTTATGAATATCTTCTACGTCATCCGAATAAAAATTGAACACCGATAATTTTTAAATGATATAAGTGAATAATCAAATGATACAATAAATAAATGGAAACAATAATGCATTGGAGTACAAACGGAAACATACCAAAAATTTCTGAGTCTCTGAACTCAATGTACCCATCTTCTTCTTATGTCCCGTGATCCAAACATCTTGTATGGAATTAGGATTCTCACTTTGTTGACACTATAAAACATTTTTTTGAGGTAACAAAGGGTGAGTAAAAATCAATAAGGCTAATGAAATGACTTGTGTAACAAAACAGGTTTTTAGATAACAAGCAGATTATTATTTAGTCAACAAAGTTTGACTTACCCTCATATTCTTGAATTTTTCACTTTTTTCCTATATTACATTTGAAATATATACATTATATATCAATAGCAAATATTTATAGCAAAAAATACAATGAAACCAACAATACTTAACTTAAATTCTGGAGTACTTCTCTTGATTACAAAAGCCTTCCAATCTTTAAAAGATGGTATATTGTCGGGTTTCAAAAGGGCAAGTGCTCGTGGTAGACCTACAACTTTTGCTTGTTCTATCACGTCTTTCGTTAAATTAGATCTGTCATAACGCCAGTGTCTTCCTAACATTTGGAATACATATGTATTATGTCAGTCATCAAGAATGAATTTTTGCTATAAGAAAAATATACTCGTCAGTAAAAACATAAGATTAATAAATGCATCTAAAAAACACATAAGTATGACATATATAAATATTACCGTGATGTTCTCCCATATTTGATTTTTAAAATCATCAGAAAGATCTATCCATTTCTCCATTGTCACTGGCACTAAATCTCTTGATGTCGAGCCTAGAAAACCTGTAAAATTTAGCTGCAGTATCTCCAATTGGTTGACCCATATCATTGAAATCAACCGGAACATGATTTCTTCTCATACGAATATGATCCATTCTTGATTTACCCCTAGTTTTCTTCTTCTCAGGCATAATAGAACTTGATTGATTTTGATCACTTGGTATGTTAGGTGACATGTCAATGGAGAGTTAGAGTCTCCATTTGATATCCTTAAACCTTTACTTCCTCTTTGCATAGTTCCCGCTATGGTAGCTAAACGTCGTATCTCTCCTCTTTTAGCAACTTTTTTTGGAATACTTCATAAAACAAGCACATAATTAGAACCAAAAGTTTTCACCAAGATATTATTAAAAAAAGATTATAAAGATAAATGGAGCATACTTCACCAAATCCCGACACGTTCACAACTTTTTGAATAGACCTGCAGTACCTAAAATATTCATTACGTATCATGTGTATGTATCATATGTGTGTGTATGTGCACAGAGTATCAATGACAGAACTTGCAAACTATATGTCATGTTGCATGGACGACGAGGCAAACACATGAAAGGCACATAAAACTGTATTTGAATCTAAACACATGAAAGGCACATAAAACTGTATTTGACCTAGTGGTGTTCAGGTTTTTTGAACATATTGCTTTTGTAATTGGTTCTGGTATCAGGCCCGGTACCGCACCAATCTAAATATTAAATATTTGCAGAAACAAATTGAAAGGAACCAATCTAAAGCTCAGTATAATAAATATTTGCAGAAACGGATTGAAAGGCACCAATCTAAATATTTGCAGAAACTTTGTGCTTATTAGGAGTAAAGTTTTGTTATTATAGTGATGGCAAGTGATCTTGAAATATTTGTCCCTAACACAAATCTAAAGCTCGGTATAATGGAAACAGATTGAACGGATTGAATGGAAACAGAATCAGAGAACTTATAAATTATGAAATATAAAGCACACAAGGGAAAGTGTCAGGAGTAGTAATTACATACCAAGAATGCTATCATGACTGCGCTTCAGTTTGACACTTTGATGTTTCTCTGCATGCGATCACACAAATAGAGTAAAGCATCATTTTAAGATAAAATCCCATCTTCTTTTATTGATTATCCGATGTTGCCATTGTCATGATTGGCAACAGAAACAACAGAACATTATAAATAAGTTACTACTCCATTTTTGCCAAATTCCAAATGGGAACAGCCAAGGCATGCACTAGCCAAGATCTAAGCCCAAACTAACAAGTGGAAAATGATGCATTGTTGGCTTCAAATATTCTACCATCTACATCTGAAATTGCCACAAGCAAATATTCCCACTAACAAGTGGCCAAGAACTAACCCCAAACTAACAAGTGGAAAATGGAACCGTGGCATCACAATGAACACTTTGCACGCAAATACTTTGGATAACATCTGCATCTTACATCTGCACATCAATTAAGCGTGCAGCTAACCGGGACCATTAATATGTAATTAAGAGGTACCGATGAGCATGTACAAAAAAAAGTGGGTGAATTTTTTAAGACCAAATAATGGAAGAAAATAAATCAGGAGTATTATTAAATAATCAAAGGTCCAGGCATAAGGAGATAACTGCTGGAATGACACCTCTCTAATCAAATATGTAATATATAGCTAGCTTTGAATTTACCACTTTGACGAAAGTCATATATACAACTATAATTCAAAGTATTAAAAAGTTACAATAATAACTTTGCAATCAGAACTGAAAATAAACTAGAATAATTGACCATAGCACAACTATATAGCAATGTATATATAATATTGCCAAGATAACTAGATCGCAAGGTTTGTTGAAACTTAGTTCAGTTCCGTCCAAATAATTGACAATAGCACAACATGATAGTTCGAATATTCGACCATAGAATAACAAAATCATTTAAAGAAAGATTAAGTAGTTGTGAAGATGAAGATGAAAGATTAAGCAGTTGTGAAGATCATTTACAGAAACTTAGTTCGGTTCAGTCCAAATAATGTGACACTCTTCCAAATAACATATATGTTCTCTTTCACAAAACATTTAAATCGTAGGCTTCTGCATAACATTAGTGAAGATGAAGATGAAGTGCCAATCAAATCCAGTTGCTTTGTTGACACCATAAGTGGATATGAGATTAATCTTCAATCTGTTTGGTAAAACATTTAAATTAATTAATAAGGTAAGAGAAATTGGGATATATGTATATACAAATTTGAAAGTAATTATGACTAGTATAGATACACTAATTATGTACCTCATCCGAAGTCACCTTCTCACAGTCAAGTCTTACATAACCTTCACCATCAAGATTCGGGTCAAGTGGTAGTGCATCTAATGGTGCACATGGCATGTACGCACTCTCTTCAAAACTTTCTAACTCGTAAATACCTCGTGGTGGTGCTCGAACAACATACCAATGTGTTGCATTACTATCTCTTGAATAAAACACATGCATTGCTTGTGAAGCTAAAATAAACGGATCTCTTTTAAATTGACTTTGCCCTTGCTGAAGGTTAATCAATGTAAATCCCTCTTCAACTTTTACACCATTTTCTATATTTGCCCAATCACATTGAAATAAAGGAACCTTAATATTGTAGTAGTCAATCAAAATTATGTCTCTAATAACCCCGTAATAAGTTACTCTTCCAATGACATGAGTTGTGTCTCATGCACTAGATCGACAAATTTTTCTGCTTCAATTGAAACACCACTGTTTTGTGTGATTTTTTTGCCATCTTTTGTATGAAATCGATGACCAATGATGACATAACCTGAGAATGACATTACATCCTTTTTAGGTCCACATGCTAGCCATCTTAATGTGCTCTACATAGTGCTAACTTGGCCTGTTTTGACTTTATTTGCTAGCCATCCTATGAAAGCCTCTATATGTCTCTTTTGTAGCAGACATTCATTCTTCAAAAGACGCCTATCCAAATGCTTAAGTTCTTCTAAATGCATCCTGATATCAAAGTATAAGTACATGATAACTTAGAAAGTGAAAATATATTATAATTTATACTAAGGGAATTCCATACATCAAACTCCAACGGTCTACGGTGACTGTCGGCCCAGTGCTTCTGTCTGTCCTGAGCCACGCGAAGGCGCTATCTAATCATCTTGACTTTTTATACAGCATCTGCTACCATCTCTGGTCCTAAAAGTGCACCTCTCCCACATCGTCCCAAGATAGCGGGATACGGCATCTCCGCCCATACAGCGCTTCAAACGGGGACCTCTCGATGCTAGCTTGGTAGCTGTTGTTATAGGAGAACTCCATGAGATGAAGGTGGTCCTCCCATGAGCTGCCAAAGTTTAGTACGCACGTCCGCAGTATATCCTCGAGTGTCTGAATGGTCCGCTCTGACTGTCCATCCGTCTGCGGATGATACGCAGTGCTGAACTTGAGCGATGTGCCCAAACTAGCCTGTAGGCTCTTCCAGAAGTAAGACGTGAACCTGTTGTCACGGTCTGACATGATATTCACTGGAACCCCGGACAATCGGACTATCTGCTTTACATAAAGCCCTGGCAACTTCTCGGTAGATAACCCCGCTTTAAATGGTATAAAGTGGGCCGATTTGGTCAACCTGTTAACGATGACCCAAATCGCATCCTTCTCGCCCGATGACCGTGGAAGGCCGAAAACAAAATCCATAGTGATGTGTTTCCACTTCTACTCGGGTATCGTTAGCGGCTGCAATAATCCTCCTGGTCTCTGCCTCTCGGCTTTGACTTGCTGACATACCAGGCACCTAGAAACGAAGCGGGCTACTTCTCGTTTCATACCATACCACCACACGTAGTTTTTTAGATCCTTGTACATCTTATTGGCTCCCGGATGTAGAGAATAATGGGAACGGTGTGCCTCCTGCATAACTTTTTCTCTGAGCTCCCTACTTGGTACGCAAAGCCTCGTCCCGCACCTCAACGAGCCATCCTCTGTAATAGTAAAATCGTCTAGCAAGCCGGCCCGTGCTTGTGCTATGATGCTCTTCAGCTGCTCATCCTGGTGTTGTGCCTTCCAATTTCTGTCCATCAATCCTGACTGAATTTGCATGCCCATCATCTGCATCTCGGCTCCTGGAATGACGATCTCGATGTGCAAACTCTCCAAATCCGCTAATAAGTAACGATCTCGAGTTAAACACATTGCTACAGGATACCTACTCAAAGCATCTGCAACAACGTTGGCTTTTCCCGGGTGGTACTGTAAGGAAATATGATAGTCACTCATCAGCTCAAGCCATCTGCGCTGCCTTAAGTTCAACTCCTTTTGTGTGAAGACGTACTTCACGCTTTTGTGGTCAGTGAAGATTTCCACTCGCTCTCCGTACAAATAATGTCTCCACAGCTTCAAGGCGAAGATCACGGCTGCCAACTCTAGGTCGTGTGTGGGGTAGTTCTTCTTATGCGGTCTTAACTGTCGAGACGCATAGGCTATCACTCTCTTGTGCTGCTCTTAGACACAGCCTAGTCCTTTGTCCGAGGCATCACTATAAATGGTGAAACCTCCCAATCCCGAGGGCAAAGCCAAGATAGGAGCTGTCGTCAGCCTCTTCTTCAGCTCGTGGAACGCAGCCTGGCAGTCCTCTGTCCACATGAACTCTACGTCTTTTCGAGTGAGCCTAGTAAGCGGCTCTGCAATCCGAGCGAAGTCTTGCACGAATTTTCGATAATACCCTGCTAATCCTGTGAGACTCGTCTCACAGTATCGATATTTATATACGGATATGTATTTTGTATTGTATTTCGTATTTTCTCGGTTTTCGGAATGCTTAAATTTTTTTTCCCAAATTATAGATTTTCTTCTTGGCCGGTATACCGACAGTGTACCGGAGTATACCGACGGCATACCGCTCGGACAGATTTTCCACATTTTAGATATTTTCGATTTCAGATATTTTTGTGAATTGTGTTTCCGATATTTTTATGAATAGTGTTTTGGATATTTTGATGAATAGTGTTTAGATATTTTCGTGAATAGTATAGATGCATTCTATTATCCAATGGACAATTGGTTTTCTTTCAATGGCTAGGATTGACCTAGAATGTGACATGGATCACGATCCAACGGTCACGATTAATTCACCCTATCTATATATATCCTATGAGTTTCTCTCTCCTCTCTCTTTTCTTTCCTTCACCATTTCCCCTTCACTCTCTTCTCTCTTCCTCAAGCTTAGGAAGGCTTGGCCTTGAGGCCTAGAGTGTGGTTTCGGAACCCCTCTTGGTGGTGGAGTAGAAGATTAGGCTCGGTTACTAAAACCTAGGCAAGTACATCTTGCTCAAAAGTGACATGACCATGCTAAAATTTTGTTTTTCTTAAAAATTAAAATTTTATTGTTCTATAATTTGCTCCTCTAAATTATTAACATGTTTAGTATATAGCACTTTTGGTTTTGATCGACAGTATTACGTAGATCTGAGTTTCTAGATATGATTTTTGAGTATTTTAAAGTTTTGATCTATCAAATGTTTTAATTTATGAAAACTAATACTTCCATGTTGTAGGAAATTCAATTCTATTCAATTTTTACTTTTGAAAGTCTGAATTTTGATTTAAAATGAAGTTTTTATGGCCGAAATAAGTTTTACCGAAAATCTGAATTTTGTTGCTGTTTGAAAAAACGGTATACCGCCGGTATACCGCAGTATACCGCCGGTATGCCGGTTTTTGCACCAGAAACCTTCTGTCTTTAGCCCGGTATACCGCCGGTATACCGCAGTATACCGCCGGTATGCCGTTTTTGCACCAGAAACCTTCTGTCTTTAGCCCGGTATACCGCCGGTATACCGCAGTTTACCGCCGGTATGCCGTTTTATGCTGTTTTAGGCTGTTTTTGTCCGTTTTTGTCCGTTTTTGTCGGTTTTTGATATTCTCTAGATTGTAATGGACTCTTAACATGATTAGATGACCTTGGATAGTTAAAGAATGATTGTACACTCTATATATATGGTACATGCTTATGTTCACGTATTGTTCTATGTCCAGATTATAGATAGTGGCCTGTCATGGTGCACTCCAGATTACTGTATATGCCTAGCTCAATTCAGTGGATCATAGTAGCGCACTCATGACTTGATTTTCTTATTGATTTCTAGACCCGAGATATGAGTACATGTTCTTTCTTGACACCGTGGATATAGCTTGTTGAATGTTAATATATTGCATCTTGGCACTGGACAATCGAGTGTGAGTATTGTTCTGTGTACCACGTGATGTTAGTACGGGGATGTTCGTAAGTGATAACTTACGAATTACTCGTACATAACACATGTCATCTTAGGAAATTCTTGAGTGTCCACGACTTGAGAACTTGACATGAATATGATAAGGTAAATGACTAGTAAATTCAAGTAGATCATTGTAGGAGGAAATTCGTACTACCAACCCCGAGCTCCAAGGGCCCCATGAGGCATGGCTCAACCCTGCTAGGCAAGGGCTCCATGACCTACCAAGTTTGTATGTATTGATATACGATCGAGTCACATGTCGTGCCGGGTTGCGGTACAGTCAGTTATATGTTTTCTTTTACAAGTTTATGATATGGTTGTTCATGTTACAAGTCTAGACACGTTTCATCTGCCAGCAGTCTTGTTGGGCAATAGATGTACTACTCGTACCCCTGGACATCCGGGTATCTGCAGTCAGGTAGTTGCGAAAATCCTCAACTTGCATACTAGTAATTAGGATTGTGATAACCCTAGCTAGTTAATGATAGCAAGCCGTAGGTAATGATTGGCCGTGCACTTTTGATTGTGTGTTACTTTATATGCTCTTGTGTCAGTGAGTGGCCAGAGGCTAAGTTCTGCTAGGAAAAAGATCTGTAACCCCGGTCCTTGTTTGGTTTAAGGGTTGTAGCTCCGATTCCTAGTAGTTCCTAAACCTTTTGTTGTTCATCGGATTATTCTGTTCCATAGCTATATTGTTCAGTATTTCCATTCAGTTATTTATATTCTTGAGATACGTGCATTGGTACCGCACTAGTCTCGATCCGCATTATTTACTTCTGTCATTATGTTATTGTGTTGTTGTTGGGTTTTGTCATGCACCTCGAGCTTCCTTGTGGTACTTGATATTTGGGGCCTGACCCCACTGGTTTTGCATGGCCAGGTTCTATAGTTGATCACGAGGATCTACCGTCTTCTCCTCCGGATGGTTCGCACTCAGAGGACCGACATGGATTAGCGAGTGGGTTACCTTTATTTCCTACTTTATCTTGTACTTTCATTTTGTGGTGTATTAGCCAAGGACATATGTTAGTCCTTATTTTTGGGTTTTGTTCCCTCCGTCTTAGTACGACATTGATGTATATTCTGGACAGCTGCTAGTTGTACATTTACGTACCTTTTGTATTGATATATCTTATATTATGTCAGCTCTCATGATTATGTATGTACTTGTGTTTGGGACGCCTTACCCATCTCATATATGATTTACTCTTTATTGCTTCTTATGTTGATTGGATTGTGATAGGAATTGTTCGACCTTAGGAGTCGTCAGTGGCATGCTAGAGTCCACCCACTTGTCTTCTAGACAGCTTTTACCGTATCTCGGGGTACTGGCGTACTCTGATATACGTAGCTGGCTTTGTCTCGCCCCCGATCTCCAGTATTCTAGTTCTGGGGCGTGACAAATCCCAAGAAGCTTCGTATCTCTGCCACCGTAGTCGTAATAGTCCAAGCTGCCACAGCTGTAACCTTCTTCGGGTCGACAGATATACCGTCGTCTGTCACCACATGACTAAAAAACTTCACCTTGTCTAAGAAAAACTCACATTTTGAGAGTTTTCCATAGAGCTTCAACTTTCTGAGGGTCTATAGCACGATCCTCAGATGCTCCTCATATTCTTCCGATATTTTCGAATAAATGAGTATATCATCGATAAACACCACTATGAACTTGTTAAGGTACGGATGGAATAACTTGTTCATCATGTTCATGAAGACTACCGGGGCGTTGGTTAACCCGAACGGCATCACCATGAACTCGTATTGTTCGTACTTGGTCCGGAAGGCAGTTTTCGGTATATCTTCCTTTTTCACCTTCAGCTGATGGTAACCCGACCTCAAATCTATCTTTGAGAATACCAGTGCGCTGCTCAACTGATCGAAAAGATCGTCAATCCTCCACAACGAATACTTGTTCTTGGTAGTATGATTGATCAAGGTTCGGTAGTCGATGCACATTCGCACCGTACCATCTTTTTTCGGAACAAAAAGGACAGGAGATCCCCATGGTGATGAACTCTCTCTGATGAACCCCTTCTCTAGCAATTCATCGATCTGCTTCTTCAATTCTTCAGCCTCCTTGTTGTTGATCCGGTACACCAGTTGCGCCGTTGGTTCTGCGCCTGGCACCTGATCAATATCAAACTCGATGTTCCTATATGGCGGCAATCCCGGTAAGTCCTCAGGAAAAACGTCCATGAACTCCGTGATGATGGGATGCGGTGCCTATCCCTCCTGAATTATAGCTCCGCAAAAACCTTCACTCTGCTGCTCTATCGGTCCTCTAGTGAACTCGAATACAGACTCCCCGGGAGAACTGAATACCACACATCCTCGGTGCAGTCTATACTGGCAAAATTCTTACTCAACCAATTCATACCTAAGACGATATCGAAACTCGGTAGTGGCATTACGAGTAAGTTGGCGTACAACTCTCTACCTCCCAAGGTGATGTGCCGTCTCATGCAAATATCCTTGACTAGGATAGTGCCTTCGCCAGTCATAATTTTGCAACTACCACCCAAAGGTACAGATGCTATACTATGCTTAAATACAAAAGCTACAGAAATAAAACTGTGGGACGCACCCGAATTAAACAAAGATATAGCGGAGAAAGAATCGAGAAGTATGGAACCTGCTATCACATCTGGTGTAGGTTCGGGCTCCTCAATAGCCATGGAAAAGGCTCGGCCCTGCTGGGGGGCTCCCCTCTGCTGGTGTTGCAAGAATTGCTGTTGCTGGTTAGGGAGCGGTGGACCTCACGGCTGTGTGGCGGCTGGTGGTCTAGCTGGTCCTCTCAGTGCTGGAGCTGTCTCACGTCCTGCTCGGTCGGAAGCCAGTGCGCAATCCTTCAGATAATGGAAATGTGATCCGTAGTATAAATATGATCCCAGTCTCTGTCTGCAGTCGTCCCAAATGTGTTCGGTCCTTCCGTAAAATGTATAATACGGGGCCTGCTGGAACTGTCTCTGTGGCTGCTGTGTCTGAGCTCTGGCCGGGCCTTAGTTCTGCTGATGTGCTGGGGCTCTACCAGTGGACTGGAATTGTTGCTGGTGCTGGAAGGTCCTTGACTGTACTTGTGGACGCTTCGCCTGTGTTTGTTGATGGTTGCCTCCGCCAAAAGTGTCTCCACTCCTCTTCGGCCTATAATTCAGTTCTTCCTCTACTGCTTGGGCGACCTCCAGAATCTTCTCGTAGGTAGTGGCTCGGCTGGAGGCGATAGCTAGACGAATCTCGTACGATAATCCTTTTCTGAATCTTCTGGCCTTACTCTCCGAGGTGTTGACCATACTCTCTGCGAAATGGCTAAGACGAGAAAACTCTGCAGTATACTCATCAACGGTGAGATTTTCCTGCTCCAAATGCTCGAACTGGCTCACCAATGCCTCTCGTGCTACATCGGGGTAGAATTTTTTCTTGATATCTGCTTGAATTCTTCCCAAGTCACGTCTGGAGCAGCAAATCGGGGCTCACCTTGGTACCACGTCCATGCGATGTTGAAAAGTTGTCCACTAGTTGTCTCCACCTTTAGATCTTCTGAGACGTGGGCCATCTTTAGGTATCGCTCCATGTTCTCCAACCACTCATCAGCGTAAATAATACCCTCGCTCCCATGGAACTCTCTGGGCCTGAGGTCCATGAAGTTCTTGGACGTCCCAGGGCACGGTTGGTGGGCCTCCCTTTGTTGAAGGGCCTCTCGCAAAGTATCGTAAAAGATATTGGCCTGCCGTTGGAAAATACCTAGGAGTGTAATATTGTCCAGTGCCGGTGGCAGGGGCAGAGTAGGTACCGGGTACATCGCTGGCACTAGTTGCGTGGTAGGTACTGGGTACACGTAGGGTGCCTGCTGCATTATGGGAGCTGGATACATGGCTGGCGTTGTATGCATCATCGGTGCTGGATAGACTACTGGTGCTGAGTGCATGGTATGTAGAACAGGTGCTGGAGGAGGGATGGGTGCTGGTACTGGAGTCTGCGGAGGGAACTGCGGTGGTGGTGGAATGTCGTCCCAGTGGAATCTCGAGTACTGCGACTGGGCCGGATCGTCCAGGTGAGTAAGTTGGCCTCCCTGCGTTGGTGGGTTCCCGTTGGTGAAAAACTCGCCAACTGCCGGTGGAGTGTTCAGTCCAGCGTTGTTCCTGTCTTGCGAATCCATTGGCTGAAAACAAAGAAAATCATTAGACGATAAAAAGATTCAAACAGGATGCATAAGGGTACTTGAAGTCGAATATAGAAGTCAATAACGCAGTTTCAACGTTGGGAGACGGTCCTTAGGTTCCTGTTCCTATTCCTAGTTGTAGGCCCGCAGTAGTACAACTAACTTAAGTACTACCACGGTTTTGCTGTCTTTGCGAAAAGTTGACCTGCATGGGCCACAATAAAAACGTGTCACGACCCTCACCCAATATTTGGGCATGAACCGTGTACACGCCCAGCCTACGCCGCAGAGTCGGCAGTAGAACGCTGTAATAATATGATGAACAACCACACAATAAAAGATATACCATAAGAAAATTCAACAACTCCACATCTCAACTCAGCATTTAAAAGATAAAAATAAATAAACTGTCTCATAATAGAAATGTATGAAGTCTCAAGCCAAAGAAATCTCAACTATATGTCTCAAAAGTCAACTCTAATATCCAGTACAATGTCTCAGTACTAACTGAAATATCTAAGAAAGTGCAGCAGGATCAGATGCTGCGTACTTCTCCTGATAAGCAAAGTCCGTCTCCACTGTATCTCCCAAATATGGGCCGTACTTGTCAGGGCACACGACCTCTTCGTAATCACCTAAAATTTGTTTGGTTACCTAGTCAGGATGGAATGAGTACAATTCACTGAATGCAGTTTCAATATATAAAAATGATAATATAATAGTGGTTAGCCTTTAGACATATGATTTAGAAAATAAATGAAAAAAACAGGATAAAACTAAATACCGAAAGTAGTAAATGAAATACAAGAAAATACTCACCGACTGATCGACTGAAGTACCTTTGATATGTGATCGGTCTTGGGATAATTACACGACACTGTCTAAAATATCTACACTTTTAAAGTAACACTGTCTACACTGTATACTGCAATAAAGAAATACTGCCTACACTGTATACACGGTATAAGGTCAGATCACACATCTTTGGTACTTTACCTCTCTTGACAACAAAAATATAAGTAATATAAGAGACTAAAATCATATCTCTACCGACTAACAATGATGTATAGTAAAGATCAATACTGAAAACAAGTAATAAATTGTACTCGTCTGACGTCCCGGGCTGTTGGCACTGGTCAGAGTCCAAATCGAGATCCAAATAACCTATTTAAGGAATCACAGAGTCAAGACACAATTTGATATAAAAGGTTGTTGTTCTATCTAAATTTTGCTTTATTGGTTTATTATCTCCATTCCTTTATCCTTCTTACTTGTATTATTAGTCAGGAAAATAGCCTACTTGTTAATGTGTTTATACCCCTTTGGTGGACTCATTTTGCATATGTCTCTAATTGAGGTATGCTCATATAACAGGTATGGGCTCTAAGTGAATTACTTAGTATGTGCTCGCATCCCATTGTACATGTAGGTTTAACAAACCTTAATCCTCCTCCAAACTGGTTACAGGAAACCAGGGTGTTCCCATAGCTTGTACCCATTTGGTACAAGGAATTTGTGTGACAGTATTCAAAGGGTAATAGGGAATACACATATTCTATACCCCATCTATTTGTTGACACCCTTATTACAATGTCGGTTTATACTCTAACTCTTCCTTTATTGATGCTACCCCATGTTCAGGTTCCTGCCTTAACAGCACAATAGGATTCCTGAATTATCTGTACTCAAGTTCCTGTATATGAGGTAAATGGCCCTTAGTGACATTGCCTATCTGTACAAGGACTCTCGAACCATCCCTATCCTGATGTTTAAAGGGAAACTACAGGTTATCTTCTAATGGGTTCTCGATCTGCTGACTTTTGGAAACAAGGTTTAATTCAAGTATCCTCTATCATAACTGATACCACATTTGCGCAGGTTGTCATTTAACAGCCGGTTACTAAGATGGAATCCTCTACCATAAATTTGTGTATCTAAACAAGGGAGGTACTTAACTACTAGTTCATGGTTTTACCACTTAACCCAGGACATGTACCAAGTGTCTGTGTCAATACTGTTATCAAATGGTTAATGATACAAAAGGAATTTCATGTGGCAGTATTAAGAAGTTCATGGAGGTTAAAGCTATCTTAATTACTATTAGGACCCTGTGCTTTAATGACAGCTATACCTAGTGTCAATTGCTACCATATACATTATATTGGTGTTAAAGAGAATCCATGCTTTTAGAACCGGATACTCAAGTATGTGTATGATACCAAGTAGTGTCGAATACAGTTATGAAGTTGCTTTCTCCTGATTTCAGGGTTCGATTTGCCTATGTTACTCATGGTACACAGTTGAACTTCATATCGGGACTGATACTAGATCACCCGAGTGTCGTTTAGGACTCATAATCTCAGGTTTTGACTTGGGTTCAGTATCAAATCTGAACTAGAATAACATGGGTATCAGTCTAAATCTAGTATCTCGATTTATTCGATTTCAGCCACCCTTGGAACTCAATTTACATTGCTCCCTGTTTTCCTGATAAATTTCAGTATCCACCCTGACCCAGGTCGGACACAATGGCTTTATCGACTGGTCTTGCCCCACTAACTCCTCGTGATGCTCGAAGTAGCATCATGTAGGATACGGTATCCGATACCTACATTACGCTTGCTAATCCCTCTTAATCCTAGTTATTCTTTGAAAATGGCAGGAACTTGTGGATTAGAAATTTAGAAAACTACTTACTTGAGTCGGGGTGGCACTCGGTGCTGTTCCTTGGCTCCCCTTTTTGCTATTGTTTGCTCTTGATATATGAATGAGAGGTTTATTAGGGTTTAGTCGGTTGCTTCCCTTCCCTTTTATACCCAAAATTTAGATAGGATCAAAGGAGGAGATGGATGTAGGAAAAGGATTTAAACTAGGATTCTGATTTCTCAAATATGAATGAACTCCAAATCCGTGTACAACAATCCCAGGTTCAGGAAATCCGAATACTAACAGTATTCTTGATTTAAATTGGAAATCTTACACATAAGACCTTTAAACTTGGGGTCTTTGCAAGAAGTAATATCCCCTCTATTCACTTTGTATATAATTATATTAATGAATTACTATGTATCTAAAATTTGTAGATAGATATATAGTAAAATAATTGGGGCTTACATACGTTACGTGTCTCTTGTCGTCTTTGTAGGTAGATATGATGATCTATCTGTCTGTGTGTGTATGAAAGAATAATCCTTCTATTTATAGGCAGCAGACTGGTCTGCTCATGCGCGCATATGTACGATGCACCTGTACATGGGAAGACCAAGTGGCTGATGCTGTAGGGCATATGGACGATGTGCCCTAAGTTGAAGCTGAATATTGTTTGAACTGCACCGTTGGGTTACGGTAGAGCTGACATGTGGCAGTTACGAAGATTCGACCGTTGTTGATATCTTGGGTGGTTAGCACCCATTCACAGGCATAACTGAGTCAAGTGACATGTGGCGCGTGTTCATGGCTCAATGATCTCGGATTTGGAGGAGTGTGATCTGTCAAGATGTGCCTAGGATCTGGCGTATGGGGCACCTTGGTCTATGACTTTCAGAGGTCACAGACAAGTCTGGACGCATGGCTTCTGAGGCGCATACAGAGCTTCGAGTGCATGGATGTGGAAGCGCATGCACAGACTTAGCTTCTGTCTTTTGGGATCATGAGTAAGTCAGGAGCACATGTCTTTTGAGGTGCATATTGCTGGGTGCAAGGCAGTGGAGGCGTATGCAGGGACTTAACTTCTTTTATTTGGGATCATGAGTAAGTCGGGAGCCCATGTCTTTTGAGGCGCATATAAATTGTTGGGTGCATTACTGTGGAGGCGCACTACTTCTGTCTTTTGGGATCATGAGTAAGTCGGGAGCGCATGGCCTTTGAGGCACATGAAAATTGCTGGATGTATGGCTGTGGAGGTGCTTGCAGGGACTTAACTTCTGTCTTTTGAGATCAGGAGTATGTCGAGAGCGCATGGCTTTTGAGGCGCATGCAAATTGTTGGGTGCATGGTTGTGAAGGCGCATGCAAGTGATCGGTCGGCCACGTGGAAAAGCACAGCTATAGCCGACAAAATCAATTAAATACTGACATCCGTGGCTCTTCGTTTTCTGCAAAAAGTGGTCGACCGTTCAGTCTTCATGGAACATGCTATCGACTTTGTCACATAGCATTAAATGCTTGATGGGTGACGAGTTGAAGTGGGCGTATTTGTTTGTGCCCCACTAGGCGCATGGGTCTATGTCCTATTGGGCACATCGGTACGGAGCACATGAGGCTGTCGGCTCATCTGCCGCATGGCGCATGCTTATTTGCTCGTCTGTTGAGTTCTTCGAGGCGTTAATGGCTATTTTGACTTGGTTGAATATGAAGAGACAGATTCATCGTCATAAATGCAAATTCATTGCAAGAATATATGGAGACTGCCACTTAGCGCATGGGCGAAGTTTGCCCCGGCCTATAAATAGCTTTTGTGAAAAGTTTTGTTTCTCATTTCACTTAGCTTTCCTTCATGGAGATGAACTCGATCGGTCCCCTGCCTTGGCGAGTTGATGATAAACTTCTTCCGAAGACGAAGATGTGTCGAGTTAGTTTTTTCATCATCGGCCCTGTTTTCATATAAGAATGTGAAAGTGCCTATTGCATCCAAATATCGGCATCGTCGTGTCCTAACACAGGTTGAAGGTGGCTGTTGCATCCAAAGATTGGGCAGTCGTGCCCCGATTAATGTTATGCTGGAAGAGCCGCAGGTCAGGGCTATCGTGTCCCGATTTGGTTAGGCTAAAAGAGCCACTCCTCCTGTTAGAGTGCTCGTATGCTAACGAGAAAGTGATTCGCTCTGACAATGCATGGGGATGCGCCTACGCTGATTTGTTGCAATGATGCGCCTGGCTATAGCACTTGAGTGATGCGCCTGGCTGTACGTTGAAGTGATGCGCCTGGCTGTAGCACTTGAGTAATGCGCCTGACTGTAGCTTTTAGGATTTTCTTTCTCTTTTGTAAAAGAATTCTCCTTTGTAAAAGACATGTAAAGCCCCATTTATATGTCTCTACTTCCTCGCTATTTTATGCTGTGCCAAGTATTTTGTTCCTGACGCATGTTGATTTCTGGCACATGAGAGTTAGGGCACATAGGAGTTCTGGCCTTAGATGCGCCTGAAATTCCATGCTTCTACAAGACCCCCTTCAAAGTTTTTAAAAATTTCTGCCAAATTTTGGAATACTTTGAACAAAAAGCATGGGTAGTCGTCCGGGCACATGTCTTCGTCTGGGCGTATGGCTCTTCTGTGCGCATGAGCGCTTCGCGTATTGCTGTTGGGGTGCATGTTCTTCTCAGTTTTAATGTAAGAAGATAACTCCTCGAATTTTGAAAGATTACTAATAATCTTTTGAAAGATATGCAACCGTCAGTTTTACGAGACCCGAAGAGTTTTTGCTGATGTCAGCCTTTATCAGTTCACGCACATGGCTCATGCCTATAAATAGGTGGTTGGGAAGGAGAGAGAGAGAGAGAGAGAGTCTTCTACTTTTGTTTCCTCCTTATCCTTCTTCCGCTAGAGTCTTCCGAAAACCCTAGCTTCTTTAGAAAGATGGCTCCTAAGACTCCCCGCGGTGGTGCTGGCCAAGGAAGGGGCAAGGGCAAGGAGCCCGTGGTGGTCGATGTGGAGGATATCCCCGTCTTCGCAGCGACGATCGCCGACGTTCGGCCGACGGTGATCGGTGGTTGATCCTCTTGCTTGGTGTTTTCACTTCATTGTAACACTGTTGGGGCGCGTAGGTGTGACTAAAATGAGTCGCATCCCCATTGACACGCCTGGGCTTCCCATCGCTGACACGCATAGACTTTGTCCTGATGATGCACCGAAGATTCCTTTACTAATGCGCATGGACTTAGGTCCTGATGATGCATCGAAGCTTCTTTTGCTGACACGCATGGACTTAGGTCCTGATGATGCACCGAAGCTTCTCTTCAAATGTGCCTGGGCCTCGGTCCTGTTTGTGCGCCTTTGGTGAGATTCTATATATGCGCATGGGTTTCGACTCTATTGATATGCTAGATTCTTGATGCGTCTCATATGCTTGTTTTGAGCTTCTAAGTCTTTTGCTAACTTTTTTTTATTCTGTTGCAGTATCGATGTCGAAGGCGGAGGCTATCGTAAAGGAGGAGATACTGCCTCTCGTCAAACAAGAGCCGGTGACCGTTAAGGAGGAGGTGTTACCAAAGGTTGAGGTCAAGGAAGAACCGATGACCATCAGGGAAGAGATTGCTCCTAAGGTTGAAGTTAAGGAGGAGTCACCATCAGAGAGTAGTAGCATCAGGACTGACCATTTGTCACGACCCGCACCCTAGAGTAAGGGCACGAGAGGTGGGTACGTCTAGCCTACAACGCAGTGTCGGCGGTAGAACGCCGTCCTAGGTCAATCATCTAACAATATATAAGGTACCTGTACAGTATATACACTCCGAATGGAGGTGACATAGCAAATACAGTCTCAATCACATCTAAGGTAGAATACGATAAATAGATAAATAGATATGAAAGGAAATGAATCCACAGAGATACAATCAGATAGAAGTCTAAGTGTCTAAGATAATTCATATCCAGATAACATCTTAAAATCTCAATACAATAATCTAGAATAAATACAATGAAAGACATCCAAGACTAAGGGAGTTTCATCCACTGCTAAGGGATCCTGGTGCTGGTCCAGGTCACAACAGTCCTCTAGGGTAGTCCCTTAATATGTGGAACAGAACGCCTCAGTCTCGTCCTCTGTAATATTTTCAACAGGTCCAGTCAGGACAGGATCGAGAACAGTACATCTCAACAAGTCATAACAGGTTAGGAAATATGAACATGCTAGAAAGTAAGATACAAGAAACTGAAAGAACAACATGATGTAAAAGAGAGACTGTAGGTAAATAGCTACAATATATAAGAGAACTATTAGTGCTAGTGATTTAGAGTACAAGACGGTTATGTAAACGGCCTGATATTGTACACAAGTAATCTACAGAGGTTATACACGAGTAATCTAGAAGATTGAATACATAACCACTTCTACTCCTCTGCCCCAATCAATACACAAGGATCCAGCCAAGTTATGTTATTGCACACGAAGTATAGTTGTACACGATGATCATGTGAGCACATGAGTTTACACGATTTCATACGATTTGTAGACGAATAACACGAACACAAGGAGTACACGATGCTCATGATAAAGTACACGAACATGAAATACCCGATGTATCCGCTAATAGGATAACATCGCACGACAAGATCCATATAGTACTAATCCTTGTTACCAACATGTCAGTATCAAGTAAAGTAATCTAAAGGAGGAAATATAATCCTAAACAAGATATAAAATGATCAGAGAATGTACTCGTCCGGTATCTTGAATATCTGAAGAGAATCTACTGTCCGAGGAGTGGTGTCTGTCTCCTATAGAACAGTACAAGTCACTACATGTCCAAAATAGTAAAGTAGACTGCTACAATGCATCTACATGATGTTTGGGGTCAATCTAGGCTAAAGTCAACCCTTGGTCAACTCTAGTCAACTATACTAGTCAAACTAGGCCAACTAGGTCAAGCCTAACCCAAACAAGTCTCATTAGGCCTAGCCATGTCTATCCTAGCATACACACACAATACAAGGTCACACAAGTCATCAACACTCATCATTGGTGTATACATGCCATACACACAGGCTATGAGTCATGGGCTATAGGCCATAGGCTATATCACATATAGTCTATTCTCACATATTTCACACATTAAATATATATCTAATTTATATAATTAACATACACATATACATATAGGCCATATTATAATATATCACATATATAGAGTGATAGGGAGAGGCACACGTGTATATGTGTCTATGTGACAATATGTGTGTGTGTATTTGAATGTGATACAATAGCTATAGCTAATAGGTGCAAGAATTTGTGAAGTGTGTGGATAGGGTGTAGTGAAATGGAAACCTGTAGGGTGTTAGCTAACAGTGTATGTGTGTGTAATAACAGAGCTATCATGTGTAATGGACGACAGGGAAAATCAGTAAATAGTTGGTTAAACTCAGGTTTTAAGTGATGTATAAACTGACAGCACTATAGTTACTAAGTGTCAAAGTGATTCACATATATGTGTGTGTGTACAGGGAGACTGATACCATGTAATGTGTCAAGGTGTCAATGTGTGTTCAGTTGATAGTTAAAAGACAGGGGTTGTAGTGTGTGACAAAAATAGTGATGCAATAAGGGTGTTGTACAATCTCAGGAATTACAAGTTCTTAGGAATTCGATTTAATCTCAGATTTCCATTCAAAAGAAAGTTAATACACATAGCAGTTCTAGCCCAATTCGAAAACCAAATCTTGTATTAATACCAAACCAATCATGAACCATCCATAATAGGTAACTAAAACACATGTAGACGAGTTAATATGGTGGTTAAGACATCACAGAACCATTTAGAAATAAAATCAAAATCATAAATCCGAAAACAGTACTCAGCGTATCAGTAAAAATGGGAAATGCTATTTCGAAATTCAAAAAACATGATAATAATCTAAAATAATGGTTGGTAACTAATCCCACACACGTGCACGTGTCTCACAAGTCATCTCGTGTCCTGGAAAAGCAGGACACGACGTGTCTTAGCTCACGAACACCACAGACACGCTGTACATAGACTGCATCATGCACACGTGCACGCGTGTCCAGCACATGACACAGGCCACATGGGGACACGTGGCCGTGCACACGTGTACGCCAGGGGTAGGACTACCCTACTGACACCCTATACCGTGTCCTAGACATGTGTCGTGTCATTGCCAGCTGCGTCAGTGACAGAATTCGCGCGGTTCAGCCTGCTCGCACGATCAGTACGGAGAGGAGAACTCCTCGTACACGCAACCATCTGAGCTCAAATTTTGGAAGACCCATGTCAGTCAATGCCTTGACATCCTTCCAAAATTTTGCGTGTCCTCGTATCCTATACAGTAAGAAATTTACCCCGAGTGGCAGGACACTGTGCACGGTTCAGCCACAGCGTGTTCGTGTCCTCGTGTGGACACGACACGACTCCAAAAATAGAAAATGAGGACATGAATCATTAAGCAAACCCTAGATCTAGGATTTTATTCAAAAACATATGCAAAAATAGCAAACAAAAAAGGTTTGGGCATTTCATCAAATACCTTGATCTACACAATGATACGTGTCCGATACGGATACGAAACTTAATGCAAACGACACCAAACTTCTACTGTAGCTAGGGGACACCTAGATCTAGGCTACCATGCAATAAAATCAGAATAAAAATAGAATTAGAGGGGTTTACCTATAGGTTGCAAGAATCAAGAAAAAGCCCCAAATCAAACCGTTCCCGTTGCTATCCAAATCTTCCAAATTGCTCTAGAACTGAAATTATTCCTCAATAACAGTAAGTAGGGGTTAATTAGAATCATATGCAAAAAATTTGGGTCAAAAAGGATTAAAAATGATTTTATTAGGAATTTTTGAAAGTGGAGATTCATCTTTCTTTCTAAAACTTGGATGAGCACAAATGAGACAAGAAATAGTCATTAGGACATTAAATAGGGGGGGGTTCATCTTGTGGCTGGCCACTTAGGGTTAGGTTAGGGTTAGGGCTTCATGCTACGGGCCACGGACTTAAGTCATAAGTCATGAAGTGATTAAATCACAAGTCATGAATTAAAATCATAAGTCATGAAATGATTTCACTTAATCTTAATTCCCTATTTCAAAACTAGATTCTAAGTGACTAGAATGGGTTAAATTAAGTTAGACTAGGGTCACCATAGCTAGGGTTAGCTTCTAGGCTAGTCTAGAAAGTCTCAACAAGTCAAAGTCAAAGATAGGAATCACCAATTCAATAAATTAATTAAAAATTCAAAAATTCCCCAAATGACCAAAATACCCTCAAGCTAAAATATGGTAGTGACAAATCTATCCTTCATAAAATAATTTCATCCTCAAAATTAAAAGGCGAAACTATACTGATGAGAAGGATAGATAATCATACCTCAGGGTCCAAATTGATATGGGTATCGCTCACGCATCTCATCCTCCCGCTCCCAGGTAGACTCTCATGGAGAATGATACCTCCATGCGATGCGAACCAAGGGTATCACCTGGTTTCTCAGCACCTTCTCTCGGCAATCCAGAATCTCCGCAGGCTGCTTTAGATAACTGAGAGTAGGTCCCACCTCAATCTCCGAATGATCAAGTACGTGGCTAGGGTCAGCCACATACCGTCTCAACTATGATACGTGGAATACGTTGTGGACACCCACTAGTATAGGTGGCAAGTCTAGCTTGTAAGCCACTTCACTGACCCTCCCGCTGATCACGAAAGGTCCGATGAAGGGCGGGCTAAGCTTCCCTGCTCTACCAAAACGTATGGTACCACGAGTCGGTGATATTCGCAGAAAAACCATATCTCCAACCTAATCACAAACAAGGTCTCAAGTTACTAAGTAATCAAACATGATCAATCAAAACAAAATAAAATAACAACCTACTTCTAATCATATTCTAATTTGTACCTCAAACTCCAACGGCCTCCGGTGGCTATCGGTCCAGTGCCAATGTCTGTCCTGTGCCACGCGAAGTCTGTCCCTGATGAGCTTCACCTTCTCGACTGTGTCAACAACCATCTCAGGTCCCAATAAGGCTCGCTCTCTAACATCATCCCAAGATAAGGGTGTACGACATCTACGCCCGTACAGAGCCTCGAAAGGTGACATCTCAATGCTGGCCTGATAACTGTTGTTCTAAGCAAACTCTACCGAGTGTAGATGATCCTCCCAGGAACCTCCAAAATCTAAGACGCACGTCCGCAGCATGTCCTCGAGCGTCTAAATAGTCCTCTATGACTGTCCGTCCGTTTGGGGGTGGTATGCAGTACCAAACTTGAGCTGAGTGCCCAAACTAGTCTGCAGACTCCTCTAGAAATGGGAAGTAAAGCGACTATCCCGATCTGAGACAATGATGACTGAAATCCCATGAATCCTGACAATCTGTCGCATGTACATCTCTACAAACCTCTATGTAGACGTACCCACCTTGAATGGCAAAAAGTGGGCCAATTTGGTCAACCTATCAACGATGACCCAAATCGTGTCTTTCCCTTCTGGTGTATGCGGCAACCCAGATACAAAATCCGTCGTGATATGCTCCCACTTCCACTCTAGAATGGACAATGGCTGCAATAATCCTCCTAGCCTCTGCCTCTCTGTATTGACCTGCTGACAGACCAAGCATCTAGCTGCAAAGCGAGCTACCTCCCGCTTCATCCCATTCTACCAGACTTGCTCTCTCAGATCCCTGTACATCTTGTTTGCAACAGGATGTATAGAGTACTGAGATCTGTGAGCCTCCTGCATGACCTGCTCCCTGAGCTCTCCACTAGGCACACACAGCCTGGAACCGTACGTCAAAGTGCCATCATCTACAAGAGAAAACTCGACATCCACTAGCCCTGCTCAAACCTGCTATCGGATACACCGCAGAGCAACATCCTCGAACTACGTCGACTTGATCCTCTCCATCAAGTCTGACTGTATCTGAAGGACCAACATCTGTATCTGAGCTCCAGACACAATCACCTCAATCCCTAGGCTCTCCAAGTCTGCAAACAAGTGCCGATCTATAGTCAAACACATGGCTGTTGGATACCTACTCAAGGCATCGACAACCATGTTGGCCTTCCATGGGTGATACTGTAGTGAGATGTCGAAGTCCTTTATCATCTCTAGCAACCTGCGCTGCCTCATATTGAGCTCTTTCTGTGTAAATACATACTTCAGGCCCTTATGATTTGTGAAGATCTCCACCCTCTCTCCATATAAGTAGTGCTTCCACAACTTCAGAGCAAAAATTACTGTTGCCAACTCCAGGTCATAGGTAGGGTAGTTCTTCTCATAGGGACGTAACTGCCTGAAAGCATAGGCAATCACCTTCCCATGCTGCTGCAAGACATAACCCAATCCCTTCCCTGAAGCGTCACTATAGATAGTGAATCCTCCTTAACCTGAAGGCAATGTCAGAATCGGAGCTGTCGTAAGCCGCTTCTTCAACTCATCAAAAGTAGCCTGACACTCCTCTAACCAAACAAACTCAGCATCCTTCCGGGTCAGCCTAGTTAACGGATCTGCAATCCGGAAGAAATCCTGTACGAACCTTCTGTAATATCCCGCCAGCCCCAAGAAGCTCCTGATCTCTGCTACTGAACTCGGCGCCTACCAATCCTCAACTGTTGTGATCTTCTTTAGGTCCACTGAGATACCATCTCCAGTCACCACATGACCCAAGAAGTCAACTCTGTCCAGGAAGAACTCGTACTTCGAGAGCTTGCCATACAGCCTCTCTCTCCTGAGTGTCTCCAGAACCACACTCAAGTGCTCTTCGTGCTCCTTCTCAGTCTTGGAATACACCAGGATATCATCGATGAACACCACCACGAACTTATCCAAGTACTGGTGGAACACCTTGTTCATCAAGTTCATAAATACTGTCAGTGCATTGGTCAGCCCAAATGGCATAACCAAGAACTCAAACTGTCCATACCGCATCCTGAAAGCGGTCTTCGAAATATCCTCCCTCCTCACCTTTACCTGGTGATAACCTGACCATAAATCAATCTTGGAGAAAACTCGAGCTCTGCTCAACTGATCAAAGAGATCATCGATCCGCGGTAGTGGGTATCTGTTCTTGATCGTCAGGATGTTGAGTGCCCTGTAGTCGATACACATCCGTACCGACCCATCCTTCATGGGTACAAAGAGTACCGATGCACCCCAAGGTGAAGAACTCGATCGGATGAAGTCCTTGTCCTGCAGCTCATCCACCTGCTTCTTCAGTTCCACCAATTTACTGTTGTTCACCCGATAGACATGCTGAAAAATCGGTTCTGCATCCGGAAACAATTCTATCGAGAACTCAACATCCCTGTCTGGTGTAAGTCCTGGCAACTCCTCCGGAAAGATGTCCATGAACTCTGCAATCAAGGGATATAGAGCCACCTGCTCCTCAACTGAAGCTCCGCAGAAGACTCCGCTGTCCTGCTCCGCCTGCCGTCGGGTGTACTCGAACTCTGGCTCTCCTGGCGCTCCAAACAATAATCTACCCCCTCGGTAATTAATGCTGGCGTGATGTCTGCTCAGCCAATCCATACCTAATACGATATCGTAGTTCGGTAGTGGCGTGACGAGCAGACTCACCTCCAACTCTCGGCCTCCCAAAATAACGCTCCGCCCTCTGCAAACATCACTCACAAGGATAACACAACCCCCGGTCGTGATCTTGCAGGTCCTAGGCAATGGCTCAGATACAAGACTGTGTCTAATAGCATATGATACTAACACAAAACTGTGGGAAGTCCCGTAATCAAATAGAGCGAAAGCTGGAATGGAGTCGAGAAGAACCGAAACTGCAATCAACTCCCCAACGGCCTCTGCATCCTCGGCCGCTATGGTGAAAGCTCGCCCCTGCTGACCTCTCCGAGCCTGCTGCTGATGCTGGAGGAACATCTGCTGCTGAATCTGCAGTGGTCCCTTCTGTTGGCCTACTGGAGCCTTGGCTGCTCCACCTCCTCCTGGTACTGGACGCATCGATGCTACTAGACAGTCTCTCATCTGATGGTCTGCTGATCCACACATCAGGCATCTCCCAAGCCTCTTCCTGCAGTCGTCCTACTTGTGCCCAGGCTTTTTGTAGAAGGTACAACTGATAGCCTGCTTGTCACTACCACATTTTAGTTTGAGGGTATTTTGGTCATTTTGTGACTTTTGAATTATTTAAGATTTTGATTAATTGGTAAATTTTAGATTATTTTAATAATATTTAAATTGATGTATTATGACTTTTTTATTTTTTATATTTTAATATTTTGGGAAAATTTTATATTTTTAATATTCTTTTTATTGGATTTGTTTAGTCGGGTTTGAGTTTCGTCTCGTTCCGACTTGTAGTGTGACCCGGATAGCTTAAACTCTAGATGGGACCCAATATTAAGTTAAGCATGGCCCATAAAACCCAACATTTAAGTTAGTTAGTTAGAGTAATTTTTATCATGTTAGAATGGTTAAGTTAGAGACTCAAAACTAGATCCTTTGACCCCAAACTTGAACCTAGTCTAGACTTAACCCTACGAGACTAGAGAGGGGCTATTAGGATATTTCTCATTAGCCCTAATAGGCTCTTTATGGCAGCAACCTTAAGGGGAGAATGATTCATTTCATTTAATACAATATTGCATCTTTTATTTTTCTTTTGTTCTTCCCTAATTTTAGAGAGCCTTCCCTTTGATTTGATCTCCAAATCAAATCATTCCTTCACCAAATCTTTTCTCAATCATTCCCATTCTCCAAGGGAAGGGTACGACCAAGGATTGGAAAAGAAGTGCAAGGAGGAGTGTCCACTTTGAGGGATCTTTGTATCGGAGCCGTGTCCTAAAGGATTTTATTGGGATTCCACTCCCAATAGGTAAAACCCATCCTCTAAATCAATTTTTTTTGCATAAAAATTAGTTTTGAATCTGTATGATCCATCCTCGTGCATGTGACCCCTTTAGATTCAAATTTGAGGCCATTTGGAGCTCTCTTAAGGATTTTAGATATGTGTCTTGTGTCCTACTTGATAGATCCCAAATTAGGACACCCCATGTGTATATATGTATGATAATAGTTTAAATAGATATTTAAATTCAATTTTAGAATGGTTAGAGAGTGTATTGATCTTAGTTAGGATGGTTAGAATGAGTTTCTATGTTGGTATCCAAGTATCTCAGCCTACATGTGTTTCTTTTGTCCAAAATAACTCAAATTTGTCATAATATTCATCCACATTTTTATTAACCAAAGCAACTTAGAAATGTCATAACTTTTAGCATTGAACTCTGTTTAATCACCCATTTTTCTCTTAAAAGAACCGTATCGAAGTTAGCTTTCCAAATATATATTTTCATAAGCCAAAATCGTTTTGGAACTTTTTGTAAAATTATTTGAGTGACAGTTGTCCGAAAGACAAACGCGTTTCAGTATTTTCACGATTTTGGGTGCTTACGAACACAAAAATGCGATCCGTTTGAAGTTACGGAAAGCTAACACGAAGGGCTACGATATACTTTAATCCTAGAATTTAGTGAAGGCCCAATTGATACAATATTGGTTTAAGTAGAAGAGTGACTATACGATATAGACATTTTGTGTAACCTATGAGCCTATGTAGTATGGATATTAAATGAATGTAGAGTATGTAATGCATGATATGTTAGATGAATGAAATAATATATATATGATATGTATCCTCTTTATATTAATATATATATATGGTTGAATACAAGCATGTAGGAATGCAATCAATCTAATGTATGTAAGCAACGCATAAATGCATGAACGAAAGAATGATATACAATGTATGCATGAAAGTATATAATAAATGCTAGACATGAATGCAAGGTGTACATGTAATGATAGATATGAATGCATAATGTATACATAATGTAATACAATATATAATGATAGCATGTATGGTAATGTAGAATATATGATACAAGCATGTATATGTCCACTGTTTTCCCTTTTCCTTACATTTTTCCTTCCTTTCCCTTTCCATTTCAGTTTTTCTTTTTTTTTCCTCTTCTATTTTTACATGTTGTATACAATGTATATAATGTATAGATGCATATAAGTATGTATATAATGATAACATGAATGAACGAATGTATAAATGCATGAATGAATGTCATGTATGAATGAATGAATGAATCAAAGGTATAAGTAAAATATAATGCATTGTAATGAATGTTAACATATATAATGTATAAAAGTATGTATGTAAATGTGCATGAATGTATATATCTATGTAACTATGTAAATATGCATGATGTAACATATGCCTATATATACAAATTTGTATGTAATGTGGATATGCATATATGTATGAAGGTATGTATTTATATATAGTATCTATTTTATATTATGTATTGTTGTGGCTCATATTGTCTTGTGATTGTGTGAGTGCTAGCCTAGGCTTGGTTAGGCCTAGTGAGACTTGTTAGACTTGTTTGGGCTAGGACTTGACCTAGTTGACCTAGTTTGACTAGTGTAGTTGACTAGAGTTGACCAAGGGTTGACTTTAGCCTAGATTGACCCAAACATCATGTAGATACATTGTAGCAGTCTATTTTACTATTTTTGAAATGTAGTAACTTGTACTGTTCTATAGGAGCCAGATACCACTCCTCGGACAGTATATTCTCTTTAGATATTCAGGATACCATGCGAGTATATTTTCTGATCATTTTATAACTTGCTTAGGATTATATTCCTGCTCTAGATTACCTTATTTGATGCTGTCACAATATTATCACGGATTGGTACTATATGGATCCCTACATGAGATGTTATCCCCCTCGGGAGCATCGGATACTTCATGTCATGTGTTTCATGTACATCATGTATTCCTCGCTCTCATGTTATTCATGTTTCTCATGTGCTTCATGCTCGTTCATGCATGCTCGTGTACTCTCATATTCTCTCATGTTCGGTCATGTTTCTCATGTATCTCATGTATAACCTATACTTCATGTACACTCATTTATGAGCCCTCATGTATACTTCATGTGCACCTATTAATGGGCTTTCTTATGAATTTCATGTGCACTCATTTATGAGCCCTCATGTATACTTCATGTGTACCCATTTATGGGCTTTTATGTGAAAATCATGTGCGTAACTTAACTTGTCTGGATCTTTTTGTATTGATTGGGGTATAGGGGAGTATAAATAGTCATGTGAACAATTTCAAAGTAGTATAAGCATGTGCGCCTCTTTAGTATATTCATGTGCAATTCCAGCCGTTCACATGTCGACTTTGCACTATAAATCAATAGTCACTGATAGTTCTCTACTTATAGTAGATATTTCCATTACAGTTTTTTTTATTTACATCATATACATTCTTTCAGTTTCATGTATCGTATTCTCTTGTATGTTTATATTTTCTAACCTGTTATGATCTGCGTGAGATGTATTGTGCTCGCTCCTGTCCTGACTGGACCTGTTGAAAATTTTACAGAGGATGATGAGGCTTTGGTGTCTACCTATTATGGTGCAGCTATAGACGACACTTGTGACTTGGACCCACTTGCAGTAGAGGATCTGCCACCAGTGGTTTAGGCTTCTAGCTTAGACTCTTATCTTATCTTTCTCGTTGATACATTATTGTATATATTGGGAGTTTGTTTTATCTGGATGTTTGTGGAGATGTTATCATAGACACTTAGACTTTTATCTATTGTATCTCTTATGTGGATTTGTTTATATCTATCTATCTTATCGTATTCTACCTTAGATGTGATTGAGACTGTATTCTGCTATGTCACCTCCATTCGGTGTGTGTATATTATACATGTACCATATATTGTTAGATGATTAACCTAGTATAGCGTTCTACCGCCGATACTACAGTGTAGGCTGGACGTACCCATTTCTCGTGCCCTTACTTTAGGATGTCGGTCGTGACATGTGGTGGCCCATACAGGTCGAGTTAATATAGTGGTATTCGAACTAGAGTATCACTGTAGCCTGTAGTAGGATTAGGATATATTTTTGAAGGTACTCAATCATAGTTAGGATTCCTTGAGAGATTCCTGGGACGACCCTCGAGAATTTTATTTAAACTTCAATTTGAAATCCTTTTCCTTGTTTTGTTTGCTCTCACTCCTTGATTATTGAATTTGATTTTGATGGATCATTGTTGATTTTGATTTTCCTATCGAGATGAATTTTATGGCCTGAGTTACGATATTTTCTGATAACATATGTTGGCGGGAATACAGGGATGATAAAATGTCTACTTGATTACGGAACCTGTAGTTTATCGTAAACATATTAGCTGGCGTGGCAGAATCATAGAGACCTGACTTCGATTGTACGTATCTTGGTTATAAGATTTGGAATTTTTTGCAGCTATACTAGTCGGCATAGCAAAAATTCCAGACGACATAATTATAGAGATGTATACCCCAGTTATGCAATCTATTGTTTATCGCAGCCTTGCTTACTGGCATGGCGAGGACTCTAAGTAACATAATTTTGGACGGACGCATATGATTATCAGATTGTATCTTGAGAAGGTTTTTAAACATATCATCTCTATCGTTCCCTTCTATGGTTATAAAATTGTATTCCATCATCAAATACCTTAAGAGTAGGGATAGTTAGCTTTGTAGAGCTTATTCATATATAGTTCTTTCATAGTGTAATGATATGATGATTTGTAGAGTGTCTGTACTCTAGAGATGATAGTTAGCATTGATATTAGAATAATAACCCTTGTAGATGATTCTTCTGTTATTTATAATACCTACCAGTTTCCATATATGATGTTAGTATGCCTTACAGCCTTGATGATTTGTTATTATTTTTTTTCCTTACCCTTCTTAGTAAGGCACCCATGACCAGAGCCTGTCCTGGAGTATAGTTGTAGCTTCACCTGAGACTGAGAGGTCGATATATAGATAGGTTACAAATGATTTTGGCATATAGGATATGGGTTTGGTTGGTATCTATAGGTCATTATTGTATAGGGTATTGATATGTTGTTTAGCCTGTAATTGGTCCAATTTTCTATTTTAGTTAGGTTCTCTTTATGTTGAGTTCAGTCATATTTGATCAACCTTTATAGGCAGTGTGCAGACCCTTCAATAAATACCCTGTTCCCTTGGTTCATATATGTACAAGTTGTTTACTGCACTCAATATTTTATTACCTACCATATTGCATCATAGATTTTACTAGACCATTGTTCAGACCCCAATTATTGACTCACCAATATGACCATCAATCCCTTATCATATTCTGCATATCTGGAGAGTTAGTATCATGCACATTAGAGGACTGAACTCATCCTTACCTTCTGGACATGGTGACATATTGCATCTCTTAATATTTTACCTTACTTGATAGCCTTGCAATACCCTCAAGCTGTCCTACAGTGGAGTTTAAACCCTTACATGATGGTTCAGTCCATTTAGGACAGTAGTATACATTAGGAATATAATGTGGGTTGTTAATAAGAGTTCTCCCTTGATCATTTGTTTTGTCCGTCTTTCATTGTATTATATATAGATGATAACTGTTTAGCCCATCTGTCCAGATACATGTCCAAACCTTTCCCTTTCAGTGATGGTTCAGTCTTCCAAAAGCCTCTACATGAGCATTAGTTCATTTTCTATATGTATGTATCCTACATATCATTATCCTACATATGATTGTTCTGCATCTTCATGTGCAGCCATGCTACACAACTGTTCTGTCCCAACACACCCTACAGTTTTTGACCCTTTTTTTTGGAGTGATAGGCATGTGGTAGGGAGTTGGTGTTATTAGACTTTGAGTAGGGTTGAGGAGATGAGGGTAAAGAATATATATATAGCTTGTATATATGTAATATATTTTGATTTGGTATGTAGCCTGCACTCCTTTGCAGTACACTGCCTATTGCATTCCCTGCACACCAGTTTTGTTCACTTCTTTCAAACCACTGTCCTGCATGTAGTTTAGTAGGTGTTCAGTCCAAATAGAGAGGAGAGGCCAGGTTTGATCTAAAGGCTTGTTTCAGTTACCTTGTAAGTTCCTTTCACTTTAACTTTACAAGTGGACCCTAATGTCCTGTCCTTTTTGCTTTATAAAATTCAGTCTCCTTAGCATCATTTTCTTTTGCCTATATTGATGTTTCAGACCATTCATCCTTAGCCTAATTTCTAAGCATTTGTTCAGTCCCTTATAAGTTTAGTCAACTTTAACACTTTGTTGATCAGTCATATATATATATATATATATATATATATATATATATATATATATTTATATATATATATATATATATATATATATATATATATATATATATAGATGATATACTTAGGATATATGTGATGGGTTGTTGTTTTTGAGCTTATGTATATGTGGTATTTGGGATTTGTGTGCTTAGCTTATAGGTATTTAGTTTTGGGTGAGTTGATAGGATTGGGAAGTTAAAAGCTAGTCTATTATAGGGTTTTTCCTTTTGCTAATTCTAGTTGCCAACACCTAGATAGCTAGCATAGGTGAAACCCTAAGTTGTTGACCATTGGCTATGTTTGACTTAGTTTGACTGGAGATAATATTAGAAGCAGGTTGTTATTGTGTTTGTTGATCATGTTTGATTATTTAGTAATTAGAGACCTTGTTTGTGTTTAGGTCGAAAATATGGTTTTTCTGAGGATATCTCTGACTCGTGGTACCATACGTCTTGGTGGAGGTGGGAAGCTTAACCCATACTTCATCAGACCTTTCGTGATCAGCTGGAGAGTTGGTGACGTGGCATACAGGCTAGACTTGCCACCTGTACTAGTGGGTGTCCACAACGTATTCCACGTATCACAGTTGAGACGGTATGTGGCAGACCCTAGCCATGTACTTGACCATTCGAAGATTGAGGTGGGACCTACTCTCAGTTATCCAGAGCAGCCAATGGAGATTTTGGATCACCGAAAGAAGGTACTGAGAAACCAGGTGATTCCTTGGTTCGCGTCGCATGGAGGCATCATTCTCGAGGAGGGTCTACCTGGGAGCGGAAGGATGAGATGCGCGAGCGATACCCATATCTTTTTGGACCTTGAGGTATGATTGTCTATCCTTCTCATCAGTTTAGTTTCGTCTTTTAATTTCGAGGACAAAATTATTTTAAGGAGGGTAGATTTGTCACTACCACATTTTAACTTGAGGGTATTTTGGTCATTTTTGTGACTTTTGAATTATTTAGGATTTTAATTAATTAGTAAATTTTAGATTATTTTAATAATATTTAAATTGATGTATTATGATTTTGGTCATTTTTCATATTTTAATATTTTGGGAAAATTTTATATTTTTAATATTGTTTTTATTGGATTTGTTTAGTCGGGTTTGAGTTTCGTCTCGTTTCGATTTGTATTGTGACCCGGGTAGCTTAAACTCTAGATGGGACCCAATATTAAGTTAAGCATGGCCCATAAAACCCAACATTTAAGTTAGTTCGTTAGACTAATTTTTATCATGTTAGAATGGTTATGTTAGAGACTCAAAACTAGATCCTTTGACCCCAAACTTGAACCTAGTCTAGACTTAACCATATGAGTCTAGAGAGGGACAATTAGGACATTTTCCATTAGCCCTAATGGACTCTTTATGGCAGCCACCTTTAGGGGAGAATAATTCGTTTCATTCATTACAATCTTGCCTCTTTTATTTCCCTTTTGTTCTTCCATAATTTTAGAGAGCCTTCCCTTTGATTTGATCTCCAAATCAAATCATTCCTTCACCAAATCTTCCCTCAATCATTCCCATTCTCCAAGGGAAGGGTGCTACCAAGGATTGGAAGAGAAGTACAAGGAGGAGTGTCCACTTTGAGGAATCTTCGTATCGGAGCCGTGTCCTAAAGGATTTCATTGGAATTCCACTCCCAATAGGTAAAACCCATCCTCTAAATCGATTTTCTTTGCATATAAAATAGTTTTGAATCCGTAGGATGCATCCTCATGCATGTGTCCCCTTTAGATTCAAATTTGAGGCCATTTGGAGCTCTCTTGAGGATTTTAGATATGTGTCTTCTGTCCTACTTGATATATGTATGTATGATAATAGTTTAAATAGATATTTAAATTTAGTTTTAGAATGGTTAGAGAGTGTATTGATCTTAGTTAGGATGGTTAGAATACGTTTCATTTGGATACCTATGTTGGTATCCAAGTATCTTGGCCTACATGAGTTTCTTTTGTCCAAAATAACTAAAATTTATCATAATATTCGTCCACGTTTTTATTAACCAAAACAACTTAGAAATATCATAACTGTTAGCTTAGAATTTTGTTTAATCTTTCATTTTTTTAAAAGAACCGTATCGAAGTTAGCTTTCCAAATATATATTATAATAAGCCAAAATTGTTCTAGAACTTTTTGTAAAATTATTTGAGTGTCAGCTGTCCGAAAGACAAACGTGTTTCGGTGTTTTCACGATTCCGGGAGCTTCCGGAGACGAAAATGTGAACCGTTTAAAGTTTTGGAAAGCTAACACGAAAGGCTACGACATAATTTAATCCTAGAATTTAGTGATGGCCCAATTGGTACATTATTGATTTTAAGTAGAAGAGTGACTATACAACATAGGCATTTTGTGTAACCTATGAGCCTATGTAGTATGGATATTAAATGAATGTAGTGTATGTAATGCATGATATGTTAGATGAATGAAATAATATATATATGATATGTATTCTCTTTACATTAATGTATATATATGGTTGAATGCAAGCATGTAGGAAAGCAATCAATGTAATGTATGTAAGCAATGCATAAATGCATGAATGAAAGAATGATATACAATGTATGCATGAAAGTATATATTGAATGCTAGACATGAATGCAAGGTATACATGTAATGATAGATATGAATGCATAATGTACACATAATGTAATGTAATATATAATGTTAGCATGTATGGTAATGTAGAATATATGATACAAGCATGTATATGTCCACTGTTTTTTCTTTGCCTTACATTTTTCCTTCCCTTTCCTTTCCATTTCAGTTTTTCCCCTTTTTTTTCCTCTTCTATTTTTTCATGTTGTATACAATGTATATAATGTATAGAGGCTTGTAAGTATGTATATAGTGATAACATGAATGAATGAATGTATAAATATATGAATGAATGTCATATATGAATGAATGAATGAATTAAAGGTATAAGTAAAATATAATGCATTGTAATGAATGTTAACATATATAATGTATAAAAGTATGTATGTAAATGTGCATGAATTTATATATCTATATAACTATGTAAATATGCATGATGTAACATATGCCTATATATATAAATATGTATGTAATGTGGATATGCATGTATGTATGAAGGTATGTATTTATATATAGTATCTATTTTATATTATGTATTGTTGTTGTTCACATTGCCTTGTGATTTTGTGAGTACTATCCTAGGCTTGGTTAGGCCTAGTGAGACTTGTTAGACTTGTTTGGGCTAGGACTTGACCTAGTTGACCTAGTTTGACTAGTGTAGTTGACTAGAGTTGTCCAAGGGTTGACTTTAGCCTAGATTGACCCAAACACCATGTAGATGCATTGTAGCAGTCTATTTTACTATTTTAGACATGTAGTGACATGTACTGTTCTATAAGAGCCAGACACCACTCCTCGGACAATATATTCTCTTCAGATATTCTGGATACCAGGCGAGTACATTCTCTGATCATTTCATAACTTGCTTAGGATTATATTCCTGCTCTAGATTACCTTATTTGATGTTGTCATGATATTACCATGGATTGGTACTATATGGATCCCTACATGAGATGTTATCCCCCTCGGGAGCATCGGATACTTCATGTCATGTATTTTTGTACATCATGTGGTTTATGTACATCATGTATTTCTCGCTCTCATGTTATTCATGTTTCTCATATGCTTCATGCTCGTTCATGCATGCTCGTGTACTCTCATGTGCTCTCATGTTCGGTAACGTTTCTCATGTATCTCATGTACAACCTATACTTCATGTGCACTCATGTATGAGCCCTCATTTATACCTCATGTGCACCCATTTATGGGCCTTCTTATGAATTTCATGTGCACTCATTTATGAGCCCACATGTATACTTCATGTGCACCCATTTATGGGCTTTCATATGAAAATCATATGCGTAACATAACTTGTCTGGATCCTTGTGTATTGATTGGGGTATGGGGGAGTACAAATAGTCATGTGAACAATTCTAAAGTAGTATAACCATGTGGGCCTCTTTAGTATATTCATGTACAATTCCAGCCGTTCACATGTCAACTTTGTACTCTAAATCACTAGTCACTGATAGTTTTCTACTTATAGTAGATATTTTTATTACGGTTCTCTCTATTTACATCATGTACATTCTTTCAGTTTTATGTATCGTACTCTCTTGCATGTTTATATTTTCTAACCTGTTATAATCTGCGTGAGATCTATTGTGCTCGCTCCTGTCCTGACTGGACCTGTTGAAAATTTTACAGAGGATGATGAGGCTCTGGTGTCTACCTATTATGGTGCAGCTATAGACAACACTTATGACTTGGACCCACTTGCTGTAGAGGATCTGCCACCAGTGGTTTAGACTGCTTGCTTAGACTCTTACCTTATCTTTTTCATTGATACATTATTATATATATTGGGAGTTTGTTTTATCTGGATATTTGTGGAGATGTTATCATAGACACTTAGACTTCTATTTATTGTATCTCTTGTGTGGATTCGATTATATCTATCTATCTTATCGTATTCTACCTTAGATGTGATTGAGACTGTATTCTACTATGTCACCTCCATTCGGAGTGTATATGCTGTATAGGTACCTTATATTGTAAGATAATTGACCTAGGATAGCGTTCTACCGCCGTCACTGCGGCGTAGGCTGGACGTACCCACTTCTCGTGCCATAACTTTGTGGTGCGGGTCGTGACACTGCTGCCTCGGTGCCTGCTGCTACCCCCTCGGCTGCTGATGCTGCACCTGCTGAAAAGATGCCTAGCCCTGCTGCTGAAACTGCTGATGCACTGGCCTCTACGGCTATTGGTGCTGGAAATGAGGTCTCTTGTCCTGGTCCCCGTTGCTGCTAGATCCCTGGAAGTCCCCACCTCTCTTCAGCTTCAACCCCAGGTCGTCCTCCTCTGCCATAGCTCTAGAAAAGATCTCCGCGAAGGTAGCATTCCGGTCATTCTTAGTCAGTGACCGAACCACCCTAATCTGCCCTCGATGGAACATCCTTGCCTTCGTCTTCTCAGTCAAATCATCAATAAACCGGGCCAACCGGCAAAACCCTTTGACGTACTCAGCAACTGTCTGGTTCCGCTGAACCAGACTCTCAAACTGTGCCTCAATGGCTCTTAGGGCCACATCTAGGAAGAACTGTTCCTTGAACAGCTCATTGAACTGCTCCCAAGTCTGGCCCTCAACTCCCACTCTGGGATCTGTCTGGTACCAGGTACGGGCTAAGTCCTTCATTTGACTGACCGCTGCCTCGATATGAAGTCGGGCTGGTATCTCCGCCAGCCAAAAAATCTCTTCGATATGCTCAATCCAATCATTCGCATAGTGAATGCCCTCGGTGCCTAGAAACTCTGTAGGATACATCTTCTGAAAGTCCTGGATATCCTTCTCCCTCCGGCGAGGCTGCTGCTCAGCTCCTGTGCAGTCACCATCTCTACAGTAGTACGAATCAGCTGATGTGCCTCGTTAATCCCCTGACGGAAATCGGCAGTATGACGCTGCTGCTGCTGCTGCTGCTGCTGCTGGTGAGACTCCAGAGTCCTCTCTACGAAGGAGAAGAGATGAGCAGCATCTACCATCCCTGCAGATGGAGGCTGCTGCGACGGAAGGATGTCAGGAAGCACCGGGCTCTGCCTCCTGACTGGTTGAGGTGCTCCTCCAAAAGCTGCAGAAATATCTACTCCTGATGGCTGCACTGGGCGTGCGGTACCGGGAGCTGGCTGCTGCTGTTGAGGACGAGAGGTGGTAGAGCCCTCTGCAGCATCCCCCGGTCCGGGGCGATGCGATCTTATCTCAACCATCCTGGAGACATAGGTCAAACAAGAAACAATTACTGAGAATGAGTCAAAATATCAAAGGAGGACTGTTTAAATTCAAAAGAAGACAATAGCAGCAAATATAGATATACGAAATCTGATAAGGAGTTTTTCCTATTGTGATTGAGTACCTTAAAAATATCCTAATTCCTACTGCAGGCTGTAGTGATACTCTAGTTCGAATACCACTACATTTCTAAACAGGACCTGCATGGGTCACCACTAAAAACGTGTCACGACCCATACCCTAGAGTAAGGGCACGAGTGGTGGGTACGTCCAGCCTACGCCGCAGTGTCGGAGGTAGAACAATGTCCTAGGTCAATCATCAAACAATAGATAAGGTACCTGTATAGTATATACACTGCGAATGGAGGTGACATATCAAATACAGTCTCGATCACATCTAGGGTAGAATACGATAAAAAGATAGATTAATATGAAAGGAAATGAATCCACAGAGATACAATTAGATAGAAGTCTAAGTGTCTAAGATAATACATATCCAGATAACATCTCAAAATCTCAATACAGTAATCCAGAATAAATATAATGAAAGACATCCTAGACTAAGGGAGTGTCATCCACTGGTAAGGGGTCCTGCTGCTGGTCCAGGTCACAACAGTCCTCTTGGGTAGTCCCATAATATGTGGAACAGTAGGCCTCAGCCTCGTCCTCTGTAATATTTTTAACAGGTCCAGTCAGGGTAGGAGCGAGTACAGTACATCTCAACAAGTCATAACAGGTTAGAAAATATAAACATGCTAAAAAGTAAGATACAAAAAACTGAAAGAACAATATGATGTAAAAGAGAGACTGTAAGTAAATAGCTACAATATATAAGAGAACTATCAGTGCTAGTGATTTAGAGTACAAGACGGTTATGTATACGGCACGATGTTCTACACGAGTAATCTACAGAGGTTGTATACGAGTAATCTACAAGATTGAATACATAACCACTTCTACTCCCCCGCCCCAATCAATACACAAGGATCCAGTCAAGTTATGTTATTGTACATGAAGTATAGTTGTACACGATGATCATATGAGCACATGAGTATACATGATTTCACACGATTTGTACACGAATAATACGAACACAAGGAGTTAACGATGCTCATGATAAAGTACACGAACATGAAATACCCGATGTATCCGCTAAGGGGATAACATCGCACGATAAGATCCATATAGTACTAATCCGTGTTACCAACGTGTCAGTATCAAGTAAAGTAATCTAAAGCTGGAAATATAATCCTAAACAAGATATGAAATGATCAGAGAATGTACTTGCCTGGTATCCTGAATATTTGAAGAGAATCTACTGTCCGAGAAGTGGTGTCTGTCTCCTATAGAACAGTACAAGTCACTATATGTCCAAAATAGTAAAATAGACTGCTACAATGCATCTACATGATGTTTGGGGTTAATCTAGGCTAAAGTCAACCCTTGGTCAACTCTAGTCAACTATACTAGTCAAACTAGGTCAAGCCTAACCCAAACAAGTCTCACTAGGCCTAGCCATGTCTATCCTAGCATACACGCACAATACAAGGTCACACAAGTCATCAACACTCATTATTGGTCTATACATGCCATACACACAGGCTATGAGCCATAGGCTATAGGCCATAGGCTATATCACATATAGTCTATTCTCACATATTTTACACATTAAATATATATCTAATTTATATAATTAACATACACATATAGGCCATATTATAATATATCACATATATAGAGAGATAGGGAGAGGCACATGTGTATATGTGTCTATGTGACAATGTGTATGTGTGTATTTGAATGTGATACAATAGCTATAGCTAATAGGTGCCGGAATTTGTGAAGTGTGCGGATAGGGTGTAGTAAAATGGAAACCTGTAGGGTTTTAGCTAACAATGTATGTGTGTGTAATAACAGAGCTATCATGTGTAATAAAAGACAGGGAAAATCAATAAATAGTTGGTTAAACTCAGGTTTTAAGTGATGTGTAAACTCACAGCACTATAGTTACTAAGTGTCAAAGTGATTCACATATATGTGTGTGTATACAGGGAGATTGATACCATGTAATGTGTCAAGGTGTCAATGTGTGTTCAGTTGACAGTTAAAAGACAGGGGTTGTAGTGTGTGACAAAAACAGTGATGCAATAAGGGTGTTGTACAATCTCAGGAAATACCAGTTCTCAGGAATTCGATTAAATCTCAGATTTCTATTCAAAAGACAGTTAACACATATAGCAGTTCTAGTCCAATTTGAAAACCAAATCTTGTGTTAATATCAAACAAATCATGAACCATCCTTAACAGTAAACTAAAACACATGTAGACGAGTTAATATGGTGGTTAAAACATCACAAAACAGTTTAGAAATAAAATTAAAATCAGAAATCTGAAAACAGTACTCAACGTATCAGTAAAAATGGGAAATGCCATTTCGAAATTCAAAGACATGATAATAATCTAAAATAATGGTTGGTAACTAATCCCACACACGTGCACGTGTATCACAAGTCTTCTCCTGTCCTGGGAAAGCAGGATACGACGTGTCTTAGCTCACGAACACCACAGACACGCTGTGCATAGACTATGTCGTGCACGCGTGTCCAGTACACGACACAGGCCACGTGGGGATACGTGGCCTGCACACGTGTACGCCAGGGGTAGGGCTACCCTACTGACACCCTACATCATGTCCTAGACACGTTTCGTGTCATTGCTAACCCCGTGTCAGTGACTGAATTAGCGCGGTTCAGCCTGCTCGTACGATCAGTGCAGGGAGGAGAACTCCTCGCACACGCAACCATCTGAGCTCAAATTTTGGAAGACCCATGTCAGTCAATGCCCTGACAACCTCCCAAAATTTAGCGTATCCTCGTGTCCTATACAGTGAGAAATTTAGCCCGAGTGGCAGGACACTGTGCACGGTTCATCCACAGCGTGTTCGTGTCCTCGTGTGGACACGACACGACTCCAAAAATAGAAAATAAGGACATGAATCATTAAGCAAACCCTAGATCTAGGATTTCATTTAAAAACATATGCAAAAACAACAAACAAAAATGGTTTCGGCATTTCATCAAATACCTAGATCTACACAATAATACGTGTCCGATACGGATACAAAACTTAATGCAAACTACACCAAACATCTACTATAGCTAGGGGAAACCTAGATCTAGGCTTCCATGCAATAAAATCAGAATAAAAATAGAATTAGAGGGGATTACCTTTAGGTTGCAAGAATCAAGAAAAAGCTACAAATCAAACAGTTCCCGTTGCTATCCAAATCTTCTAAATTGCTCTAGAACTGAAATTATTACTCAATAACAGCAAGTAGGGGTTAATTAGAATCATATGCAAAAGATTTGGGTCAAAAAGGATTAAAATGAATTTATTAGGAATTTTGGAAAGTGGAGATTCACTTTTCTTTCTAAAACTTGGATGAGCACAAAAGAGGCAAGAACAAGTCATTAGGAAATTAAATAGGGGGTTTCCTCTTGTGGCCGGCCAGTTAGGGTTAGGTTAGGGTTAGGGCTTCATGCTATGGGCCATGGGCTTAAGTCATAAGTCATGAAGTGATTAAATCACAAGTCATGAATTAAAATCATATGTCTTGAAATGATTTCACTTAATCTTAATTCCCTATTTCAAAACTAGATTCTAAGTTACTAGAATGGGTTAACTTAAGTTAGACTAGGGTCACCATAGCTAGGGTTAGCTTCTAGGCTAGTCTACAAAGTCTCAACAAGTCAAAGTCAAAGATAGGAATCACCAATTCAATAAATTAATTAAAAATTTAAAAATTCACCAAAGGAACAAAATACCCTCAAGCTAAAATATGGTAGTGACACCCTTCTTCCCGTATAGAAGACCTCAACCAGATTGAGGCTTCATATGCAAAGTGGCTGAGGGAGTGGTACATGCATCAACGCAACTATGATCCCCGACTGTGAGGATTCGTAGGTTGCCTTGCAATTGCCGTTTTCTGGGAATATGAATAAAGTCAATGTCCCTATTTTGTCTTATTGTTTCTGTCTGTCTTTAGCTTTTCTTTGACATCAGAAGATGTAGTTTTTGCTTCTTTTTGATGTCGATGTAATCCTTTACTTCCTGCTTAAATAAAGAAATGAAGAACCTTTTGCTTTGTTCATTCTTGTCATGAATCTTGTAATTTTTGGTGGACCTATTATATTTTGCGCACCTTGTTTTCTAGGTACAGATAATAAGTTGAGAATGGGGGAAACTGAGATATTTACTCAGAGGTGATATGGACGTGGTAAATATGGGTTAATAATCGAGCTTTCCTACTCAGAGGTGATATGGATGTGGTAGGAGTGAACTTTATAGGGATGTATAATACAACTCAGAGGTGATGTGGACGTGGATGTTCTATGATTGACGTGCAACAACGCGGTAATTGTTGTATGGGATGTTTACTCAAAGGTAATATGGACAAGGTAAACATAGTAATGAGCATGATCCTACGTAGTATAGAATTCTGCTTTGTTGGGTGTAGAGAAGCAACTCAAAGGTGATACGGACAAGGTTGTTCTCTTACTGGGGATGCAACGGAACAACTAGGTTCCAGAAGCACTTGATTGTCAAGGAAGGGGAGCAAACTCGGTTTATCAAGTTCACAAATTCTCTTTCTCGGGAGAAGGAAGTATATTTTGAAGGATGTCAAGAGTAGTACTTCTTTAGGAACTTATCGTTGATGGGCATCATGAACAAGTCTCCATTAGGTTGAGCGAGACGGTAAGCACCGTTTATGTATACCGTCTCTATGATGAAGGGTTCTTCCTATTTGGGTTCGAACTTTGTCGGTATCTTGTGAGTCATCAACATCGGTCTCCTCACTTCCATAACCAAGTCGCCTACTTGGAAAGTTAGGTGTCACAGGTTAAGCACATCTCCTGCAACTGCTAGTGTAGGCCAATTGACTTCTTAGTCTTGTTACAAAAAGGATCAAATGTTCGACTGTGCATCTGTATCAAGCGGGATTGCTGATGCCATGTATTCTAATGCTTTGTGTTCTTGGACATATCCACAGTCTTCTTTTCCTACAACTATCATATCAGCAATGGCCTTATCAAATGCAAAAAAAAGGTTTGACCTAACTTTAATGTTTAACTCAATTCTGTAATTATTGCTGCAATTTTTTAAAGCTTATATATTTATGTAGAAAAAGACTTTCTATCACGAAGGCAGCAAGATTGGGAAGATTCATTTCAGAGTCTTTACTACCTGCTTAGGAAGAGCATACGTAACATCTTCTATGGTATTCACTTGCTTTCCTAAGATTTCTATAATAATGTGCTCAAATGTGTCACTCTACATTTAAAAATCGAGCAATTAGCTAAATGTACGATATTAAAGAAAACCGAGCAATGTGCTCAAATGGGTCCTTTACTAATATAATATAAAGTAAGACTTGTGGGAGAGCCAAACTGATCAAAACTGAGTTTTTGAATCTTGCTTCGTAGTATTTTAAAAAGTAAAAACACCTGTTGTCATAATCAAACGATGTAAACTATTTGAAAATCTTCTTTCGATGTATACAAAAAGTAACGAATAGGGGAAGAAGAGTAGTTTGTCCTGATGCTTTTTATATTTGAACTTTGGACAAAAAGATGTTAGAAGAATTGTGAAAAGTACAAGGACCAAGGGCGATAGTAATTCCTACGACATGGAGGACATAGTTATGTCTTTACATGCATATATCAACGACCTTGTAGCTGCTGACATCATTCACAATGAAACAACTTTTCTGGGTATTTTCATCTTTTTCCTCTCAATTTATTTGTGTGAATGAAGTTGAATTGTAATTTTCTCCCAATTTTTGTTTCAGGAACGGTTGGAAATATAATTAAAATTATGAGCAAGGTCGACAATGAGACCAACAAAGTCCAATGTATAAAGTTAATGTGGTGAAGAAGAATGAGATCGTATTAATGCCCTCATTCCATTCTACTACTATAGCTAGTGCTGGTTCATCCAAACAGGGGAAAACAACTAAATTGATGAAGAGATGCAAAGAACGACGAGTTGCAGAGTTGGATGTGTTAGCTCATAGATTGAGGTTGGTTCTTGAAAGCCTACGAAATGTAGGCTTGATAAAGTTAGATGTGCTGTTGAGCCAAGAGGCATTTTTCATCCAGCGCTTCCAACTCTTGTAGACGACGATGTTGATTGTCTTCTTTCCTCAGCTGGTTTATGATCGCCACTCGGAGTGAGGGCATCAGGATCTCCAGAGGCAGTACTGCTTTGCTTCCATAGACTAATGAGAATGGTGTGTTACCCGTCGGAGTCCGCACCATTATGCGATAGGCCCAAAGGCATTCACCGAGCTTTTCGTTCCAGTCGCATTTGTTAGATGATACGACCTTTTTTAGTAGCTTGATGATGGTTTTATTAAAAGCTTCAGTAAATCTATTTGCTGCCAGATTATAGGCGGTTGATGCCATATTCTGAATACGATTCTTGCCGCAGAATCTACTGAATGCATAGCTAATAAATTATGGATCGTTGTCATGGATGATCCTTCGAGGTACCCCAAAATGGTAGATGTCGTGATGCTTGATGAAGCTGATCACCTTTGAGCTTTTCACCTCTGTCAATGATACTTCTTCTGCCCATTTAGAGAAGTAGTCGGTGATTTTTAAGATAAAGCGATGTCCCCTGGATGACGGAGGGGTGATAGGTCATACTATGTCCATGCCCCAAGTTTCAAAAGGTTAAGAGACGACCGTAGGATGTGGAGGCTATGACGGTCTGTAGATGAAGTTGGCATGTAGCTGGCGAGTATGATATTTTTTTGTACACTCGACAGCGTCGGCCATCATGGTAGCCCAGTAATAGCCTATGCGTCGAAGTTGCTCATGTAGCTTAGGACCGGGTTGATGAGCTTCGCATGTTCCGTCATAGGCTTCTCGAAGAGCTTCGACTGCTTCTTCGTTTGATAGACATCGGAGGAGAAGTCCATCGTAGCAGCGTTAGTACAGCATTTTAGTTGTCGTATAATAATAAAACCGGAGCGAGCGCCTTCTGACTGAGACTGCTTTTTTTGGGTCATCTGGAAGGATTCTGTAGACAGCAAAGTCGATGAACGGAAACCTCCAGTCTCTGACACTGATGCTAGCGTCTTTAGACATGGCATGGTTCACCCACATGTACAGATTGTTTCTGGCGTACGCCAAATCCCGGCCCACCACTGTAATAAAGTATTGTATGCCGACCAGTGCTGCCAATGAGGCAGCAAGGCCGGCCAGGGCGTCGGCTTCTAAGTTTTGTAGCCGAGGCACATGTTCTATGAAGAATTCAACGAAGGTTGAGATGATGTCCAACGCTGCTTTGTGATAAGAGATCAGGTCTTCATAGCGGACCTTATATTGTCTTCGAACATGATTGACGACAGGCTTCAAGTTGCTGTAAAACTCGAGGCGTTATACGCCAGCTATTTTGCTAACAGTATTCCCATGATGAGGGCATTGTACTCTGTAACATTGTTGGAGCACGGCTGTGCAAGAGAATAGGCACGCTGGATGACCAACTTATCGTGGGAGATCAGGACTACCTCCACTCCTGCGATGATCTGGCCTTTGGGGCCTGTTCTTAAAGCACCGTCGAAGAACATCTGCCAAACAGGGTTATCATCGGTAATGTTTGATTCTCGTACTTCATCTGGAATGTCTTCATAGAGTCTGGACGATTTTGGAATTAGGTACGCGGCTAGGAATCGGCTAGTGCTTGGCCCTTGACAACCTTTTATGGGATAAATACCATGTCATACGGGGTCAATAGTATTGCCCAAGTAGCCAATCGGGAATTTAGCGCTCTCGGCTTTGTCATGACGAATCTGAGTGGATTGACTCAGGAGATGGCATGAATTGTCTGTCCTGAGACATAATGTCGAGTCTTCTGGATGGTGAACACTAGAGCTAGACATTCTTTTTCGACGGGGTTGTACTGGTGTTCGGCCTCGATTATTTTCCTGCTGAGGTAGTAGATAGCTTGCTCGTGGCCCGCATCATTGTTCTGGGCTAATAAAGCGCCAAGGGAATGGTCCATTGTACGGACATAGAGTAGAAATGGTTTGCCTGCGACGGGCGCCACCAAGACTGAGGCGCTTGTCAGATAAGCTTTAATATCGTCGAAGGCTTTCTGACATTCTTTCGTCCAGACATAAGAGACTCCCTTCTTCATGAGCTTAGAGAAGGGCTGGCATTTCCCGAAAAGTTTTGCAATAAACCTTCGGATGTAAGCAAGACATCCCTGTAGGCCTCGAAGTTCTCTAAGGTTCTTCGGAGAGTCCATGTCATGATGGCTTTAGTCTTCTCGAGGTAGACATGGATGTCTTTTGCAGTAATAATAAAGCCCAAGAACTTTCCATTGGAAACCCCAAGGAAGGATTTGGTGTGGTTCATCTTGAGTTGATGTGCCAGCATTAGATCGAGGACTGTCTTCAGATCTTGCAGGTGATCACCTCGAAGACGGTTCTTGGCGACTATATCGTCAACATAGCATTCAACTGTCTTACGGAGGTGCTGGCGGAAGATGGTGATCATAGCTCTTTGGTATGTGGCACCTGCATTCTTCAGGCCGAAGGGCATTACTGTGTAGCAATATACCCCCTTAGGAGTCCTGAACGATGTGTGCTCTTCGTCATTTAGGAATATCTTGATTTGGTTGTAGCCCGATTACCCGTCCATGAAGGACATGTGCTCGAATCTACATGTATTGTCGATCATTACGTCGGTGATCGGGAGTGGAAACTTGTCCTTCAGGCAAGCTGAGTTAAGGTCTCGGAAGTCAACACAGACTCGGATCTTCCCATTCTTCTTGGTGATGGGGACGATGTTGGCTACCTACTCCGGATGTTGCTCTAAATGAATAAACCCACTGGCCATGAGTTAATTTACTTTATTGTCAATAGCGTCTATAATGTTGGGATGGAAGCGTCGCTGTTGCTGCTTAACAGGCTTAGCGCAAGATACGATATTAAGCTTATATATTGCGACTTGTGGGTCGAGCCCCGGCATGTCTTCATAACTCCAGGGGAAGACGTCAATTTATTTTTTGACCAGCTGGACCAAAGATTCTCGGTCTTTTCCTACCAAGCTCTTGTTGATAAAAGTAGATTTGGATGAAGATCCATCCCCGATGTCGATATGCTCGAATTCATCTTCGGTAAGGGGTTCTCGTAATTCAAAGCGAGATTCCCATTGTGCACCTAGGCATTGTGCCCAGTATTCTTCTTCGAAGAACTCTATTATTTGATTATCGTCTTCATCTTCTGAAGGATGTGCAGACGCCATATTGGCAGACAGCACGTTCCTGAAGATTGAGCCAACGCTGGTATCGGAGTCCCAAGTTGAAGCCTCAGACGAGTGACTGTGTGCGACATCTTCTGCTTCTAAACTTTCTAGGGTTGTTGACGGCGTGATGTAGCCCAGCCCTTGTCGAGTATGGTGATAATAGTCGTGTGGCTTCTCTTTCAAAACAGGGAGATGTAAGGGAAGACGTCGGCCCTTGCAATAGTTTAGACCATGCCACTTTTTAGGTTGTAAGCCATCTTTTGGATGAGATACTTGGCTCGATCATTGTACCGATAAATTTGCAGTTGGGTTCTGGATCTATTGGTGGAAGGGCTTGGTGATGCTTGACGTTGCCGAAGATGACAGGTTTCTTGTCCTGGTTCCGTGGTGGGACTATATAACAGACTCCTTGGTACAGGATAACTCGATTTACATTATTAACAATCGTTATTTGTGTTTGCAACGACTGTAAAGCATTATCTAGAGTATATATGGCATTCCAATGTGGAAGACTAGAATAATTGAAAGACACCATTTTATTGATAAAATATGGGATCTTGTCTTGAGGGATTACATCATCAAGGGACGGTACATCCACATTGGCGGATATGTACTCTCCCAGTTCTTCGTCAGTGAGTACTGAAGCAGCCTGAGGTGGTTCGAGAGAACCTATTTGGAGCTTGGCCTTTGTCGACTCTGGTGCTGATAGAGATACGTGGGCCTTCTCTTGAAGGATAAGAGGGGCTGAAGACTGAGGAGGTCTGCCTTTAAGTCGTACCTTGAGTGGTGCCTCAGTTGGTGTTCCGGCGACTGGTGCCTTCCCACATAGTTTTGCTACGAGATGAGCCGACACTTGGGGAGGCTTCCTCTTGAGTCATATCTTCAAGGTGGCTTCAGTGGATGCTCCTCCATGAGAAGTTGTGCCCTTCCACAAAGTTTGACGACTGTAGGAGATGTTGTTTGAGACGGCTTCCCCTTGTTGCACTTTCAGAGGAGCGTCGATTGTCATCTCTGCCTCCAAAGTCAGCTTCGGCTTCATCATCGACATCGCTGGATTCATCTTTGAGATGAATCGACTTGTACAGATCAGAGTCGGTAAAGAAGGCCTCAATCCCTCTGAAAGGATCGACATCAGCGAACTCTATTCCGACTATGCCGTTGGTGGATACGTACTGCATACATTGATGGAGAGTGGATGTACCACCATGTATTTGTGTAGCCATGGCCACCCTAACAAGATATTGTAGTTGACGTCCGCATCCATAACATAATAGGTTACTTCGGTCTGGAAATCACTGATATGACACTTCTGCCGGATCTTTCCCAGCGACTCACTTTTGCTGGCGTTGAAGCCACTAGTTGTAGTATGGGATGCTGTCAGACGATGCATCGGGATCCCCAACGTCTGGAGTAGAGTTCGAGGGATAATACTGAGAGAAGACCCTGGGTCGATCTGTATTCGATCCACCTTGATGGCACCAATGTACCCTGTATAATACAATAGTCTGTTGTGCCTTCTGTTCTTGAGGAACGTGTCTTGTTGAGTTAATATGATGTTGGAGTAGATCTCCCTCTACTATGGCAGTGTGGACATGATGCTGGATCATCCTCAAGCTGCTTGACCTGACTGATAAAAGACTCAACATCCTTCAGGGCTTCGCAGAGAGCTTCCCGAGTATCTTTAGACAGGCGTATGAGCTCGAACAAGGACAGCCGAGCTGGAGTACTGGCGAGTTGTGCTAGTATGTCAAAGTTATGGGGTTTGGTTAACCCCGAAGCATTGTCTCTTCGTAAAGGCCTGTCGAAGTGGGCCTCCTTCTGCTTCTGTTTTTCAGCTACTGGAAGTTGGGAAGGACCTTCACCTTGAGCAGCCGAGGTGGTGACGGGAGGTGCCACTTCGATAGGGGCTTCCTCAGGCTAAGCGTTCTGCTGTGAACGCATTTGTACAAGAAGTGCCTCTTTGGGAGAGGAGGTCACCATTCGGCAAGGCTTGGTCTTTTTGCCTTTAGCTTTGGAGGTAGAATGTACCCCTAGTTGAGTCAGTTCCGGAGCGAGATCCGGGTGAACCCATATAATCTTCTCCAGAGATGTGGTGAGTGGAATCAATCTACTCGTGTTGTCACTAGTCAATGGAAGGTTGACCACCTCCAATATCACCTTCTGGATGGGGACAACACCATCTTGAGTTGTAGTAGGCAGTAAGGTGCCGAACTGGAGCGACACCATGCTGGCCGAGATTATCTTCTTCTCGTAATCGACTGAGATAATATTCACATTGATCATGCATTATATGTAGTTCTTGAATATATAGCAGTTTTGAGTTGGATGTCCAATGAACCGATGGTAGTGACAGTACCTCGGGTTGCCCACTCTGCCCACCTCGTCAGGACGCTTAGGATCAGGCAACTTGATCTTGTCGCTCTGTTTCAGCATCTCGAAGAGTTGTAAGGTGTCCTTGTCATTGAAGGAGTCGACCTCCTTTGGCCTCGCTGCTAGTAGAGGCTTCTAAGCGGGCCCCTACGTACTTTTTGAAGCATTTATAGTCAATGCATGTTGTCCTTTCGCCTTGTGCCTACTATTGTTGGTAGCAGCATGTTTCCCGTTGTCATCAAAGGTGGGGAATTTAACCCCCAGAAGACGAGCATTACGTGCCTTCTTCTCAGCAGCTTCGGCCCCGATGATCAATGAACTCCAATTGGGAGGCTGGATGGAGTCGAGCCAGAGCTTGATTGCAGGAGTCATGTTCATGCTACAGGCATCGATCAGTACATGTTCTGGCATTCCCGGAGGCAACCTTAAGTATGCTTGTCAGAAACGTTCGATGAAGGCTTGAACAGTCTCCTTCTCTATCTGGCGCACTTCTATAAGAGATGACATGGTCATGTCCTTCCTACCATCGTAGAATCGGTTGAGAAAGAGGCGTATCAAGTCATCGAAGGATGATATAGAGTGGTCAGGGAGACTGCAGTACCAGTCATAAGCGACTCCCTTCAATGCCCCGACAAATAGACTGGTGAGTAGGGCATCTTCCTTTGGGAGATCCCATTTGAGACTGGAAGTAGGTCAGATACCGGCGAGGAGAATCCTTTCCATCATATGGCGTCAATGTATGTGGTTTATACTTGGGAGGGTAAACCATTTTGTTCCATTCGAGAGGGTAAGGTTACGGGATTCCTATCTTCTGACGTTCTTTCTGCTTGTTTCACGCTTCAAAGCGCTCGTACAGATCTCGGATCATGTCAACTAGCTCTTCTATAGAACTCGGAGCCGGTGAGGGCAGTAAAGTATGAAGCTCGACATTTGAAGGAGCTGACGCCCAAGCTGCAGTGTGATGATCGACACTCGAAGATACCCGTTGAGGGGGTATACTTGATTCTCCATTGGCCCATGGATAGGGACTGGTGAAGATAGGTGCCCCTTGCTAATGGTTGAGATACTAAAGTGGTCTAAATCTCAAATACCATTTGACTCAAGGATTGTATAGTGGTAGAGAGAGTTTTAAGGCTCATTTCCAAGGTATGCATGCGCTGCACGATGTCCGGAGCTGGAGCGTCTGACTCTTCTTCAACACCACCCCCAACTATGTAGACTGTCATAACATGGGTGGATGTGGATGGATCGGTTGAGTCTTCGCTTTCGACCTCACTTTCCTACGGAAGGGCTTCCCCTTCTGAGACCTCGTACTGGCTATCCCTAGCTACCTCGGGGTCGGTTCTTTGGAGAACATCATCATCTTCAAGCGGAGGTTTGTCATGGATAGCAGGAGTTTGATCACTCCCAGCTGATGCTTCCGCTAGAACCTTCTTCCTTGACCGGGTGCTCTCAAACACCCCTGAGGATGGGACTATCGTTTTGCTTTCCCTCGGCTGACTATTGGACGATGCTGCTGAGGTCGATGGATTCGTGGTTGTCTTTCTCCCCGATGAATGGGAGTTGGAGACAACATGGCAAGAAGTATTCTTAGGCTCTAACTCATCTTCAATTGGCACATTCTTTGCGAGACGACGTCGGAATTGCAGTCGCTGGAACACAGACTACTTGGATAATGGAGCTATTGTTTTGTAACAGCAGTAGTTGATGGTGACCATGGCACAAGTGTGCCCCACAAGGGGCGTATCATGCTTAATGGTAAGCTCTTCTAATCTGTGTTTATGAGTGGTCACATTACACAAATCATAAGGAGAGAGTTTTACTTTCACACTCCCTTTAGGCGCATGGCGAGGCCAAGTACTGGGGTGGTCATGTGAATGCGGCACCCTTGATCCAGTTCCAGCGCATGAGATACACCCAGATCATTAGTGGGGGAGCAACATGTATTGCGACTTGAACCCACTTCATGCGCGCAACCCACGTGGGCGCATGGGTTCAAAGTCACATGTTTTGCCTCGTACGACTCGGTTCCAAACGCAGAAGATGCACCCATGTGAGACGGGGACTTTGAGGGTCGGCTCGTATCTGGTGTAAATGCACCTGAGTCGACTCTGTATAGTTTACCATCGTTAGTACGCATGATTTTGAGCGCATATATCCGGTTCACTGTGAGTGTAGCACATTTGGGGCACATAGCCCGTACTGCCTTAGATTTCTTTGTACCAGCCCACGAAGGTGCATAGTACTCAGAAGCTTACTCATCTTCACCTCGACAGCAAGTAATTCTGTCAAAGACAGAGGCCCTCTCCCGTACGACAGAGTTCATACGCGGGAAGCTGGATGTGCATTTGTTTCATCGGCGCATCTTCTTCTACTGGGAAGGGGACAGTTGGAAAATGCAGTCAATACCGTATTTTCCTGGCAGATGCGATGCACTGGCGGGCGCATCTTGCTTACTGAGTATGTCAGCAGGAAGGGTGGGTTGCGATGCACGTCCCCTTCAGTGGTAGTGCTCGGCCGATCTCCTTTGTGCACCCAGACATGGCGAGTCTTCTTCAACTTTGGCAGCCGCTTCGAAGGACTTCCGCTGCCTTCAGAGATGAACTCCTTATACGCTTGTTGATTGAGGCACACCATGAGTGTCTTGTAGGAGGAGCCAAGCTTGATGTTGTCGGATTGCGAGAAAACTTGATCGTTAGAAGAGAAAGAAGTCTCCAACAGAGTCGCCAGTTTATTTTCCATCGAAAATGCGACAAGGTTTTGTTGATTGATAAAACTTTGGTATTTCAATACAAATAGAATAGTATACAATATAGGACTTAGACGTAGTCCTAGAAGTACATTTTTGTTTTTATCTAGGAACTGTAACGGTAGAGCGAGTGGTAATGCTTTGACTCCGTTGATGATCTGACAACGATCTTGAATTCTCTGAAGGTTTAGGCTGCTCTAGATGCCGGAGCATTTAGAGGAGAAGTAGACATTACGTGTCTCTTTTCGTCTCTGTAGGTAGATATGATGATCTATCTGTCTATGTGTGTATGAAGGAATGATCCTTCTATTTATAGGCAACAGACTGGTCTGCTAATGTGTGCATATGTAGGATGCGTCTGTACGTGGAAACACCACGTGGCTGATGCTGTAGGGCGCATAGACGATACGCCATGAGTTGAAGCTGAATCCTGTTTAAACTGTACTGTTGGCTGCGGTGGAACTGACACATGGCAGTTGCGAAGATTCGACCGTTGCTGAGATCTTGGGTGGTTGGCACCCATTCATAGGCAGAACTGATTCAAATGACACGTTGCGCGCGTTCATGGCTCAAATATCTCGGATGTGGTAGGCGACTTGGTCTATGACTTTTAGAGGTCACAGACAATTCTGGGTGCATGTCTTCTGAGGCACATACAGAGCTTCGAGTGCATGGTTGTGCAAGCGCATGCAGAGACTTGGCTTCAGTCTTTTAGGATCAGGAGTAAGTCGGGAGCGGATGGCTTTTGAGGCGCATGTAAATTGCTGGGCACATGGCTGTGGAGGCGCATGCAGGGACTTAACTTCTGTTTTTTGGAATCAGGACTTAGTCGGAAGCCCATGTCTTTTGAGGCACATGCAAATTGCTGGGCGTATGGCTTTGGAGGCGCATGCAGGGACTTACCTTCTATCTTTTGGTATCAGGAGTAAGTTGGAAGCGCATGGCTTTTGAGGCACATGCAAATTGCTGGGCACATGGCTGTAGAGGCGAATGCAGGGACTTAACTTCAGTCTTTTAGGATCGGGAGTAAGTCGGGACTGCATGGCTTTTGAGGCGCATACAAATTGCCGGGCGCATGGCTGTGAAGGTGCATGCAAGTGATCGGTCGACCACGTGGCAAAGCACAGATGTAGCCAAAAAAATCAAGTAATGATGATGCTGACGTCTACAGCCATTCATTTTCTGTAAAAAGCTGCCAACCGTTCAGTCTTTAGGGAAGGTGCTGCCAACTCTGTCACATAGCAATAAATACATGATGGATGACGAGTTGAAGTGGGCGCATCAGTTTGTGCCCCACTAGGCGCATGGGTCTATATCCCATTCGGTGCATCTACCGCATGGCCCATCTTTATTGGCCCGTTTATTAAGTTCTTCGAGGCGTTAATGGCTGTTTTGACTTGGGAATACGAAGAGGCAGATTCATCATCATAAATGCAAATTCATTGCACATAATATGAGTAGACTGCCACATGGCGCATGAGCGAAGGTTGCCCCGGCCTATAAATAGCTTTTGTGAAGAGTTTTGTTTCTCATTTCACTTAGCTTTCCTTCATGGAGAGGAACTGGATCTGTCCCCTGCCTTGGCGAGTTAACAATGAACTCCTTCCGAAGACGAAGATATACCGAGTTGGTTTTTTCACCATCGGTCCTGTTTTCGTACAAGCCTGTGAAAGTGCTTGTTGCATCCAAATATGGGGATCATCGTGTCCCGTCATAGGCTGAAGGTGCCTGTTGCATCGAAAGATCGGGGCAGTCGTGCCCCGATTTTTATTATGCTGGAAGAGCTGCAGGTCGGGGCTATCGTAACCCGATTTGGTTAGGCTAGAAGAGCCACTCCTCCTACTAGAGTGCCTGCATGCTGACGAGGAAGTGATTCGGTCTGACTATGCACGGGGATGCGCCTACGCTGAGATGCTGGAATGATGCGCCTGACTATAGCTCTTAGGATTTTCTTTCTCTTTTGTAAAAGAATTCTCCTTTGTAAAAGACATATAAAGCCCCATTTATATGTCTCTACTTCTTTGCTATTTTTGCTTTGCCAAGTATTTTGTTCCTGGCGCCTGTTGATTTTTGGCGCATGAGAATTAGGGTGCATAGGAGTTCTGGCCTTAGATGCGCCTGAAATTCCATGCTTCTACATAGATCTAGTTAGGAGCAAATCTTAGATGGCCTTAGATGCGCCTGAAATTAGGGTACATCCCATGAAATTGTACCCTGCCCCCCGCCAAATCAAACTTCTCGTGCAAGATGACTTGTGATATGGATCATAACACCAAGATAAGATCGAGGAAAAAATCTTTCTAACAAGCACAAAGTTTCTCCAACTTTAGTTTCGAGCTGTTCCAATCTATTTTTATCGATCACTCTTTGACATAATTCATTAAAAAAATGAACAAAGTCGAAATATTGTAGTTCTCGTACCCTTTGGTAGAAGTCCTCTTAATGCTATTGACAACACTTGTTGGAATAGAATGTGACAATCATGAGACTTGAGATTTAAAATCTTAGAATCTTGCAATGACTCACGATTTGAAATGTTGGAGCCGTAACCATCAGGCAATTTTAAATTTGCAAGTCTTGCACAAAATAATTGTTTCTCGGACTTTGATAAATTAAAAGAGCCTGTTGCCCATTGAAATTTATTTCCTATTTTTTTAGCATGTAGTTCTTTTCTTATGCCCATTCTGCCATATCTTTACTAGAATTTAGTCCATCCTTTGTTTTCCCCTTTATACCCAAGAGTGTGCTAATAATGCTCTCACAAATGTTCTTCTTAATGTGCATCACGTCTAAATTGTGTCGCAAAAACAAACTCTTAAACGTCATATAAAAAATTCATAAATAGAAAGAAATTTAATTTTTTTTTAGAGAAAGAGAGGTATATCAAGAGAGAGTGGTAATGCTACTACCTTCCAATAAGGCAACTCAAAGAAAATTGATTTCTTCTTCCAAGGCCATATCGAATCAATGTTTGGCTGTTGTTGCTTCTTCTTCCTTTTCTTCTTTTCCTTTTTTGGTTTCCCTAATTATTGACATGGTTTTTTACCACATCGAAAACTTTAGAACCTGTTATTGCTCTAGGCTTCCTTCTATGTTCTTCATTTCCATCAAACCAAGACTTTTTTAATCGAAATGGATGATTGTGTGCAAGAAATCGTCTATGGTTCATATATACATGCTTCTGACAATTAGCCAATCATCTTGAAGATGTCTCAATTTCACATATTGGACAAGCTGCTATACCCTTTGTGGAATATCCGGATAAATTTCCATAGGCCGGAAAGTCATTTATTGTCCACATTAGAATATCCTTCAAATTAAATATGAATTTACTGAATGAATCAAAAACATTCACACCATTGCTCCATAACTCTTTCAAATCTTCTATAATTGGCTCCAAATATACATCTATGTCATTTCCTGCTTGCTTGGGCCCGGGGATTAATAACGTCAACATCAAGTTTTCCTTTGACATGCATAAGGAAGGGGGCAGATTATAAGCAACCAAAATCACAGGCCAACAACTACATTGTGTACTAAGATCACCGAAAGGATTAAATCCAACTGATGTAAGGCCAAGCTTCAGATTATGTGGATCTGATGCAAAATAAGGCCACTTACTATTGATCATATTCCAGGCCATTGAATCTATATGGTGTCGCATCTTTCTATCCTGACTTTTGTGAGTATCATGCCATCTTAATTGTTCCGCCTTTTTAGTTGATTTAAACATTCTCCTAAATCTTGGTATTATAGGAAAGTACCTCAATACCTTTGTAGGAACTCTATTTGAAATATTTTTGGTGCGCACATCAACTTTACACCGTGAAGCCCCGCATTTTGGACATGTCTCCATATGTTCCTTTTCCTTTCAAAATAAACAACATTCATTAACTCAAGCATGTATTTTCTCATATCCTAGATCAAAATCTTTAAGTAGCTTCTTTACTGAATATAAAGAATTAGGAAGTTTGTTTTCGAGAGGTAGAAGTTTGCCAAGCATCTCAAAAAGTTTATTAAAACCATTGTCCGCAAGACTATGTCTAGCTTTATACTTGTATAGGGCAACAACTGCAGCCATCTTTGTGTAAGTAGATCCAACATATAAAGGAAGTTCAGAATCCTCCACAAAATTTGCAAAATTTGTATCTCTTCTTTCATGTGCAGGTTCCATATTATTATCATTATCTTCAAAATAATCATCTTCAAAATTTGCATCTCTAAACATTTTATATGCTTCTGGTATCTCTAGTTGCAGTAGAACTTTCTCCATGAAAGTCCCATTTATCATATAAAGGATCCATCCCAAATATGACTAAGTGTTCATAAATCAATGACTTAAACATCGACAACAAGGACATTGAATTTTTTCAGGATTTCCCTTACTAGCTTGAATTGTATCAACAAACATGCGTGCTCCATTTTGATATGCTTGCGAATCTCTACAAATAAAGACAAACCCCTGGCTCACACATAATCTTATATTAATAAAAAGCAATAAGTGTTCTTACATATTAACGTTTCTAGTTTAAGGAATAAATAGTAACCTTTTAAGGTGTGCCCAATCTTTGTCCATTGTTAATGACCCACTTGTACGAATTATAACATGTTAAAGGCAACCATGAAGTACATAACAAAAATGAATTATCATTACTATGATACACGAGCAAAAGAAGAACCAAAATGAACACCTTAGTATTCCAAGAATGTTAAACAAGAATGCATATTTACATTCCTGAACAAAGAACCAGAAGAAGTCCCTGAACAAAGCCAAGGATCTGAGTGAGAACAAAATGAAAGATTTAAACAAGAATGTATATTTACATTCCTTTTAATGACGAAAGGGATAGTGGAATAAAGGTCATTAAGAATCAAAAAATAGATTTGCGTTCAACATGCATGTGATTACATATTTGTGCTTGAATTCTTAGGCTAGAAAAATGTCAACTTTTACTAAGTCGAGGATTTAACTCATATAATATTGTGATATTTTTGAATGACACATTATTTATTATTCAATACAGGAATAAATTCGCATTACTTCTGAATGACACGGTCAACAAGGTTGAATGAATAAATGAAATTGAGACAAGTAATGAGAGTATCATAATCCATCTAAAATTTGGGACCACTTATTTCTAAGTATTCTCTTTTCTATGAGTTAGAAGTTATGTGTTATATATCAGTAGAAATCTAAATGAGATCCATATCATCATTCATTATTTCATTTGTCAATAACTTGTATTCTTGATATCTCCGATACGTATCTTAACTAATATTAATACCTCTTGTTTGTCTATTTAGGCCTAAGCCTGTCTCAAAGATTAACTTCAGATCCTTGACATGACCAGTGATTCAACCATGGTTATGATTTGTCGACAAAGATTAACTTCATTTGTTATCTCAATGAACGTTTGATTCTTTATTTCTTTCATTTTCTTTAAAATAAAATAGTTGTAATATATCTCATCTTTCGTTAATGGTAGTTAACAGAACATGACCCAATTACAAAATGGAGATTACTTTGATAACATGACTAAATTATCCAAATATTTCGATTCAGCCTCTAATATTTGGATCAAGCATACGAAAACTACAGTCGGCGACTCAATTAAATCAAACTAAAATAAATATCAACGAAAATCATATTAATCCAAAAACTTATATCTCAAATTAAAATTAATTTTTTTATGAAAAATTAGAGGAAGAATAAAATCATATCTACTGGAACTGGAGTCGAGTAGCAGACGTCATTCCTGAAATTGGTACAAAAATCTAAAAATCAGATCACTTTAATTAAAAAGGGGACAAACCCTAAATATAAAGGGAAAAACTATATAAAATAAAGAAGAAGGAAGAAAAATATGAGAGATGTTTATTGAGATAACGAGGAGGAAGAGAAAAATATGGAGAAAATTAGAGAGAACCGAGAGAGAGAGATTACCTATGGAGCACCATTGGAGAACCTGCAGTGGGAGAGAGAGCAGCGGAGAGAAGGAGCGCAACGGAGAGAGCAAGAGAGAGCAGCTTATGTTTTCTTTCGGGGTAGGTGGGTTCTAGTTTAGACATCGCGGGAAAAGAATTATGAGGCGCATTGTTCCAAAAAATTTGGGTATGAGGAAATTTTAGGGCATATACTATACGCCGTATTACTGGTATAGTTGTATGTGGCGTTCTAATGCATGCCATATATAGACCTATTTGACATATTCTTAATCATTTACGGCATTCATATTGAGTCATGACAATGTGGTGCTTTATCGGTGTTGTCGAGGACGAACAAGGTGCCAGTGCAACAGAGGTCTCCGAGGGGAAACATGGCTTTGCAACTACAAGCGACTGTAGGATCCCCTCGACGAAGGCTCGTCATAGCTGTAGTCGTTGACCTCCCGATGTTGATGCGGCTTGGAGGAGCATCAACGTCACGGTGAACTTGCGTGATAACTGTGGTGGAGAGGGGGACGATGAAGGCGATGAGAAGGAATAAGAAGTTGCTAGCGACTGCTTCTAATGAAACAGTATAATTTTATAAGATGCGTCTAGGGTTCAATTAGAGAGTAGATGGTAATAAGCCTTTGGGCTTTGGCCTACGAAAAATATGAATTTTATTGGTTTAAACACTCTTGAAAGAATGGAAAAAAATTGGGAAATGGCTTAACAATAAGAAAGAGGGAAAGATCATTTATATTTATAAATCTTGAAGGTACAATAAGATATTGATTGCAACAATAATAATAAAAATATCTAATAATAATAATAGTAGTAATCAAGAAACTAAATAGTTAAAATCCCATAATAACGATATTATTATTTCAAAAAGAGCCAATATTATTGAAAATAAGTAACAATAAATAGTTGAAGTGTAGTCATGAAATTTTAAATAGATTATTGAAAGGAAATGCAAAAATTAGGAATTTCTAATTATAAAAATAATTTTTGGGAGGGGTCTTACACATAATCATAAGGAATCAATTATCATAATAGGATCGATTTTTAATAAGATTTGAATAGGATCTAGTTAGATTGTATTATAGGTAATTTTTATATATGCTAGGTATCTAGGTAATTCCTGGAGTCATTTTTTAATTCATTTTCTTAATTTTTTTTAGTTTTAATTATGATTTTTTTTTACAAATACTAAAACAAATCTAACTCAATAATAGAGGTTTATATAAGTCTATGTTAGTCTATTCTTATCTAGATGACTCTATGATAGAATTTATTACATTAAAAAACCACCAAAACCAATTCCTTTCACAAGTCGTTAATCGGTTTATGATACGAGATTCAAAGCCAAAAAGACGAAAGTTCCAATAATACAAAAACTATAATCTACACCAAACCTCTACTAAATCATACGATACAATACAAGAACAAAATTATGAGATAATGTAAGGGATGAACTAAAAAAATACATGGGAGCATGATATATGAAAGAAATTGTACGTACAAATATGTATATATATAAATAGCATATATCGGGTGTCACGCCCCAGAACCAGAATACTGGAGAGCGGGGGCAGACATAGCCAGCTACGTATAACGGAATGGAATCCACACCACTATACGGTCACGGCTGTCTAGATATGTGAGGGTTTCACTACAATCCATCAGTCTCTTAAGGTCATAAAATAGCCTATTGTCTCAATCTCAGCCAACTAATAATAGTTACAAGATGTTAGATCACCAAATATACAATTGTAAGGCGTCCCAAACATTACATATCCAGATGATCATGAAGCTAGTCGTTATAAAATATGAGGACTAGCAAGAGTTCAGTCATACATGATCAACCCCCGGGGCTTGTCAATCATGTTACAGCCCGTAGGCAGACAGTAAGTAAGTACAATCGAGCTAACACTTGCTCGTCGGCTAAACGTCTCAAAAGAATAATTTATAATATTACAATGGGAGGACAAAAGAAACCCACTCGATGCCCTGGTTACGCTTGGTGACCACCATCGGGCTGGAAGACAGGTAGATCCTTTGTTGCTGCTCCGGTATCTGGCCATACAAAACTAGCTGGGTTAGACCCCAGGAAGAGCAAGTGCCACAAAGGAGGCCACAAAATAAGAACCAAAGCCAGCAAATTAGCACAATAATATAATTACATAATAAGAGACATCAATTTAAGAAAAAGCATGATGGGTAATTATAAAAGACAATCTTGTATAGAATCACCAAAAAAGACAGGACATATGGAAAAGCATGACAGGATGATATACGATGAGATAACCATGGGACTATTCAGATAGCCAGGTTACAACCCATAAACCAAACAAGGACCGGGGTTGTAACCCTTCGTCTGAACGGAACTTGGTTTCTCTCACCATTTATCGGCAAGATAAATATAAGAAATCAGGTCAAGTAACAATCTGGAGTGACAATCATTATAGTGACCATCTGGAGTGACAATCCTTATAGTGACAATCTGGAGTGACAATCATTCAATCATTCTGGTACAATCTTACAATCAATCAATTCTAGACAATACTAAACTGGACTAGACTCCATCCAAGCAATCACGGCCAATCATTGCCTACGGCTTTCTACATTAACTAACTAGGGTTATCACAATCCTAGTTACTAGCAAGATGCAATGAGATGTTCCAAGTAGTCACAGGCCCTGCAGCTATCCAGGTTTTCCAGGCAATTATTATAGTGACAATCTAGAGAGTACAATGCATTATAGTGACAATAGAGTTCAATCATTTAAGTGACAATGGAGGGTGCCCCACATAACAGTGGGCTGGAAATGTGTCCTACTCGTCGGCAGGCTACAAGTCTAATCATTTGCGGCCGGGATAACGGGATCGCCTGTAACTGGGGAACATCTCTTCATGACTAGTGAATTATACTAATTATTAACCTTAGTCCAATTCAGTAGGTACTCCTGACCGTGGTACTCAGGAGTCCCATCCTAGACGTGATGCGAGACTGGACAAGTGGATTTAACAAGCAAGCAAGAAAGAACCATCCACGGTGTCAAGACAGGTCAAGTTAAGTTATCAAGATAAATCATGTCAGGGTACTTGTCAGGAGTGCGCCACCACGGGCCACTATCAAGTCAGGTTGGTCATGTCAGGAGTGCACCACTACGGGTCACTGTCGTGTTATGCTAGTTTCTTGTCATACCGTGCCATGTACAATAGTCATTCCAAACATATTAAGTAAAATCAAGTTCATGACAAAAGGCGTAAAACATCTAATAAAATATCAATATACAGGGCTATAGAAGAGCCAAGCTTAAGAAAAATAAACCAAATCTCCATGATTGGACAGATTGCGCAAGGGTCCCTGGGGTCGGGTTGCGTAGGAGTCAAGTACGCCAGGGGCCAACTGCACAGGGTGAGCTGTGCAGGGTACCAACTGCGCAGGGGTGGATGGCGCAGCAGATGGTTGCGCTGGATCAGGTTGCGCAGGAATAGATGGCGCAGGGCCAGATTGTGCAGGGACGGACTGCGCATGGATGGACTGCGCAGAAGTGGACTGCGCATGAGCAGACTGCGCAAGAATCCATGCGCACTCGGGTTGAGCGCAGTTCGCCAAGGGGCAAGCTACGCGGTCGGCGCTGCGCTAAAGAGCGCTGGCCGAGGGGGATGCACAATCCAATACTGCGCTGAAGAGCACAGGCTGCTGTCTTCTTCTCCAGGCCGAGAAGAAGACTCCAAGAACTCCAAAGTTCAAAACTTCATAACTTGATCAAATCAAAACAAAATTTAGATTTTCAAAGCTCTAACTTGAGTAAAATTGAATTCTCTTCCACATGGAAGCATCAAAACAAACTAAAATCCAAGTCAAATAGATCAAAATCATGCAAATCCGAAAATAGTAAAAACCTAGATCTAGAACAATGGAAGCTCCAAATCACAAAATGTCAAGTTCTAATGTTGATCTCCATGGCCTAATCTAGCTAATAGACAAATAAAAAGTGGTTCTCAAGTGGTGGCAAGGTGCACTTGCCTATGGTGATGGTGTTGTGTAGAGGAAGGAAGAAGAATAAATAAATAGAAATAATGAGGAGAGAGAAAAGTAGGTAGAGTTTTATGAGGGTGGGTTGTGGTGGAATGGAGGTGGAGAATAGGCTAAGGTGTTCCACTCATGATGAACCAAACCAACTCCATAAAATAATACGAAGCCATGGTCCAAAACCCATTTACGAGAAACCAAATCCACAAGTCGAGAAAATAAAATACGTGCCAAAATCAAATTACGAGTACAAATACGAAATATAAAAAATACAGAAAATGAGGGTGACAACTCTACCCACCTTAAAAGAATTCCGTCCTCGGAATTTAATCAAGGAGCTAGAGATTGCCACGACAAGCTATACTAAGCACATGCATGCTACACTAAGCAGTTCAATCATACAATCATACAATACAAGCAAGGAAGGGAAAGCGTAAGGCACAAGGAAGATATTATACCTCACGAGTCAAACAGGTAGGGATAACGTGATCGGATATCATCCTCACACTCCCACGTTTGACTCTCCCAAGGAGCGATGAACTCAAGCAACATGAACTAAACTGATAGTCTTGCGCTTGAGGTCTCTCCCCTTGGTCAAACAGGGACACGGGCCTTTCCTCATACGAAAAGGTTGGTACCAATAACCGTTTTCGAATGATCTAGGACATAGCTCGGGTCTGGAATGTACCGTTGTAATTAGGATACATGAAATACGTCATGCACCCCGCATAATGACGGTAGAAAAGCAAGATGAGAGGACACATATACCTCTCGGCCGATTCTGAACCTGAGCCTGGGCTAGGGCAAACTGCCGCTGGTTCTGTTGCTGGAAAGTCTGGGCCTGAGTTGGCAATGGCCTCGGGAACGGGAACTGCTGTTGCTGGTGAACTGGAGCTGGTACTGGTGCTGGTGCTGGTCCCCTAACCGAGGGACTAGATACCGCCGATGCTGAATCAACTCTAAAAAGGCAGGACCCTACCCAATGATCCGATGCTCCACACAATAAACACAATCCCAACGCCTTGCGACACTCTGCTACCACGTGTCCAGGCTTCCCACAATAAGAACAGCCTACGACAGAAGACTGTGCTTGCTTCTGTTTCTGCTGAGGGTACGTCGGGGTCGAGTACTGGACCGACGTAACTGAGGTTGCTTGCCTCGGAGTTCCAATAGTCAAAGCCCTAGCTGCCGGGGCTGGTGCTGAAGACTGATTCATCTGACCATGGGACCGCTTCCGACCTCCAGTCCTGTCCACAATCCTCTGGGAGGTATACTCGTGCCTCCTTGCTGCTCGCAACACCGCATCATAAGTCTGATGCTCGAACTGTTCTACTGCCAATATAATCTCCAGGTGAAGCCCCTGCTGGAACCTCTGTGCTCTGTCAAACTCGGTTGCCACCAAGGTGGGAGCAAATCGACTGAGTCTAGAAAACTCGGCCGCATATCCGTCGACCGTCCTCTCCATCTGTTTAAGATTACTGAACCTGGTCTGCAAGTCATACCGAGCCACTGCATCATAATACTTGGTCTGGAGCTTTTTGCTGAACACTGCCCAGGGGACAGGTGTTGTCAATCCCACTGCTTGTGCGGCCCACCAACTGCGGGCTAGATCCAATAACTGTAGGCACACCACAGCCACCTTCTCTTCTTCTGGAGTCTTCGTGGCTTCGAGAATCACCTCTATATCTTGTAGCCAAGCATCGGCAGCAATGGCATCCTCGCTGCCATCGAAGAATGGAGGGTTCAAACGTTTAAAACTGTTGACCGCTCTGTTCCCTCGGGGTCCACTTCTATTCAGAGCATCTTCCACTGCCTGGTACAAGGCATCGCCTCTACGATCTTGGGAAGCTAACAATGATCTGATGAGACCTACCAAAGTGCCATCATCAGATCTGCAGGCTGGACTGGCTGAACTGGCGGCTCTCCTCTAGTAGGTACGACTCGGGAGGCTGCTCCTGAGTGCTGGGCCTGATCTTCTGGTTGCTGCTGGTCCACGGGAGGTGCTCCTCCTTGCTGATCGGCAGGGTCAGGTGCAGTACCGCTGAGAAAGATGACACAGGAAAACAATAAGGAAGGACCAGGGCAGATCAACGATACAAGCATGTAATCAGGGCAAGAATTTCAGGGATTTGAAATACGGGCGGAGATCAAGGGCGAATACTGATTGAGACATCTATACGATAAACCCTCATATTTCTTGATTGACAAGACCTGCATGGGCCACCACTTAAACTATGTCACACCCCAGAACCAGAATACTGGAGAGCGGGGGCAGACATAGCCAGCTACGTATAACGGAATAGAATCCACACCACTATACGGTCATGGCTGTCTAGATATGTGAGGGTTTCACTACAATCCATCAGTCTCTTAAGGTCATAAAATAGCCTATTGTCTCAATCTCAGCCAACTAATAATAGTTACAAGATGTTAGATCACCAAATATACAATTGTAAGGTGTCCCAAACATTACATATCCAGATGATCATGAAGCTAGTCGTTACAAAATGTGAGGACTAGCAAGAGTTCAGTCATACATGATCAATCCCCGGGGCTTGTCAATCATGTTACAGCCCGTAGGCAGACAGTAAGTAAGTACAATCGAGCTAACACTTGCTCGTCAGCTAAATGCCTCAAAAGAATAATTTATAATATTACAGTAGAAGGACAAAAGAAATCCACTCGATGCCCTGGTTACGCCTGGTGACTACCATCGGACTGGAAGACAGGTAGATCCTTTGCTGCTGCTCCGGTATCTGGCCATACAAAACCAGCTGGGTCAGACCCCAGGAAGAGCAAGTGCCACAAAGGAGGCCACAAAATAAGAACCAAAGCCAGCAAATTAGCACAATAATATAATTACATAATAAGAGACATCAATTTAAGAAAAAGCATGATGGGTAATTATAAAAGACAATCTTGTATAGAATCACCAAAAAAGACAGGACATATGGAAAAGCATGACAGGATGATATACGATGAGATAACCATGGGACTATTCAGATAGCCAGGTTACAACCCGTAAACCAAACAAGGACCGGGGTTGTAACCCTTCGTCTGAACGGAACTTGGTTTCTCTCACCATTTATCGACAAGATAAATATAAGAAATCAGGTCAAGTAACAATCTGGAGTGACAATCATTATAGTGACCATCTGGAGTGACAATCCTTATAGTGACAATCTGGAGTGACAATCATTCAATCATTCTGGTACAATCTTACAATCAATCAATTCTAGACAATACTAAACTGGACTAGACTCCATCCAAGAAATCACGGCCAATCATTGCCTACGGCTTTCTACATTAACTAACTAGGGTTATCACAATCCTAGTTACTAGCAAGATGCAATGAGATGTTCCAAGTAGTCACAGGCCCTGCAGCTATCCAGGTTATCCAGGCAATCATTATAGTGACAATCTAGAGAGTACAATGCATTATAGTGACAATAGAGTTCAATCATTTAAGTGACAATGGAGGGTGCCCCACATAACAGTGGGCTAGAAATGTGCCCTACTCGTCGGCAGGCTACAAGTCCAATCATTTGCGGCCGGGATAACGGGATCGCCTGTAACTGGGGAACATCTCTTCATGACTAGTGAATTATACTAATTATTAACCTTAGTCCAATTCAGTAGGTACTCCTAACCGTGGTACTCAGGAGTCCCATCCTAGACATGATGCGAGACTAGACAAGTGGATTTAACAAGCAAGCAAGAAAGAACCATCCACGGTGTCAAGACAGGTCAAGTTAAGTTATCAAGATAAATCATGTCAGGGTACTTGTCAGGAGTGCGCCACCACGGGCCACTATTAAGTCAGGTTGGTCATGTCAGGAGTGTACCACTACGGGTCACTGTCGTGTTATGCTAGTTTCTTGTCATACCGTGCCATGTACAATAGTCATTCCTAACATATTAAGTAAAATCAAGTTCATGACAAAAGGCGTAAGGATATAAAATGGGCGTAAAACATCTAATAAAATATCAATATACAGGGCTATAGAAGAGCCAAGCTTAAGAAAAATAAACCAAATCTCCATGATTGGACAGATTGCGCAAGGGTCCCTGGGGTCGGGTTGCGCAGGAGTCAAGTGCGCCAGGGGCTAACTGCGCAGGGTGAGCTACGCAGGGTACCAACTGCGCAGGGGTGGATGGCACAGCAGATGGTTTCGCTGGATCAGGTTGCGCAGGAATAGATGGCGCAGGGCCAGATTGTGTAGGGACGGACTGCGCATGGATGGATTGCGCAGAAGTAGACTGTGCATGAGCAGACTGCGCATGAGCAGACTGCGCAAGAATCCATGCGCACTCGGGTTGAGTGCAGTTCGCAAGGGACAAGCTGCGCGGTCGGTGCTGCGCTAAAGAGCGCTGGCCGAGGGGGATGTACAATCCAGTACTGCGCTAAAGAGCGCAGGCTGCTGTCTTCTTCTCCAGGCCGAGAAGAAGACTCCAAGAACTCCAAAGTTCAAAACTTCATAACTTGATCAAATCAAAATGAAATTTAGATTTTCAAAGCTCTAACTTGAGTAAAATTGAATTCTCTTCCACATGGAAGCATCAAATCAAACTAAAATACAAGTTATATAGATCAAAATCATGCAAATCTGAAAATAGTAAAAACCTAGATCTAGAACAATGGAAGCTCCAAATCACAAAATGTCAAGTTCTAATGTTGATCTCCATGGCCTAATCTAGCTAATAGACAAATAAAAAGTGGTTCTCAAGTGGTGGCAAGGTGCACTTACCTATGGTGATGGTGTTGTGTAGAGGAAGGAAGAAGAAGAAATAAATAGAAATAATGAGGAGAGAGAAAAGTAGGTAGAGTTTTATGAGGGTGGGTTGTGGTGGAATGGAGGTGGAGAATAGGCTAAGGTGTTCCACTCATGATGAACCAAACCAACTCCACAAAATAATACCAAGCCATGGTCCAAAACCCATTTACGAGAAACCAAATCCACAAGTCAAGAAAATAAAATACGTGCCAAAATCAAATTACGAGTACAAATACGAAATACAGAAAATACAAAAAATGAGGGTGACATCGGGATAGGGTACTAACACAAAGAAAGACTATCATTGGTCTTAAGAACAAGATCCAAAGAGTCACAACAGTGGCACAAGCGACTCCCACCATCCAAAAGAAAGCAACATTGATAGCAAAAATTGGCAGAATAACAAAAAGATACGACAAGATACCTAAGCCCCCTTTGGGTCTTGCTTTGGCGAAAAACAACTACGAAGAAAAGGGTTGACCGCTTTCGTACGGTTGACGGCAATATGCCATCGAGGAAGGAACCAACACCCTAAAGTTGGACTGATTTACATTGGTGATAACTGCAGGCGAAGGCCAGACCCCCTTCGCGGGTTGATAACAATTGATGTAGCCAAGGATGAGGAGCCCTTGTAGGGTTTATAGGTGATGAATACTACTTACAGGCAGCAGTCGATCACCTTCGTAGGATCTGATCATTCGATGTATCACCAAAATGGTATAGAAAAACCTTGTCGAACCGGTTATCACTGTCGATAGCCCAAAGGCACAACTCACCACCTTCGTTGGGTTAGGCTTGCTCGACGCAATATGGGTGAAAGGCCAACGATGCCTCTTATGGGGCCGATCGTTATTGATGATGGCCACTATGACTCATCCCATTTGCGGGGTAGGGATCCTGCGATGAGCTCTCTTGCACCGCCTTTTTTGGTTGTTTCTTTATCTCTAAAACCAAAATAACTTTTTTTACCATTATCAATCAATGCTTTATAACTCGTTACTTATATTAATCAAATTTCAATTGAATATCATGAAGTATGATAAATTGGAAATTGTTATCATGACCTTTAACATTTTGGAACTTAATAACATGAGATTTCTAACTGGTTGCGACTAAATACCTTTTATTAGTTGACCATCAAGTTTGATGGTCGAATGTAAGTGTTAGACATTTTTATCCCCGAATATTTTTTTTTTCAAATTCCAACTCGTCTTTTTTCTCCTCTCTATTAACCCTAGGCATTATATCCTTCTCATTTTCTACCCTATTGCCTACCTCAAGTCCTACCTAACCCCCCGCCATACCCTAACCTTAGAAAACTTTACTATTTAACTAAAAATATACTCTCATATTTGAATTTGTTGATCTCATTCTCCCTCCTAACTAACTATGACAACCAACCAAGAAGAAATATGAAATCAACAACATGGCATTTATTAGGACTAGTGCATATCATATATTATTCAAATCAAGGAAAAAAGGGACCACATCCATATATAATTGAACACAAAGAGTGCACCAACCCTGAAACAATAAAAACTCAAAAAAAATGTAAAAAACCAGAAATTGGTGGACCTTTCCCACCTACATCATCCATCATACACTAAATCAGAATTCAGAGATAGGTTGTCACAGTGCTTGAAATCATTTGCCACCGCCCCGGCAACCATTCAATTTATTGCATCCTTTACCCAGATATGGCGGCGGTAGTTTGCCACCAGCGGGGCGACAATTCACATCAGCACCTGTCTTCCTACTACATGGAATACCATCCTTCCCCAAGGCCCCATAGCCGATGGTAGTTTGTGCAGAAGCTATGGTAGCAAATACAACTAGTACTAGTATCAACCAGGCACGAAAAATGGCAGCCATATATTTTCCAAATTTAGAAATCACTCACAATACCTATAACATAACAGACATGATTATCAGGATTAGAATGACTGATAAGATTTTAATAAAATAAAGCTGTTATAACCTATAATTAGAGGGATAAGTTTTGTTAATGTTACAAGAGGACATATTCCATAATAGATATGAAAGGAAGAGAACTATTAAAATAGCGACCCCAAAATATTGGGATGAAGGCTTTATTGTTGTAGGCCTATAGGAGTTTTGGCTTATGCATATGCTGCAGATTGCCAGGTTGCATCAGACATAGGCACATTAATATTGAATTTAAATTAAAGCTTAGTATATGTACCTTGATGTTTTTATTCGTTTTTTAGGCAGACAACAATTAGTAGTTAGGCGAATGAACATATTCCAAATGATTGATTTTAAATATAGCAAGAATTAGAGAAGGGATAGAAAGCATTGGTAGTTCTAAGTATAGCCATATTGTAATCATGAGGTCATACATGAAAGGAGGGCAGAGAAATAAGCATAGCAACAAACTAGACCTACCGTTGAATCTGACCTCAAAAGGAGACTAAATATAGATAGTAGACTAAATATTCATGCATTTTATACTTCTTGATATTTTTTGACTTTAAATACATATCATTATAGAAGTTCATGGCAACAAATCCTTAAGTAGTTAAATTAGGCATTACTAATAATAACAAGAAGAGCACAATGAAAGCAAAAAAGCAAGCTTGAACATAGCTATAGAATGTTAGAATTGGTCAAATTTAGTATGATTAGCTTGTCTACTTCAGCAAATGTACCTTAAATGTTATATAAGTGTTTCCCATCCATGGGTAGTGTAAAAAAAAGTCGTATATTATAACACCTCAAGATACTCTAGTGAAAAATTTATTTCACGGAAAGGAGACGAGTAGTACTCGGTAACCGTAGACTGATATGCTTCATTTTTTGAACAAAATAACCTCGGGAAATCATATGCTAAATATATATATAGTTGAATAATATTATAGATGCTTGAACATGTATCATGGATAAAAACCATTGGTCATTATTAAATAAGCAATAGCAAACATATATACATATTACCATAATTGATATATAGTTTATATACCTCGAATTGAATCTGAATAATTACAAAAAGAGTACTTTTGATATTTTATGTAAATATATAAGCTTTGAAAACCAACATACACAACCAGAAAATAGAAGCATATATAATACATGGTTATTTAGTCTACTTGCTTGTAAATTTAGTAGAATTAATATATTTTAGCAATTGAATGGTGATCTAATGTTCAAGATTCATGTTCTGGAGCATAGGGATCTCTCTCTCACACACTTACGTGATAATGAATTTCTATGCTCGGTTCTGGCTTGTGCAATTTTGACTTTTCTAGTGGTGTATGTTGCTACTATACTATGTGTTAACCTGTTTAGAGTGAGGTGGTAAACTAAGCTTTAAACGATAATCTGGCAACCAATGATCTGTTTTGTCTCTGATAAAAGTGAATTAGATGGTGCTCTTGCGACACCACTTCAGGATTTGATGCCATGTACTTTTATGGTGATGAGCTATACAAAATTAGAAAAGAGAAGTACACAATGCATGAATATTTAGTCTATCACCTATGTTTAGTCTCGTTTCGAGGTCGGATTCTGCGGTAGGTCTAGTCTGATGCCATGCATATTTCTCTGCCCTCCTTTCATATATGACCCCATGATTAGAATGGTTATATATATATATATATATATATATATATATATATATATATATATAATGGTTTAAAAAAATATATATATAATGGTTTAAAAGAAAATATATATTATATGTTGAATAGGGATTTCTTATGTCACATAATACGGGCTGTGGGATTTGCAGAATTATGGGTAGCTCAGATTCGGGAATGTATTACGATGACTACTTTCTTAGTGCTTATTTTTGGTTAGTCACATGGTGTCTTCCCAAGTAATAAAGGGCTGCGACAGGATGATCCCGTCACCCCATACTTGTTCACGTTGATTATGGAGTACCTCACATGTTTGATGGATATTGCGATATATAGACAACATATTATTCCATTATTTCGACAGGTACAATCGCATATTTCATATCTTATTTATGTTGATGATTTATTGGTGTTTCTAGGCGTTACTCTCAGGGATGGATGAAGTATCCAGTATCTAATGTGATAGAAGAGTTCTTATTAATGTTAGGGCTACACCTTAATAAAGTTAAAGGTAAAGTCTACTTTAGCAGATTATGTCTGGATAAGGAGATATAGGCTGAGGGACTTAGCTTTGCTAGAGGTGAACTACGTGTTAAATATTTGGGGATTCCAATATCTGTGAACTATGTTAGAGAGACGGAGTACGACAGTATCGTGGAGTTTACTCAAAGACGATTGGAGGGATGGCAGGCACAGACGTCGTCATTTAGGGGCAGGATTGAGTTAGTTTGATCAGTTATTAAGTCGATTGCTAATTTTTGGTTGCAATCAATTATGCTACATATGGCGACTAACAAATGAATGAAGAATCTATATGCGACCTTTATTTAGACAGGAGAATATAGACTATTTGATGGAAGACCTTATATCAGCCGTTGGACGAGGGGGGTGTCAATAATGTTCGTCCCCAATGAGGACGATCGATTTGTTTGTCATTCTTTGACCCGAGAAATCGTTCATCCTCGCATCAATTTCACCTGAATCGATCGCCCTCACTGGGGCGTGATGCTACATGAGTCTGGAGCTACAATCGTGCAAGGAAAGATGACAGATTCTCAAAATGATTGTCTAAATTCAATACATAAGCAATAGAAAAAGGTAAAGACACATCAGAGTATACAAAAGAATCACTTTGATTAATTAAGCAGCAGAATGCAACGACTTTGAATTACATGATTACGTATTCCAAGTTGGCTTACGACACTCATGATCTCTCTAGTGCACAAAGGATTTCTTTATTTCATACATCATGTCTTCTATAGCACATCCAATGACCCTCGGTCGAGTATTTTTCATGTTCCATCTAAGCCCTAATGCGATTGTATGCATCAAAATGATGAACTCCATGCCAAAGTGCGTCCAAACGAAGATCCACCACGAGCATACCATTCCCTTCATCCTGTAAGCAATCTAGTGGGGGGGATCAGTACTAATTCTTTTGCTTACTGATGAGACCCACTCGCCTTAACCAACACTAAGTAATCTTCGGTATCATGCATCTTATTAGGTGGTCTTTCTATTGTTTCCTTAGGATTAATTACATTGCAATGAAAGCATTAAAGACATGTGAGTAGGTAAATCAAGTTATATTCAATAACATAAAGCAATTAATAAGTAAATCAAGTATGTTGCATCAGAGCGATATTTTTACCAACGATGTCGCACCCACCCTTCTGCCGAAGAAAGGTGAATGTTATCGTTCTTCCCTGTCATGTGAAAGCAAGCATAGAAACAAGCATACAAATCTAGACCTAACATTACTAATGTTTCCACCCTTGCCTCATGCAAGAGTGAATAATCACCGCCTACACATAATACATAGTTAATATGCCATCGATGTATATGAATACACCCACCTTGCCGCCCCTTACATTAGACATTCATTAGTGTGTGCCCTGATCCATATGAAGACCACTGGTATCCAGAGCTATAAAAGACTATATCTCGATACAACGGATCATTTCCTAGCAATAAGTATCAAGCCCCTCGATGATCTCACAGCATCATACTATGAAGCACCTAAACAACCTAGGTCGTAAGCCTCACTGGCGGTCCTACAATACCGTGCTCAATATGTAGCACCAAAATATTCTCCTAGGCTAAAAAATCCTGGTGTCTCGGTGAATACACATTCAAGGAAAGCAAACACGTACACGAGCTATCATCATCCATGTCCGTGATCATGCAATGCATACACATCTTATAACAAGTAATGAGGCAACGCATCTTCCATTCGCAATATTTTGTTTAACCTATGCCATTATAACTCATCAACTCAGTGGTCATGCCCCAATTTCGTAAATCTTTCGTCCTCGCTTCGACTTTACTGAATCGATCGTCCATGCAAGGCGTGATGTCGTGCAGGTCTGGTATTGCACTTATACAAGGCAAGAATGTGCACATTTGTGTCATTTTGAAATATTAAAACATAACCACATTGTAAAAATATTAAATACGCAGTATAGGAAGAAATAACTCAATCTTATTTATAAATAGTAGCAGGTACAACTTTTCTCAGTATTTTTTGAAATGTTATTTTTTGCTTAAATTGATTCATGAAAAGAAATAACTGTTAGGCTGTAATGAAATAACTTTCCATTCCATACCTATGTCCCTTTATTACAATAAAATCTAAACAATAAATCTTGAAAAGTCCATAATACTTTTTGTGTCTTTATTCGAAAGTAACTTGAAAAAAGTAGCAGCATAAGATTTATCTCATACGTACACATGCGACTTCTCCGGTAACTGTGGATGAGGGGTCCGTACATTATAAAAATATATTGGTGAGTCCCTTTGACCCACCCAGCTAAGCTACCATTTTTGAAGTTAGTGACAAGTATTTTAAATCATCTTTATTAGGTACTAGCAAATCATATTAGTTTATAATGAGGCAATATGATAACTTATGAAAGTAACCATTCACTTTTCCATCGGTCGATTTTACATTTCATGCATAAGATATAGGATAAAAATAATATTTACCGCCCCTGCATAAGATATTTGATTAGCATACATCCTTATAACATGATCACTGGTGTTATTCCACTATTTAGGACCTTTGCCGTATAGGATTTCGTAGCGTATGTGACGTGCCATTCAAAATAGGTTACAAGTCAGAATGAGTGTCCCAATACCTCGTGTCACCAAAGTACGCTTATATTTCCTTCTAGGTCGAATCGATCCTAGTGCCCCAGGTACCATTCGAGGGACCTCATTTCTCTACTTGTGCACAAGTTGTCCACACTCATGTAAATACGTGTCGGACTCGATAAGCATTGTGTGCATGATAATTTTTTTGAAAGTAAATAGGCAACATATTCATTCCCATTCATCACATCATAACATAATAGTTGCATGGAAGCACCATTCTCTAAGAGAATCTACTTGGGAGCAAGAAGGTTCCATGCAAAATGTTATCCCCATCTATTTAGCTAACTATTTTATGATATATATTTTTCCATGGTAGTGTTATTTTAATTTCCATTACGAAATTCTTTAAGGTGGGTTGGTTGTAATCCCCCTATTTTTGGATATTATTCTAAAATTTCTTTTATTTATTTAATATAGTTATTTATATTTTAAACTAGATTTTTTATATCAATATGACTATGGATGTACTTTTCCGTAACTTTGATTTTTGGAGCACGAGACATGCCAATCTTTCGAAATGTCCTTCATGATTTTGAAGTAGAAAAGTTTACCTTCAATTTGGTGTATCATGTCCCAACAAAACTTGTTTCCTAACATTCTTTTGACTTTGCACAACTTCGGGTCAATATAGGCTATTTGACCATTTACCGTAATTTTAGACCTAACTTCCAACTTAAGTTCGGAACTCGACTTAGATCAAAACCATTTGACCCAATATTTAGTTTTAACCCATTCTAAGCCTACAACACACAAGCCAAGGGTGTGCCACTCAATCGAGTTCTCATGTGCTATTTATTTGCGAATGGCACATGAGACTCATTGGGCGATTTTCGGATTCGAATTGACAAAAAAATGTGTATGTACCCTAACCTAGTCCACCCCGCTTGGTAGAACCATGTTAGGTTGCCATGAGCCAGTAGAATTATTTTGAATTTATTTTATCGGCTGAAGTATAGCCAAAATAGGTTAGATACAATTATATATATATATATATATATATATATATATATATATATATATATAATTTTTTATATATATATATATATATATATTTATATATATATATATATATATATATATATATATATATATATATATATATATATATATATATATATATATATATATATATATATAATATTATCTAACCTATATATATATATATATATATATATATATATATATATATATATATATATATAATATATATATATATATATATATATATATATATTTTTATATATATATATATATATATATATATATATATATATATTATATATATATATAGGTTAGATACAATTATATATATATATATATATATATATATATATATATATATATATATATATATATAAATATATATATATATATATATATATATATTTATTTATTAGGTTAGATAAATATATATATATATATATATATAAAAAAATATATATATATATATATATATATATATATATATATATATATATATATATATATATATATATATATATATATATATATAAATATATATATATATATATATATATATATTATATATATATATATATATATATATATATATATATATATAATTGTATCTAACCTAATAAATAAATAAATATATATATATATATATATATATATATATATATATATATATATATATATATATATATATATATATTTTATATATATATAATATATATATATATATATATATATTTTTTTATATATATATATATATTTTATATATATATATAATATATATATATTTTATATATATATATAATATATATATATATATATATATATAAATATATATATATATATATATATATATATATATATATATATATATATATATATATATATATATATATAATATTTTATTTATATTAGGTTAGATACAATTATATATATATATATATATATATATATATATATATATATATATATATATATACATTGTATCTAACCTAATATAAATAATATATATTATATATATATATATTATTTATATTAGGTTAGATACAATTTTATATATATATATATATATATATATATATATATATATATATATATATATATATATATATATATATATACATATATATATATATATATATATATTATATATATGTATATAGATGATTATTTATAAGGGTTATATAACTTGTAAATTTGTTTATATTGTACTTCCACTCATAAATTTTTTTAATATAAAATATATGTTTTATCCATTCTTGTATATATTGGTATTTTGATTTATATTACGATACTTGTTATATAGATAAATATCTAATAACCTATATACATGTATGAAAATTTATACGAATAATATATATGAAAAGATATTTTTATATATATTCATGTATACATAATATATATGCAGACGTATTGTTTTATATAAATATTTTTATATATTTAACGTTTTTAGTATATATACAAATATAAATCTTTGACTTATAGAGAATCCTATAGATTTACCTACTCCTAAGATTTGTGAATACGTACATATATATATATATATATATATATATATATATATATATATATATATATATATATATGTATATATATATATGTAGAAAATTAGGAAACATAAGTCCTAACTCTTCCCCCAACACAGGACAGCAGTCGCACGACCCAACCCGCGACTGTCGTCGATGCGGCTACCGAATCACTGTACGATGCAACCCTGAGGCCGCACGATAGCAGCAACGCTGATATATATATATATATATATATATATATATATATATATATAATGTAGAAAATTAGGAAAACCAAAGTCCTAACTCTCCCCTCCAGCACAGGACAGCAGTCGCACGACCCAACCCGCGACTATCATCGATGCGGCTACCGAGTCACCGTAGGATGCAACCCTCACGGCCGCACGCGGCCATGTACACGGAGACAACTGAAGCGGGCTATCACCATTGCCCGCATATCACCGTATGCTGCCCCCAGGGTCACGTCCCATCGTGCCGCTACCGCTGGCAGGCGTGCAATCGTATGTGCGAGTGGCAGTGGCCAGCAGCAGGCACGATAAAGAGTAGCGACAGTGGTAGCTGTGTCGCACTCTGCCTCACCTCACCTATGATTCCCCTATGACTCTAGTGCACCCCAACGAGCCCCCCTACCGCGTCCCTTACTTCCCCACTACGAACATAGTCGATTCATGCGTTTTGCACGAAATCCCTTCGTGACGCGCGCGAATTCGATTCCAGAATTGTATTTCAGGACAACAACATTGGACACATTTTTTAGACAATTTGACTGTTGGATTGTCGATCTGATTCTTCCGTCACAATCAAGGTATATACACCTTCGCTCATCTAAATTGCCAACCATTAAATCAATCATTTGTTAGATCAAAACCGGCCACCAAGTTGACCGTTTAAATTATGTTTATTTTGGACAGTCTTGTAGAGCCAACATCGCGAATTTGTTTCTCCCTTTTTGAGCTCCGGTTGACGAACTACCAACTCTGATGCACTGCAGGTATAACCACCTTCGTGTCATAAATATTTAGATTTTATAGGAAGTCATTTGGTTGGTTAAAATCGACGCTAAAGTTGGCCTCTCGAAATTGTAATTTCCAACATGTAAAATTATGATTTTGGACCCGGAATATCGGATTCCAAATCTGAAACTACCATTGGACTTATGGGGTCATTCTGGCCAAAATTGACATATAAATTGTCACATTTGGGGAATTTTGTCTTGGCATATTTTTTGGTGCAAAGCGGGGCCCAACGACGGACACCATTTTCACCCAAAATTACTATATTGCCCATGTGTCCAGAATTGGTCTTATGGGTAGCCTAACATAGCTATTATGCTTATTCTAGAAATGTTCGTAATGTCAATTTCAACATTCAGAGATCTTTACGGGAGTTTCACCTTTACTGCTTCATTTGGTTTAATGAGTTCGTTTGCACGACGTCGTCGAATCATCAGGCAACCTTTAGGCAAGACACTGTAGCATTTGCTTCCTAGAATTTTAATTTAATAATTAGAAATTAATTTGGCATCATAAGGGTGAGTACCTAAGCTATAGGTCATATGAAGTCAGTAGGGGCTCTAGATAGTCCTAACTGTGTTATTTCATTTTTTAAGAATTGTCTAGATTTTTGGGGAATTTTTAGATAATTTTAAACATAATATTATTATTTTCATAAGCTCTTAAGATTTACTGTAAGGGTACAACGATTATCTTTGAGTCCAAACAATTTATTTGGGCTATATAACTCTCAAACTATTTTCTTGAATTTTCTAGGAATTTTTATGATTTTTTGCAATTTATTTGGGATTAATAGGATTTTTCTGATTTTTAATTAATCTTTCTATAACTAAATTTCAATTACCCAGTCAACCACTGACGTGGGTGGGGGGCAAGCCCACACGTCAGATACCCATAGTGCATGGGGCCAACCGCGTAGCAGTAGAGGGGTGCTGAGTCAGCGATTTTCATAATTGGAGCGAAGCAACTGAGTCAGCTAGCCCCAAGCCAAGTCGCGTGGGCTTAGGACCATTGGATCTGGGAGCGGAGCACCAGATGCTCACACGTGTCCCCCGCCAGCCGACCTAAGTGGCTCCACCGCCTCTTTTCTTGTGCCATTTTTTTTGTTAGAAGCATATGTAGTTTATTTCTCCGAATACATATTTTGTTTTTGGGAATTTTGAGTATGAATTTCTGGATAATTATTTGAGTGTTGGTCGTCCAAAAATCAATGTGTCGTACGACTTTCGAGATTTCGAGAGATGTCGAACTCCGATTCACAATCCGTTTGAAGATTTGGAAAGCTAATACAAAGATCTACAACATATATTTTTTCCAAAAATTCAAAATTTTATCTTTTAATTTATTTTATTTGTAGAAGTAAGATTTGGTCAATGATTTATCGATTTGGTCATGATTAGCCATAATGGCGATACATTTTGACCAAATCTTGATTTTGTGGCACGGTCAATTCCAATGCACATGTTGTGCTGAAATCTACTAGGGTGCACACTCAAATTTTTGACTTCATAATGTTTGAATAGTTAGTCAACGATAAGCCTAGATTTGTATGCCACGGGTCCCGAATTTGCAACCATACTTGCCTTGGCCAAAAGTTTGTGTTTAGATTTTATTCAATTTAATAAGGTTAAAATATGATTTTAGATTATTTATTCCATAATTAAAATAGAACTAATTAGGTTAACCCATTATTCATTTTATAGGATTTTTAGAGTGAGAATCATAGATCTAACTTGTGGTTGTTTGTGCGATGGGGTTCGTGGGATGACGGCATGGATTGATAGCTTACGGAGTTTATCTTGTCTTCAAACTTGTGAAATCAGTCCATCCAGGAGTTCAGGCAAGTACTTGTTGGTGCTTTCATGTGCATTTACTTTATATTGTTATATTTACTAATACATGATATTCCCGTGTCTTGACTATTTACACACACAAGAGTTGAATGATTAACTATTGATCATGTTTTGTTATTGTTATCATGATTGTTATCGTGACCATGTCTACATGATTATGATATATGGATATTAGAGGAGTACAATTACCAGGCACGTGGACAAAGCCCGATTGTTTTGTTGGCAAATCTTCTATTTACGGGGGCGGGCCGTTTATAACCTCATTGTTCATCCATGTTGTCCATGTGTAGGAATGTTGTACTTCTCATGACACGTGCACTCCTAGCTATACATGAGTCTCTTTACCTTTCGTGCTTGCTACTTTCTTTATTAGTTCCTTCTTTTGCACGATTTCTTGTTCATATTGTTTATATTTCCATTGATCATTGCTTTCCATGTTTACTATTATATTGCTTATATTGTACTTATATCATGTTAGTTTAAACTTGTACTTGTTCCAATCCTTACTGGATAACCAAGTTTCAGTTGTAGATGACGTGATATGTCCAAAGGTTTACGGTGAGTATGTTGGAGACACTAACATCACTGGCGTACCGGACTCCAGTACTGATGTGAATTAGCATATTTGTTTCCTTATAGATTCGTATTAGTTAGTAGTTATAATTATAAAGTTTAGTTTATTTATTTTATTTTTTGCTACCGAGTTTTTTCTCGAGACTTTCTGAGTTGTAGTGGATTATTTGATAATTTTAATATTAAGACTATTGGATATTATTTTGGTGATTATTGCTGGCTTAGTTGTGGGTGATATATGTGTTTTTTGGGCTTATTGTGGACCATTATTATCATAGACAGCATACTACCTCTGATGTTGCGGCGTAGGTTGGACTTGGCAACGAATTCGTATCCTAAAAGTAGGAGCGGGTCGTGACAGATACCATGCCACAGTGATCTTATTTATTTTCGATTATACATGGACTTGTATGTTAGGATTAAATGTGTTAAGAGAGCATCCAAGTGTGACTTGGGTGCCGTCAATGATGTCATCGATGATATATAGTGGGTGTGTGTGACCTAGTGTGCCGTAGACTTTCTTATGTTGAAGCTATTCTTCAATGATTTCTATGACTTAGACACGACTCATGACACGACACTTAGAGTAAGTGTTTCATTGGTATTAACACGGACCCTGTACTTGGCCCGTGCAAGGGGTTCATGTGACGGATCATATATGACTAGTTGTGTTAGTTAGAGGACTTGCATGTGAGATACGAGTCGTACGGGTGATGACATGATCTTGTACTACTCCTGGACGGGGAAGACTATTAGTAGGCATACATGATTACCCTATCCTTAGCCTCACTTTTGCCTTGGTATAGGCTATACTAGTAGATATTTCATTATCATCTACGGACTAGTCCCCGGATTGGGCGGAAGTATGCTAGTATATTCACGATATTAGTTGACACTAATATCACTCCCTACCTACCTGTGCGATTCTAAAGTAGTCTTCAAGTGCATTACACTTGTTAGTTATGTTCATGTTAATGTATATTACTTTTACTATTCATATTGTGGCTAGTTATTGTATCTTGTTAAATTCTTCTGAGGACTTGGTGATCTCTCCAGGTGTTTGATGGACTTCAGGAGTATAGTTATTGTGGTGTGTTACAGCTGGATTCAGGTATTATTGGTATTGTTATTTTATTTTTCCTTTTTTTCATTTATATTCTCTTGTACATCATATTTCTACCATGATTTCTATGTTGTTATAGACTAGTTTTACGAGCTTACCCTTTTTCTCTATCTTGATCGAACTACTGTGATATTGGCGGCCGACTCTATTACACTTGTTTATTTCTTGATATTTATACATTAACGTAGATTAAGATATAGTTTAGTTAGCATATGTTAATTTACTTTACAATGTACTACGATTATGATAAGTCCACTAAATTAGGATACTTATTCCAGTCGTACAACTGGCATGCTCATGCATTGGATTGCTATATATTTTAGAACTGGGACATGACATATATCCCAGGCCATCTACATGCATGCAAAAGGTTAGTATTTCTAAACACACAGTACACGTGATTTCTTATTGCTTATTGTTCAATTATTCTTCTTTTATCAAGTGTACTTTCATATTGTTATATCTTATTATAATTATACTTTTCTTATCGTATCGTGTCATGCCTAGTTTATCTTTTCTTTTACTGTTGTTCCTTCATGCTTGTATATTATATGTCCTGAGGTCTAGGTGTGTATGTTGGCAGCACTAGCATTACTGACGTACTAGATTTTGGCACTGATGCGAATTAGCATATTTTCTTTTTTATGCTTTTCTATTAGTCAATGGTCATAGTTTTAGATTCAAGTTTATCAATTGTACTTTTCTTCTACCGGGTTTGTTTTCGAGACTATCTGAGTTGTACTGAATTATTTTGACAGTTTCTTTAGTTTATTGTTGAGACTATTGGATATTATCTTTGATGGTTTAGCTATGAATGTTATGTGCATATTGTTTATCATGGAACATGTTATCATAGATGACATATTACCGTCGATGCTACGGTGGAGACTAGACTTAGCTAGTTACACGTATCCCAAAAGTGGGAGCGGGTCATGACAGTTCTTTCCAAATGTTGAACTCATGAAGTCACAGTTCTTGAATGCCAAGACTTAAAGCTCAATTTCTTCCGTGTTAGTGTTACAGGTCTGTCTACCTTCACCGCTACGGTATCTGTCCCTTTCTCCTTTACAGTGGCTACTACAGATACATTTGTGACCACCCTGAATTTTGGGTTGATTTTTTTTTCATTTTTATTTATTTTTTGATTGATTTTTAATTTCAATAAATAATTTAATCTGTTATTTTTCCTTAAGTGTGCTTTCCCGTGCCATTGATATTTGGAGTATCAGGGATGTTCAACTCTGGAAATCTTTTTCATGGGTTTTGGAGTGGACAGGATTACCTTCATGATGGTATATAGTGTCCCATCCAAACTTGTTCCCTTGTGCTCTTTTTGCTTCGCTGAACTTCGGGTCGATTTAGACCATTTGATTGTTATTTATTTTCCTACTCTTTTCCTTGATCATTATTAGCACGTTACCGTGACTTTTAGTTTTGGAGCACAAGACCAGCCAATTTCTTGAAACCAACTCCTCATTGATGATCTACTCGAGACGCTCTTCATCCATGACCTTCGTTTCCCACTCATTCACGTCATTTTGTGCTCCATTTGCTTCGCACAACTTTCCTGATGCGTGACCCAATTTTATTTCACTCCATGACGTCACATTCATTTTCCAACTTGAATTGTGGGTCCCCTGTCGACCAAAACCTGTCCGCCCCAACTATGGACATGGCCCACTTTGAGCCTACTACCCGTCCGCCACTTGTGTCCCATTTATTGGAATCTCTATGTGCTACTTATTTGCCCATGATCATCGACGTCTAATTTTAATTCGATTTTTGCACAATGTCCGATTTTGATCCAATTCGGCTCCACCGAGTCCAGTCCAGCTCCATGTTGCCCTCCATCGGGACACCCTCATTTTTTTGTGTCCAAAAATAAAATTTAATATCCTTCTACCTATTTTTAATATTTATTAGAATTTTTCCGTTTATTTAATTCCCATAGGAATGACAATTTTCCTCTAATTGATCTCTAGCCATTGGATTCTCCTAAGCAATCCTAAGCATTCATTTCCATCACACTCATAAATCCTCCTACAGCCAACTAGTGGCTGGCCCTACCAATTTTGTAGAGAGAATCTTTCTCTCTCTCTCTTATCCTCTCTCTTTTCCTCTCTTTATTTATCATTACTTTCTTTCTCTCTCTTCCCATGCAACAACAACAACTACAGCAGCCATGCAACCACTCCACACCATGCCCGACCTCTCCTGGACCGACCACCCTCCCTCGCCGTGGCTCGGCCACCCTGGCCGAGCTCGGCCACCGAGCTCAGCCCTCTCCTCCTCCATTTCCTCCTCCTCCACCTCCATCTATAACCGCCACCACCATCAACATCAACTCCGGCCAACCACCACCATGGCGTGCCACTTCCCCCGCCAATACCACGCGATGCCTGGCCGCCCCAGACGAGCCCTCGCTGGCCGAGCTGGCCGCGCGCAGCCCCGCGCGAGCCGGCCAGCACAGCAGGAGCAGCCATGGGTGCACGGCGCACGCGCTCGCGGGCGTCGCCGCCGCCGCCGCCGACCGTCGTGGCTCCGGCGAACCCCCCGTGGGTGGCCCCCTTTCCTGCGAACCCAACGCTGCCTTCCCATGGCGGCCAACGTCCTCCGGGATGCGCCGTCTAGGCGATTCGTGCGTTTTGAACGACGTCCCGTCATGACGCGCGCGGGATCGAGTTCGTTTTGGGGCATCGTCGCAGCGACTTCGCGCACATTTTTCTGGAGATCCGACAGTTGGATCGGCGATTTCTACGCTCCGTCGCAATCTCGGTATATCCACCTTCGCTCATGTCAATTTTCGTCCGTTAATTTTATCGTTTGATACATCGAAACCGGCCACCAAGTTGACCGTTTAAATTGTATTAAATTTGGACAGTTTCGCGGGGCCAACTTCGTCAGCTTGTATCTCCTCCACTGCAGCTCCGTTTGGCATGCTACCAGTTCCGGTGCGAAGCTGGTATAACCCTCTTGCTACCCCTTCAGTTTCATTTCATTGTGAGCTTGTTTGATTGGTTGAATTCGACGCCAAAGTTGGCCGTCCGAATTCGTAATTTCCAACTTGTAAAATTCTATTTTGAACACGGGACTCCAGATTTCATTTCTGACACCACCAGTAGACTTGTGGCGTCGTTCTGGCATATTTTCATATAAAATTTGTGAGATTTGGAGAACGTGGGCCCTGGCACGTTTTTCGGTACAAAGTGGGTCCCACATTCTGGGTCAACGGGACTTTTGACGCCGGCTCATCGGAATCCAATTCCGGATATACCGTTGAGTTCGTATCGTCATTCTGGACTCGTTGACATATAATTTGTTAGGTTTTGGTGGACATTAGATCTGGCACGCATTTCGGTGCAAGTCGGATACCAATATCCGGATCAACGGGTCATTTTGAGATCGGCTCATCGGAATCCAATTCTGGAGATACCGTTGAGTTCGTATCATCATTCTGGACTCGTTGACAGGTAGTTTACTGAGTTTTGAGAACTTTGGCTCCAGCACGCAATTCCGTGCGAACTAGAATTCCAAGTTCTGGTCAACGGGCCAAATTGAGATCGGGTCAACGGAATCCAATTCTGGAGATACCGTTGGGTTCGTATCGTCATTCTGATTTCGTGGACATATAATTTGTTATATTTTATAGACTTATTTTCTTGCACATTTTTCGGGGCAAAACGGCTCCGACACGGACACCGTTTTGACCCGAAATTACTTTTTGCCCTTGTGTCCAAATTGGACCGTTGGGTAGGCTGTCCTAGCTAATTTGACCATTCTGGACACGTTGGCGATCTTCATTTCATCGTCCGACAATATTGGTTGATAATTTCTCTGAGTTTAACCTTTTTATAATTAATTAATAATTAATTCATATAATGTTCGTATTTCGGGATTAGTACAACGAAACTGAGATCAGCCAATTCCAGTGATCTCACATCGCTGAAATTGACAAGTTGGACACGTGGATCACTATAATAAGATTATCAACCTTAACGATAATCTTCTTATCTCGATTTGCGTGTCGAAAGTTTCGACGTACAAATAACGAAGTACACTTTATATTAGACTAGAATTGACCCTGTTTGACCAGAGTTGACCAGTTGACCCAAAGTCAACTGTAAGTCAACACTTGACCTAGTTTGACTAGATTGTTGACCGGAGTCGACCTAGAGTTGTTTTGACTTAGAAGAACCTAGAATAATGTAGATTGATTATAGAGATTCATTTATTACCACTTGAACACCTTGTAACCTGTGTTGCTTTAAATAGGACTCTGTGGCTTCAGTGGGACCCCCCTATACTTATCAGCTGTTCAGTTTATCGAGGCGAGTACATTCTCTGAACATTTTATATCCTGCTTAGAATTATTTCCTGCAGTAGATTACTTTACTTGTACTGTCACGTTGGTCACACGGATTGGTACTATATGGATCCCTTCTTGAGATGTTATCCTTAGGGAGCATCGGGTACTACATGTTCTGTGCGTTTCACTTACATGACGTATCATATGCTTCATTGGTTCTTTGATCACTTACGACATATACTCTTATGATCGTAGAATCTTCCTAGAATCATTATCCCATTTATGGGACTACTATGTATCACCTTCGGGGTCTATTACCTTCGGGGTCTATCACCTTCGGGGTCTTATCACCTTCGGGGTCTACCACCCTTCGGGGGCTGTTACATAACATCATATAACATAACCTGGTTGGATCCTTGTGTATTGATTGGGGGTACGGGGGAGTATAAATAGCCATGTGAACAATTTCAAAGTAGAATAGCCATGTACGCCTCTTTAGTATAGCCATGTACAATCAAGCCGTTCACATGTCGACTTTGTGCTCTAAATTACTAGTCACTGGTAGCTCTTTATTTATAGTAGATATTTCTATTACAGCTCTCTCTCTGTTTACATACAGCATTTCTTTCAGTATCTGTATCTTACTTTACTGCATGATTATATTTTCTAACCTGCTATGAACTGTTGAGATGTAATGTGCTCGCTCCAGTCCTGACTGGACCTGTTGATAAATTTTACAGATAGCTTGGAGGTTGCCTGCTAGCCTAGAGGAGACACAGTAGAGGTGGTTTAGATAGTTATTTTATTTTGTCTGGAGTTGTATTTACCTTGTGGATTACTGTATTTGAGTTTTGAGATGTATTTCTGGGTTTATGTATCATAGACACTTAGACTTCTATCTCCTGTATTTATTTTGGATTTTATGTTTTATCTACCTTTATCATACTCTACCTTAGATGTGATTGAGATTGTATCTGCTATGTCACCCCCATTCGGGGAGTATAAACTGTTTAGTCTTATACTGTTAGATGCATTGAGACCTAGGACAACGTTCTACCGCCGACACTGCGACGTAGGCTGGGCGTTGTTACGTTCTCGTGCCCTAACTCTAGGGCGCGGGTCGTGACACGTTTTTAGTGGTGGTCCATGTAGGTCGAGACTAAAAGTGTAGTGGTATTCGAAATAGAGTACCACTACAGCCTGCAGTAGGAATATAATATATTTTGAAGGTACTCAATCACAGTTAGGAACCCTTGAGAGATTCCTGGGACGACCCTTGAGAATCTTATTTAACTTCGATTTGAAAACTCTCTTTTTTCTATGATTTGTTTTATCTTTACTTTCTGTTGTTAAATTTGATTTTTTATAGATTATTGTTGAATTCGAGTTTGTATTTATTAATTTTGATGGATGATTGTCGAATTTTGAATTTTGATGATAGTTGTTGCATTCGAGTTTGTATTTTGATGGATTTTGTTCATTTTTGAATTTTGATGTTCGTTAATAAATTTGATTTGATTTTGAGTATTCATTATTGATTAATTTAATTTTTGGCAACATGAAATTATATGGGCTAGGTCATCTATGTTATGGAATCTAGTCTTCTATAGTCACATTAGCCAGCATGGTGAGGACATATAGTCTGACTATGGATATATTTCTCGGGTGTGGGAATTTAAGGTTTTCACAGCCAAGCTAGCGGCACCGCAAAAATGTTAAATACCATGATTCTAGAGATATGTGCATAAGTCAAGGGCTCTGTGATTATCGAAGCCTTGCTTACTAGTATGACGAGGATTTAGAGTACCATGATTTTGGATAGACGCATATGATTATCAGATTGCACCTTAAATATTTTCGAGCATGTTTTCTCTACTTTTGTTCAGTCATTCAAAAAAAAAAGAGAAAAGAATTATTATTTGTTTGTTTGTCTAGTTTTCTATTATTTAACTCAGGAGTAAGTTTATTTGGTTTTGTAAACCTTGTGTAATTTCTTGCTATGAGTTTTTCATAATACAATGAATCGATGCCTTTTGTTAGACTTTATCTTGAATTTGATACTTTAACTCTGGATTTCAAAATGGTTCTTCTTTACACAGATAAGCAAAATAGGTTTTATCGTTATTTCTTTCTTGCTATTATTCTTGTATTAGATAATAATAAAACTGTCTTGATTTTGTCAATCACCTACTCTGTAATCTTGGTAGGGATCTAAATGTTAGTCTTAACGTAGAATTAATTTTTTTTGGGACATGAGAATATATGAGTATATTTATATAACAGACACTTTGCCTAACACGTATGCTTGCTACACTTGATTTTTCCACATATCTAGATACATATTAATATGTTGTTGATGTCCAAATTTTCATAACCAATAATTCTGGTTCTCTGCTTTTCCATGTTTAAATTCGTAATTTAAATATAATTTTCATGTTATTAGTTTTGTCTACATAACTGCACATGTATGTTATACGTAGGGTTTCAATTCAAAAGAATTTTGGTTGAAAATTTGTGTTTAAATTTGTCAAATTTAAGACTGTGTACATACTAACCCTTAATACTGAATTCCAAATGTTTAGTTTAAATTGCTGTTTTATTTTCTTTAATATAATATTTAAAGCTGTGTACATTGTTGTATGTAGGGATATAATGTTAGGTTTCATATTCTTACATGTTAGTTTGTGATAAACATTGAGTTGGTTTTAATGTTCAAATTTCTCCAAAATCTTGAAACTAGTTACATGTTAACATTTTTACATTGATTTTCATGTTTAGTTAAAATTCAGATTTAACATGTAATATCGAACTGTATGTGTAGATAAATGTATTGATAGTATGTTAGGGTTTTATTTCTATCATGCTAGGATGTATTGGGAGCATTGAAATTAGTTGTGATGTTTCAAACCCCTAAATTTTGAAATTGCATTATGTTAATATTGTACTGGTTTAAATGTTAGCTTGTTTCCAGATTTTATATGTAAACATTGAACTAAAACTAGGTTTGACCTTTTAATACTAAGCTAACCCTGTACATGAACACACACACACTCTAACATAGTATATACTGTCATGTAACCAAACCCTTCCCCTCGATGTTATGATTGTATATCTAGATAGATGTATATAGAGCTTAGGCATACATGTTATAATATATATAAATACATAACTAAGTCTCTACGTTTTTATATATATATATGGTTAGCTATGCATGTTATGATTAAATAAGTTGCGTATTGTGTATTGTAGATTGTTTAACCAATATGCCATGATTAGTGTAACTTGATAGCCGTTGTTTTGAAATCCAAATCCTCATATACACTTTCATGCATACTCACGTACACACACGCCTACTATCTAACCATATAAACATGTCCCCATACACATGATGCTAGTTTTCCCTCTCTAACGCTCTCTCTGTATATATATTGTGATTGGATTTCAATGCAAGTGACTTTCAATTCTTTAACTTGTGATTTTGATTTTCTTGGGATAGTACTTTTTTTTTCAGATGATTGGTAGTTACCTTCCTTTATTTTTTGATGAGTACCAGTTTTCATATAGGATGGTAGACCGCCTTACAGTTTTGATGATTTGTTATTTCTGTAACTTTTCTATTTTAGCAACCTGGATTGCATGTGTGTTTTGATACCCTATGACCCTTTCGGTTAGCATGACTAGTATACCTAGATGAGACTTCACTGTCACCGTATGCCATGACCCTGTATGCCGTTCTTTTTTTGATGGTATGTTTTATTTAAGTTCTGGGACTTTTATTGTGGGGGTTTGACCTAGAGGGAGTATGGACATTTTAATTTCGAGGACGAAATTTTTATAAGGTGGGTAGGATGTGAGCACCCTAAATTTCGGGTTGATTTTTTTTCATTTTTATTTATTTTCTGATTGATTTTTAATTTCAATAAATAATTTAATCTGTTATTTTTCCTTAAGTGTGCTTTCCCGTGCCATTGATATTTGGAGTATCAGGGATGTTCAACTCTGAAAATCTTCTTCACGGATTTTGGAGTGGACAGGATTACCTTCATGATGGTATATAGTGTCCCATCCAAACTTGTTTCCTTGTGCTCTTTTTGCTTCGCTGAACTTCGGGTCGATTTAGACCATTTGATTGTTATTTATTTTCCCACTCTTTTCCTTGATCATTATTAGCACGTTACCGTGACTTTTAGTTTTGGAGCGCAAGACCAGCCAATTTCTTGAAACCAACTCCTCATTGATGATCTACTCGAGACGCTCTTCACCCATGACCTTCGTTTCCCACTCATTCACGTCATTTTGTGCTCCATTTGCTTCGTACAACTTTTCTGACGCGTGACCCGATTTTATTTCACTCCACGACGTCACATTTATTTTCTAACTTGAATTGTGGGTCCTCTATCGACCAAAACCTGTCTGCCCCAACTATGGACATGGCCCACTTTGACCCTACTACTCGTCCGCCACTTGTGTCCCATTTATTGGAATCTCCATATGCTACTTATTTGCCCATGATCATCGACGTCTAATTTTAATTCGATTTTTGCACAATGTCCGATTTTGATCTAATCCGGCTCCACCGAGTCCAGTCCAGCTCCATGTTGCCCTCCATCGGAACACCCTCATTTTTTTGTGTCCAAAAATAATATTTAATATCCTTCTACCTATTTTTAATATTTATTGGAATTTTTTCGTTTATTTAATTCCCATAGGAATGACAATTTTCCTCTAATTGATCTCTAGCCATTGGATTCTCCTAAGCAATCCTAACCATTCATTTCCCTCACACTCATAAATCCCCCCACAGCCAACTAGTGGCCAGCCCTAACAATTTTGTAGAGAGAATCTTTCTCTCTCTCTCTTATCCTCTCTCTTTTCCTCTCTTTATTTATCATTACTCTCTTTCTCTCCCTTTCCATGCAACAACAACAACTATAGCAGCCATGCAACCACCCCACACCATGTCCGACCTCTCACTGGATCGACCACCCTCCCTCGCCGTGGCTCGGCCACCCTGGCCGAGCTCGACCACCGAGCTCAGCCCTCTCCTCCTCCATTTCCTCCTCCTCCACCTCCATCTATAACCGCCACCACCATCAACATCAACTCCGGCCAACCACCACCATGGCACGCCACTTCCCCCGCCAGCACCACGCGATGCCTGGCTGCCCCCGACGAGCCCTCGTCGACCGAGCTGGCCGAGTGCAGCCCCGCGCGAGCCGGCCAGCACAGCGGGAGCAGCCACGGGTGCACGGCGCGCGCGCGCGCGGGCGTCGCCGCCGCCGCCGCCGGCCATCGTGGCTCCGACGAACCCCCCCGTGGGTGGCCCCCTTTCCTGCGAACCCAACGCTGCCTTCCCATGGCGGCCAACGTCCTCCGGGACGCACCGTCGAGGCGATTCGTGCGTTTTGAACGACGTCCCGTCGTGACGCGCGCGGGATCGAGTTCGTTTTGGCGCTCCGTCGCAGCGACTTCGCGCACGTTTTTTCGAAAATTCGACCGTTGGATCGGCGATTTCTACGCTCCGTCGCAATCTCGGTATATCCACCTTCGCTCATGTCAATTTTCGTCCGTTAATTTTATCGTTTGATACATCAAACCGGCCACCAAGTTGACCGTTTAAATTGTATTAAATTTGGACAGTTTTGCGGGGCCAACTTCGTCAGCTTGTATCTCCTCCACCGCAGCTCCGTTTGGCGTGCTACCAGTTCCGGTGCGAAGCTGGTATAACCCTCTTGCTACCCCTTCAGTTTTATTTCATTGTGAGCTTGTTTGATTGGTTGAATTCGACGCCAAAGTTGGCCGTCCGAATTCGTAATTTCCAACTTGTAAAATTCTATTTTTGAACACGGGACTCCAGATTTCATTTCTGACACCACCAGTAGACTTGTGGCATCGTTCTGGCATGTTTTCATATAAAATTTGTTAGATTTGGAGAACGTGGGCCCTGGCACGTTTTTCGGTGCAAAGTGGGTCCTACATTCTGGGTCAACGGGACTTTTGACGCCGGCTCATCGGAATCCAATTTCGGATATACCGTTGAGTTCGTATCGTCATTCTGGACTCGTTGACATATAATTTGCTAGGTTTTGGTGGACATTGGGTTTGGCACGTATTTCGGTGCAAGTCGGATACCAATATCCGGGTCAACGGGTCATTTTGAGATCGGCTTATCGGAATCCAATTCCGGAGATACCGTTGAGTTCGTATCATCATTCTGGACTCGTTGACAGGTAGTTTGCTGAGTTTTGAGAACTTTGGCTCCGGCACGCAATTCCGTGCAAACCGGAATTCCAAGTTCTGGTCAACGGGCCAAATTGAGATCGGGTCAACGGAATCCAATTCTGGAGATACCGTTGGGTTCGTATCGTCATTCTGGTTTCGTGGACATATAATTTGTTATATTTTATAGACTTATTTTCTTGCACGTTTTTTCGGTGCAAAACGGCTCCGACACGGACACCGTTTTGACCCGAAATTACTTTTTGCCCTTGTGTCCAAATTGGACCGTTGGGTAGGCTATCATAGCTAATTTGACCATTCTGGATACATTGGCGATGTTCATTTCATCGTCCGACAATATTTGTTGATAATTTCTCTGAGTTTAACCTTTTTATAATTAATTAATAATTAATTCATATAATGTTCGTATTTCGGGATTAGTACAACGAAACTGAGATCAGCCAATTCCAGTGATCTCATATCGCTGAAATTGACAAGTTAGACACGTGGATCACTGTAATAAGATTATCAACCTTACCGATAATCTTCTTATCTCGATTTGCGTATCGAAAGTTTCGACGTACAAATAACGAAGTACACTTTATATTAGACTAGAATTGACCCTATTTGACCAGAGTTGACCAGTTGACCCGAAGTCAACTATAAGTCAACACTTGACCTAGTTTGACTAGATTATTGACCGGAGTCGACCTAGAGTTGTTTTGACTTAGAAGAACCTAGAATAATGTAGATTGATTATAGAGATTCATTTATTACCACTTGAACACCTTGTAACCTGTGTTGCTTTAAACAGGATTCTGTGGCTTCAGTGGGACCCCCCTATACTTATCAGCTGTTCAGGTTATCGAGGCGAGTACATTCTCTGATTATTTCATATCCTGCTTAGAATTATTTCCTGCAGTAGATTACATTACTTGTACTGTCACGTTGGTCACACGGATTGGTACTATATGGATCCCTTCTTGAGATGTTATCCTTAGGGAGCATCGGGTACTACATGTTCTGTGCGTTTCACTTACATGACGTATCATATGCTTCATTGGTTCTTTGATCACTAACGACATATACTCTTATGATCGTAGAGTCTTCCTAGAATTCTTATTCCATTTATGAGACTACTATGTATCACCTTCGGGGTCTATTACCTTCGGGGTCTATTACCTTCGGGGTCTATCACCTTCGGGGTCTTATCACCTTCGGGGTCTACCACCCTTCGGGGGCTGTTACATAGCATCATATAACATAACCTGGTTGGATCCTTGTGTATTAATTGGGGGTACGGAGGAGTATAAATAGCCATGTGAACAATTCCAAAGTAGAATAGCCATGTACGCCTCTTTAGTATAGCCATGTACAATCAAGCCGTTCACATGTCGGCTTTGTGCTCTAAATCACTAGTCACTGGTAGCTCTTTATTTATAGTAGATATTTCTATTACAGCTCTCTCTCTGTTTATATACATCATTTCTTTCAGTACCTGTATCTTACTTTACTGCATGATTATATTTTCTAACCTGCTATGAACTGTTGAGATGTAATGTGCTCGCTCCAGTCCTGACTGGACCTATTGATAAATTTTACAGATAGCTTGGAGGTTGCCTGCTAGCCTAGAGGAGACACAGTAGAGGTTGTTTAGATAGTTATTTCATTTTGTCTGGAGTTGTATTTACCTTGTGGGTTACTGTATTTGAGTTTTGAGATGTATTTCTGGGTTTATGTATCTTAGACACTTAGACTTCTATCTCCTGTATTTATTTTGGATTTCATGTTTTATCTATCTTTATTATACTCTACCTTAGATGTGATTGAGATTGTATCTGCTATGTCACCCCCATTCGGGGAGTATAAACTGTTTAGTCTTATACTGTTAGATGCATTGAGACCTAGGATAGCGTTCTACCGCCGACACTGCGGCGTAGGCTGGGCGTTGTTACGTTCTCATGCCCTAACTCTAGGGCGCGGGTCGTGACAACATTGTTGTCAGCCGTCAGCATAGTGACAATCTGAGTCAAATTGTCCACTTGTTTTTTCTAACCAGTTGTTCTTGTAACTGGTATTGAAGTTTCTCAAGTGTCAAATTGTCCACTTGTCTTAGTTTTGAAAAATAAGAAAAAAGAGTTTATTGAGGCATTTCATCAAACACATGCATACACACTCCGATACGTATCCTATACGCATATCAAATGGACACCAATTCCTACCAAACTTGGTCTACAGCTATGGGACACCTAAATGAATGCAACTATGGAAAGAAATCAAGAATTTAAATGAGTTTGATAGGTTTTACCTATTGAGAGTGAATCTCAATGAAAAGCTTAATGAATGAGGGTCCTTCACCAATTTGCAATGATCCCAAGCTTTCAAATCTTTGCTAGCTACCCACCAATGGCACCTCTACCGTAGGAAAGTCCAATACAAAAGACTAGGCTCAATTTGGAGAAGAAATGAAGAATTAGGGGTGATTTGGAGAAGAACACTAAAATAGGGTTTGTAGGTTTAATGAAAGGAGCAAAGGGGTGTAACATGTTGTTTATATAGGCAAGGAGCTGTCCCTTGGCTGCCAAGGATCATTTCTAGGGTTAGGGTTTAGTTTCATAGGGTTTAAAGGTCTCTAGCTAGTGTAATTTTAGCCTTTCTAGTAAAGGACTATAGGAAATATCTAACCTTTAACAAATATCCCATTCCTAATTAATATCTAGATATTCCTAACCTTGTCATGTAATGGAAGCTTCTAATCTAATATCTATGCTATGACTAACATGTAGATTAGGGAAATTCTAGGTTAAGGCCTAATATCTTAATTAGCACATTACCTATTAATCAAAATCCTAAATAATTCAAAAGTCAAAAATGGCCAAAATACCCTTATGTAAAAAAGTTGTAATTAGTTATTCTAATCACATGGTTAGGTCCCCATGGTCATGGTTAGTCGCTAGGCTAAGTAGGTCTAAGGTTCCACTAGCAAAGTATCAAAATCTCATAGCACCAATTTAAATAGTATTAAATTAATTAAAATTCAGCAAAAATCATTAACATGAATTAAATCCTATTATTTAATAATCATTTTACAAAAGTTCAAAATTACTCTCATTTTAGAAAAGTGGTTGTTACATTAATTATTGGGTAAAGTGCAAAAAACCTCTCGTTACATTCCCACTTTTGTTACTAAAAAACCCTATGCTCTTAACATTCCTAAAAGTATGAAATATGCTCATTTTGTCCAATTTACGTTAACTGGTGTTAAGTGGGGTATGTTATAACCATTTTACCCCTCTCTCACTCTCCCCCTATCTCTCTCTCCGGTGGTGCAGGAATGAGAAGAAGGGGGTGGAGAGGATGAGGAGGGGGGCTAGCCGGTGGGGAGGAAGAGGGCGCGGGAAGGAGGGGGCGGGGAGAAGGAGGCCGGCGGGGATAAGGGGGTAGGGGGCGGAGAGGAGGGGGCTGGCCTGGGGAGGAGGAGGAGGCTGGTGAGAAGGAGGCACTACTAAAATACAGCAATTCGGCGACGGAAGATTAGCGATGGATCGTATCCGTCGGCCATAGCGACGGTCTCGCGACTACCTTGTGACGGGCTACCGTCAGAAAGCAATGGTATATTTTTTTAGTTTTTTTGCGTTAAAATCAGTCGTACATCCGTCGCTCATTTGACGAAACTTTAGCGACGGATTCATGTCCGTCGCTAATATGTCACTCATTGTGGCGGCAAAATCTGAAAAAAAGTGGCACGCTAAATTAGCGTCTATCTAGCGACGGACGTTCCGTCGTTAATCTAGTGGGTATTTAGCGACTACCTATCGACGGATATATCCGTCGGTAATCCGTCGCTAAATACTGTAACCTAACTTAAATTGAACCGGGGGAGGAATTTTTTATTCCCTCCAAAAAGACTCTGTCTCTTTCCCCCATCTCTCTCTCTCTCCGGCGAGCTCTCTCCGACGGGTCACATTCTCCGACGAAGCTCTCTCCGACGAGATATCTCTCTCTCTCAAGTATGCTCTCTCTCTCTCTCTCCCTCTCTCTTTCTCTCTCTCTCTGTACAGCATAACATATAGGGTTTCGGGTTGGTGGGGGGTCGACTGTCGCTAGGGCCGACGGGGTAGGGGGAGGGAGTAGGGGCGGGGAAAGGTTGTTGAGGGCGGGGGGCAGGGTAGGGTTTAGTATTTCGGGGCAGGGGTAGGGTTTCGGATGGGGGGGTGGGCCGGCTGTCGCGGGGGCCGGCGGTGATGGGGGGAGGGAGGGGGGGCGGGGGTGGATGGTGTTGGGTGCGGGGCGGGGGACAGGGATAGGGTTTCGGGTTTGCTGTCGAGGGGTGAGGGGGAGGGGGTGTGTATTTTCTTTCGGGGGGTGGAGGGGGTGGGGTGGGGGTTTACTGTCGGAGGGGGTGTGGGATGGGGAGGGGGTTTGCTGTCTGGTGGGGTAGGGGAGGGGGGGTGGAGGGTATCGGTAGTTTCGGATCGGACCATTCCTATGAGTATCGGCGGTTTCGAATCGGAGTATCGGATCGGGGGAGGGGGGTATAGGTAGTTTCGGATCGGACCAATCCTATGAGTATCGGATCGGGGGAGGGGGGTATCGTCATCGGTATCGGAATCGGTATCGGAATCAGAATCGGTCGAAATCGGTATCGGACCTATACTGACCGATACCGATACAGTTTGGCATGTCCCGCTCCGATACTGACCGATACCCGATACTGACCGGTACCAATCCGATACTGTCCGATACTGATACAGTTTGGCATGTCCCGATATCGGTATCGGACTATTCCTATGAGTATCGGCATCGGAGGTATCGGTAATATCGGTGGTTTCGGATCGAAGTATCAGATTTTTTTGGTATCGAAAAACAAATAGGTATTAATAAATTATTAATATTAATAATTTATTAAAGTATCGGCCGATACCGATACAGATCGGACCATTCCTATGAGTATCGGTGGTTTCGGATCGGTGTATGGGATCGGGGGAGGGGGTATAGATGGTTTCGGATCGGACCAATCCTATGAGTATCGGATCGGAGAAGGGGGGGTATCGGAATCGGAATCGGTATCGGACCATTCCTATGAGTATCGGATCAGGGGTATCGGTAATATCGGTGGTTTCGGATCAGAGTATCGGATTTTTGGTATCGAAAAACAATTAACTATTAATAAAGTTGATTGTCCTCCGACATAGTCCCTGCAGCCATTCGACTGGCGAGGCAGAAACTATGTCTTCGGATTTTTTTCATATCACTGAGCGTTTGCGTGAGCTGCGTGGTTCTCATTAGCTATTAGTACTTATTTGTATTGGACTATTTGTATTGGGTTGTTTTTGTATTAGACTATTTGTATTGGACTACATATATGAATTAGTACTGTATCAATCTCTAGATTGTATTGGACTACGACATGGTGATCAGGACATAGTTCCTGCAACCATTCGACTGGCGAGGCAGAAACTATGTAGCCGTAGATAAAGTTGACTGTCCTTCGACCCTCATCCCTCGGCAATGATGAAATGACAACCTATCACTATATCTTATATAGTAGTAGATGATGTCTTAGTATTACATTATATGAGTTCATCTTGATTCTGTTACATTCTTCAGATACTACATATGATAAGAACATATACTACACCATATGTACAGAACATAGATGATTCACACTAATATATGCTAGAATGATTTTTGGGTTGTGTTCTGAGCCATTCGTTCCCATACTTGGCAAGTAAGCTTGTGAAATAGTACTGATTACGTTTAGTTTGTCTTACGATACAGATTTTTACATCCAAATTGAAATGGATCATTACTTCGTTGATCGTACATCGATGTACTAGCGGATCAACCTCCTGGATCGTGCGTACTTGTAAGTATTGACCGTATCGGATTAGTATCGATCTATCATTTTGGTATGGGCCGTATCGGTTGGTATTGGTCTTAGCAAATTGGTATCGTCCTATCCGATATGTATCGGCATTATAGCTAGGAATCGTACTGGCCTTATCGATTTGGTATTGGTCATATCCGATAGGTATCGGCCGTGTTGGATTGGTATAGACCATTTCAGATTAGTATCATGGAAGGTTTAGTAACAACTGTATATGGATTTCTCTCTTCTAGAGCTAGATTACCATTGCAAGAGAGTCACGAGAGCGTAGCTGGCCAGTTACAGAACATACATACTTCTTTTTCAATCTCTCTTTTTCTGATGGAAAATGAAGCATGTATGTTACTGTAACTGGCCAATCACGATCTGGTGACTCTCTTGCAATGGTATTCTAGCTCGAGAAGAGAGAAATCCAAGTACAGTTGTTACTAAACCTTTCACGATACTAATCCGAAATGGTCTATACTAATCCAACACGGCCGATACCTATAGGATATGACCAATACCAAATCGATAAGGCCAATATGAATCCTAGCTATATGGCCGATACATGTACATATCGGATAGGACGATACCAATTTGTTAAGGCCAATACCAATCTGATACGTCCTATACCAAACCGATAGACCGATACTAATCTGATACACTAGATACTAAGTACATCCGGCCTATACCAGCGGATCCACCAATTACTGCACGATACTAATTCTGTTAGTCTTGTGATACAGATTTTTACTCTCTCGTGCTACCAACGTCACAACTTTTCCAGTGCTGCTCCCTCTAATGATGATGAACGCAAAAATCAAAGACCCCTCTCTCCTTTCTCACTCTTCACAGTTCTCACACAGGAAGGTTCAGGGCTTTCTAGTTCTCTTCCATCCATGCTCTGGACCTATCTGCTCCTCCCTACTTCCATTCTTCTTATTTGACTCTCTCAGCCACATATGGCTCAAATATAGAGTCGGAGGAGAAGAAGTGGGTAGGAAGAGGAGGGGGAAGCAGCACAGCCGGCGGTATGACCTGGAGGAAGTACAGAGGTTTTGTTGGAGGTGTTGGCAATTTTTTAGGATGGTATTGAGGAGCAAGTGTAGAGTCGGTCGAAGGAGCCACAGCTTTCTTCGGTCGACTCTACACTTGCTCCTCAACACCATCCTGGGAAAATCGTCAGCACCTCCAGCAAAACCTCCGTACTTCTTCCAGGTTATGCCGCCGGCTGTGCTGGTTCCCCCTCATCTTCCTGCCCACTTCTTCTCCCCCGACTCTATACTTGAGCTGGATATCATATGTGGCTGAGAGAGTCAAATAAGAATAAGGGAAGTAGGGAGGTGCAGATGGGTCCAGAGCCATGGTGGAGGAGAGGAGAAGGCTCCCAAGACTCCCCGAGGTGGATATCATATGTGGCTGAAAATTTCGATAAACTTCTTATTTTTTTATAATTTGAGTAAATTTCTTTACCATATATGAAAATTTCTGTTGTCAGAGGGATGGCTCCCAAGACTCCCCGAGGTGGTGCTGCTAGCCGAGGAAGGGGCCGAGGCAAGGAACCCTTGGAGGTCGACACGGAGGAAGTTTTCGTCTTCAAACAAGAGCCTGTGACTGTTAAGGAGGAGGTGTTACCAAAGGTCAAGGTCAAGAAAGAACCGATGACCATCAGGGAAGAGATTGCTCCCAAGGTTGAAGTTAAGGAGGAGCCACCGTCAGAGAGTACTAGCATCGGGACTGACCCTCCCGTCCCTACAGAAGACATCAACCAGATTGAGCCTTCGTATGCAAAGTGGCTGATAGAATGGTACATGCCTCAACGTAACTATGATCCCTGACTGTGAGGATTCATCGTCTAACTTGCGGTCTTTGCTAAGGCCAAAGTCGATTTTCGTTTTTATTGAATATTGAATATTTGTGTTTAAATATTGAATATTTATGTGTTTTGTGTGAACAATTTGAATGCTTGGGATAGTTGTGTGTTGGAATTGTTTTGTGTGGTTTGTATATTAGAATATTGTGTGTTTTGTATATTTGTGCTTGAGATATGTTTTTATTGAATATTGAATATTTGTGTTGTGTATATTGGAATTGCTTGGATTGTTTGCGTGTTTGGTAATGTTGGAATTGTGTATATTGGGAATGCCTAGCTTTATGCTATTTTTTTTCAAAATATTTCCAGATACTGACGGACTGGCGGCCAATTTCCGACGGAATATCCGTCGCTAACGGGGGATTCCCAGTTAGCGATGGATGGGCGACTAAAACCCGACGGATTATCCGTCACCAAGCCCTGGAATTATGAAAGATTTTCAGGAGCAGGTCGACGGAATATCCGTCGCTAAACCCCGCCGCTAATCCGACGAGGTTTGTGACGGATTAGCGACATATTTTGCGTTTCGAAAACCCTGATACGCGTTTAACGACATTTTAGCGACGTATTATCCGTCGCTAATTGTATGAATATATTAAAAATTTAAACTGTCGAAGTTGACGGGACGCCGTCGGCTTGCCGTCGCTAAAAGTTTTTATTTTGCCAACAAAATCCGTCGCTAATTAGTCACAGAGCGCGGACAAGCGACGAGGTTATTCCCGACGAATTTTTTCAGCCCGTATCCGTCGAAATCCGTCGGTAATGTGAATTATCGACGGATTTTCGACGGATAGGGCCTCGCTAAATCGTTGTATTTTAGTAGTGAGGGGAGGGGGCTTTGCGGAAGGGGCTAGCTTGGTGAAGGAGGGGGCGGTGAGGAGGAGGCCGACGGGAGGAGGGAGGCTGGCCGACTGGAGAAGAAGGAGGAGGACTACCCGGCGAGAGGAAGAGGGGCGGGAAGGAGGAGAGAGAGGAGGCGACCGACGGAGAGAGGGGAGGGCGAAGAGAGGAGGATGGCCTGGGGAGGAGGAGGAGGCTGGCGGGGAGGAGGAGGAGGGGGCGTGAGGAGGGGCTGGCCTGCGGTGAGGATGTGGGCGGTGAGGAGAGGCCGTCGAGTAGGAGGGGGGGTTATCGGCAGAAAGGAGGGGGGGGGGCCTGGAAGGAGGAGGGGGCTGACCGCGGTAGGAGGTTTAGAAAGGGGG